>CM037778.1:65693651-65743651 GCA_021229015.1 Solen grandis | reverse complement strand
TATTTCTTCGATAAAGTAACAAGCATTTATGTGGCTTAAGTATGATATTTGAAATAACAAGAGTTGGTAAAGTTAAAGAACAGGACTCCTAAGAGATGTCACTTTCAGGTTCACTTGTAAGTCCTCTCCAGTCAGCAAAATACCCTGTACATGGGTTACTACAAGTTAACAACTGTGGCCAGCAATGCCAGTGCCGATTCCCTCCAAAGCTGTCATCTATCAAACCGACAATCTTGCCACCTTATAAATATATCTAAGAAGAACTTGGTAAATAATGAATAAGCCATGACCATAGGGAATCAATACCCAAACTGGCACAAGTATTTATCACATTTCAGTCCAAGGACTCGTAACCGAAAAAGTCAATAAAATAAACTGATTACATCCCATTACCAATTATCTGAGAGTACGGTTTTAAGAGCCAGCAGGCTGTCTCATGTACGTTTCAATGAATTCATAGTAGAATCTTATATTTTAATGCCTTATTAATTATCTCTATCCTGTATTAATATTCAAGATTCATTAATAAAACATGCCAATGATAATTAAGACCACTGACATCAAGAACCTCAAGCCATCAAGACCTTTTACCACTTGATATCTATATATATGGAAGAAATTACCGATGCAACCAGTATTAAACCAGATAAACCTGCAAGATCTGGTTTCATACTTTTTGCTACTTCTATATACATACTTTGGATGAGTAAGTTACACCATAAAAACTGCTTTTAGTTAGACATCAACCTTGTCTAATACAGGGGTCTACCAGGAAGAACCTATTAAGTTAACTGGCTTCGGAACAAAATACTTAATATAAATGGTGAACATGGTCTAACATGGTGTAACAGAAGGGAGCATTATCTTACATGATATAACAGGATGAAACATGGTCTAACATGGTGTAACAGAAAGGAACATTATCTTACATGATATAATATGGTGGAACATGGTCTAACATGGTGTAACAGAAGGGAACATTATCTTACATGATATAACAGGATGGAACATGGCCTATCATGGTGTAACAGAAGGGAACATTATCTTACATGATATAATAGGATGGGACATGGCCTAACATGGTGTAACAGAAGGGAACATTATCTTACATGATATAATAGGATGGAACATGGCCTATCATGGTGTAACAGAAGGGAACATTATCTTACATGATATAATAGGATGGAACATGGCCTAACATGGTGTAACAGAAGGGAACATTATCTTACATGATATAACAGGATGGAACATGGCCTAACATGGTGTAACAGAAGGGAACATTATCTTACATGATATAACAGGATGGAACATGGCCTAACATGGTGTAACAGAAGGGAATTATCTTACATGATGTAACAGGATGGAACATGGCCTAACATGGTGTAAGGCCCCTTGCATAACAAGGTGGAACATGGTCTAACATGGTATAATAGGAGGGAACATTATTTTACATGACATAACAGGGTGGAACACGGTCTAATGAGGTCTAACATGCTCTGAATATGATCTAACATGGTTAACAAAATAAATTAAATAATCCATGTTAAATCATAAAGGAATATGACTGATGTGGTCTGAAACATGGTTTAACAGGATGGTATATGGTCTAACAATGTGTAACATGGTCTAATGTAGTCATACATGGTCTACCAGAAAGGAACACAGTCTGAACAGTAACAGGTAACAGCAGGCCTTGCCACAAGATCAAGCAAACATTTAAGTTGTACACAAACAATAAATTTACCTATAATGCAGTTAAAAGTCAAAAGATCAGCATTAATAATGTATGGCTCTAATATCAAGGACAATTCACTAGAAGTCTCATACTTAATAATGCATGGGTAACAATCCAGACTGCCATCTCATCAGTGGTCATAAACCCCACAACCACATGAAGTAATCTGGCAACTACTCGCCAACAAAACAAAAACAAATCTTAGTATGGAATCAAATAGGATGTTGGGTAATATGATTATGTATCCAGTAAAAAAAAATCGATGTGAAAAGGTAACCAAAGAAAAGTCTTCATAAGGTGTACGTCAAGTTTCATTATTAACTACAAGTAGGTAAATATCATTTCATAAATTATGATGTTGATGACAAAATGTGGATGACAAATAATCTTAAGTCATTACTGACAACTTTCATTGGAAGAGGGAGGGAGTGGGATGAACTGTGATATAGTCTTAAACCCACAGGATCTTATAGCTGATAACCAGTTAACCCAGAGACCTCAATGTAATTATTATCCCTTATAGAATTTAATGACTTATCAAATAATCATTAAAAATCAATATTGAATTAATAACAATGACAAGACTGTGTATGCCTGAATCGACTATACTTCATCACCTTTAATCTCAAATTGTAGATTTATCAAATCCCATCATGTGGACACCACCCTTGTAACTGATTTAAAGCCTAACACAAACACAGCTATCTTCATTTACAGACAACAACCAAATCTGGTATTACAAAGGGATTCAGAAAGTGACCATAATGACAGATAAAAATCACATTATCACACACAGATAAAAATCACATTATCACACTTGTTATGAATCTCTCCCCATGAGGGACATACTCATCTGTAACTCATATAATTGATTTGTCCTTGTTTTACCTGAATTAGCAGTTGTCCCAATCTGGTGGATTGAAAAAGAGAGCATTCATCAAGTAGAACTTGAGATGAGGGCAGAGTTAAGACTGGCAGATGGGACTTGAATGTTTTTGAACATTGTCACACAATGTCTGGCCAAGCAATACCAGATTAGGCTGACCATAAGTCTCACTTTGAAAACAAAAGTTTGAAAGTTTTACAACTTATAATTCATAATAATGAAGCTGCAAATGGTGTAATTAAGACCTGACCAGCTATTGCCTGACCTGACCCCTATTTGTATGAAGATTCAAGTTACAATGGTCATGAAAACCTTCATGAAAATGCAGAAAAGGATGAGTACTCCAGGAGCACCCTGTAGCAGATATGGGGGCTCAGTTTAGACAGACAGATGGACCTGTTTGTAGAGGGTTTAATACAATCAGGACTATCACAATAAAATAATGGTCTCACCCGAACACAGAAATAACCCAGATGACAGAGAACTAAAGGACAGCTGAAACTGCTGGTGGGTATAGACAGTCTGAAAGTTTAATTAGTATCAATTAGTATCAGAATGAGTATTTTGGACATCTGTTGTTTGACTTGACTATTTGAGTTTACCATCGCTTCGACAGTATTTCAGTCATATAGCAATGTCCAGCTAATTACAGGTGGAGGAAGACCTCGAAATGCACGGAGGCACTCGGGTAGAACCACCGACCTACCGCAAGCCAGCTTGGAGGCTTCCTCACATGAAAATCCGAATGACCCTGCCAGGATTCGAACCCACGCAGTGAGGGGCTGAGTGAGTGTTAAAGTCAGCGACTTTACCCTCTCTGTCATGGAGGCCCCTCTGCTGTTTGAACCTCTTCATTGATTCCTATTAAATCTATTAGTGATTTTTCCCCTAAAAGAATATCCCAGGTATATGTATGTATAGTATACTTATGTATAAACTTAATGTTTATGAAATTACCTATTACATTACAGTAATGATAAAGACACATTTAAACATAACCTATACACTAATATTTCATTCAAGGGAGGAAGCAAACATAAAGTACCATATTAAGAGCAGTGTGGACTGATTTTGATCCTTTTGTTTTTTTAAGGATAATAGAAAGCCTGGCAAACAATTCTTTCCTGCAGCAAATGTCCTGAATAAAGGAAAATCAAGTTGGCTTGGAAAAACTCTCTCAAGGCTTAATATAAATGATCAAATGGATGTCAGAATAAATCAATCCTATAAAGCATGAATAATTGTCTAATATATGGATGCATGATCTAATATAAACCAATCTCCCCAATCAATATAAGACCATTTTTATATAGATCAATATAGACATCATTCTTATAATCTTCCATGCTGAAACTAGATATGTTCACCAATTGACATCATAAATAATTCTGCTCTCCTACTTGGCACCGCTCAAACAAATTGCAGACTGGTCATTGATTTTTACCCATCAACCCCTGCAAATGACTCTTCAATAACCTCTGACCTCCTTCCTATCTTGGTTCCAGGCTCATGCATCAGCAAATTGGAGATAAAACAGCCTCAATTATAAGACAATATCTGATCTATATGTAAGGCTACAGATGGCATTGGCATGTCTGGAAAATTAATAGAACAAACATCACATGAATTTCGAATTACAGCAATAGTTGTATGTTAGCCATGGTCTCTCTAATGGATAGTAAAATACTTCACTGATATCTAATACATTTGATGTGTCTGACTTTCTCATTCAATCTATGGACAAAGTAACCATGCATTTGCAGAATACTTTAATTATTATCTAAGCGTGTAGAAAAAAGTTTGGAATGAAAGATTGTTGGATGATGACTGATGAGTACTAGATGCCCAAGTGTAACATGTCAAGCCTGCAGCTGAAGATGCACCCACCTTTTCCCTATTAAGTTTGAGTCTCATTGTCTCCATGAGGCAATTCTAACTTACTGTCACATCATTTGAGAATCCAGGGATAAGTTACATTTTCCTTCAAAGTGTGACCTTGACCATGAAGCTAGGGAGCCAACTCTTGTGCAATACAGTACCTTATCTTATCGAGGAAAAAATGTCTGCCAATAAAAATTCCATGACTAAGATGCAGCTCGTACAATGACCATGACCTATCAACTCTAAGTGTGACCTTAACTTGAAGCTAGACACCTAACACTTTGTCATTATTGCCAAGCTATTTGAAAATTCTGCAATTTATGTGTATGTTACAGCACTAAAGCACATACAATGTGCAGATATTGTGGCGACTATGTAGAGTTTGCCATGGATACTTTGAGCGGTGTTTCTGGGCATGAAAAGAAGAACATTTGTGAATGTTGCACAGTCTATTTTGGTTAAATACTTGTGTCTGAGGGTAATTTTCTTCACACAGAGTCTTTATAATACACTCTGTTACACTGAAAATATAATATATAAAGTGCTGAAATGGATTTTAACTCTGTACTCCAGTAGGTTTTATTGGACAAGAAAAATCTATATGTAACAGCTGACCATATTACTGCATTCTGCAATTGACAATTTTTTGATACTTAACGGCCAAATTTTCAAAGGAAAGTTGGTATACATGCAGCCTAATTAAATCAGACATTGACTGATAAATACAATTTAAAATGTCAATGGAAAACAAACAAACAAGAGAAGCACATGTGGATGCTAATGCTTGTCTGTTTGTTTTTTTTTATAAGGGGGAGATAAATTAGGTCAAAATGGACCTTAGAGTTATGACCCTTGATGAGAATGTAGCCCTTGTGATAGTGAACAAGTATCAGATGTTTGAATGCAAACTGTTTAATAGTTTAAGATATTACGGGCCAAGGTTAAAGTTTTTCACCACAACGACGATGCCAACAATAATGCCAACAACACCAGGGAGATCACAATACCTTAATTTTTTTTTTTTTTAAAAACAGACAAGCTAAAAACAACGATCAAAAAGCATTTAAGATTACAGATTGATAGAATTATATTACAGGATTCCCTGGATGCTGAATATAGTACCTTCTCCAATGTTTGGACCCTCCCACTGCCATTAAATATTTGATACCAGTTGCCCTTGGTGCTGATAACACAGCAGCTTTCGATGATGGAACATTTCAATACTGGGATAGTTGCAGTGGGACATTAAACTTTCTAATGCTATCTTCACTTTCCATTTCAGGAGATATCAATTCTTATTCTGTTTGGCAAAATAAAATTTATGACATGCACAAAAATGCATTGCACATCCAAGTAAAGATCACGAGCAGAAATTGAATTCCAGCAGCAAAATATTTTAGTATGAAAAAAAAAAAAGGAATGAAGATGAGGTGTTGGGGATAAGTGACTTTAATCCAGGCACATGATTAAAAGGATTCCTCATTAACCAAAGTTAAGCAAGTTCTAAAAATCTGATTCTAAAAGTAATATAGCCATCAAAGAATTATTGTAAGAGCAACACAACTTGTAAGGAAACTTAAATCTCATCTTGAGATCTACTTTAATTCATGTAAATACAATATCCATACATAATTATCATTTACAGGAATTTTCAACATGTGAGTGGAAGGAAGTAGAGCGAGTACATGATGAATGATTCATGTACAGTACAAAGTTCTGACTTACAGATTTCCTCATCAAACTGGACTTGAAATGGTCTTGGACAAAATTCATTATCAAAACAAAAATTGTTTACATGTGGTAGCTGGATCAAAATATTGCATTTCTGTCATGAAAGTTAACTTGATAAATGAACTTATTGCATTCTTGAAGGCTGAGCAGTCATTTCCCCTGGGGCTGTGTCTCGTCTCCTGAACAAATTTGTTATAATTACAATTCTGTAAATAAATGATGGTTCAGTTCTAGGAAAGCTTTTCCATTTTCTTATTTTCTTGTAATTCCAATTCTTCCAATGCATCTTTTAATGTCACTCTGACAACAAAATATTCATTTAAATGTTGATTTGGTAAAATTTATGTTTCACCAGTGAGAGATTTATTCATACTGACTTTTAAGAGAAAATGGAGCTGACTTTCAAGAAAATTGCTTTACAGTTTCACATTGATTTTGTTCCTTCATCCTTGCAGGTCTGGAAAAAGAGACATATTTTCTAAGAGTAAAAGCTATATTCCTCAAAGTTGAAAATTTCATATCAAATTTCCAGACCAATGATACTTCCTTAAAAATGGATGGGAAATAATCCAACTGGCTCCAAAATTGATAGTTATACATAATTGATATCATGTCAAAATACAGGATTGTATACTGCTATGTATAAGCACATTATATATTCATTGCAATCGATAGGTTCAAAATTTATGTTTGTATTTCTTTGTGAGTGTAATTTTTCATAATTTAAAGACCTAATTCAGGTATAGGCATGACAAACCTGGTACTTCCATATGTAACTCTGACATCAAGCTATGCCCGGGTTCATGTTCTGGTCATTAGCTGAAACACATACTTAACCATCCCCATTAGATTCCCAGGGGCTTAGAATAGAGTGGGGTTTTCCTTATAAGGAAGAATTAGATATTTACACTCTTACACTCTCTTTTCTGAGAATTATCTAGGCATGAAACCATAAGAAATACTCTTTCTTTTTCATAAGTTGAAATCTGGATACTCCTATCACTTTTCAACTGGGAGGGATGAATGTTGTAAGATGTACTCTGAATATCGACTATGGCGTAGCCATAAATTAATTATCAATTGTTAGATCTGGACCAAATGAGACAATGGCATCTTCCCTTTATATTAGATGGTACGACCTGCAAGAGTTACAAGATCACAGTTTGACAGAAACCATAGTTGGTGAGTTACTATAGAAAGTGATCAAACTCGCTCTCTGTATCACTACAGGGAGATTATACAGGAAGATGGGTGATCATTTGAGGGCAGATAAATCTTCCACTCAGTATGAGTTATGTTTCTTCGGGGAGCCATAACTCTGGACATTCGTGTCCGCTAAAAGTAGGATCATTATAACCAGAAAAGAGATTAGATTTGTAAACGCCTTTCTATTCCCAAGGCAGATTTTATCAAAGATTACTAGTCATCTCTGAGAAATATATGTAATTTTTAGGGTATATATCAAATCACAGGGGTTTAGTTATTGTATGTGACTTATCATAAAGCAACTCAGAATTTCTTGAAACACTACAATCTATTATTCTGTAACACAATTTGACCTTAAATTGCAGTTTGACAAAATCCACCTTTCATTTTTGTGTAAATACAAATTACAAATTTTTTAATTTCTGTATTGACTTGACTTGACTATTTAAGTTTACCGTTGTTTTGACAGTACTTCAGTCATATAGTGACATCCAGCTAATTAAAGGTGGAGGAAGACCCTGAATGCACGGAGGCATCCAGGTAGAACCACCGACCTACGGCAAGCCAGCTGGAAGGCTTCCTCACATGAAAATCCAAATGACCATGCCGGGATTCAAACCCATGCAGTGAGGGGTTGAGTGAATGTTAAAGTCAGTGACTTTACCCTCTTGGCCACGGAGGCTCCTAATTTCTATATTGAAAAATCACTCAACAATCTTGTTTGTTTTGTTGGGTTTACTGTCTCACTAAGAGGATTTCAGTCATTTGGAAGTTATGTTTGCTTCAGACAGATATTGTGCTGTCACACTGCAGTATCACACTGTTACTAGACATGTAGCATGATACCACACCCAGTCACATGATCCTGACACTGGGCCAACCAGTCCTGGAACTACCCTTATATGCTAAGAGCCAAGCAAGGGAGCTATATAGCAGTACCATTTTTCTTGACTACGGTATGTTGCAGCCAGGGATCACACCCACAGCCTCCCAATTTCAGGGCAGATGCTCTAACCACATAACCATCGGGACTGGTCAGCAATCATGTGATCATTAGTTAATGTTGAGAAGTCAAGATTCTTCCTAGAATTTTAAATCGATTTTGACAGGACTTCTGAGGTGTAGATCAGAATCATCATTAATTACCTTCTCATAAAATCAACTTCAGAGAGAAGAAAACAGAAAAGATTAAGGAATTGATTTCCAACACACGATGATGATAATAGAGAGGAGAGAGATAATGAATGTAGTTGAAGATCAAACATGTGATAGATGCCATCTGATGAGGTTTATTGATGTTGAAGTTTATAAGTTTTCAATATGGAAGAAGTGTAATGAAAGAAATGTCAATTGTAATCAAGTTAGCTACAGATCATCTGTGAGGTGCCAGAATTACCAGTGTTCCTGCTGAACACTCCAAGATTGACAAGTTATTTAGAGCTGACTTTGCTGTCAACATTTTAGAATTTTACTCTTAAAATGTTTCATTAATTTAATTCAAGAAATCAATTTTCTTTCATGTGCACCTTGAGTGTAGGAAAACCAATTATTTTTTATTTCAACTTATTTGCATAATATATTCTTGGGATATTGGACAGCATAGTGGTTATAATACTGGCTTTCCTCTAATATGACTGGTGGGTTCAATCCTAGATCCGTCAGATGTTGAGTGTGAATCTCCAAAGGTTTCCTCTGGTTACTCCATGGCAGGTGGTCATTGAAACCACCCCACACTAAGAACCATTAGTGTAAACAAACAAACTTCACAAGCTGTGCCATTTTCTTCCCTTTGTTTGGACCAATACTTACTGTCTCATGGAAACCCTCCCCCCTCCCAGTAAGATTTGAACCAGAAACTTTCAGGTTTAGAGCCAATGTACATTACCAAAAAAAAGGTACATTAGGTGTCAAACATGAAAACTGAAATCATATTAAATGTATGGTAAAAATTGACATTCTAGTGAGTGATGTCATAATTTTGACCAATTCAGTCTCACTCATACAAATTGTATAGTAGAATCAACCTCTTAACTGGTTTAACAAAAGAATACCCAGTAATCTTAGGCCTATATAAAACTTTGTTTCTGACTTAAACCCTATCCAATCTGAAAAAACAAAACGATGATGCCTCAAGCTGCGATCTAGAATATACATTTATTTGCACAATACAAACTTCAAAACAGATGAACTGTACATTTTCCAAATCTATCAAAAGGAACAAAGCACAGAACATGATTAGTCAAATCAGGAATTCAGTAGTAATCCAGATATTCTTTGGCTGATTTCCCCAGGTAGTAGAAATACCACTGGAGCCCCCAGGTAGAAGTAATACCACTGGAGCCCCCAGGTAGTGGTAATACTACTGGAACCCACAGGTAGTGGTAATACCACTGGAACCCCCTGGTAGAAGTTATACCACTGGAGCCCCCAGGTAATGGTAATACCACTGGAACCCACAGGTAGTGGTAATACCACTGGAACTCCCAGGTAGTGGTAATACCACTGGAACCCACAGGTAGTGGGAATACCACTGGAACCCCAGATAGTAATGCCACTGGAAACCCCAGATAGTAATACCACTGGAACCCCCAGATAGTAGTAATACCACTGGATACCCTAGATAGTAGTAATACCACTGGATACCCCAGATAGTAGTAATACCACTGTATACCCCAGGTAGTAGTTATACCACTGGATACCACAGATAGTAGTAATACCACTGGATACCCCAGATAGTAGTAATACCACTGGATACCCCAGATAGTAGTAATACCACTGGATACCCCAGATAGTAGTAATACCACTGGAAACCCCAGATAGTAGTAATACCACTGGATACCCCAGGTAGTAATACCACTGGATACCCAGGTAGTAATACCACTGGATACCCCAGGTAGTAATACCACTGGATACCCCAGGTAGTAGTAATACCACTGGATACCCCAGGTAGTAATACCACTGGATACCCCAGGTAGTAATACCACTGGATATCCCAGGTAGTAATACCACTGGATACCCCAAATAGTAATACCACTGGAACCCAGATAGTAATACCACTGGAACCCCAGATAGTAACTGGATACCCAGATAGTAGTAATACACGATCGGATTCCCAGATAGTAGTAATACCACTGTATACCCCAGGTAGTAGGTATACCACTGGATACCACAGATAGTAGTAATACCACTGGATACCCAGATAGTAGTAATACCACTGGATACCCCAGATAGTAGTAATACCACTGGATACCCCAGTAGTAGTAATACCACTGGATCCCCCAGGTAGTAGTAATACCACTGGATACCCCAGATAGTAGTAATACCACTGGATACCCCAGGTAGTAGTAATACCACTGGATACCCCAGATAGTAGTAATACCACTGGATACCCCAGGTAGTAGTAATACCACTGGATACCCCAGGTAGTAGTAATATCACTGGAGCCCCCAGGTAGTAGTAATATCACTGGAGCCCCCAGGTAGTAGTAATACCACTGGAGCCCCCAGGTAGCCATTTTTCCTATCCCACCATTTCTCACCTGGCACCCCAAGGATCAATACCAAGACAATGGTGTCAGGATTATAAACAACAGCTGCATGTTTCACACTGACACAGACACAAATAACAAGACCAAAATATAGGAAACTTGATTTTTTCACATTGTTAATAATTCTTATAATCTTACTGCATTTAATACTCTGCCAGTTCATTTTTTAGTTTGTTTTGCATTTTCAGGCTAAAATTGTGGTTTAAAATAAGGCTCCCAAATGTAAATGTCTCAGAAAACTGAGGGATGGTGTAACATGTGACATTCATTATACCAAATCAGCCTGCTTAAAATATCAAAGATGAGCACTTGTCATAAGATATAATTGTGTGTGAATATAAGAAACGAGCAAGATATGCCCAATGGTACAGATAAAGCAGATGGAGACAGCAAAGGGTAAAGCAATAAACTATATTTTTCATCTTTGAAAAGCAGACAAGCTGAAACTAACTTAGTATGAAATGTAATCATGATGCACTCACCATGAAAGAAACCAGAGTTCAAAGGACTAAACTGCAGAGGAGGTTACTTGATATCAGAAGCTGATGCTGGTGAAGCATCAAGTGTTATGGTCATTTAAGCTACTGGCACTCATGTGGTTTCTCCTTAACCAGTCTGATGCTCCAACTTAATCATCCTTTAAGTGCCTGTGAGAGACTGGATGGTTTTTAAATCCTTTCCCACATGAAAATGTGACCCATGTAACATCAGAAGGCTGATTGAGATTTACTCTGTTTCCTTAACTGATGAGTACTTTACAGAAGTAGATCTAAGGCAATCTACCCATTGGCTACTCCGGGTGAAGTTTATTGGGGAAATTTCTTTTACTAACAATTTGTTGTTTTGGTAAAATATAGCATCACATATTTCAGCTCAGCAATTCCCTTTCATGTCTGGATTCATCTTGGATGTGGTCTAAATAAAGATCATTATAAATATCATATGGATCAATATATTCAGAGGATAAACAATTAACAGTGAGTCCATGGAGACACATGAATGTTGATATCACTGGAGAGTTGGATAACTAATCATGACAGAACCAACAAAGAGTGTAATTATCAGTTACTAAATATAGAATGACGGATTTAGTCTGGCTAAGTATGGACTGATGAGGGATGGTCTTCTTGAAATTACAAGGAAAGTGAAGAAGCTCTCTTGGTGTTTACTAATTAAGAATGATAATTTCAGTGCAATTCCATTGTAGTGTTAAAGTTCCATATGTTCATATACCACTTAAGATTGGTTGCCTTAAAAATTGACACCTAAGTCACATTAAAAAAAAACAAACAAGGGAGAGTTTGGAACCCATAATGATTGGTCAGATTGGCATCCACACTATAATGAATTTCTTTAAAATGCAAACATGGAAAGTTACTAGTCCTATGGACAAGTGGCTGAGTACATGAATCTTAATCCAAAATTATAGGTTTGAATCCCATTTGGAGCAAGATTCTTAAATGACATTAATTAATAAGTTTAAGCTATCGGCTAAAACCCAGAAATCATTGACACTGATCTAGAAAGAGGGACAAGATGGTCCTAAAGACGCTCACCTGAGAAAAACTGCTTTCATTGCCTGTACAAGTGACTGAATTATTGCATAGTTGTACTGTATACATAATCCATCAGATCATTTATAATCATGAACCAAACAGTGCCTGTGGTCGAAATTTGAAGTCAAACTTGACTGAGAAATTATGGCTTTAAAAACACAAATTTAAACATTAAAAGGGGCATAACTCCTGACCTAATTGACCAATATCAGCCATAATCAAACTTGGCCGAAAGAATATGGCTATTATCATTGTTCTAAAGTTTGAAGATAATTACTTCAGAAATGAAGATGCTAGAGTGCCAATAAAGTGAAATATGACATTTTTCTTTAATATCAAATGGGGCATAACTCCTGCCCTAATGGGCCGATATCAGCCATAATCAAAATTAGCCAAGAGATTATGGTAATAAACAATGGCATAAAGTTTGAAGATGATTGCTTAAGAAATGAAGTTGCTAGAGTGCAAACAAACTTAATTGTGGACGATGGACAGACAGACGGGCGACGGACAGACGGATGGACATGTGCTCAGGTGAGCTAAAAAAGGTTCCTTGGAAATATTCATTGGCTGTGGATCTATAGATTTGGGATTTGATCCCCATCGAGTTATTATCATTTGACTTTCTCTCTCTTTTGGTTCCCACTGGCAGTACAAAGACACCGAGTCAGGAATTTCATGAATAATCAACCTATATTGGATTTGATCCCTGGTAACAACCTTTAATTGGGATTATAGCCATACTATGTCACTCTTTGAGTACTTAAATCGAACAATTATGACAGCTAAGAATATAGCATTCAATTCTTAACAAGGGAGATAACTCTGAAAGAATAAAACAGATTTTCAAATGGCAGAGATATTTCAACTCTGATAAACTTTGGAAACCTATGTAACTGTCAAGTATGTAAAAGTTTAAATGTGATGGATTCATTTTTGTTGTTGTACGAGGCAAACTCGGAAAATAGCAAATTTCATGACCTGCTATTTAATAGATTTAATTTCAAAACAGGAAATGCCTAAAGGAGTCAAACTTTTCTTATCAGTTACCGCTCATTTCAAAAACATACAAAGGATGCGTTACAAAGAAACCTAATAACCTGTTCATTTTGTCAGGTAAAACGATACACACTGAATTAAAGAAACTAATGTATGGTTGTTACAGAAGCATTGAAATATTGGATGCTATAGGGCATTTTATATATAGTGATTCCGCCCTTATTTAATGTGGAGAATGCAAATATAACTATCTCAAAACATTGATAGATTTAAGAAAAACATTAACTACTGACAAGTATCAGCATCCTATTAAATTATTTCTTTGGCCTCAAATTACATTGCCAATGAACATAATGACTGTGGTATAACTTACTGACTTTGCCTGATCAAAATACTTATTCACAAACCTAGCCATATCAGACATTTGCCATGTTTACATGGGAAATTGGAACCATTAGGAGGGTGGGAATACACAAATATTGCCAATTATGAAACACAAAACTGTAAACGATTGATCAACTACATCTTAAAGGTCACAATATAAGTGTTTAAATTACACTAAATTGGCAGAGTGTAGCTCTGAACTTTAGATCCATAAATTAATCTTGATCTGAGTCATGATTGGTATTTACAGTTAAATTCATGATTATATAGGCTTAAGTTATTCATATTATGTCGACTGGGAAAAGAAGTTCTTAAAACTTATATAAATCCCTCTCAATGATTCCTGGGTTGGACCTTTGCGCCTGGGAAGGTCATGAAAAATCCTTGACCCCAACAGGGTTCAAACTCACAACCTTCAGATCTGCAGTCGGGTATCTTTCCACTGGACCACAGCACCCATTATTACTTAATAATAATAATAATTATTATCAATAATTCTAAGGTCTACGAAGAATGTTTAAATTGAACAAAGACTAATGTTTGTTTAACCAAAACACTTTTTGTTTTTTTACCATTATCTCAATAGTGAGAGATCTTATTTATGAAGTGATCTATAAATGAGATTTTAACAGGTATGGAATGTAAACTGAGAATTCCTGTGTGTAGATGTATCAAACATACAATATGTCCTATACTTACAACAGAATAAGTAAGAGCATCCTTTCCATCGTATTATTCAAATTTATCATTTAAAGAATGTTAACCCCCTATTTATGATAAATGGTCCTTAAACCTATACCATACCTAGAGCAGTCCATTATTATGTGATAGCAGGGGCAGGTAGGAGACCTTTATTTATTCCCATGTCAAGGGGAAAGGTGATAAAGTATGATAATATTAGTCTTATCTGAGATAACTGGATTAAACATTGCACTTAGGGCAACAAAAAACAGCTGGGCGCCCGGCACATTCCCCCTCTTGAACATTCCCCTACCGTGAATATACATCTCAGTCTGGCCTGAATCAGTATCTGTGTTTTCAATTTTTATCACTAAACACTGATATAAACACAATAATTGTGACCCATTCCAAACCAGGAAACACAATTAATGGTAATAAATGCTGAACAGGTTGTTGGTATGGAGGCTAATTTGTGTCAAAATCCACTGAATGTACATATAATTGGGTTATTGCGCAATTATGTTGAGAATATGTCACTGCTGTTCACACCTGATATAATACAGGTGATAAATTAGCTTTTAACTGACACAACTACCTACAGAATCCCAGAATGATGCCAAGATAGGGGAAAACCATGCTGTGTCTGTGTCCATAATGATGTAATATGATTAACAATCTGTTAATAATCACAAAAACTTCTAATGCTGTTTATTGAAGGCATTAAAAGAGCATTTCCCAATCCTCTGGAAATAAAATAATTCAAATGGCACAGTATTTTGAAGAATAAAATAACTGTTATGTTAGTTTACTTTGGGATTTAGTACCCCACTGACAGCTAGTACTTCATTCATTTGGAGACTTTTTGTCAACACAACCACAGTGTTTTAAGGAAAATTATTCATGATATCATTCCCATTTTCAATTGATCAAAATGCAAATATTTTCAAAATTAACTTTCATATAATCATGCTTTTATTTATAATCCTTTTAGTATTTGCACTGAGTTTTGTGATATTGATCATGGTAATTTTTTATGCATTTACATGCCATAATCATTGCATCATTTTCCACTCACATTTTCATGAAACTACACACAAAATGTATTGTAAACAGAAACCATCTGATTATCAACAAAAGCACAATTCAGCCAGATAAACCTTGTTAAATCCCTCTTAAGTTCTTGAAGCAGGCAAACAGATAAAAACACAAAGCCCAAGCAGAGTTGCGACAAAGTGTCCCCACTGGACGTATTCAAGTCTGCAATAATGTATTATTACCTTTGAAAGAGACCTGACCATGCAACTGATTTGCAAGATTAATTCTGTTAAAGCCATTATCTGACTGCAACCTCCTGCTGTTGCATAATTCTATTTACACACAGTACAGATATCTATGGTATTTGCCTAAAGTTTAACCCTTAACCTCTTAAAGACATGCCTTGACGCCCTGGCAAACAGAGCAAACCCAAGTGCTGTGTCTGTGCTCATACAATATTGTAGCTCAGATTCTACACAGTATTTGTGGCAAAGAAAACTCCATTGTTAAATATACATTTAAAGTTCAGTAAAAATTAATATTCATCAAGTCTTTCGTTTTCTCAAGTCGTATGCTTGGTAACAGTACATGTCAATACCATTCAGTTTGCCATTTTACACAATCTTATTAATAAATTTTTTTTCAATGGCAAATGAGCAAATTAAAATGATAAATGACAGTGATTACAAACATACTGTTAACAATAGAACTGACAATATAACTGTAAGACTGAAATTATAACAAACACATTCATATTGTACTCTACAGTTCAATTAATCAAGCCTGAAGTTGTAGAAATGATAAACTGTTTATATCCTTATTAATTTGATGTCACTTTCTCCTTATCAAGATAAAGCCAGCTGTCTCACCATACAGTACATATAAACTAAGTCTATTACCTATTAAGTCTATAATACAGATAAGATGATTAAGATAAGCATATCGTTAGATCTTATCCTCTTCTGGATGGATCTTTATGAGGGTTACAGGTTAGACTCTCTACAAGTGTCAGGTGAACACCAATTAAAACACCTAATCTGTACTGTAATCTCCTATTACTGTGACTGTTACATGGGTCAGACTGAGATATGGTGAAGATATGGTTAAGATAGGAACAGATACTGGCCTGACACCGGGTGGCCATTCCCCTACCTGTTGTACCTGTTAAAGGTGGATTTACAGACTTATTTCAGACCTAAGGGTGTTTTTTTCCTAGAAAGTCAGTTTGATTAACATAATTTCCACATAATTTCCTATTATTTTGGAAATAAGTGCTAACATTTTTTATCAAAATCAATCATGATAAGAAATTTACTGTTTAATGGATTTTCTGTATAGTGTCTCTATGTCCTAAAATGGCTTCCTGGTGGGAAAATCAGTGTTCAGTTGAGCAGAAAAAAAACTTGTTGTATAATGATTGTGATAGGAACTTTATATACAGATGAGATCACTAATAGAAAACATTTATCTTAGCTGATGAGATTTCAGTGCAGCTCAATTATAACGCTATTTGGGTTTCAAGTTTTGATACCATATAATATTGAATAGTATTATAGTTAAACATGATTAGCTCCATTCTAGGGTCCAAGTATAAATACTGCATTATTTTGAACCATATTTAACCCTTTCCCTCATAGAAGACACCATGAAAAGACCTATGCGAACAGCATAAAACCAGATCAGCCTGCAAGTAACTCGCAGGCTGATCAGGTTTTATGCTGTTCGCTGCTCCTCAGTGGTCTGGAAATGAGGATTTTGTAATTACATTTGGTAAGGTTTAACTGTGGTTTTCTGCAGATCAGGCTTTATGTGATACCTATTGAGGGTGTCAAAATGAGTATATATGAGGGAAAGGGTTAATGCACATTTAATAAGTCACAAAATAATTGAAGACAGTGCATTATGTAGGAAATATTACATCAGTTTTCATGCTTTATTGATTCTTTAGGAGCACAATATGATGGTTTTACACTGTATTAAGTTGTTATCTGTTGTAAGGATGCAAACTTAATCTAATATTGCGATGCTAATTTCACATCCTAAAGAAATTGTCAGATCTGCATGCCCTCCTTTAAGGCTTGGAGGGATAAGATCTGTGGCTGATGACAGGTGTATCTCAGAGTGCATCTACCCAACACTGGCTGGAGCGTGGAATGTAATCACCTGGACTGTCATAGTGCTTGCTCAGTGTATTTTACAACTCTTAGAAGTCAGACATCAGTTTGCTCTGAAGGTGTTATAATAATCTACCCGTGTGTGTTGGGACGGAATTATTAGGTTGGATGTTTATATAATTTACAGAGGATAGAATAATTATTGGTCATACATGGCCTTACATTAACAAAAGGAACATACTGGATTTGGATACTAATGGACAGGTAATTGGAAAATTTAGTGTCACTGCTCTCAATATTTGACATTTAAGTGAAGTATATTGATCAATATAAATATTTATGACCCCACTGAAATCAAACCAAGGATATAATAAAGGTGCCTGTGAAACTCAATTCAACAGTGGCTTTAGCGGTAATGTTTTTTTACATTTACAAATCAATGTATTATGTACTACTGGGATACATTAGCAGCCTATAAAATGCTCATATTGATTTCTGCATATATCTTTATTGATTTGACCTGTCACAATGCATATACATTATCTTCCGTGGGCTATTTCTGAATACTTATTGTATGGGCGTTTGGGGTAATGAGTGTACACATGTTTACATAGGTTGATGTCAAATGTCAGCTGTAGTGAAGGCAGACAATCAAACCTGATGAATGTCATAATGGTCGGTGATATGACCTGGGGAACACATCTCAAGCATGACCCCAAAATGTCACCACACAACTATTTTGGTCCTATTTCGGTTCACCATCATCCATACTTATTGAACACCTTTGGACTTAAACATTACGTGTTACGTGTGTTGATAAGGGGCATTGTATAATCTCAAAAAGCCCCTGTATGTGCATTAAACTTGTGTCAGACATTATGAATTGCTGCATGGATATGTTTTTCCTTTCTCAATGCAGGTAACTGGTAAAAAAACCTTTCCATCCTATTTTTCATTTATCTTTCTCTTAATTTGAAATTGTTTGGCACAAACACAGAATGATATTTATAACCCAACAGCCATAATTACTAGCACTACATAACATTGGGCATTTATCATATGATTTAATTAAATAACTTAATAGGCATTTTCACAATGTGAAATTGTGGTCCACTACACCACAGTGTCAATAAAATGGACGCTGATTGTAGCAGACCTTCATCAGAAGCTTCATTCCCTTTCATACATCAGGTTTATCCCTTATCCAGTTTAACCCTTTCCCTCATATAGACTAATTTTGACGCCCTCAATAGGTATCACATAAAGCCTGATCTGCAGAAAACCACAGTTAAATCTTACCAAATTTAATTACAAAATCCTCATTTCCAGACCACTGAGGAGCAGCAAACAGCATAAAACCTGATCAGCCTGCGAGTTACTCGCAGGCTGATCTGGTTTTATGCTGTTCGCATAGGTCTTCTTATGGTGTCCTCTATGAGGGAAAGGGTTAACAGGCACCTTAACCACGTAACATCTAGGTATGTAATTAATTATAATATCTCCTGCGATGCTTCACTTTACAGTAAGATTGATCACCAGCCATAGTTAATTCTTAATTAGTTCACATTTATGTCACTCAAGTTATTAGTGCCACTTATTTCTCCTAATAAGACCTCTTTCATCATAACAACACTCCATCAGACTTTTCCTGAATATTTCCTTCTGTCTGTCTATCAATTAGGATTCTTTGAGTCATATGCATGTTTAACGACAATTACCTAAATTCAAATCCTGTCATTAAGGAAGATTGTTATAATTAAGTAGACTACATGTGGCAAAAAGAAACTAATATGTAAGCCAGCTAGATTTTCAATACAGACAATGAGAAATGTTTCAGGACCAAATAACTTAATTGGTATTTACAAGATGTTATACTTTCCTGGTTCTCTGAAGCAAAAATGACTCAAATTTATACCAAACAAAAATGAAACCAAACAAAAATGAACAATTGTATAGGATGTCCTGAACTACAAATGTGATTTGAATGGGAATGTGAAACAGATCTACCTATATATTTTCCTTTGATGATTAAAGGTGTGCTGTCTTAAAAATGAACACTGGAAAAGTCACCTTAAATAATGGTTTAAATTCTAGCTTATCTTACATGATAAACAAAAAGGCAGGGGCACCTTCCAACAATAACGCCCTAGCTATTTATTTGGATTAAAACAGGATGTAAAAAAGAGTGTTTTAGGGAGCAACTGTTTACATTACTCTGAGTTTTGCTATTACCAAAATGGCTGGTCTTACCAGGCTGGTAGGATATAAAAATCTGATGGTGTTTATATTGACTCTAGACAACAGGGTGGAACCTGAAGAGGGCAGGGCTACTGTAGTGCATCTAGTGTGGTGATAAAGAGGGCCTCCTGACCATTATCAGGGAAACAGACTGGCTTACAAACATATGCATGCATGTTTTATCCTGAAGCAATGCTGAGCACAAGAATATCATATCTTCCCTTTACTCTATGTGAAACCTACACTTTTTCCCCCCTTCACTTAACAATTGTTTTTTCAAGAAGCTGAACATGATCTTCTGATATCAAGAGAAAACCTAGGATTGAAAATTACAGCAGCTGAGGCATACTGGGTGCTTGCTAAATATATTAGAGAAATGTTAATGGAATTATGTTGCCATGAAATTTTTCTTTAATGCATGATAATTAATTCATTCTAATTTTCGATACCCCAAGTATAATTTGGAAGCATATCCTGAGCATATCATATATAGACATTGATTGGAAATCTTATCAACAGAATCTCTTAACAAAAAATGTGTCAGGCAATATGCTACTCTCTTTTTTTATTTATTAACAAAAGGTTAATAATGAATGAGTTACAAAATGGTATGAGAAACATTAAACATGCATCCCCTCTCTCAATATCTTCCTGTGTACAGGTAACGTATTTTATTGCTAAGATGTTCACCTTTAGTAAAGAGCAAACCACTAAGAAGATCACTTGTCAAGGAAATGCAATAATCTAGATTTAACAAACATCCATCTTCCTCAATTTGCGTCAGCGTGAATTACATGATACTGTGGAAACAAGCACTGGCCCATATCAATTTTCCTGATGTTTTTGATAAAGAGAAAGCATTTCATGAGAGTGGTAAACATTTGATGAAATCATAGCAGCAACAGATGCAATGTTCAGTATACCATGATAACCATCCATGAGATATTACTGTAAATAATTCATGAGAATTTTAACAGCTGAGAGTGTACAGTCTGGTTCAGTGGTGCCATATCCAAAGTTGCTGATTCGACGCCCGTTGGGGAAAAGAATAATTTTTGTCACATGACCTTCCCAGATGCAAAGTACTTGTTCATTCTTGCTGGAACTGTCAATTCCTGATTTGAGGAAGGAAACAAGAACATAGAGGTGCCTGGCTGTCTGTTAACTTATTCAAATGCATGGAACAGTGTGAACTGTTGTTGGAGTCAACCAACATCAGGAGAGACCACAGTCTACAAAGACTTATGTCCTCCCACAATTTATCAACTACTGCGATTTACAAATCTTGCGCAAAAATGCATTTATGACATATTATTATGCGTACATTTGCCTTATTTGGACTCAGTGTATAATACATGCTTCTGGGTAGGCAGATTTTCATGTCTCTTAGGATTGACAGTGTGGGGGAGCTGTAAAAACAAAAAAATGTTGACCATTAAGACAGCATCCAGGCCAACGTTAAATTAGAACAACCAACATTTGCCAGCATAGTGAAAATATAGCTGATTATTTCATTCTGGAAGTCAATACTTTGCCAGAGGGCAGGTCTTTTGATATAAAAAAAATGCCTCATGAGATCTGAATCAATAGCTGTATAAAAAAGGGAGACTTTCTCTATGAACAATAACTAAGTTATATCGGAATTGCGGTTAATCAAGAAGGCATGATTTGGCCAGCCACCATCGGAAATGAGGTATCTTTCAAATTTCTTCCATCATGAATGGTTCATAAAATATCCTGCTAAATTCAATTACTTGTTATTTCAAAGGCCTGGGTTCTCCCTGATGTCTATAATCTCAGTACTTCTGGGCCATATTGTCAACATGATTGTCAGTTAAAAAGAAAAATGATAAATGAAGAAAAGAAAACCCACAAAATATTGCAGTCCATACCTGAACTGGGTTAATACAGAATTTCAAAGTTTGCTAGCTGAATAGGTTTATTAAATGGCCCACTGACAGAACTTAAGTCATTTTGGGAGTTTGCCTGTCTACGTTAGACAGTACTACAGTAAGGTTGTTGCTGTTGTATTGGGTTTTACTGTCGCTGCGATAGTATTTCAATCATATAGCAACATCCAGCTAATTACAGGTGGCGGAAAACCCAGAGTACACAGAGGTACCCGGGTAGAACCACCGACCTACAGCAAGCCAGCTGGAAGGATTCCTCACATGAAAAATCTCAAGTCCCGACCAGGATTTGAACCCACGCGTAAGGGGCTTTTTTTTTCCGACCTACAGCAAGCCGGAATCAAGGAAACAACCCAAACGTCCACGACTGTAACCACTCAGCCACGGCGCCCCCCCCCCCCTACAGTAAGGTGCTCCACTGTAATACCATGTCATAAACAAGTAGCACAATACACAAAACCATAACATTATGCTGACACTAGACACGACCAGTCCTGAAACTATTCATTTATACTGAACACTAAGCAAGGGAGATAATCATACAAGTACAAATTTTAACGAATGTGCATGTGATATGTCCAACAACACACACATACATCTCAGTGTATTTCAAAGTATTTTTATATTACTAATGCAGACGGATTTCTTTCTTTGACCTCTCAAATTTAACTTAAAAATATAAGCAAACTTTTGAAAATTGGGTAATTTTCACCTTTGAATGCTCAGGGTTTGCAACATTGGAATTGTTTAAAGCACAGCAAGAGCCTAGAGGTAAGCTGTTATAAGAATGAAACACATACTAAATGTCAGTGAAACCCATAAAATATCTATGATACAGGATCTCTGTAAAAACAATTACATTAAATAAATAACACCAAACAGCAGCAGCCATAGCAGCGCCCTATAAAACTCCAATTGTTGAAAGTTACCCAATTATATAATAAAGTGTTAGAAACCTTTCTATTAGCAAACTAAACCTTTTTCTCTCTTCACATTATTAATTTATCAGAACAGAACATATCTTTATTACATGCAGGTACATAAAATTATCAATTTATTACAAACAGTGATAAAGTGTTCCTCAGGGGACATCATAAAACATGAACTTTTGAACTAACCCTATCTGGTGAGATAACACCATCATTTGCCATTATCTATTAGTGACTGCAGCAACTTCGAGTACATCTGCACATTCTTTCATTATCCAGATTGTAAGTGAGAACTAAACATAACACAAACGTCATAGTTTCATGTTCTGATGACCATTCTCTATCTCAATGATAATTAAATAGTGATGAACGGAAACATGGACAAATCTGTGGAATTAAAACATCATCATATATATATATGTAAACGGTATGCATATTCTTTAACCCTTTCCCTCATATAGACTCCTTTTGACGCACTCAATAGGTACCACATAAAGCCTGATCTGCAGAAAACCACAGTTAAACCTTACCAAATTTAATTACAAAATCCTCATTTCCAGACCACTGAGGAGCAGCGAACAGCATAAAACCTGATCAGCCTGCGAGTTACTCGCAGGCTGATCTGGTTTTATGCTGTTCGCATAGGTCTTTTCATGGTGTCCTCTATGAGGGAAAGGGTTAATATTAAGTCAATCTGCAACTATGAAAAAATGTTCAATATCAAGTATTGTCAATGTCTGTGTTTCATTATTAACCCTATAACTTCATCACTTCACATCACAGTGAACCCTGCAAAAGATTGATCCTATTGAAAATAATATTCTTACAGGATGCTACAAGGGTAAAACTTGCAGGATGATTTATACTGGTCGTATTCATACCTTGATTATAGCTCTTGTGTGGAGAATGAGAACCATGCTGGGTTATTTAGTCAACTTTTTGGCACCACATCATTGTTGTAGTTAACAACTTGACACTAAACTAACTGATTTTAAAGTTTGACAATTCAATTGCTTGAGACCCACTTTACCTGTAAATTTCAACAAGTTACCTGAGATAATCTACATTGAACATTGTGTTGGTACAACACCTCTGTTTGAGGGACTGTGAGGCCTGAGTCACCCACCACACATGTCATACCTCTCCACACAGTGGGACCCCAATAAAACATATCACCATGTCAGGAGGATTTCAACACACAGAACAGCCCTGCAGTGTTGTTGCCATGTAATTAAAACATTTATAGATCCTCAACATCCCTCCTGTCTACTTCACAATGATATATGTGTAATATACCCACAAAGGGACCTCATTCCTTGATATCTCTCAAATGTTTTTTTTAAGAGAAAATTTGTCAGTTACTTACAGAATGACCTATTCCCAGTTATCTATACATCATCAGACAGTGTTAGTGCTTTTACAACCATTTTTTTTTTATATTTATCCTTTTTTAGCCTTTGATTGTGAAGAAATTTTGTCAGTCAAAATTGATTTCAGATATTCAATTACTAAACAGACAATTATTAATGTAAAAAAGAAAAATCATCCACAGGGATGGACTGCTTTTGAAAATTTGCCTTAAAATCAATCCATTGATGATTCATTTCCTTTCTTGTTCATACGACACCACATTAAAAGCAGTGTGGACAAGAGAGATTTGTTTTAACCCTTTCCCTCATAGAGGACACCATGAAAAGACCTATGCGAACAGCATAAAACCAGATCAGCCTGCGAGTAACTCGCAGGCTGATCAGGTTTTATGCTGTTCGCTGCTCCTCAGTGGTCTGGAAATGAGGATTTTATAATTAAATTCGGTAAGGTTTAACTGTGGTTTTCTGCAGATCAGGCTTTATGTGATACCTATAGAGGGCGTCAAAAGGAGTCTATATGAGGGAAAGGGTTAAACCCTGACCCCCACATCTGCCTGATTCACATGTCCTGTACATTACAGTGTTCACATTCCTCTGTCTGCTATCATTCATCAAATGATGAGGGAGATCAAACAAACTTGGCCTCATAGATCTTCCATGTATAAATACTTCAGATATTTCATGTATCACCCATGAAGTGATTTTTCAATATGCACATCAATGACTTGAAATTTTGTGACAGGTTTGACAATGAATGACAATGTCAGATTTGATATACCTTATCTCACACTTGTTTAACCCTTTCCCTCATATAGACTCATTTTGACGCACTCAATAGGTACCACTAAAGCTGATCTGCAGAAAACAAGTTAACCTACAAATTTAATTACAAATCCTCATTCAGACCACTGAGGAGCAGCGAACAGCATAAAACCAGATCAGCCTGTGAGTAACTTGCAGGCTGATCTGGTTTTATGCTGTTCGCATAGGTCTTTTCATGGTTTCCTCTATGAGGGAAAGGGTTAAACCCACAGGCAACTTTCTTCTTTATTTTGATAGGATGGGATTATAAAGGATATTAAAACATTTAGAAAAACCACACATACACACAGTTCATATTATTTTATATTTGTCCATATTAAAATGTGTATAGGAGTGCCAAGCTCCCCTTTCAATGTGAGAACATTATAAACTTACAGACAAGGAAGCTTTGGACAGTGCACTGAGTGCAAATTTACCCTGCACTTTCAGGCAGTCATATGATTGCATGATTGATTCCCTTACTGGACACCCTTCTCGTACAATCACCTATCCAAAATGATCTAAATTTTGAACTAGCTAAATCTTGTAATACCAAGAATGTTTTTGATTACAACTGCTGGTATATACTGCAGGATAACACTTGCACCAGGCAGCATAACAGTCTGCACCAACCTTTACCCCTATAATCATGCAATTAATGCATGCAGGTATGTAGGTCTATGTTGAAACAATGTAATGAAGTATTTATGGACAGACATGATGGGAGACCTTGACATATGTAACGTCCCAGGTCCTTGTCACATAACTGCTGAATCATGTATGAACTGAATCTTGTGGGAGAAATACATGCAGGTAAAGTTAAACAAACACAGTCTACATTAAGTTATAGGAAGAAATCTATATATCAAAGCTGCTTGTTCAAAGATGATAGATTGAATTTTAAAAAAAAATTCTACTTTCTTTTGTTAATGATGGTGAAGTTGTTGTTTCCTGCTAAAATAAACTGGGCAAGAGTAGGTCATATTCGCGCGAAAATGCTATTTTCGTAAACCCAACATCGATGGATTTAGTTAATTTAGAAAATGGTATCCCCTGAAGCTGGTGCTTGACTGGTACCATTTAAGTGAAACATTCTGTAACATAGTGTCTTCACCAGTTCAGGGCAGCATTTTCATAAGTCCAGCCATTGAAGTTAGTGCACATGCAAAGAGAGAATGTGATCAGCCGAAAGATGGCAAATGAAAATATAAAATCTAAATATAGGTTTTATAATTCTAAATGTAGTTTCAATAGTACCTTCCATGACAGTATTGCCTGTGATGAGAAAACCAATCATGTTTTTACAATCACAGATGGTTGCATTGATACATGTAGATGTAATAAACACATATAGTTAAAAATCATGTTTTCAAAATCAACCAGACCAATAATTACTGACCTAGATAGCTTGTTAATATTACTGTAAACAAAAGAAACATTAAAAACAACCTGCCTAATGATAATGGTAGTGCCACTTAAATTCAACTAGAATTATAAACAAAGTCATTAGGAAGATTGGAGAATCATCATTATAAACAGTTTTATCATGTAAATCAGCCAATCAAGAAAGGAGAAATTGCTTAGAGGATAAAACGCAGATAGCAAAAAAACAAGCTAAATGAGGTATCGAGTGTTCGTCACTGCTTGTAATTTGAATAACATATTTAGTGATAAAGTACAGACTGGCGTGAGGGCCAAGCAGTTTTGGGCGGATTTGGAATCAATATAAAGCGGGAGATCGGAGAACGACTGAAGGTGATAATTCATTATAGTGGGCCAATCGTCACTCTGTCATTACAGAAGAAATGTCACTATATTGCTTTTCATTAGTACTTTCTGATGCCACGCTAACACAAGCATAATAAGATGCTGATGGAGAGGTTTAGTCCTGGAAATGAAAGAGTGGCTGACAGAGAAACTGATCTAAGTGTACATAGAAATAGAAGGAGATGAAACAGTTTTGCGTTCAGCCCCATGATCTATGAATGTATGTCATTATTTCTCAATTATTTTTTTTTATTTTCATCTTGTTTACATCTCTACATCCATAGATGATTTTTATTTTAAAACGTGAAAAATTGTCAGTTTTCTATTATCACTATTCATAATGATCTGGTGTAATTATAGAATAAATTACCTGTAAATAAGTTAAAAGACAAATTTGGGGATTGGTGTAAATTTACACAAAAATAGTTTTATAATGTCACTATACAGGAATACAAGTACATAATAATATCAATCCCATAATTAAGTTCATTTTTAATATGAATCCCAAATCACAGTACCCTTGAAACCATCAAAATTATAGTAGGTCAACAACATTAAGAACCAACTAAAATAAAAAATACAGTTTTAGCCAATAACTCAAGTTAACCCTTTCCCTCATATAGACTCATTTTGACGCACTCAATAGGTACCACATAAAGCCTGATCTGCAGAAAACCACAGTTAAACCTTACCAAATTTAATTACAAAGTCCTCATTTCCAGACCACTGAGGAGCAGCGAACAGCATAAAACCTGATCAGCCTGCGAGTTACTCGCAGGCTGATCTGGTTTTATGCTGTTCGCATAGGTCTTTTCATGGTGTCCTCTATGAGGGAAAGGGTTAAAGAAAATCTGATCCATGTAACTTATCCCATTTTAACCTGGCATTCATCAAGTATTTGTAATATTCAGGATCACAATCTGTTCCATATTGCTTCACATTATTAGGTGAAAGGTTGGCAACCAAAAAAGAAAATAATCAGGAAATAACTAAACACCCATTATATGGATCACCCCACGCACTAACATCTCCCTTTTCACCTTGTGATAAACATTTTCACTGTTGGTGCCTTAAGAATGTATAATCCTTTCCAAAGTCTTCACCGTGAGAGTTCTTTTAGTACCAGTATTCTGGTATCCATACAACCTCTAATTGCTTAACCATTATTCTTTGTCTTCCAAGCTAAAAACAAACCTGTTGATATCTGACAGACAGGAAGGTGTCCATTGTTGTCTCAACCATTACTGGGAAAATGCTGAACATTTTGAGGCTAGAAAATAGTGATGAATCTTAGGCTGTGGATATACTCAGAAAAGTGATGGATGAAACAGTTAGCATATGCAATTTAGGGATGTATAGATGATGTGAAAACTCTCATACAAAATGGCATAATGTGACCAAAATTTGTGAATCCCACTGGTAAAGCTGAGACAGATCTTAAAATTATTACTAATTTTAGAGCAGCAGACATTAAGAATATAGTTCAGTAAAATGCTGAAACACAGCTGATGATACTGAAGTGCAGGCATGAGCAGTGAAATACATCATTTACAACAGAACAGTTACTATATGTTTAAATAAAGTCTATTTTCAGTCTATTTTCATAGAAATGGTTGTTTGTTTTCCACCAACATCTGACATCTTCGTGCAATAATGAGTTACCATATTTCAGTCAAATGAACTGCAGGCTGATCAGTTTTTATACAGTTCGCTCAGTTCCTTAATAATTTAAACACATTTAGCATCCTAATTATTTTCAGTCTGATCTGATTATCTGTGGCGCATTATGGTGTCAACTGCATACCTAAGTGGTTGAGTGCAAGACAGCTTATATTTCTGTCTTCTGTTTGTTCGCTCTTACCCATAATCCACCATCTGTACACCCGCTATGTCTGACTCCTGCGGAAGCACTGTCTAGATGCCTCAGTTAAGTGCTTTAACATCTGTTTGCATATCTGCCCCTAATAAACCATTCTCAGTATGAAAGAGGCTTATGAAATTGACAATAAAATGTTGAACATCTGGGTTCTTGATTATCAACAAGCTCCTGAACAAACTCTACATCCGGAGAGATTTTTTTTCACTCAGTGTACAACCTTGAAGTTTGACGGAATGTTTCTATTCTTTTCTGTGAAGGCTGATCTAAGGCCCTCAAGTGCTGATGGGTGTCTCTTAAATGCTGATTTCCCTCTGTAAGTTATTTATCAATAATGCATGCTCAAACAAATTAGCAAAGGGATAATTGAGATAAGAATGAAAACAGAACCAACTGAACAATATTGCCACTAATTCAACTTGCAGATTTCTGCCAATATTTGCAGAAAGTCTTTAATATGGAAGCACTATAGTGAACAAAATCATAACATAAAGAAAGCTATTAAAATGAAATGAGAGTGAGAAAAAATATACAAACACTGGCTTTTCTTTTCTGTTATGACATTCACAGTTTCTTGAATTCAGCTAATTAAGTTACCTGTCATGAAACTTTCATCGTGTGAAAACAGTTAACATCCTGTTAATTTAACAATACTCTGAATATTTTTGCATTTGAGATGCAGCAAGCACTATGTGACTAAGACTTTCTTGAAACTTGGAATACCTCTGACAAATAAGTGGATCTAGCTTTATTAAAAAAAAATGTTTGGAAAACACGGCATTAATAGTAATACACAAATATGATTGAAATTATAGCTAAAAAGCTAAAACTTCCTCGCAACAAAAGGACAAACACAGTAAGTTACTGTTTTTTTAAGATGATGACCATTTAGACTTTCCATTTATAGAAATCAGAAAGTAGCCAAAAAAAAAAATGGAGGCATGAGTCAAAACTATAATGGTAACTAAGTATAAACGAAGAAGCAGTTATAATAGTATTGCATCAAACACTTTGATTTACTTTGTCAAAATGAAAAATACATGCAAATGTTTCCAGTAAAAGAAGAGCCTGCAAGATAAAGGTATCAATCATGTGTTGACGACAGGATGGTTCTCAAGATTGAATGATGGGAAAATTTAATTTTGAGAAAATGAAGCCTTACAGCTTGAGACTTCAAACTGAGTCCTCAAAGTTCTCCATTACTTTTTACGCCAATGGTTCAGTATTCTTGATTCACCATTATCATATCATATTCATCACTTAAAGAAAAGAATGTACAGAGACCTAACAGCTGAACTATTTTGCCTGTTTTTCATTCCAGATGACAAGATAGTGGGGTCACATGACTATCACATGATCAAATGATGCCAACCCTTGAAACCCTCTGAATGATACAGATCTTTTAAGTGCATGAGAGCTTCTGCTGAACCAGACATCTGTTGCAAGATACAAGACACATGGTAAGATGGTATATTATTTCAACTGAAGGCTTTAATTAAAAGACTACAAAATACAAGTAATTGCCATTCTAGCAGATTTTTTTAGTAGCTGATGATACAGATAATGTAATTGGGACTGATAATCACAGAAGGAGTTTGCCAGAATTTACTACATAATGTTAGCGCAGCAGATTCTGAATACAAAACATCCTTCAGCTGTTGCAGTTCAATCAAAGTTCCCCGCCTAATTGGATGTTAACACTAATATTTGTAATGTTATGTCTGTTACTCCACCCATAACTTACCAAGGCTGCTGGCAGTGACCTTGAACTTTACCTGCACACAGAAGGAACTGCAATCTGGCAATGTATAACGTAATTAACAATACATGCTTTCCTAAACTGCCATGCATTAAGCTTGCCAAAGTACCAGAAATATTTTTCTGTTAAATTCTGATTAAATGAATTTATGCATTTTAAAATGACACAAAAATAGACTTTTTCACCACCTTTGTTATAAAAACCCTTCCATCAATTTACAATCCAAAAATAAATAAAACCAGTATTGGTGTTGAGATTTTTTTCATGTGTTGAAATAAGCAATTACAGTCTCCAACCTTAAACCTCTCATAGTAGATATTAATGGATATCATGTCACCAACAGGCTGTCCAGTCAATATCCTACAGCAAGACAAATCCTGGTCATGGAAGTGCCCCCTGACTTACTGCGTAATTACCTGTCATGTGCAAGATTCTAGGACACAGAGATGATAAACTCTCACGGCCATTTAGTGCTTACACAGAAGCCTTGGTTCTTGTCATTTATTGTACAGCCTCTGTAATGTGGTACCAGAGAGGTGCCCCTCACAGACAGGAAATGAAGTCAACCCTTTAGCAGCTACATCCCGCATCAGAACAAGACACTTTAACTCTTTCCCTCATATAGACTCATTCTGACGCACTCAATAGGTACCACATAAAGTCCGATCTGCAGAAAACCACAGTTAAACCTTACCAAATTTAATTACAAAATCCTCATTTCCAGACCACTGAGGAGCAGCGAACAGCATAAAACCTGATCAGCCTGCGAGTTACTCGCAGGCTGATCTGGTTTTATGCTGTTCGCATAGGTCTTTTCATGGTGTCCTCTATGAGGGAAAGGGTTAATGCTTAGAGGTTTTATCTAAAAGATTTTGCACAAACCCAAAGAGAAATTAATCCTCATGAACATATTCTCTCAGTCAATCATATAATGGATGTACATGTATCTAAAAAAAATAAATCTTCCAGCCACATTAAAATACATGTATGTATAAAAAATCAGTTCTAAATGTACATATTATGATGTAATATTGAAACATGTGCACATTTAGATAACACATTAAATTTCATGATCCTAAGGAAATTAATAACAAAACAAATTCACCAGCAGCAACATAATTCATTATCATTCCGCCAGTAAGAGGAAAGAAAGCTATATTCAATTAAACAAATTGAGAATTCTCCATGATATATGGCAATTGCATTTAATTTTTATCACCATATCTCAATCAAATTTATCATTTCATTTACTTCTTTTTCTTTAGCTAAACAAATAACTGAAAACAGAATTAGTTTAAACTAGTTGAATCTTTCCATTATAGCAGATAAAAAGATAAGTTGAAAGGAAAACAACACTGTTATATCTTTTTTTTTCATGGCCATAATAAAATTACCATTCTGTTAATCTATGAAGCTTTACATATTAACATATTCATACACTGACAGTTTTTTAATGACTGATCAAGAAACCAGTGTAAAACATGATCAGCCTGAACACAGCTTACAGGGAAGTTTAAGGTTTTGTTTGGTTTGAAACTGATCAGTTGAATATGATTTAACAACAAGTATTTTCTGTCTGATCAGGCACTATTATGATCTAACATAGATCTTAGAATGGTATATCTGTGACTGAATGGGAAAGAATTCATCAGGAAATGTCAGCCAATAAAGTGAATAGTTAAAAGTGAAATGTCATTTGAACATTTCTGTGATTGATGTTTTGTATGGCTTACAAACTGTCAGTATTGATTTTAAGTCATTTTGTTTTCTCTTTCCTTAAAAACTAACTGTCCTTAAAACTACCATTAACTATTCAGACATATACAGTGCATGAATGTTGAATTTAACTTGACACATTTTACTTTTGAAGTATAAGATGAGAATAAAGGTATAGAAAGAAATAAAGGGATCATAAGAAACAGATGACATTATCTTACGACATTAATTTAAGATTATAATGCATGTATAGGAAACAAAATTATATAAAGACAGAGAGAGAGAGAGAGAGAGAGGCAGAGAGACGTGTCACTGCTTTTTATTTGAAGACATGTGATGAAAAAATCCAGCATCATTAACTCTATAAAATATACTATATGTGTCAAGTATCTGATACAGAAACAAATAGCCATATATCTTTCTTGCTTGTTATTTTCAGAGCAGCAGATAACAACAGAAGGTTGATGAGAACGAAACAAACGACAAACTGTGCGGGATTCTCACCCTGTGTGGGAGCTAATGAACACGGCAAGCTGGGAATCCACAGATTTTTATAAGAGACGCACTCACATTCTACTTTCTCCGCCATCAGATACGTTGCACAGTGTTTTCATATCTTACTTTGAAAGTGCTGCTACCTTGTCTAGTGGCTTGTTTGTGGATAGACTGAATTCAAATATTTCTTGATATTTTTAACAATATTTTTCTGTGAAAGAAAAATAATTATGAAGTGTAGCTGTCTTGTTTTACCTCAGGCAGAATGATTGTTTACAGTGTGAGGAAATAGCAGTGACAGTACAGATCTTAAAATATAAAATGGATATATGTAAATGAAAGGGGGAGAAAACATTGATCAAGACAAAGGAGAAATCATTGATCAAAACAAGGATGTGTGATTAAATAGTGTTGGTATTGGAAGTGTTGAAATCAGATGTGATAGTAAACAGGAAATATTGACACTGGATTGAGTAAACCATTTTCTTGATTTATGACACCCAGAAGGGCAAACATTGCTAGAAATGTCAGTGAATTCTTCATAAGAAAATACAAACTGTGATTTACTGTGAACTAAATCTACCTCCCTGGGGAAAACCTCAGACTTTCATATAAGAAAGAAATATTTTGACTGAAAACTATATGGAGTTTATATTCAATGGTTTTTCCAAGAGATGACAGCAGTCTAAACTCTCAGACACTGTAAAGAAAGATGGCGACTTATTGGTCCTGATAATTTATAAGAAATGAAAGAAAAAAAGCTGCTGTAATCTCTCTCTATATTACTTATTGGAAAACAGATTTACTGACCCTGGCGACAGCTTGTTTACTGGATTACATAGAAACAGGGATACAATATTTCCAGCTTTTATTCCCTGAACTTGTGATGAAGCGATATACTGATTATTTTGACTAAGTAAGTGACAGACTCAATTCAAAGAAACCTTTTTATTGGAGACACAATGTATTAAATTTCCTGTGGCTTTCACATCACATCACATAACATGGTTTGTTTGTTTGTTGGACACGTGGAATGAGCCAGTAGACAGTGCCGTTGAAAGGCTGTACAGGTAGTTAATGTGCTGGGAAAAGTTTTACAACATCCATGTATTGAATATATGTACATGTAATTATCAAATGTTTACTCAGCGTGAAAGGTTGTACTTTATCTGACCACTGTGAACAGGTGTGTTAACAAAGCAGGAAGTGAGAACAAAAAAATGGGATATACCGGTACACATGTGGTATGCACACAGGAAACAATTACCATCTTGTGTTTCTAAGGATAAAATCAGAGGATTACCGTATATCAATTTCCCATCTGTTTCTTCAGTGGATATAAAAATCCTAATTGAATGTATGAATTAAAAGTGAGGTGTACAGCTGGCAAAAATTAGTTGACACAGAAGCTCATTTAAAAAGCTAATTTTTCAATTTTGTGCAAAATCAAAGTATAAAAGAATAATTTTTTCATAATTCCCTAATTTTCCATGAGGAATGCCACTTACTCAGCGTTCATAAAAGGTGTTATTTGTTCAGCTTAATAGCTAGTATAGCCTGAATTTCCAATATATATACGGTTTTGAATGGACTTGACACATTTGTAGAGGCCAACATGAATAATAATAGTATAACTACATTGAAGTGACACCAAATAAGTCTACAAATGAGGAACTAGGTTTATTTACGAGAAAAAAAAAGCTCTACAAATTAACCATTGCAATATAAAAGAAACAATTAAAAAAAAAATAAACCAACAATATTTTTAATCACTGCAGCAGAACTATTAGAGTGGAAGTTTCCTTATTCTGTGTAATATTGGAGCTTTTAAAAGCCTTTTTATTCCCCGATTTGCTGGGACAAGGGGTATACTGACAAAAGTGCAGTGTTGGCAGTCTGTGTGTCACATACACATTACACATGAGATTGGATTTGTTAAAGTGGCAAAAATAGTTGCAGTGTTGTAATTTAGAGAGTGGTTCTAACATTAAACTACTGTAAAGTTTATACTAGCAAGTCAATTACTACTACTAAATAAATGCTGATGAATTGGTTGCTCATAAATGATGGATGTATGGTTTAAAAAGAGATTAACTTGTCATACACTGCACTGATATGGGTAATTTAAATAATTAATTGACATAAATCAATTACCCTGAAATCGGCTATTTCTGCTTGGTAAAGGAACAAAGGAATAAAATATGTGTGTAATATAAACTGCATTGAAATGAAAATCCATGTGATAAAAAAAGAACAATAGACTAATTCTTATATCTATAATATTGCAGGCTGTGTTTATCAGTATTGTTTTTACCCAGGATTCCACTTGAGGGCTGGCGGTCTGGTGCTTTCATTGACGAGTGATCACAGTACAATTATTTATCTCAGTCCGCCAAATGAGGGCCTAAGTTACTGAGGCAATCAATAGAAAAGGTGAACGTAACAGAAAAAAGGAGGGTAACAGATTATTTTAAGAGGAAACCTGCAGACACATGGCTCTAATAAAGGCATGTGGATTATTCTAATAGGACTGTACAGATACCTAGTGAACTGGAATCAACTGCAAAAGTTTGTGATTAATGAACAGCAGTGGGGTTAATACAGAGAGAAAAGTGGAGATCAAGTGAGAAATAAACAGACATACTGGCCAAAAGTGAATGGCTTGTTTTATGCTATGGGTAGATAGCAATAACTGTTGTAGCATGATAAAAATGTAGCAGGCATTTCCAGCCTCCCAGGTACCTAAAACCCTTGATATGTTATATTCCCTTGGATTAAATACAGACAGTGAATTTTACAGGAAATCTGAGCAATGTCTATGGTACATACAAAGTTTCTGATATCCTTTGGATTAAACACAGCGTGTGATTATTGGTGATAACCTGAAGAAATACTCAGATTTATCACAAAGGATTATTCTGGGGAAGGATTATTTAACTCATTTAGAGCTTTGATTAAGGCGATAATTCTTTGTGACTGCAGCCAGTGTGATGGTGTGTGCTTCATTATCTGAAAAAGTCATTCTTTTATTGGAAAGCTACATTGTTACCTGTACTACAGGCATCTGTGTTCAATGAGATTTAGACCTAATGAAAAAAGTGTGAAATTACTTCAGTGGGAAAAATGTGGCTGTATATTATTACATTCGCTTTTGTGCTGGAAAGAGTTACTGCCCTTAATTATGAATGTACACCTAGTAACCAGTATGGAGTAGGTGTGGCTAACTGCTCTGATCAGCTGTTAGGGCATGTTCCACCCAACCTGCCTCACAATATACTGGTGTTTGATCTGTCAAACAACCATATCACTGAACTTATAAACTACTCATTTGTGAAGTATGAGTACCTGGAGATTCTACACCTGCATAACAACTCTCTATCTAGTCTACAATCCAGGGCATTTGAAAGGCTGAGAAAATTATTGTACTTAGATCTGTCATTTAATAATCTAATGAGGATTCCATCACAAACATTCCATGACTTATCAGCATTACTTACATTATCCCTGAAAGGGAACAAAATAACTTCAATCCAGTCTGACTCCTTCAGGAGTGTCCCCAAACTGACCAGCCTCTATCTAGCTGGTAATCATATCCAGTTCATCCACCCTAACGCATTCACTGGATTGTATCGCTTACAGCATTTAGCGCTACAAAACAACGCCCTTAGAACTCTCAACAGCTCTGTGTTCCAGTATTTCTCTCTTGAGTTGAAGGAGATTAAACTGTATAACAATCCATGGTACTGTGACTGTAACTTGCGCTGGCTGATACTCTGGCTCAACGAGGCCAGTGACTCTATTGCTCAGAAAATGCAATGGATTTTCAATACTGATGAACCTGTTTGTCAGGGCCCATCACTGACAGCACAGCGTCCTCTAGCAACTTTATCAGGGGAATGGTTCATATGTCCATTACGACTGTATTCCAAAGCTAGAAACATGGAGACACAACCCGGGAGCGAGGTGCAGCTGTTCTGTAAGTACATGGCAGATCCACCCGTCCAGATGCAGTGGTTAAAGAACAAGAGCCCCATCGACCTGACACATACGTGGAAATACGAACTGGTTACAGAAGGCGATGTTATTACAACCAGTCGTTTACATATCTTGAATTTTCAGTATGACGATATTGGTGAATATGAGTGCAATGCCGAAAACAAACTCGGCCATGTCTTTGACACAAGTTTAGTGACACTTAAAGGTGTGGATCCAACAAACTTAGTGCAGCCCGTGGTTGTGAATGACAAAGACGATAAAGACCGCACACGAAATGCTGTAATTGCGTCGTCAACGATTGGCGGTGTTGTGTTGTTACTGGTGCTTGTCGGTATTCTAATATTAAGCATTCTTCGATGTAAGCGTTACAGGAAAAAGAAGAAGGAGTCAATACGAATGACCTTTGAGGAACATTTGAAAGCTAATGGCATCATTGAGCCAAAGCCTAAATCTGAACACCATGATATGTATGATGATGTCCCAGATGGAACACTGTCTATTGATGCTGAACTAGATGAATCAGGATCCATGTATGATTCCTTGCAGCGGCCACGTGTCCCAAGTTCCGCAAACACAAATACATATATTTCTTTTAAGTCAGAGCTCTCTGATCCAGAAGATATGACACAAATGTACGCTTCAGCACCAAAGAACAATATGGGCAAAGGAAGTGATGGTTCCCAGTGTGAATCTACGTCACCCTTACTAGAAAATATTTCACCGATACTTATAGATCCACATGATCCCTTTTACGAAGCTAATTTATATGTGCCACGTTTGGATTCACTTACCGCAAATTATTTCAATTCCACTCATAGAGGTCACTCATATAACATAGACGATTACGAAAGTGGCTTTCTACCATACCGAACTCACACATTACCTCATAACAGTTATTTACGTCATAGTTCCCATGACGACAGTTTCATGTCCCATAGGAACCATACACTGCCTCATGGTTATTCTCCGAATAACATCACAGACTTTCAATCTCCGCCAGTGCTGCGCAGTCAGAGTGCCATGGCCAATCATAAAAGTTTGTCTGTCGGCCATCTTGGAACGAGCCCTCCGAAGAAGCCTCCACGAATGTTTCACTCCAGAGAAACTATGTCATTACACTCACAAGGGAGTCAAAATGGTGAGAAAGATCGGACTTTGAAATTATCGCTCCCCAAGCCAGGGACCGTTGACAAGTATGGAACTGCTGTATAGAATTAAGAAATATTCAAGTTGATAAATATTCATTAAATTGTTGAACAATACATTGTACCATTTCCATATTTGAGACATCTACAAATATCACTATCATTTTTGGCTTCAATTAATTTCCTCAGACATTTTTACCAACATGTCTGACCACACCTTAAGTAATACAGTATAGGACTGATCTTTCATTGATCTCTTTTAAGTCAATTAAATTTATAAACTCTTCCTTTTTCTATACTCAAACTGAACACCTGCTCCTATATCTGTGTAACATTAGATACAATTTCATATTGTATTTCTCCCCTAAAAAGACTGAAAAAATCTGGTTTAACTACTATAAATAAGAAATAACTACCAACAGTTTTACCTGACGTCCTTATAGTCATAAAATGTGCTAAATATACAGAGGAGAATCTGAATACTAAGTAACTGCTAATTACAATGTATTTTACATACAGTACTGTCAAGTATGAGGATACATCACATTAATGAACCACAGTTACTAGAATGTAACAAAATGTGATTATATAATTTAAGTTTTAAAATCCTGACTTCATTTAGAATAAGCACATGTTATTTATGACTTCACAACTGCTTTTTAAACCAATGTTGTAGATTTAAGTTTATCTGTTATTTTAGTGATCATTTTATGTACTTGCATTGTTTTTTGTTTGTTCGTTTATGGGTTTTTTTCAGTAAAAAATAGTCCATTGAAACTTTACCTATTAATCATGCCTAGCTAGAATGACCAATGGCCAGTGAAAGAGACCAACGAATAAGGCTGCTTTGACCACATGGTCACATGATAGGGGATGGAAATATTTAGAATTTCTTTTTGTTTATGAGAAACAGGCCTTGTTTTAAAGGTTGATATCAGTTTTAGGGACCATGTTTTTATTCAGGATAAAATGGGTTTAAGTGCTTCTGAGAAAAGTTATTTCCTCTTTTCAATACACTTATTGAATAAAAACTGCATTCCATGACATATTTTTTATAATATTGTTTTTTTTTTCATTATCAAAATAATTATTTGACTTCTTAATCATTTTAATGAATCAGATTTATTTGGCAAAAATCCCCAAAAAACTAACTATTAACTTGTCAATTATAAATTACCTTGATATCTCTTTAACTAAGTTCATATGTTGTTTGGTATGCTAAAAATGGAATTTATATAATTAGCCTAAAGGAGAATTAATGAACACTACGGTGATGTATACTACAATCTCACTTAAACATGCAAGGGCAGGCACATGTATTAATAATAGATGTCCTCTATCCATCGGATTATAACTGACAGCTTTGAAAGCCAAGTCTCAACTATATTCATACAAATGTTAAGTATTCTCTCTCTTCATATATATATATTTATGTACAAACGTTGTGAAACAAAACTCACTGTCAATATAAGAGTGTTATATGGCAAACCTTGTTTCCACTTTTTTTTCACCCCCATTTTTTGATTGTTTAACCCTTTCCCTCATAGAGGACACCATGAAAAGACCTATGCGAACAGCATAAAACCAGATCAGCCTGCGAGTAACTCGCAGGCTGATCAGGTTTTATGCTGTTCGCTGCTCCTCAGTGGTCTGGAAATGAGGATTTTGTAATTAAATTTGGTAAGGTTTAACTGTGGTTTTCTGCAGATCAGGCTTTATGTGGTACCTATTGAGTGCGTCAAAATGAGTCTATATGAGGGAAAGGGTTAAAATGAGTCTATATGAGGGAAAGGGTTAACTTTCCAACAACAAAACAAATCTATTTCATTCCTAGTGTCACTAAGGTATCACAATGTTGGCAAGTGGCATGAAACCATACCTAGTCACATTATCCTGAGACTGGGTTAATCTGTCCTGAAACTATCCTAAAAGCCTATTGCTATGCAAAGATGCTAAAACCAAATTTGGTTTGCAACAGCTTTGAGCTGGGATTGAACTTACAACTTCTTGCCTCAAAGGCACTGTCTGATTATTCTAATCATGAGGCCACTAGGACCTGCCTGTGACTATGTACAGTGTAGATCCATTACTGTACCGAGGACACAAATAAAGTAATAAATTGCTTATATGTGCATCACAGTCCACTGCATAATAATGGTAGTGTTTGACTCCCCAAAAAGTTTTATTAATGATTCAACCATCACTTATTTGATATGTAAACATTAACGTGTATTAACGTATTGTACAAACCAACAATCAGATGCTTATCTCTTTAACAATCATATATACATGTACCATTTTACACAGTAAGTGACACGCAGAAAACCCAGATCAAATTTAAATCAGGTCTCCATCCATTTACAATGTTTCATTTAAAATACCAGTATGTAATAAACAGAATACAAAATTCCGATACTGATCAAATGATAGATCTGGCCCCATGTTCTTGAAAATACTTAAAAATGACCTCAGACTCAAATTAGAGTACCATACACAAAACCCTACTGAAACTAAAGGGCCAAGTTTGAGTCTTGAGTATGAAAATCATATTTATTCACCATTTTTATTTTTGAGAACATGGGGCCTGTTATACATGTTATTTCCTTGCCATCTTTGCCAGCGCTGATGTGGTGAAGGGTATGTGAAAAAAGAGTGCTAAAGAAGTGAACACTTGGTAGATAATCAATGCAACATAATCAACTTAATGCCATAAAAGTCAAGAAAACCAGACTTATAATATAGTGTTTATCCTCATCCAGTCTCACACTAAAGCCCCCTGGTCTTGAGTGCTGATGTGTGATCACGCTTGCTGCTAAATTGGTCTGAACTTTTCCTAATACACATTTTACAAAACAAATAATACATTAGAGAGGGTATTTTCAATTTTTAAGGACATGCCTTAACAAACACATATAATACAAACTATGATGAAACCATGTCAAGAAATCTAAGAATTGCATATATAAATCACTTTCATGAGTATTTTTTTACGTTATTTTCAACATCTGTGATAATCCATTATTGCATTTTCCTCCATAATATTAAGGCCAGGCAATACCACATAATGTGATCCAACATTGGACCTCAGTCTTTATTTAATAATTTGTTTCACTGACTTTAGTGCACTTTCACACAGTTAAATGGAAGTCATCTTCAGTTAAGTATAATATGAGATCAATATCTAGACCCCAAGTACAATGTTATAATTGAGCTACAATGCATATGTACACTGCCATTGGGAAGAGTAGTGCAATATCTGACATCATAAACCCCTCTTAGCCTGACCAGACAGAAACCAATAAAAAAAAACAACACTGTAGTAAAAAGACAATGGTAAAAAAACACACACAAAAAAAAAAACTTGCTAAAGATGTCAGAAAAAACAAAGGGTCAAAACCTTAAGGTCAAAGCACCCAATAAGAACATTTGCCAAAACTTCTGGCATGGATGTTGAGGGAAATCGAATTTGCACTACAGACAGAGAGCAGCGTTTTCTCCCTCAAACTCAGTTAACCAAGAACCTTGACCAATAAATCAATCAACATAGATCTACACTAGAAACCTGGCAGCAGCCATAGCTCTACTATCAATATATCAGCACTCACATGTCCAGTGTAACAAGTTGTTGTACCATATGTTCAGACAATTCTAAGAGATTAGTTTTCACTTTTAACTAAAGCAATTTAGCAAAACTAAGTTCATTTGTTTGCTTCAATTTAACGTCCAACCAACAGTATTTAACTCATTTGAGGACTTTGTCTACAAGAGACAGATACAGTAAATATCCTGCCAAATGCCATATCACTTCAATTATATCAAACAATATTCATTAAATATTAATACATGTATATATCTGATGAAAATTAGAAAGTTTATTTCATCAATTTACCTGCTACAAATGTCGACTTTGAAATTTTTTAATTAATAGCAAGATTTCATTTCATATCATAAAAACAAAAATCTTACAGGGTGTTAGTTTAACCTTCATATTTACATTATAAATCCAGATCAGAAAAAAAACAAAAACAGTTCTCTTAATGGTCCGTCCGTCTGTCCGTCCATCCATCCATCCAATTTATTGGCAAAATTAATGGATGGCAAACAGTATAAAACCAAGACCCAACTGGATTTATACTGGCTCCACAGATTGGGTTTTCTTGGCTGAGAACATGTCCTAAATGGTTAGAAATCATGAATAATGATGTTTGAGTTTAAACTTAAAATGGCCCTAACTTGTTTAGATGCCCATCATCTTAAAAGTTTGTTTGGGTTTAACTTCCCAGTGATAACATTTCAGTAATTTGGAGACTGTGTGTTTATGAGACAAGATAGAGTGCTGCCAGACTGCAGTATCACACTAAGTGGTAAGATAACACACCCAGTCTCACCTTTAATTAAAACCTTTAACCGGAAAAAAACCGCGCATTACTCGTAGGCTGATCTGGTTTTATGCTGTTCGCATAGGTCTTTTCATGTTTTCCTCTATGAGGGAAAGGGTTAACCTGACGATAGGCCAAACTGTCCTGGAACTATCTTTATATGACAAGCGCCAAACAGGGAGCTACCTGTCCTATTCTTTAAGGATTACAGTATGGGGTACAAACCCATGACCTTCCAGCTACAGGTGGATACTATAACCAATTGGTAATCTGGACTGGTAATCACCTAACAAGAGGTAATATCTCGTGTAAAAAGGCCATATCTATGTTAAAAACGAATGAAAACTGACAGTTTTCAGACAGAAACAACATTATAGATTATGCATATATAATCAAAACATATATCATTTAAAAAATAACAATTCCCATCGTTTTTTCTGACTTACTGATCTACCAAACCTTGCTATATTTGAGACACAAATTGCTGATATTCACCTTCAGTGTTACTAGACACCATGTACTTACCAGTGACTGGAAATCCTAACAGACCCATTGATTTACAGCCTTCTATAGGAACATCAGGAAGAACTGCAGCTATACTACACAAACCGAGAATATGACTTCTTAAAATTAAACTTTTCTAAACAGACAGACTTCTATCCACACTTAAAAGTAATCAATTTCTTAGGTATTTATCATACAGGGTTCACATTAAGATTTTGAAAGCTGGAGTTCTTTATAAAAAACCTGGGAGTCTTCCTATATATATTTCTAGGTGATGCTAAGGAAAAAGGAGTCCTTTTCACAAAATTTGAAGTTTTTGACTCCAAAACAGAGTTATTAGGCTATGTTTAGGAGACTTATAGGCCCATTGGCAAGTAAAGTAAAAGATTTGGTAATTACTAACAAATTTTTGTACAGAATAATGTCACAAACTTAAAAGTCCATATTTTTTTTTACAAATTCAAGGCCCATAAATGACTGTCAACAGCAACAGTGATTTGATAAGAATATTCAGGTGCACAAGAGCATGTCCTGAATAATATATACATGAAGTTTCAAGTCTGTAGTACAAATACATTCAGATTTTGGTGTCACAAAGTTTCAGGATGGACAGATGTACAGACTGACAGACAAAGGCAAATCTATATGCCCCGCCCCCTTTGGTGAGGGCAAAACATTGTTTATAAGGTTAAGAGGCTTCTATCACATCTTTATCTATATGGTGTAAATATATCTACATGTAACAGGTTTACCATTATTGTTTTACCGGGTAAGTCAAATGTAGGGCTTGACAGTTTCTTACATAAAAACAAAATAGCTATCCATTTGATATGCCCATTTAATGAAAAGAGACATTTTATACACATGTGTATTTTGTGACATTGATAATCATAACACAAACTCTGACAGATGAAAGGAAATGTCGGAAATATTAACCTGATATCACTGATACAATATAATCACACATCAAAGAGAGGTCCACAAGTACATAAAACTCTGATGCCATCACACAGTGAGGTTGGACGTTAATCTAAGATCTTCCATTCTGGATTTTCATTTCATTCAACAGTGCCATTAAACAATACTGAAGTGTTCTTCATAAAATCGAAATACAAACATTTCTTACATGATGACTCAATATAGAAAAGACCTTTATCAATGCAGCGGCTGTAAAACTAAAATTAATGGCTCTGAACAACCATTTCAAATACTGATTATCTGGTTCCTTTTCTCCTTAAATAACTATGGGAACATTTCAAAACTAGAACTGTCGCCTAAGGGCTTACTAATACCCCCCCGCAAGTGTTTTTGTCAAACATGGCTTTTGAGCATGCAATCAGATTCTTGCATACAACACTCCATCTTAATACGTATATAGAGGACATATGTGCCAACTACATGGAAATCTAGTGATCCTTTGTAACACATACCTATGGATATACCTATGTCTATGGATAAATATCATTAAGATTCACTGAAATCTATCAATGGAAGAAAATTGTAAAACAAATACCATCAAAGGGACATATCTTTAAAACAGGGGGGAGGGGGGGGGGGGGGTAACCCAATGTTATATAGAAAAAGCGCTACTACAATGTCTAAGGTTGAATGACAGCAAGTTTCATTGAAATCCCTCCAGTAGTTTAGGAGGAGTAGTCTGCAGAAAATTGTAAAGCAAAAATCATCAAAGGGGCATAACTATAAAAAAGGGAGGTAATCCAATGGGAGGAGTAGTCCGCAGAAGTTTGTAATGCAAAAATCATCAAAGGGGCATAACTTGGTAAATAGGGGAGGTAACTCAATGCTATATAGATGTCTAAGGATCATTGCCAGTAAGTTTCATCAAAATCCTTCCAGTAGTTTAGAAGGAGTAGTCCGCAGAAGTTTGTAATGCAAAAATCATCAAAGGGGCATAACTTGGTAAATAGGGGAGGTAACTCAATGCTATATAGATAACGCGCTGCTACAATGTCTAAGGATCATTGACAGCAAGTATCATTAAAATCCTTCCAGTAGTTTAGGCGGAGTAGTCCGCAGAAGTTTGTAATGCAAAAATCATCAAAGGGGCATAACTTGGTGAATAGGGGAGGTAACTCAATGCTATATAGATAACGCGCTGCTACAATGTCTAAGGATCATTGACAGCAAGTATCATTAAAATCCTTCCAGTAGTTTAGGCGGAGTAGTCCGCAGAAGTTTGTAATGCAAAAATCATCAAAGGGGCATAAATTGGTAAATAGGGGAGGTAACCAAATGATATATAGATAACGCGCTTATACAATGTCTAAGGATCATTTCCAGCAAGTTTCATCAAAATCCTTCCAGTAGTTTAGAAGGAGTAGTCCGCAGAAGTTTGTAATGCAAAAATCATCAAAGGGGCATAACTTGGTAAATAGGGGAGGTAACCAAATGATATATAGATAACGCGCTTTACAATGTCTAAGGATCATTGACAGCAAGTATCATTAAAATCCTTCCAGTAGTTTAGGGGAGTAGTCCGCAGAAGTTTGTAATGCAAAAATCATCAAAGGGGCATAACTTGGTAAATAGGGGAGGTAACTCAATGCTATATAGATAACGCGCTAATACAATGTCTAAGGATCATTGCCAGCAAGTTTCATCAAAATCCTTCCAGAAGTTTAGGAGGAGTAGTCCGCAGAATTTTGTGTCTACAGACGGACGGACGGACAGACAGACGGACGGACAGACGGACGGACGGACGGACGGACGGACAACCTGATTCCAGTATACCCCCCCCTAACTTCGTTGCGGGGGGGTATAATAACCTAACAGAATGGTCAATACCACAATAACATTGAAACAATCCATATGTTAGGTCACACAAACACATGTCAACACAATCCTGGTTTTCTGATTTATCTATTATCTTTCTATTAACAAAATTTAATTGTTTACAACTCATTTCAACTTTTTTTTTACAATACAGAATACCACAGAAACAGCTGTCTGATCTCCATAAAACAAACAGCATTAAACCTGATCTGTTAATTAGAAGAGAGATAACTCTATATATGATATTACATTTTCTTCACGGAGTAATCTCCCATGGCAACTTCAGTAAATTTATTTGTTGCAATGGTACAAAAGCACATTTAAAGGATAGTCACTTACCTTTTGAAGAATGTGGTCAAAGTTAATGCCTAGCTCTGAAAATAAATAAAGAAATACTTTTTTCAGTGCTAATTTCAAGAAAGATAGTAGAAAAAAAAATGAAATAAGGAGCATAAGCATGATGCCTTTATTAACAAATAAAGGGAAACAAAAACATGCCTCCCATCTATTCCCCCAAAGTATGTTATGCTTTTATTACTCTAACATTAGTGTAAGAATATAAAATTTGAAAGTTGCATATGGACCATAAATAACTGGCAAAGCTCATGTAAAAAAACAACAACAGCAAACAAAACTAATTGAAAAGAAAATGAGACATAAACTGAATACCGGTATCTATCAATTAACTTCTTTATTTATTCTATAAAATTATCAAAATGAATGCTTCATTCCAAAAAAAAACACAGTTTTCAGATGGAACTTCCAATCTTTACAGATATATTCAAATTATTTATTGGATCACTGGAATGCCATGTAACCATGATATCAGATATGTTGACCTGATTTACATAAAGGTTTCTGGGGAACAGATAGGCTCATATTTGTGTAAAATAAGCATTTCAAAATGGTCCAATACTCAATTATTTTTTAAATGGATAGGTAACAAAAATCAATGAAATGGTTAGGGTAACTAACATTGATGACTTTGGGTCCTGGATACAAATTTCTTTTCTTTAAACTAGCTCATTCACAGATGGTCAAAGACCAAGAATTTGATTTAAACTATATGTCTGTATTACGCCTATCAATACCCATCTACAGATGCATGGTCACCCTATGCAACCAACACAAATGGGTGATTTCCCCATCACAGACAATACTGTCACAGATGGAATTGAAACTATATTTAAACAGATAAAACCTATATTTAGATCTTATATTTTCATTTGCCTTCATTTTACTTATCACATTCACTTTTTGCTCATGAGCTTACTTCATAAGCTGAACTAACAAATCACTACCCTGAACTGGTGGAGACGCAATTTTCAGAGTTTATTTGTCAGGAAATAAAGACTTCGTCAATAATAACTACAGCTATCACTGAAGGTGATTAATACCCCCGCAAAATACTTATATGCAGGAGAAGTCAGACTTCAGGCAGAGCATAGATAAGAACCTGTATACATAGTATATTGGTTTTGATAGTAATAAGTAAGTAAAGTTTTTATTTAAAGTTGATAGAGAGTCAATAATGGTTGTTTGTCACAGTAGTTTAAAAATATAAGGTTACAGTTCTTGGACACTGCACTTCTCCTAGTCGCCATCTGTTTACATTTTAAGTTTCAAGTATATACCATGTATAATATTTGAGTTATGTTCAGGACAAGAAAAACAAGGAAAAGTAACAAGGGGAAATAACTCTGTAATTACTCTAGATAGAGTTATGGTTCTTGTGCACTGCATTTCCTCATATTGTTGTTGACCATTGTATGAAACTGTTTTGAAATCCAACCAGTAGTTTACAAGTTAAACAAGGAAAAGTAACAAGGGAATAACTCTGTAATTCCTTAGATAGAGTTATGGTTCTTGTGCACTGCACTTCCTCATATTGTGGTTGACCATTGTATGAAATTGTTTTGAAATCCAACCAGTAGTTTACAAGTTATACTCTGGACAAGGAAAAGTAACAAAGGGCAATAACTCTGTAATTCCTATAGATAGAGTTATGGTTCTTGTGCACTGCACTTCCTCATATTGTGGTTGACCATTGTATGAAATTGTTTTGAAATCCAATCAGTACTTTACAAGTTATACTCCGGACAAGGTAACAAGTTATACTCCGGACAAGGAAAAAATACAAAGGGCAATAACTCTGTAATTACTCTAGATAGAGTTATGGTTCTTGTGCACTGCACTTCCTCATATTGTGGTTGACCATTGTATGAAATTGTTTTGAAATCAAACAAAAAGAAAGTTATGCTACTCAGGAACCAAGGAAAATGCACATCTTGATCTGCGAATGATTGACCAACGAACCGAAATCACGACCCAGACCGACCGACCGACCAACCGACCACCGGGTGACTCCTATATACCCCCCCAAACTTTGTTTCGGGGGTATAACAAGGGAGAGTAGAATTTTCTTCTTTTTTTTTTAATTCTACTGATCATTTGTGAATGAGCTCCTTTTAAAGCATACCTTAAATTGCATGGATAATGTGACAAATCAAAAGTGTATGTAGGGCTCTCAGTTATCTATTAAAATGAAAGATAAAATATCAAAATACTCTATTAAAACCAAGATGATTAAGTAACAGACGGAAACTTACTCTACTATTTTTTATTTATAAATACTCAATTACTTTGGAAAGTGAAGGGTAATATTCATTTGACTAAAAAAGTTTATCTGTTCTCTAGGGTTTGTTTGTGAGCAGTTAACTAAATATATTGAGCAATGTTCTAACCAGGCTTCATCATAAAAAGGAAAGCATTTTAAATGGGCTGAAGGTAGTGATGGCTCCCTGCATACCTTATTAATATTAACATTTACAATATCGTTGGTATTCTCCTACAGAAATTTTTTAAGGGTCCTATAAGCTGACAAAATCTCAAAATCTGGAAACCTGGGATAAAAAGATGGTATGAGCTATTGGTTGACTACCAGTTATTTTTTACAGACTGAGATCATTTTAAACAGGAAATCTCAACTGACATGCAATGACAATTTCTTAATAAACACATTGCTATACATGCTTATATTTATACAAAAAATATATTTAAACTCAATCTAATTATAATTTTCCTCTATAGATAAAAATATACACAACATGCCTTCCATCAATGGTGGTTCATCATCATAATTATCTCCCCCTGGTGGAGCACTGCAGGACTGTGAGGGGTCGGGGGTCATGATACTGGGGTTGTATGTGGGTTGCTGACCTCCGTAGGAACTGTCCACTCCATACCCCTGCTGGTTGTAGTCAAACTGCCCAAACTGTCTGGAAATAAAACAAAATGGTTCATAAACATGGTTGTTAGAATAATAAGTTTACAAGAAGGTTTCATCCTTGTGTCATTATGATTTTAATACACAATTACTGAGATAACAAACATTATTTTTTTTTTTTTTGGTGACATTTAAATTTGCTCATATTTATTTAAAGACCATAATTATAAACTGGAAAGAAAAACATCTAAACAACTAAAATAAAAGACATAGGATAAATATGCAAGTACACATAGTACATTGGTCCTAGAATTCCTAACTGTGTATCATTGCCTTAAAACATTATAAAATACTTAACATTTAATGTGCTGACTAAATGGTGAAAATTGGTACAAGTGCAGACACTGCCACTTTTTTTAATCAATTCAAGGGTCATAACTTGAAGCCATCAATTTTTTTCAGACTGATTATCAAACTTGGTCACAATATCATGCATTGTGACCAAATCTGGTGATTGATCTAAATTTCCTAATATCAGAATATTGAAACTGTAAATTTTGTTTTTCTTAAAACTAAAACTTTCTGGCTGTGACCAAGTTTAGTGAGGACGGGTCCACATTTGCAAGAATTAGAGATCACACAAGTTCAGTGGACAACACCTGCAGGTGGACCCATAATAGGTCCTGTACTTAAATGGCATACAAGGACAGTACCATGCAGACTCCAGTAGTTAACATCCCTCACTGATGACTGTATTTGGGACTTTTTTATTATTTACTTGTGTTACAAATTTTCTAATTTAGTACTGTTAATTGCTATGAGATTTTTTTTGAAAATACAAATAATGGCCACAGGAACTGCCAGTTCATTAATAATTTATGGAATACTGTTGCCATTGTTTTGATAAGTATTATTTTTAATCAATCTCATTTCTTAAGATGTACTTGATAAAAAAACTAAGCTGATGACTATCCAATGTCACATGGAATGTTTATGATAACAATTCTTGACCTTTTATGTCTCACCTCCTTTTCAGTGCTTTGATGAGGAAAACAAATTATTATTATCAAATAAGTTTTTAAATTTAACTACCTAAAGATAAAAGTATCTACCTGAGATTAGTTAATTTTTTATAGGCAGACACTCTTGCTGCTTGGCCATAGGGGTCCAGTGGTAATATACATGATTGCAGATCGGAGGTCGTGGGTTTGAACCTATTGGGGGCAAGGAATTTCCATGGCACAAAGTACTGGTCCAACCCAGAAAATGTCAAGAGGGATTATTATAAGTTGGAAGAACTTGATTCCTATCTGACATAAAAAAACAAGTTAAACTAAACAT
>CM037778.1:65679688-65693551 GCA_021229015.1 Solen grandis | reverse complement strand
GGTAATGGGACGAGCCAGGTAATCCGCCCGCTCGGCTCTCTGAGGAAAGGTGACAATCAGTGGTTAAACGAGTCCAGTGCGACACACAGAAATGTCGCCAGCGTGATCAACATTGAGCGGATTTCTTCCGACGCCGACATAACGATGAAAAATCACTATGTAGAAGGAGACATAGGAAAGAAAAAGGAAACGGTGTATGGCAGCACAGAGAGTCGGGAGAAAACTCCTGGATTGCCTGTCTCGGATAAAAAGACAAGATTTTGAAAATAAATTCAGGATTGCAGCATCAAGAGGAAATGGTCAAGACTAACGACGATGAAAAGTAACAAGGACTATAATAAGAAAGTGATACATTTGCCATTGTTTCAGATTAATCTGCGAACTTACGGTGAAGAGAACGAGATTACGCGGACCGTCGCGAGCACTCGTGAGTCTTTGAGACAATTAATGGAGATTCATCAGTCGAGAATGAAACCGGCGAACGTTGTGGCTGCTAATATTAAGAATTACGAGTTCTGTGCCCCGCCGTCGGGGAGTGCCTCATCCAGAAGCGAGGGTTCTAGTGGCTACAATTCCCAACCGTTCCCGGCTAAACCCGCCATCAGAATTCCCCGGCAGCGGGAGTCTGAAGGGAAAAATGGAGTCGTGCCAAAAAAGGTGCTTAAATTTGGTATTACAAACAACACGAATATTAAGGAAGACAGTGAGATTAAAGTAAATGCTTTAGAAGCAAATGGTAGTGTTCGAAATTCTGCAAGGAGCAGATTCGAAAGGCTGCTTTCACAAGATGACGAAGATGAATATAATGAGTCTATTTTATCTGTTGCAATTAGGCCTGATACGGCATTGACTTTGGGCTCCACCATTCACCATTTAGATAGAGTGGTTAAAACACCCGGAAGTGATGAGTTGAAGGAAATTGCGGAAGCATTAAAAGGTACAGACCCGCAACCATCTTGGCCGAGTTATAATGACGTTCAGATGATGCGGACTCCTCGGAATCAGTATCTGGACAGGGGATCGCGCTCTAAACATTCGGCTTTTGGAGATGAGCATATCATTAGTGAAGCACACGAGAGTGATCATTCAAATTATAGGAAAAGATACCCAGGACAGTATCGGACTGTTTCGGGGCCACAATATGCCAAGCCTGTGTTTAGGTATACCTCGAAAACAGCCGGGTATAAGTTGGACCCAATAATCGTACCCTCTCATACATGTACCGAGTGTCCAATGTGTAATATTTATCAAAGGGAGGTAGAAACACCGTGTCCTCCAAACAGTCCAATGTCCAGTCAGTTCATGGAGGCGCAATGCATTGTGGATAGAAACATAGAACGGGATAGGTTCAGTGCTCGTGAACCTCGAAATCAGCGGAATCACGAGATTCTGCATATTTCGAGAATTAATGTCACCGGAAGTGTGACGCCAACAGACGATCAACACGTGCTTAGTTATATGAAAGCAAATGGATAGTTGTTTATTGTTTAACATTGTTATAAATGTGATTTAGTGGATCTATCTAAAAATAAACATGAGTAAGTGATATTCTCGTGTGGGCTTTGATATTGTTATACATTCTATATTCACAACACAATTAACTTAATACAACTTTTACTGTTATCTTTTAATGATTCTACAAGATACTATTGCTAAGAAAAAAATACGTATGAAATTATATTTGAAAATCAACCATGTGCTATATAAAGATTGTATTATTGTGCATTGAAATACATTATTTTCCAATTAAATTCTCTACATCTGGTCGTTTTTCAAAAGAATAAATCTGTAAATAATGAACTATAATATAGTCACGTGGATAAAGCTTAGTATAATTTGGATTCATGTCATTACCAACGGTTAATAACACAAACTGTTATATATTTGAATGTGTCAGTTTCCTCAAAATAAAACGAGTAAATTCAGTACTCTCTCTCTTTCTCTCTCTCTTCCGCCATCAACCTTTCAGCATCATGTTTTATATTCTGTTCTGTTTTATCTCGCACACTCTCCAGCTTTTTCTTTATCTTTTCCTTTAACAGCTAAACATCAGAAGTCGAGAATGCTTGAACTCGTTGTATTTTAATTACTGATAAGAAAATAAGAGAAACTGAGATTCGAACTTTCCATTGTAATGCGCCCCCACTACCGCTACACAAAACAACAAAGTAAACAAGTTCTACCTTTACAATATATTATTTATTTCTTAACTTACAGACAATGAATTTTATATCTCAAACCTAATCTTGAGGACGCCTCGTCGTCAGAATCAAGTTAAACTACGTTTAAAAAGAAGCGATTCGAAAGTACCAGCTACGAGTTATCGAGTTTCTGGTTATCGAGTTATCACTATTCTGCCTCTACGCCATAAGACCTAAACCATAACCCACTATGAGAAAAGAAATAAGATGACAAAATAAATGCTTGTAAAGTATTATAACAAATTATTCAATACTTTCACCCTGAATGAACAACAAACTCCTCATTACCAGACCCTGTAGTGCGGGGGTAAGCTGATCTCAATAATCGTGGTAGTAATTGTGAAAATGGACGGAGAAGCAATCTTAACAATGAAAAACTTAACAAAGAGCTGATCAATCATCCTAAACATTTATTACCCAGCTTTTCCGATTGTGTCTTCAACTACTCTGGACTGAAATTGAAAATAAAATTGTCGAGGCAATTTAGGGTCCTGTTTATAATCACTTTTCCCTTATCTCTGGGAGATGATATTAAAGGTCATTTGAAGTGTTTGCAATCGAAAGAAAATCAAATCTGTATTAGGTATGTCAATTGATTTGCTGATTTGCTACTGTAGTGATTAAATGTAAACATTCCATTACTAAAGGTGAGTAAGTTTGAAGGTATTAAAGAAAGATTTAAGATTTTAAAAGTGGAAGAAGTGACACTTAAGCTTAAGCGTGAATTTTGTAAAAGATGGAACGACTAACAGCGATTTGCTCTAAATATTTATTAATAGATTTATATTTATGCTTTCCATTTATTGGAGGATGATAAATAAATAGAAGAAACTATTTTTATCGCTACATGCATCTGAACAGTAAATGGATAACTGGCGTAGTCAAAATCGTAAAAGCTGTTCCCCAAGAGCCGTTAAATGGGGAACGGTAAAAATGTGCCAATATTCACCCTTTCCCTCATGAAGACTCATTTTGACGCACTCAATAGGTACCACATAAAGCCTGATCTGCAGAAAACCACAGTTAAACCTTACCAAATTTAATTATTAAGTCCTCATTTCCAGACTACTGAGGAGCAGCGAACAACATAAAACCTGATCAGCCTGAGAGTTACTCGCAGGCTGATCTGGTTTTATGTTGTTCGCATAGGTCTTTTCATGGTTTCCTCTATGAGGGAAAGGGTTAACGAGATTTACTAGGTGAATGGACATAACATTTTTTATCGCTGATTCATTTTTATCAAAGGCAATATTGTAAACTATTTTAAATCCATAGACAAATATGTTGCGTATGAAAGACAATCGGCATTTCATTCTTGAGAACAAATAAGCGATACATATTCAACATCAACAACTTATGGTCTGGATACAATATTTCGCAGAAATTAATGTCTGCGGATTCATAACGTCCGCGAAAAACTCCAAATTAAAACACGCAAAATTTATATACAGGTACATATTTTATAACTTTAAGACATCCATGACATACACGCCCCAGCTGCTTAATAAATTGCACAATGAACCAAAACTTTTGGCATCACTGTATCAATTAGTATAAGTTGCATTTGTTGTCAGATGTATTTCATAGAGCTACCACCACTTTCATTTTGGAAAAAAAATGCATATATCGATTAAAAGTTAAAACATGAGTTTTCGTCACACGGCTTACTCCGAAAACGTGATGTTCAGTAAATACGGATGTCACAAAGCAAGTGCTACCCTATTCATGCATTGATGGCTTATATCGTGTGAAAGAATGCAAGCCAGAAATATAAGGTCTCGTTTTGTGAAGTGACATTTGCAAACATGATATACGTGTATGACTGGTTTATAGGCGCTTCCATGTCCAAGACTCACTTATTGTTCTGGCGGCGAATGTTTCCAGGAAAATGGCCCTTGGCAGTAAATTGCGGTAAAACGGGTCGGCTAATTTCCTCGAAATTGCTGCAAAATGTAATCGAATACTGTCGTGATATCTCGATATATCGACCTCAATACCAACTGACGCTGAGAGAGAGAGAATTTCTTGTAACTTAAACCAATTGTTACATGTGGTTCCTGGTTTGGCGGTTGTTGGTTCGATCTCCGGTAGTCATAATAACGACAGCGGTAGAATTCCCTAGCACCCATTTAGTAATTCCCGGACAGAATGGCCCGAAATCAAGATAATATGATCGCGTGCCACTTATATATAGCGAAATGTTACGGTACTATAATACAGCTACCAATTAATAGCTGAATTTCTGCTACAGACAGCTAAATTATGTATCTACACTTTCACAAGCAACCACAATATCTATAGATATAGCTAAGTGTTTATTTTTGCAAAGAAAACAATTTAAAAACCCATTAATTCTCTTTGCTGTTCAGCTGAATCCTTAAAACACAAGATTTGTTCCTATCCTTCATTTGCGAGTGTACTTTGCTTTACCACTGCAATGATTACTTAAAATGTGATTTAGCTTTGTTGAACAAACATAGCGAAATAGAATTGGTCTACAGTAATTTTCTCCAGATTACATATGTCATTTATCGGCCATACGTGAAGTTTGTTAACCCCTTTTTCTGGCTATGATAATATTTACATATCTAAAGTAAAAAATAATAACAGTTTGCTGAAAACCCATGTTTACTCAACCCCTTCGAGAAATTGCCCGCTTGGCTTCGTTTTGATATCATAGCCATGCAGCAGCCTTGGTACCTAAAGTACTTTTTTATTATTCCGAGAGAGCTGACAAAAGGAAGTCCATATTTAAACAGACATAATTCCTTTGTATATGCTTTCCACAATACTCGTACTATTTCATTGTTGTCTACTCAATTAAGTACACATTGCATACTTTGGTTATGCATACACACGCTGTATTTAACCTACTGTGATTATAGCAAATGAAGTGTTTCATATATACTTAAGTAAATAGTGGGTTCGATCCCCGACCGCGAAATAATACCAAAGTCGTAAAAATAGTATTGATATAACTCCCGTGATGCAGAGCGTCAAGACAGGAAGTTATTCCAGCTATTTCCAAGACTTTTTGTATGTTACTGCATGGGATCAAACCTACGACCTCCCAATTCCGGGCCGGACGCTGTAACCACACTGCCACTGATTACTTATGTAATGTACAGGCAAAGCTGCAATAAAGATTCATTAGACTGAATTTAAAATGATAACTTGAATTATGTAATTCAATATAACTCATATATACTGATGCAAGTGTTCACACCGATGCTCAATTTCACGGTACATGCACATGGCATTAGCTGGGAGTCGGATCAAACAATATGCAATATCAAACCAATGCATTTTGAATTGAAGAGCATCGTGCGTTCATATTCTTAATGAATAAAACATATCATCTCTTTCTAACTCTTGTTGCGTATTCAGTTGCAATCAAACGATGTGGGACGTTCGATAATAGATATCGATTCTGTAATAAAATATCGAGAGAAAACGTCAATAACTACAATTATCAAACCTTTCTGAAATGGTTTATCTCCATATGTGGGCATAAAAAGTAAAATTCTCAATACGATATGCCAGAGGTAACAAATAATTGCTGATAACAGATGCATTCCTGGTCTGCATTTGGTGCCAAACAATACAGGGGGCAATCTTGGTGATTATCATGCTGCTGTGATCTTCACGTTAAAACCGGCTGACTTCCGTCACGTGGTGTTGGTTTGTATGACCTTTTTTTTTTTGCAATTAACGACTGAAATAATCTGACTTTGGAAACACATTTTCACGTCCAAATCCAATTCAGATCAGGGATTCGAACACATAATCAGTCACAGTCTTGAAGTTATTACACAGAAAAATATTTCAAGTAGATTAAAAAAGGAAATTTGTGAGATATATAGAATATAGTTAGAAATATAGTTTAAGAAGACTCTCCCGTTGGTTCATAACCGAAACAAGTTAAATCATTATAATATCAAATAACTTTTATACATGTAATCTGCACACTTTGTTTAAAGGCATGACAAAAGAGTAATAATTAGTGTGTAATACTTTAACCCTTTTCCTCGTGAATATTCATACCCAAATTTGTGACTGTTAAAGAAGGATCACATACAGTTAATACAACATAGAGACCCTGGTAAATATTAATTGACTGAACTTAAAATTGTATATGAAACAACTGATTTTTCTTTGGCGTGCAGACTGTGTAGAATCTTAGATTAATACTGTATGAGTAAATAGAGGAGACCCTGATCAGACATCTCCTTTTTCTGGGTCTGCTCTGTTTCTCAATGCGCCAAAATGAGCCAATATGAAGGGTTAAAATTCATTTTTTTTTTGTCTGTGTGTTTAGTGTCATGACAAATCTACCGTATATGTTAGAATATATTACATATCCTGACTCAGCTTCACTTTATTTCATGTTTATATTCATTATAATTCTGCCTCTAGGCTCCATAAGGTCAAGCGGTTACCATTTCCGGAATGGCATTCAACATCCGGTCATATTTTTCATAAACATATAGGTCTCTCACAAGTGCTAATATTGCGCCGAGCGAAGTGGATATTTACAAATGGAGACACTCTAGGTACATTTAAAGAGGCATGTGGATCGAGCGACATACGTACACAAATCCATTCCCGTGCCCCAGGATTAATGCGCACAATACAGAGCAGGGTCAACAAATCCCGATATAAATTTCTATGCATTTGGCGTACAATGCCAAAACTAGGAGACACAAACATCTGCCGTTAAATACTTGACACAGCCAGAATGTACTATAGAGAAGCGCGTTGTTTTCGTGTGATAAATAATTTAAATGATTTAATTAAATTAACTGACATTTATTCAGTCTAGTTTCATCACTTTCTATCATCATCATCCTTCTTTTTCACAAAAGCAGTAATATTATCAGCAGTAGACCAAAACATCTTACATTTTGATAATTTGATTAGTGATTCATAAGGTTTCTTAAAAAAACTTCATCATTTCTTGGACTGAGCATGTATTTTCATATAAAACGGTATACATAAGGCTCTCAGAAAATATACCCGAAAATGGGTTGATTAATTAAGGTGTATTAAGTGCAATGGGCTAGGGTCAATTTACTAAATTCACGGCAACTTAAATGGCGACGACGCAAATTCAATGCCACAAAACTACCCCGTGATCATAGACGATAATTTATATGCAAATGATGTCATTAATATTCATCTTAATTTATGAAATTCCGAGTTTGACGTTTGAATTCGTATTTAATCCTTTCCCTCATAGAGGAAACCATGAAAAGACCTATGCGAACAGCATAAAACCAGATCAGCCTGCGAGTAACTCGCAGGCTGATCAGGTTTTATGCTGTTCGCTGCTCCTCAGTGGTCTGGAAATGAGGATTTTACAATTAAATTTGGTAATATTTAACTGTGGTTTTCTGCAGATCAGGCTTTATGTGGTACCTATTGAGTGCGTCAAAATGAGTCTATATGAGGGAAAGGGTTAAAGGTGGTCGCGCAAAAATATGAAAAAAAATGCAGAAAGTGAGGTTTTATCACATTGCACCAAACGTGTATAGTAATAATGACACGTACCATTAATTATATAAAAATACCCGTTTATGTTCTCCGATACAACACCTGATGAATATATTGAATGATCCTTTTCTAAACATATTTACAAGACTGGACTACCGGACGGACAAACTAACTTATCAGCCACCGGGGTCGCCTACTTAACGCGTGTGTTCAAATCTGAATAAAAACGCCCTTTCGCGGAAAACGTTCAGCAATGAGAATATTGATATCAAAAAAGCTTCTATCATAAAAACGATGCATATATCATCGCCACTCCCTTTGTATTCATGCAATGTATTTAATTTGCAAAAAAAATGAGATTGATTACGTTTCATTTCTACTACGAGGTGAAGTTTTACCAGTTCTATAACAACACGTTAAACTTCTAAAGTTGTTTTAATAACAAATCTTCTTTTACTAATTGTTTGTTTAATTGAATATTACCAAGTCAGTTATTTTGGGGACTTTTAAGCATAAGATATGATACTCCACATAACACCGTCGACAAGAAGCTTCTTGACGTAAAGACACTGGGCCAACATGTCCTAGAACCATCCTCATGTGCTGGGCACCAGTCAGATAGGAGACGCGCCCCAAGTTCTCCAAGACATTGAAAATCGTACTCAAACTCAGGCATGAGGAACAGATTATAATATTGATCACAACGTCTTATATGCACATTCTCTGCTAAGTAGAATCCTGTACTCAATTATGCTTTAGTAAGTGTTTGAGAACATCTGTATTGCTCAAATTTGGTTAGAAAGTTTTTGTTCGAGAACACCGCTCAAATATCATTCTCAGATTTGAACTCAGATTTGAATAGATATTTGAGTATAAGCCCTATGAATCGACATTAAAAATGGAACTTAAGTATGATTTTCATATTCAGACTTTTATGCCCATTGATGTCAATAGGGAGCCTGAGATTGTACGATCTCAGACTTTCATAAAAAGCTGACTGATATATATGTTAACTTTTTCATGGAATGAAAACTGAACGTCGAGTCAGGATGTGAATGTTACAGCACTTGTATTAAAGTAGTCTAAGTAGGTTTGTACCGTACACTTCCCAACCGACTCTCTCTCTCTCTCTCTCTCTCTCTCTGCGCTTGTATTGAGGTACGTATACGTGTGTGTGTGTGTGTGTGTGTGTGTGGAGAAAACAAATGAAAACATCAATATTTCAGACGGGTTACCTTTTATCATTTGTAAACAATAATACCAATTTCTTCTATCCTTAAAAAGAAAAAAAATGATAACATTGTGGAACTCGAGTCCCTAACAAATCTAATGGTCATATTTGAGTTTGAACATACCAGTAAGTACGATCTTAGACTCAGATTTGTATCATGCTTAAATCCCTTTTGAAACTAATGGGCATAGTTAGAGTCTAAGTATGAAACTCATACTTAAGTACCATTTTTATTTTCGAGAACACGGGACCAGGCTTGTATTCTGTCACTGGACCGCAGCATTTGACTTTTATCATTTTTTTTACATAAAGCAGCCATGATGAACAAACTTTTATTTAGTAAACTTTTTTAATTTTGAAAACATAGATATTTTTTGATTTACGCCAAAATTTTAACGTGTATGGATTCTTAGTCTTAGACAATACATGTGCCTATTTTAATCTTATCTTCTGAATCAAGTGTGCTGTTCGGCGTTTCAGTCCTGGTTTGTTAAAAATTGCACGAGTATACCGGCAACACCCTTTCTTAATGAAGCAAATCCAGGACTGGTTTACCCAGTGTCAGGATAATCATGTCACATGTTACAGCGTGATACTGCAGTGAAGCAGCTCTGTATCTGTGTGATGTGGACAGAATGACTGAAATGTTGTTGATGGGACGTTAAACCCGATAATCAAACGATAACCCTTTCCCTCATAGAGGACACCATGAAAAGACCTATGCGAACAGCATAAAACCAGATCAGCCTGCGAGTAACTCGCAGGCTGATCAGGTTTTATGCTGTTCGCTGCTCCTCAGTGGTCTGGAAATGAGGATTTTGTAATTAAATTTGGTAAGATTTATCTGTGGTTTTCTGCAGATCAGGCTTTATGTGATACCTACTGAGTGTGTCAAAATGAGTCTATATGAGGGAAAGGGATAAGGTCTTGCACAGATGGGTGCTTATATTGACCATAATGTCTCCCTCCAGAACTCCAAGAATTTACACCATTTCAAAGTACCTTAAATATGTTAAACATCCGTAACATAAACCAAGTCTTTAAAAAAAAAAAAAAGTATCAACATACTCTCACGAAAGGTCATGATCTACACTTAAATATGTATCGATTTACAATAGACAAATAATTTCTCTTTAAACTACGTTTACTTTAGGACATAAGTAGTTTACTCAATATTAGTGAGCACAACTCCCCATCTTACTTGATACGGATAGATAGATAAACAAGTTATGGTGAGGCATCACGGGCATGACAGGACGATTACAGCCCATCAATATATTGTCACACTGATCTCCTTGTATTAGCATTTCATCCTTTTAAAGGTTCTACGAAAAGAGAATGTATTTGATCTCTCTCTTTCTCTGTCTGTCTGACTGTCTGTCTGTCTGACTGTCTCTTCAGTGCATTGTGCGCATGTGTTAGTTTGATTTCCTTTATCTTAGTTAACCCCTTCCCTCATATAGACTCATTTTGACGTCCTCAATAGGTATCACATAAAGCCTGATCTGCAGAAAACCACAGTCAAACCTTACCAAATTTAGTTATAAAATCCTCATTTCCAGATCACTGAGGAGCAGCGAACAGCATAAAACCTGATCAGCCTGCGAGTTACTCGCAGGCTGATCTGGTTTTATGTTGTTCGCATAGGTCTTTTCATGGTTTCCTCTATGAGGGAAAGGGTTAAGTTAGTTTAGACATACTATAATACGCATTTTTCATTACATTAATGTATGGATTTAGAAATAAGCCAAATTCATCTTAAAATTGCCCCTTGAATTATATATTTTTATCCATTATATGTATGTATATGTGTTTTAGCCTGTGGATATTATGTGTTCACATGAATAAAATTTGTTTGATTCAACTTGTCTTTGACTCATTGTACTGAATATACCATAGGCAAAAACACGAAATATAAACAATCTAAGGTCTAATGCATGTTGTTAAATCAATTCAGGCGTATTCATCAATATCAATATTCAGTTATTGTTTTTAGTTCTGGTTCTTCAAGCTTGTTTCGCGCATGCGCTTCGCAGTCTGAAACAGATAGCACTGGCGTGAGGGTGGTGTGCTTTACCTGTCTTATAAAATAAATGATACAATTGTAATACACATAGCTGATAATGTAGACGATGGCCATGACAAACAAGATTATAACGATGATGATCAGTAGAAGGATGTGTTGTTGTTGTCGATGATAATGATGCTGATGATGATGATTGATCATCAATGTCAATGATGTAATCGATGTTTGACCCCTAAGTACGTTAGTATGGGACATATCAACGCATTTTAGGGTCCATTTTTGACTCCTCACGGTGCGTTAGGCCGACCGTACTTTAAATTCTGACCCCATTGTGCGTAAAGACCCCATTGTGTGTTGTACCCCAAAGTGCGTTCCACAAGGTAATACAAACGTAAATTCACGGCCTCAGAGTTTGCACATGTCATGTGGTCCTAATTATGAGGACTAGCTGCAGAGGGAAATAACTACAGAGAGTTAGGATCACTGTTGAATGTGTGACGTCCCTTTTCATGTAAAATAGTTGCAATTGTATCGATTTTAGTTTATACCTGTAACACGTTATTGGTCAATGGGTCTATGAATATATTTTCAAAGTACCATTCAAGTATGTAGACACAAAAGACACATTTCACTCAAACAAATGACGTATTTACTTCATTTTTGAACGAAAAAAAAATTTACATCTTTGTTTTATATGTATGTGAACTTTGATGCATACGCATTGACATTGAATCCAAACTCTGGAAGTATGATAGTGTCACCTTCCTTTTCGGACGCCCTGTATTTGAAGCGAGACTGAGTTTACTGTAGTTAAGGTAATCCATTCACCATTAATTCATAACATTGTCCTTCAAATGCTTAAACAGGCTTCAGTGCAGATGCAAGCATCTATTGACTTGGAGTTCTTTTGCTCAAAGCCTATAAGGGCTTGCATTTACTATAAAATTCCCACGATCACTTGATGGACCGTGATCACAAATAAATGATGGATGGGTTATCTTAATATTTTAAAAAATTTGTATTACAAGGGAGGGAAAATAGAGGGAAAGGGATTGTAACAGGGGTTCGGCAATACTCTTATTCGTTGGTCAGTGATTTGGGGTGTTTATTTCCCGTCGAACAATGTGTGGAACTTTACACCAGAACGAAGACAAGGTGTTCTTAGGTTTACGTCTAATTTCAAAGTGAAATGGTCTGTAGAGGTGGTGGCGGCATCCGACGATGCTTAGAAAGATGTGAGTTAAGAAAGAGAAACAGAAAAAAAGCGGAAAAGACTAGTTGGAATTTAAAAAAGTTAAGGATTTTTTGTGCGTTGAAACTAGATCTGATTGAGAATAAAATTTCCAGAGAATGGCCTACGAGCGGGACAATCACATGCACAACAGTAAGTCTGCAGATGTGTTCACGTTAAGGAATTGACCAGATACTGGGTACTCAACTTGTATCAAGCACTATTCATACAATCTTATCTCTTGATTATAATGTCTTCCTCACGATTAATAAATAGCTGTTTTCCTTGTTGTTGCTATGGTGTTGTTGTTGTTGTTGTTTAGATAAAAAATAATTTTAATTGTCATTTACTAAATAAGCAGACCCTAGTAGTTATTTTATTATGCCGGAAACACTTGCTTCAAAATTGTCATATCCTCAGCAGTACTTCATTTATGATTGATTAGCATTATTTTTTTTTAATCAGAGAACGGTTTTGGCCAAATGTGATACATGTATATTTGTTTCATTCAATCATCAGTTTCAGCAACTATAAATGTTTATTACTGGACTTCTGTTTAAAAATAATTGGTTTAACAATTGTGACGTTTCAATATTCCATTCCTATAGTTCAGGTGTATGAGTACCATTTGCTTGTGTGACACAACTTGTGCTATGCCACCAATAAAAATCAAAGCGCACAGTGCGCTGAGAGACGGCGACGGGATTAACATTCTAAACCCAGCGTTTCTGAAGTTATTGAAGCAGTCACATGACGACAAAAACTCCACCGCGGTTGCTACAGAGGTTCTGTTTGTAACATAATAATCCGGAGTAAAGGTCATGAACCTTTCATTCATAAAGAGCTGCATACCTTAGTAGGTCATTCTCTTTCTCTTGTACTAGCGAATTCTATCTGTTGTTTTGTATGTGTAGAAATTGACCAGGTATTTGATTATTTAAGATACTAGAATGTTTGCCTATCTATTTCAAAGTTAAGAAATGCCCTGGGAGGAACCTAACTCGCCATCATGCAAAATATTGTGTGGACTACTTTAGGTCAATTACATACATACGGAGCACTACTTTTTCTTGTTACAGGAGTAGATCTTCATGTACGTAAGATGGGTTGCTGTTCTGGTTAAGAAATGTCACGTATATTTTTTTCACGCTTAAAATTGATGCTTCCAGTGCAAAATAATGGCAAAAGAAAACATGTTAACAAACAGTACGGTTATGATTTAAACGCCTGTGTAACATATTCCACTCGTATTCGTTAGTGCAGAATCGCATTGCATGGATCCGCACTAAGCGCGGAGAGGTACAGTTAAAAATGTTGTGGAAAATATGCAAATTAGCAAGGCCTGATTTCGATTTTCAGCATAAGACGGCTTATCGCCGTCTAAAAATCAAAGCGCTGATGACACTGAAGTTGTGTGTGTGTCAAATGAAAGAGTGTTTGAAGAGCTGCAAGTCAATCACCAATAATTAAATTCACTTTGATAAACATAAGAAATGCGGCATTCCTGTTCTCTTAGCGCTATCAGAGCTTTGATTTGTATTCATGCAATATCTTATCTACAACAGACTCTATTATAGACTGAAGTAATTATGCAAATTTTCTGCACAGGTCATAGGCTCCGAACTCATTTCGGATAGTAGATATACAGGTTTCGGTCATTGTGTGTGTGTGTGTGTGTGTG
>CM037778.1:65658306-65679588 GCA_021229015.1 Solen grandis | reverse complement strand
AGTATAGGAAAAGGCATGGATCCTCCTTTGACGTCTAACGCACTTTGGACAGTGGGCCATGGTGTCACATATGCTAATCAGCATATAAACTAAACCTTAGTAAGGTACAATATGGTCCAGGTAAATGGGGAAAAATCATGTCATCAGGATAGGTAGAATCAACCATGTCTCAATAATTTCCGAACTAGCCTCGTATAAAGTAAGGAGTGAGAAGCTGCCGAATTGCTTACACAAGTGTCAACAAATGAATTGTTGATATCAATAATTCAATTAATGATATCAACAAATGGTTTGAAAAGATCTAAATGATTTATAATATTTGATTGAAGATATCTCTAATTATTTGAAGAGATCTTCAAATCTACATAGACTCAAATATTTGAAGATATCTTCAAATATTTAGAGATATCCTCAAATGAATTATTGATATAAACAAATCATTTGAAGATATCAACACATGATTTGGAGAGATCTTCAAATGAATTAATGATATCAACAAAGCATTTGTTGATCTCAATATATAATTATTGATATCTCCAAATTTTTTAATAACAAATGATTTGAAGAGATCTACAATTAAACAAAAATGAATACTTATCCGTAATTGATTTGAAAATATCAACAAATGAATTGTTGATACAGTGTATCTATAATTCGTTTGAAGATATCTCTAAATATTTGAAGATATCTTCAAATATTTGATTTTATGTAGATTTTGGCGTTCCATACAGTAGACCCTGCTTATATGATGACCCCTACATTTTTAAACCCAGACCTGAGGGAAAGAAACTCGTGAGGGAGAATATACCGTGTACACAGTTTGATGCTTGATCACATTTCATAAAATGATCCCTGGTCTTCAAAGATATTACCATCAGTAAGAAAGATCTTTATTTTCAATCTTTATAGTCAAGGCATTGATTGTAAAATTCTGAAAATATTGTGCATCTGCTGCCTTTGGCACTCTCTACTCTTGCAAAACTCACTAGTTTAAACATATTTTATTGCCCTACATACTTACATACATACATACAAATAACAAACCAAAAAGAAGAATGCAAATGGGTCAAGCCACAAGTTCAAAAACTTAGTTACGGCTCTCCCCCAAAACTCACTATAAAAGTCTTACAAAAAGCTGATGCTGCTACAAGAAAGATAGGTTCCATGTGATACCAGCTCTTTGGAAAAAATATTGTTTAAATTGTTTAAAAAAAATTGTTCAAATGATAGAGAATTATATCATGGTTTTAAAACCTGTCCAGTGTGTGTTGCGCGATGGACACATGACCAAGAAAAAAGACAAGTATTATGTACGGGGCTTATCGTTTACTAACGTTATACATGTATATATTTTATTGATAGAACTTCAAACTCCTGTGCTGTAAACCGGTGAGTTGGTCAAAATTAAATACTAGCATTGCAAGGTATATTGAGAGTATCTTTGCTGTGTATATGCGTGTCCTATTTATATTTTTCAGCGACTGCGCTCCGAAACTAGGACAGAGTTTAGTGATGTACCAACATGGAAAACTACCTTTTTACAGGTTAGAAGCGAGTTATTGTTTCAGTTAGAATCTACGTTCATAATGAACATTGTACATATTCTTGTATATTCTTCAAGGAGATACCGATAAATTGGCCGATATTTATATTAATTTCGTAATACATAAGCACTTAGCCTAGTTTTGCTCTCAACCCTCGATATGCATGTCTTTAATTTTTGTACTGTTATGTGCAAACTACATGTATATTGAAGTTTAAGTGCGTCCAGAACTCTATTTTACTTAAAGGAAAAATGTATACTTAGTTTACATGAAAAGAAGATCAGTGATAATTTTCTGCCTTGTGGGACACCCATTTAGAATAGGAAAAAGATCGATTTTTAAAATAGGGTCTGGAGGAGGCAGATCAGCATGCTTTTTTGTACGTGAAGCAAAGCTACTTTGCACGGAATCCCGTTAGGGCCATCGCCTTTGAATGTGTTGATCTGATACACAATATTCGATAGTAATATGATGACAAAGCGAAATCATGACAGTAAGATAACGAAAACGCGATAGTATGATATTGATCACGCGACAGAACGATAATGAAAACGCGACAGTACGATGGCGATGATGATAATGCGACATAGTATCCTGTTTCACCATTGTACTGTCGGACTTTCACCATTAAAATATCATACTGCTGTGCCGTCGCTGTATCATTATTGCACCTTCGCGTTTTTATTATCGTCCTATTGCATTATCATTATCGCATCTTCGCGTTTTCGCAAGCATGCTATTGTGTTATTATTATTCACCCTTCGCCTTTAAATGCGGAAGTGTATGTAAAAAAAAAAGAAGATCTAGTACAGCAGTACAAAGGACAATTTTTGTTTTAATTTTTGAAAACAGCGATGCCTACCAGGAAATACTTGTTTTATTGAAATTCTGATGACATTAATATAATACAAATCTATTCTAATTTGTGTAACTTACCGTCAGAATCAGACTCTGAATCCGATTATCATTGTTTACATGGAATCAAACCCCGGATGGCGATCGTTGTGGCATGATAGTGAAAACGCAAAGATGAGATAATGATAACGCAATAGCACGATAACGATAACGCAAAACTGCATAGTGAATACAGGAAAGTACGATGGTGATGATGATGATGACGCTATAGTACAATAATGAAAATCGCGAAGGCAAAATAATGATAAAGCGACAGTATTGCAATGTTGGGAACACGACAGTACGATGGTGAAAACGCTTTATCATCATCACACTATCGTTCTGTCGTGTTTTCATGATCATACTGCCGCGTTATCATAATCGTGCTGTCGCGTTTTCGTTGTCATGAGTTCACGTTTTCATCATCGTACTGTGGAATCAATACATTTAAAGGCGATGAACCTAATGGATTCCGTAACTATGTCCCATGTAAATGCAATGATTTCATATTCATTACTGGATTTGACGTCCGCTACCAAATCTACAGTTGTCAATTCTGGACAGGCATTATAATGTTCATAAGGATGTGTAAATTAGGATGTTGTTGCATGTGCATCTGTAATTTATTTTTTAGCTCACCTTAGCACTATGTTGAGATATTGTGATCGTCTTTTGCCCGGTGATCGTCGTTCGTCGTCCGTCCATTCATGCCTGCGTCCGTGCGTCCGGCGTCATCAATTTCCTTTAAACAACATCTCCTCTTAAACCGCTGAATGGATTTTGACAAATTTCACAGGATTCATCCTTATGATGCCCCCTATCAAGTTGTTCAAATTATTTTAACTGGTTGAAAAAGTAGGTCACAGGAGCTAAAATTAGATTTTAAAAATGAAAACTTTTTTAAAATCTTCTTCTGCAAAACTGCAGGGCCTAGAGCTTAGGTATTTGGTGTGTTGCATTGTCTAGAAGACCTCTACCAAGTTTTTTCAAATAATGACCCCTTTTTTTTTTTCTTTTTTTTTTTGGCCGGCATTCAATGGACAATTCAAATTTCGAAATATTTTGATCAGTTACACTTAAGGAATGTTTTTTAAGGTTAACTTGAAGATTAACATGTACTAATTTGAGGGGCCGCCGTGGCCGAGCGGTTACAGTCGTGGACTACAAATCTCTCAGCCCCTCACCGCTGTGGGTTCGAATCCCGGTAGGGACTTCGGATTTTTCATGTGAGGAAGCCTTCCAGCTGGCTTGCTGTAGGTCGGTGGTTCTACCCGGGTACCTCTGTGTACTCGGGGTCGCTATATGATTGAAATACTATCGCAGCGACGGTAAACCCCAATACAACAACAACAACTAATTTGAAACATGAAATTACAAGTTTAATTATGACAGATATTTCAATAATAATATTCGAGTTGTGGTCCTTAAAAAGTCGGAAATTTGAACTATTTTTCTATGTTTATGCTTAATTAAGCATATTCATTTGCTAGCAAGAAGTTATATGGCACCTGGGTTTGCTCTCTAGCATCACACATTTTATGAAGATTTAAACACACACACACACAACAACATACAGAACACACTAACAGATCAAAAAGTTATAGGTTTGAGTATCCTTTTATCTATAATAAGCTTAATATCACAATAATGTTAAATAGGTTTATAACTATAACACGTCAGTATTTACTCAATCATCATCTTCATCATCATCATCAACATCATTATTTTAAGCTATCATCATAACATATAATTCATAATCCCTATAAACGCACGTTCAGTATTTACTTTTAACTTTTACACTTAATACACTGCTAAAAAAAGACTATCATCAGCATCATCATAACATGATTACCATTAAAATAATAATGATAACAACAAATGCCCTTATCATCATCATGTGTAATGCATATATGTAGGCTCGTGTGCCCATCATAAAACAATACCAAGATCATCATCATCATTTGCTGAATCAACAAATACCCACTTGATCATATAAACATACACCATTCCCAGCTAATCATCATCATCATCATCATCATCATCATCATATCATCATCATCACATGAAAATGATAATAACGATAAAATAAGACAATATACTATTGTTCCAGTCGTTGGTGCCTAAACCGAATCGAAACATTAAGGTAATGGTTAATGAAAAGCTATCGATGCTGTCCACCATAGGAACAGGAACTACCGTAACTCCTACGTGTAGTTTAAAATTGGAAAGCTGACAAAACTCTCATCACGATACTTTGTACAGAGAAAATACATATTTTCAATGGTAAGTACAAATCATGTTCATCAACGATTTAAAAGTACGAAAATCACACTGCCCACAATGATATTCGATTTTATTTATTTATTTATTTATTTATTTATTTATTTTTTTGTGTGGGGGGACAATGCTGCAACAAGTTTTCAATGATATCTTCGGTCTGTAAATCACATAATTCACAAATCTGCAAATATCGTCGTGACAGAAACAGTCCCAAATCGTTCATTATAGATTGGCACAAAAGATGCAGTTAAGACTGATTTCTAGCTATGTTCCACCGTGGTGAACAGTTGTTGCATCTTATTACATTATATACACAGTCATAATCGCCACCATCACATCTTCGTTCATATAATGTAATATTTGTGTTATAAATAACTTTTTTGATAAAGAATCTTTTTCCAGTACATTTCATAAGATTTATTCACATGCAAACATTTGAACTTAAAGAAGAACAACTTTTCAACATAACCTGTCTTTAACAAAGGAAAAGTGGAACAGATGGATAAAGGAAAATATATAAATAAAATAAAATAAAAAATATATAAAATTATATTATTGATTCTTTTGACATTATTTCTTTGCTTCGTGGGTATATGATTTGCTTTTAAATGGTTATTGACTCAAATGTCAATGTTTAAAATTATCCCCTAAACCGTGATAAAGTGATGGTGAACTTTACTATAGTTACACCGCGTAATTTTCAACAGCAATGAGATATGTATCTCTTTACCAACATTCTTTTTTTAATTATTCCTAACTGCACAGCAAATTTTATTATCTACCGATACTTAGATATGAAGATAATTTATCAAAAATGTCCCTAAAGAGACGATTTTGCATTGTTATTACAAGTAATCAATTGTACTTCATGTACTTGGTATGTGATTATAAGTGACCTGGGCACGAGCTTCATTCGATATCGTGAGCAATAAGCACCCGAGGTGATACCAATCGAAGCTCGTGCTCTGGCCTATCCTACACAGAAGGTCAATATCTAACTCACACATCCACATTAAATTTGCATTAAAAATTTTCACTGTACCTGTTTGAATATTCAATAGGTCATGACTCTGTAAAAACTATTAATCAAGTTTGCTCTTAAGGTTTTTTTTTTCTAAGTGTTTAATCAGTGACAAAACAAACAATGATCAGTAATAACAGATGTTGATATTTAATATATAATCTTTAATATCTCTTTTATTTCGTTATTTTATGACTGTTTACCTTGATTTGATTTGAATTAGTGATTTAATCTACATATACATTGTCCCAAAATATGGCAGATTAAAAAAAAAAATCCTTTCATTTCTTAATCACTTTATATAAATCTAAAATGCACAGGGACTGTCATATTCGTAAATATTTATGTTCAGTATAGGGCCCCCCGATGGGGATTTCCTCTAAACAGCACAAACATTATGTAATCAGCGGATTTAATAGCCCCCTATCCTGAGCATATCGCACGAAGCAAATCGTATTAGAACACCTCGACTCCTATTAGATTCCGACGATCAATCGTGGCGCTCGTGCATAAGAAAACTAGTCTTCCTTGACAATCACTGATTGGTGGATATGTACCCGCCTTGCCTTGAGTCAGCATTTGAGGGTGCGCGTTTATCTATCTATCTATCTATCTATCTATCTATGATGTCAACATAGACATTTTGCGCGTCTAGCTGCAAGAGTATAAGTAGTGATTGTGTGAGGATAAAATAAGAGCTTTGTGTTTTCTAAGGGGAGATGTGATCAATTTGAAGAATGAAGTCGAATTCGGACGCAGAAGGAGATGTCTGGTGTTTGGGTGACTAGGTGAGTCCGTAAACATATTTATTTTATATGATTTATTGATCTGGAAATAACTTGGTTCCAAATCCAAGCCAACCCGGCGGTTCGACCAGTACTTGGAAAGCCACATTCTCTAAATGAGTATTGAAAAAAAAAATCATTAATTGTAATTGTCATATTTTATCTCCATCAGTTGTCAGAAGAGCTACAAAAAAGTGAAAAATCATCTTATCTATACAGTAGGGGTGTGTCTGTCATAAGGTTTTATTGAACCCCCAAAGAAAAGAAGATATTATAACACACATGAAGGGGGTGTTTACTCAAAATTGGCCATGTTCATGTGTCGTGTCCCTTTTACTGACATGATTCAAACAAGTTATCACCCTTTTTTACACTGAAAATTTTCAAGAAAAAAATCTACATTTCCTTGAATACATAGTTTCCACATCAGTGAATATCCATACGCTTGGCAGCCATCTTGAGTGGCAAATTAAAGGGAATTATGTAGAAGCAGAAGTTTTATTTTCCTATAATTAAATTATTTCTGCATCAAAAATTTATACACATTAAAAAGCTCTTGGAAATTCATATTTATTAAGGATAAAATATTTCATAAATGTATATAAGCACAAAAAGTAAATGTAAAGAAAAAAAGTATGGGTTTATCCTTCAACAAAATAAACAGTGTAACTTTTTGGGGTATACATTTTTTTATCTTAAAATTCATCAAAATATTTTCATATTTGAAATGATTAATACTTTTTAATTTGATATAAATTTCAGTAAGGCTGGAAATTGTTGCATAGCCAACATGCCTGTGTATTATTCCAACTATCACCTGATCTCTGTCCACATGAAAATATGTTTATTTGAATTTGATTCTATTAAGTGTGACAAAGAACTCTCTGGTTTGGGACTTTTATAGCTTCATGTCTGTAGCATCACTCATATTATTTACACATCATATAAATTAGTTGATCATTAAATGCAACACAGTTACATGCAGTTAATTATATACTTCTAGTGAGAAAATGTTTGAATCTTTTGATACAGATGTCCACTCTTTTGCTGCGGATGCCTAAGGAAATGGAAGGGAAGACTTTGGACCTGTACTTTATTACAAGATGACTGCATCAAAGCTAAGTGGTTTTAATCATAAGTATTTGTACCAATTTTGTTTTTGGGCCCAAATGAAATGGAACAGAAGTTCCTGTCAACTCCGGGGTCCCCCAAGGCTCAGTCCTTGGCCCCCTCTGCTTTCTTATCTACATCAACAAACTTCCTTCTTGTGTCAAATGCAAGATCCGGTTATTTGCGGACGACACAGCTATCTACCTTACTGTAGAATCCTTGTCCGATTCCCTTCAACTGCAAGGATGGAGGACTGGGAAAGGGAATGGGACATGGAATTTAATCCTTCCAAATGTCTTACATATCACCAAAAACAAGAACATCATTAAACACAACTATATCCTCCATGGTCAAATCCTCAAATCTGTTTCTAGTGCTAAATATCTTGGACTCGATCTCACTTTTGATCTCTCTTACAATGAACATATCAACAGAATCACTTCCAATGCCAATAAGACCTTTGGCTTCATCAAAAGAAACATTCCCACTAAAAATGAAAAAGTAAGAAAGTTTGCATACAAGACCTTGGTCCGGCCCCAGTTGGAGTACGCCTCCACCATCTGGAGCCCCTACACCCAGACATACATAAATAAAGTCGAGATGATACAGAACAGGGTGGCTCGATGGGTCAAATCCAACTTTTCTCACCAGGCAAGTGTCTCGGCGATAAAGCATTCCCTCAACTGGCGGCTGCTAGAACACCGCAGATTTGACGCTCGACTACTTATGTTTTACAAAATCTATCACAATCTTGTTGCCATCAATATGCCGGAGTACATCCAGAAACCCACCAGACAAACCAGACATATGCATCCTCTCAGCTTCCGTCAAATACAAGTTAGAGTTGATTACCATAAATGGTCTTTCTTTCCCCACACCATCATCTTGTGGAAAAACTTACCATCTCACATCGCTCTCGCCCCGACACTTGCCCAGTTCAAGGCAGGTCTTGCCAAACACACATATTAAATTCCTAACTCTGTTTTTATTCTTATAAGCATGTAAATAATCCTTTTAAATGTGCAGCATTGGCTCCTTAAGTATGGAATATATCCATTAATTCATATAATTATATTAATCTCGCTTTACTGAAGGCTACTCCATCCATGCCTTTCCTAATTCTTCATGAAAATCTCTGGTTTGGTGCAAAATGATTTTAACGTTAACTGTTTTTAACTAATAAACTCACCCCCAGAGTGACCTTCCCAAAGCAATTGGATGTACAAGATACTCATCCTTACATTAATATTATATAATAATCTATACTTGAGGCCAGCTACTGCCGGTCATGAAATTGATCTGTACTTGCTGGACCAGAAAAGCGTTGTTTTTAGCTCACCTGAGCCAGAGGCTCAAGGTGAGCTATTGTGACCGGTCTTCGTCCGTCGTCCGTCCGTCCGTCGTCCGTCCGTCGTCCGTCCGTCGTCCGTCCGTCGTCCGTCCGTCCGTCGTCCGTCAACATTTTGCTTCAAACGACATCTCCTCCTTAACCGCTTGGTCAATTTTGATAAAACTTTACAGGGATGTTCCTTGGGTGGTCCCCTTTCAAAGTTGTTCAAAGAATTGAATTCCATTTGGAATTCTGGTTGCCATGGCAACGGAAAGAAAAAACTTAAAATGTCTTCTTCTCCAAAACAACCAACTGAATTTCAAAATGTTTTGGCACAGATGTTCCTTTGGTAAGTGTCTACCAAGATTGTTCAAATTATTTGGATCCGTAAAAAAACATGGCCGCCAGGGGCGTGGCTAGTTTTCCTTAGATGCCTATACTCAAATCTTAAAAAATCTTCTCCTCCAAAACTGCTGGCTGAATTTCAAAATGTTTTGGCACAGATACTCCTTGAGTAAGTGTCTACCAAGATTGTTCAAATTATTTGGATCCATAAAAAAACGTGGCCGCCAGGGGCGGGGCTAGTTTTCCTTATATGTCTATAGTGAAAACTAAAAAATCTTCTTATCCAAAACTACTGGCTTGTTAGTATGTAGCATGATCTTATGACTCTCTACCAAAATTGTTCAAATTATGACCCTGGGGTCAAAATTGGCCCTGCCCTAGGGGTCACATGATTTTACATAGGCTAATATAGGAAAAACTTGAAAAATCTTCTTCTCAGAAACCTCAAGGCCTAGCCTTTTGATTTTTGGTATGTGGCATTGTCTAGTAGATCACAACCAAGTTTGTTCAAATCATGGCCCTGGGGTCAAATTTGGCCCCGCCAAGGGGTCCCTGATTTTACATAGGCTAATATAGAAAAAAAAACTTGAAAAATCTTCTTCTCAGAAACCACAAGGCCTGGGGTTTAGATATTTAGTGTGAAGCATTGTCTAGTAGATCACAACTAAGTTTGTTCAAATCATGGCCCTGGGGTCAAATTTGGCCCTGCCAAGGGGTCACCTGATTTAACATAGGCTAATATAGGAAAATAACTTGAAAAATCTTCTTCTCAGAAACCACAAGGCATAGAGTTAAGATATTTGGTGTGTAGCATTGTCAATGGATCCTACAAGTTTGTTCAAATCATGCCCTGGGGTCAAAATTGGCCCGCCCCAGGGGTCACTTGATTAACATAGGCTAATATAGAAAAAATTGAAAAATCTTCTCTCAGAAACCACAAGGCCTGGGGTTAAGATATTTGGTGTGCAGCATTGTCTAATAGATCACTACCAAGTTTGTTCAAATCATGGCCCTGGGGTCAAAATTGGCCCCACCCCCAGGGGTCACTTGATTTAACATAAACTAATATAGGAGAAATCTGAAAAAAATCTTCTCAAAAATCACAAAGCCTGGAGTTTAGATATTTGGTATGTAACATGGGCTAATAGACCTCTACTAAGTTTGTTCAAATCATGAATCATACATTGTCTAGTGGATCTATACTTAGTTTGTTCAAATCATGACCCTGGGGTCAAATTTGGCTCCGCCATAGGGGTCACCTGATTTTACATAGGCTAATATAGAAATAACTTGATAATTCTTCTTTTTAGAAAACTAGAAAACACATGGCCTGGGGTTTAGATATTTGGTGAAAATTGGCCCCGCCCCAGGGATCACTTGATTTTACATAGACTTATTTTGGAAAAAAAAAGAAAAAAATCTTCTTCTCAAAAACCACAAGGTCTGGAGTTAAGATATTTGGTATGAAACATGGGCTAATAGACCTCTACCAAATCTGTTCAAATCATGACCCTGGGGTCAAAATTGGCTCTAACCCAGGGGTCACTTGATTTTACATAGCCTAATGATACCAGGTGAGCGATCTAGGGCCATCATGGCCCTCTTGTTATCTTATTCTTTCTCTTCTTATTTCATGCTTACTAGGCTAAGAAGCTATCCACTTTTATTCAGTCTCACTGTGTCTGTAGTCGGCTCCGACTCGGGCTTTTTTATAATTCTCACTCTACTAACAACTCGGCGCGCAGACCTGTCTAGAACACTCAAAAGAGATGTTGACAGTATCAGAAGATAGATAGATGGATACATACTAAGATACTCTGCTTTTCTGTTCCTCTATATGTTACTTTACTTTCCAGTTAATTCTCCCTGGCAAATCGTTTTCTCTTTGGTATGCATACCTTTATTTCTCTCCTTCATATTTCTTATATAGTTTACTCATTCCCATTATCACTTTTTTTCTCTCTCCTTTGACCTTTCTGTACTAAGTTCTTTGCTTTATTAGTTACCCCATAGTTTTGAAAAAATGTTTTTTTTTGCCAAAATTAATTGGTTAATACTCAGATACCCTGCTTTTTTGTTCTCATTCCCATCAAACCCCTTTTTGTGTCACCTGCTTCGTTCCTTCTGTCTGTCCATCTGTCCGTCCCACTTTTTCCATCACGCTTCAGCAGGTGACACACGTGTTCCAGAGAATGCTTGTTTTTCTCTTTTTCTCCTTTGACCTCCCTGCACTTTGTTACTATCCCCTTCTAAAAGCTGTGTCCCTAACATCTCAGTCTTTTTTGTGTATTGTTGTTTTTTTAGCTTTTGTGATCGCCTTTTGTCCTGCGTCTGTCCGTCCGTGCGTGCGTCTTGCGTCAACTTTTCCTTTAAACAACTTCTACTCCTAAACCACTGGATGGATTTTGACCAAACTTCACAGGAATCATCCTTATCATGACCTCTATCAAAGTTGTTCAAATTATTTTGATAGGGTGAATAAGTAGGTCACAGGAGCTAAAAATAGATTTATAAAATGCAATCTTAGAAAATCTTCTCCTGCAAAACTGTAAGGCCTAGAGCTTTAATAATTGGTATGTAGAATTGTCTTATGAACATCTACAAAAGTTGTTCAGATCATGACCCTGGGGTCAAAATTGGCCCGCACCAGGGGTCATTTTATTTTTCATAGGTTTATATAGTGAAAAAAATTTAAAAATCTTCTTCTATGAAACAATAAGGCCTAGAGCTAAGATATTTGGTGTATAGCATTGTCTAGTGAATCTCTACAAAAGTTGTTCAAATTATGACCCTAGGGTTAGAATTGGCCCTGCCCTGGGGGTCACTTGTTTTACATAGACTTATATAGGAAAAACTTTAAAAATCTTCTCCTATGAAAACATAAGGCCTAGAGCTAAGATATTTGGTATGTAGCATCATCTAATGGTTCATTACCAAGATTGTTCAAATCATAGCCCTATGGTGATAAATGACCACGCACCAGGGGTTACTTGTTTTACATAGAGTTATATAGGAAAATCTTAAAAATCTTCTTTTATGAATCCATAAGGCCTAGAGCCTAGATAATTAGCTCACCAGAGCACAACATGCTCATGGTGAGCTTTTATGATTGCCTTTTGTCCGGCGTCTTGCGTCAACTTTTTCCATTAAACAACATCTCCTCCTAATCCGCTGAAGGGATTTTGACAAAATTTCACAGGAATCATTCTTATGATGTCCTCTAACAAAATTGTACAAATTATTATGATTGGTTGAAAATGTAGGATCCACAAAGGCAAGATACAGTGGCTTGTTAGCAGCAAAGTGTTTCTCTTGCAGCTGTCTCAAGATGAAAATAGCATCTGTGGTGCCCTGGCCAGGCACAAAGCCAAACTGCATAGAGTCGATGTTCACCATCCTGCGAATGAAGGTGTCTAGAACACGCTCCATTAATTTCAAAGCTAGATCAGTAAGCTTAAAGGGAAAACCTTGTAGAAACCATATGGCATTGTGCATGCAGCATTGTCTAGTGGATCATTACCAAAGTTTGTTTTTAATCATGGCCCTGTGTCAAAATTGGTCCCACTTTAAGTATGTTCATATTATAAACCATTGAAAGCAATATTTCTCAGGTGAGCGATTAAGGGCCATCATGGCCCTCTTGTTTATGTTTTAGGATAATCTCTACTGAGATCCGCTTTGGTTATTTTTTTCATATTGGCCTCCAGCGGAGGCAAATATGTATAAAAAAAATAAATAAACGGAGCTGATCTCAGAGATTAGTGTTAGGAAGTAGGTGTTTAATAAGTGTTAGGAAGGTGTTAAGATAATCACTACTGAGATCTGCTCTGGTTATTTTTTTCATATATAATTGCCTCCACTGGAGGCCAATATGAAAAAAATAAACGGAGGGGATGTCAGTCGAGGTTAGTGTTAGGATTTTTTTTTATAAAATGTAAGTGGGAGACGGACACAGAGCTACCAGGGCCAGGCATAGTTGGTGTAGTGGTAAGCTTGAGCCCACAGAGAGCCCCACTGTCTCTCTGGTGTGGGTCTGAGGGGTCCTGGTGATGGATGATCCCATTCACACTTCTCTTCCTATGGTCTCCAAGGAGTCAGGGAGGTTTCCCTGGGCTTTATTCCTGCAGCTGGCCAGTACATGGCTCCTTAGATCTTTGGTGGTTGTAAATGCCTACGAGTAGTGGTCCTTTATCATACTAAGTCATAGCCTTGGGTTCAAAATTGACCACACTCAATTTTTCCTTTTCTTTTACATAAACTTGTGATGACGTTGACCTTCAATTCCAGACTGCAGGTATAGTTTTGTGTGCGAAATTGAACTTTGATCTGGAACTATTTTTGACTTTGGCCTTGGATGACATTGACCATGACCAAGTTACCTACATAGGATATCTTATGCTACATCCTTCAAATTTTGACCACAGGTATTGTTTGGTTTGCAGAATTTAAATGACCATGCTGAATTTCTGCATGGCAGTGATTTTTATGCCCCTGAGATACGTGATCAGGGGCATATTGTTTTTACCCTGTCTTTTGGTTGGTTTTTCATTAACAATGATCATAACCTGAAAACTGTACTAGCTGACGACTTCATAAATGTATTGAATGCAAATAGAAATTATCTCCCTTATTTTTTTTAAATATTTTTGTTAAAACTCAAATAAAACTAGGTAAGGTCTAGAAACATATGATAGCAATTAGGTACCTTGCAGTTACCCAAGAACCATAACTCTGTCTGGTCCATTTTCCCCCTTCATTTAATTTTTTATCATTTTTTTGTTTGTTCAGAACATAACCCTTAAACTTTTCAAGGTATTGATTTGAAACTTTAGATATAAATAGTGAGTAGCAAAATTGTAACTAAGCACCACCCGCTATTTTCCCATAGAGTCACATGAAAACACATGCTGAATGTAATGCTATGTACCTGAAAGGAAAGCGTTAGCTGACAATCAATTTTACGCATAGTTTTTGTCAAAATGATAGAAAAGAGACTCAAAAATGAGTTACGATTTAGCCAATTCCTGTCATTATTTGCAAAATTTACAAAAGTGTTTTTTTTGTGCAAGAAATGGCATTTTATAAATGGAAGTTAAATCTTGTGATCAATACAGAAAAAATTACCATGAACAGGCCAACATCATCACAAATATCCTTAAAAGTATTCTATTTAAAAAACAGAAATATTTGAAGATCAAAGTTCTGAATTTAGCTGACTTTAAATTTTAAGGTGTTTTCTCAAAATTTGCACTTTCTAGTTATGATTAATTCCCAGTATTGAGGATCCGAAAAGCTTATTTCTTTTAACTGGTAGTAAGTTTGGTACATAAACAATACTTTTGCATAAAAGCAAGATTTGTTTTAATGTAAAATTTAATGTAGCATGCCTTTAAAGTCGCTTGTCTAAGCATGCAAAGCTACGGGAAAATAGCTGATGGTGCTTAGCAAACTTTGAGCAGTATATTACAAAAAAGCTCATTCTGGTTTTATTATTGTGAAAATTATCACTATTAATCATAAATTGGAAAATACTAAAATACTAAAAAAAGTTGGGTTGATAGTTATCATGTTTAGAACTGTAACTGTTATTTCACATTTGTCAAGACATTTGCCTCATTTTTTTTTCAATTTAAGTCAGTTATAGTTTTAGATTTTTTTTACAACCTCAAAGTGGCTTTCTAATTGGGAAATTTAGTGTTACAAATAAAAAAAAGTATACAATAATAAAAATGGTTTAAATTAATAAATCATTTGCCTTATTATAGGTTGTGTATGTCATAGAAAGTTTCAGATCATCATAAACATTAAAAGAAAAAACAAATTTCACTCATAATTTTAGGATTTATTTCTTTTGAGATAAAAGGATCTATTTCATTGAAAGAATAGAAAGTTATTTTGGGAAAAAACATATTCTTTGGCAAGGGGAAACCACCTGTAAAGGGTGGCAAATATGAATCCTCTTTCTGTAATGTTTTCCAAATTTTGCTATAGTTTAGACTGGTCTGTGAATTAAGTCTGGCATTGTTCTGAACTCTCCAGTAAAGTCCTGGTACTGAGGTATGTTGTGTACGACTGTACAACAATAGGCAAGTTTCTCATTAGTGTAGTTGATTTTTAATTTTTTGTTCACATTTTATCCCATTGTGTGTTTTTCAGAGAAAAAAAAATGCTGAAAATATGTGCCCTGCTCAAGAGAGCCTGACAATGCAGCACCCTAGGATGAAAATATATGTATGTTTTCATAGGCATGCATGTATGATTGTTCATTATACCACTCATACAATTTATAAAAAGATTTTTTTGGTTAATTTTACTATATACTATATTAACTGAATTAAAATAAATTTTAAGTCTATTTCAGGGGGTGAGAGCGAAACTAGGGCAGTTTCACTTTCACCCCTTGTAATATATGTGGTATAAATGAAGGAGGACTTTTATTAATATTTTTGTATGTCCTCAAGCCAACTGTAGGATTTTTATTTTTTTAGCAGGCACAATTTTCAAATTTTGGTTGTGAATTGTACTTTGGACTGGTACCAGAGCTAGTTGCCAGACTGAATGTTTGAAACATTAAGAGCTTGCTCATGTAATAAAACATGATAAACATTCAGATATAGTGTGTATTTAATCATTATTGTTTCCCAAGCATGGATTTTGAGTACATTAACCACCTTTTACAGGTAAAACTAATATTTTTTTCCCCAAAATAACTTCATATTTTCCCAGTAAAATAGCTTTTTTCTCAACAGAAATGAATCACAGAAATTTTAAATGAAATTTGTTATTTTTAAAAGTTGTTGAATTGAGACTTTCTATGACCTGTGCCATCATAATTAGGTTAATTCTTTTCTTAATTTAAAACATTTTCTTTATTTAGTGATGTCTCAATTTTTTATTCATAATGCTAATTTTCCTTATCAGAAAGCCACAGTCTATAAAAATATAATAAAAAAACATCAACAAAAAAACACTGAGTTGTACCTGCCATTGTACCCTAACCCTAAAAAACTCTTAAATTTGCAAATGATTTTCATAATTCTGTTTTATCTGACACCTTGTGACACCTGTCTGATTTTTCACTCTCATTTTGCTAACAGGAATGGAAGCCTCATGCCCTAGTTTAGTTTCTCCCTTTAATTTTACAATAGATTTCTGTCCAGTGAATACCTTGTTTACTCTAGAAAACTTTACAAGTTTTTGACTTGAAACTTCGTATATAAATATAAGACAGCAGGACAAGTGTAATGACAAAGAACCATAACCTACCAAGTCTGTTTTTAGCTCACCTGAGCACAACGTGCTCATGGTGAGCTTTTGTGATCGCCTTTTGTCCGTCGTCCGTCGTCCGTCGTCCGTGCGTGCGTGCGTGCGTGCGTGCGTCCGTCGTCAACAATTTGCTTTAAACAACATCTCCTCATGAACCGCTGAAGGGATTTTGACCAAACTTCACAGGAATCATCCTTATGATGCCCTCTATCAAAGTTGTACAAATTATTCAGATTGGTTAAAAAAGTAGGTCACAGGAGCTAAAAATAGATTTTAAAAATGCAAACTTTGATAATCTTCTTCTGCAAAACTGCAAGGCCTAGAGCTTAGATATTTGGTATGTAGCATCATCTTATGGGCCATTACCAAGATTGTACAAATCATAGCCCTACGGTGATAAATGCCCCCGCACCAGGGGTCACTTGTTTTACATAGAGTTATATAGGAAAATCTTTAAAAATCTTCTTCTATGAATCCATTAGGCCTAGAGCTTAGATATTTGGTATGTAGCATCATCTAATGGTTCATTACCAAGATTGTTCAAATCATAGCCCTACGGTGATAAATGACCCCGCACCAGGGGTCACTTGTTTTACATAGAGTTATATAGGAAAATGTTTAAAAATCTTCTTCTATGAATCCATAAGGCCTAGAGATTAGATATTTGGTATGAAGCATCATCTTATGGTTCATTACCAAGATTGTACAAATCATGACCCTATGGTGATAAATGCCCCGCACCATGGGTCACTTGTTTTACATAGAGTTATATAGGAAAAACTTTAAAAATCTTCTTCTATGAATCCATTAGGCCTAGAGCTTAGATATTTGGTATGTAGCATCATCTTATGGTTCATTACCAAGATTGTTCAAATCATAGCCCTATGGTGATAAATGCCCCCGCACCAGGGGTCACTTGTTTAACATAGATTTATATAGGAAAAACTTTAAAAATCTTCTTCTATGAATCCATAAGGCCTAGAGCTTAGATATTTCATATGTAGCATCATCTAATGGGTTCATTACCAAGATTGTTCAAATCATAGCCAAACGGTGATAAATGCCCCCGCAATAGGGGTCACTTGTTTTACATAGAGTTATATAGGAAAAGCTTTAAAAATCTTCTTCTATGAATCCATAAGGCCTAGAGATTAGATATTTGGTATGAAGCATCATCTTATGGTTCATTACCAAGATTGTACAAATCATGACCCTATGGTGATAAATGACCCCGCACCATGGGTCACTTGTTTTACATAGAGTTATATAGAAAAACTTTAAAAATCTTCTTCTATGAATCCATTAGGCCTAGAGCTTAGATATTTGGTATGTAGCATCATCTTATGGGCCATTACCAAGATTTTCAAAATGGTGGCCCTTTGGAGATAAATGACCCCGCACTAAGTCTTCTCCTCTGAAACCATAAGGCCCAGTGCTTATATATTTGGTGTGTAGTATTGTCAGGGCTAAAATGTTTAAGATTGAGTTATATCAGAATTCTTGTCTGTTTAAAAACCTTGTAATCAGTTTTAGCAATGGTACTCAGGTGAGCGATCCAGAGCCATCATGGCCCTCTTGTTTTATATCTCTCTTTTTTTAGCTCACCTGAGCACAACGTGCTCATGGTGAGCTTTTGTGATTGCCTTTTGTCTGGCGTCCGTCCGTGCGTGCGTGCGTCTTGCGTCAACTTTTCCTTTAAACAACTTCTCCTCCTAAACCACTGGATGGATTTTGACCAAACTTCACAGGAATCATCCTTACCATGACCTCTATCAAAGTTGTTCAAATTATTTTGATTGGGTGAATAAGTAGGTCACAGGAGCTAAAAATAGATTTTAAAAATGAAAATTTAAAAAATCTTCTTCTCCGAAACCACATGGCCTAGCCTTTTGAGTTTTGGTATGTAGCATGATCTAATGACTCTCTACCAAGATTGTTCAAATTATGACCCTGGGGTCAAAATTGGCCCCGCCCCAGGGGTCACTTGATTTAACATAGGCTAATATAGAAAAAAAATTGAAAAATCTTCTTCTCAGAAACCACAAAGCATGGAGTTAAAATATTTGGTATGTAGCATGTCTTATGATCACCAAGTTGTTCAAATATGACCCTGGGGTCAAAATTGGCCCTGCCCAAGGGGTCACTTGATTTAACATAGACTAATATAGAAAAAACTTGAAAAATCTTCTTCTCAGAAACCACAAGGCATGGAGTTAAGATATTTGGTGTGTAGCATTGTCTAGTGGATCAAAACCAAGTTTGTTCAAATCATGGCCCTGGGATCAAATTTGGCCCCACCAAGGGGTCACCTGATTTTACATAGGCTAATATAGAAAAAACTTAAAAAATCTTCTTCTCTGAAACCACAAGGCCTAGCCTTTTGATTTTTAATATGTAGCATGATCTTATGACTCTCTACCAAGATTGTTCAAATTATGACCCTGGGGTCAAAATTGGCCCCGCCCCAGGGGTCACTTGATTTAACATAGACTTATATTGGAAAAAAAATTAGAAAAATCTTCAAGGTCTGGAGTTTATATATTTGGTATGTAACATGGGCTAATAGACCTCTACCAAGTAGAGTGTGGTAGTGTGTAGCATTGTCTAGTCGATTCTTACCAACTTTGTTCAAATCATGACCCTGGGGTCAAAATTGGCTCTGCCCCAGGGGTCACTTGATTTTACATAGCCTAATGATACCAGGTGAGCGATCCAGGGCCATCATGGCCCTCTTGTTTCTATAAATAAAGGAGGAAAAATTCAGTGATGTTTTTGGGTAATTGCAATACCCTTACTTGCTATCATATGTTTTATATATATATCAGTTTTTGTAAGGAATTGATTTGAAACTATAATTTAGATATAAATATTTATTCCACTTATGCTTTTAACTGGCATCATTTTTTAAACCTATGGCTTTCTTATTGTGAAAATTAGCACTATTAACCAAATATGGGAAAATTCTTAAAGTGCATTCATACAACATTCTCAAACGATTTTTCTATTTTATTTCTTATAGGTGAAGGGGTGGGGGTTTAAGAGCTCAGGTGAAACTTTACGTAAGCAGGGGTTTCCCTCAGTCAGTTTTATTTCTCAGAACTTTTTCAGTAGTTGGTGGTTAGATGTCACAGGTTTATCAAATAGATTTTCCATAGATCTTTTCTTTTTTTGAATTCCATTTCCTGAGTTGAGTCACTTATAATTTAATAAAAAGCACAGAGATAATAAGTCTCATTTATGTATATTTGCCTCAAATAGACATACGGGGCCTCTGTTGCAATATTGTAAAAGACTCCATAATTCTGTTTTAACTTACACCTTCTGACACATGTCTGATTTATCACTCCCATTTTGCTGACAGGAATGGTAGCCTCTTGCTCAAGGTAATATGTCTAATTCAAAACATCTTGCCATAGTTTCAACTGGTCTGTGAAGTCTGGCATTGTTCTAAACTCTCCATTGATGTCCTGTACAGAGGTACATAGTGTACGACTGTACACATATAAGTTTCTCATTTGTGTAGTAGATTTTTAAATTTTTATGTACATTGTTTTTCTCTTGAATTTGGTTTTTGGAAAGAAAAAAAAAATGATGAAAATGTGTGCCCTGCTCAAGAAAGTCTGAAAATGCAGCACCCTAGGATGAAGTATGTGTATGCTTCCGTAAGGCATGCATTTATATGATGGTTCATTATACAACTTGCACTTAAAAAGATCTGTGTGTTTTTTTTTAACTAGATTAAATTGATTAAATCCAATTAAATATAATATTTCGAGGGATGAGAGCAAAACTAGGCCGGCAAGTTTTGTATTCACCCCTTGTAATGTTATATAAATGAAGGAGGACGTTTAGTAATATTTTTGTTTGTCCTTCAAGTTCACTGTAGGATTTTTATTTTTTTTAGCAGGCACAATTTTCAAATTTTGGTTGGTTGTGAATTGTACTTAGGACTTTGGAGATGCTACCAGAGCTAGTTGCCAGACTGAATCAAGTTTCTTATTAGCGTTGTAGATTTAAATTTTGTGCACATTTTTTCCCTTGAGTGTTTTTTGTTTGTTTTTTTTAAGGCAGAAAAACAACAACAAAAAAACAATACTGAAAATGTGCCCTGCACATGAAATCCTGACTATGCAGCTGCATGTTTGCTTTCATAGGTTCATTATATCACTCGAATAATTATACAACTTAAAAAAAATCAGATTTTTTGTTAATGTTACTTATGTGGTAAAATTGAAGGAGGATTTTGAGTAACAATTTTGTTTGTCCTTTTAAGGTGACTGTAGGACTTTTTTTTTTTTTTAGCTGCACAATAATTTCAAATTTTGGTTAGTTGGTTAGAGCTAGTTGCCAGAGTGAATGTTAGAAACATAAAGAGATTGCTCATGTAATAAAACATGATAGATATTCAGATAGTGTGTATTTAAACATTTTTTTAGTTCATTTACCACCTTTTTACATGTGGTTTCCCCTAGCCGAAACTAATATTTTCCCCAAAATAACTGCATATTTTCCCATTGAAATACCTTTTTTTTTCAAAACAGAAATGAAATTTAGTAATTCTAATTTTTGTATGTTTATTTGAAACTTTATATGGATTGTAACATCAATGTAAAGCATTTCCTTTATCTTATGATTTCCCACTTTTTGATTAATACTGCTTATTTTCCTAATAAGACACAGGTTACAAAATATCTTTCAAGCAGTTTT
>CM037778.1:65608206-65658206 GCA_021229015.1 Solen grandis | reverse complement strand
AAAACAACAACAAAGTGATGTGCAGAATCTCCATACTGCCATCTATTCATATACCAAGTTTTATAATATTATCTTAAACGTTTTTTAAGTTATCCCGGAGTCCAGATTTCCAGACATCCGGATGGACAGACAGAGGGCAAACCTATAGTCCCCTCCGGTGTAAAAACCGGTAGGAGACTAACTACAAAATCAAGCTGTGGAAATGTTGAGGACTGATCACAGACTGTATAACATCTACCTTGAGAATGAATAAAATATGATCTGTTATTTCTTTACCATAAAAAAGATGACGTCTTTTTTATTTTTTATTTTTTTATGATTTTTGTCTAGTATCAGTAAATTAGGAATTGGGTTGTGAAAATGTACAGTACTTCCCTCAACCTGATCTAGCTTTAACTTTAAACATGCCATATTTTTTTTAATGGATTTGTCCTTCCTTCATTTTGGACTGTACAATTAATTGTTTATAGGGGATGCTTGCTGAAAATTTATTGACTGAATAGCAAACAGTGTGGACCATGATCAGACTGCATTTGTTGCAAAGACAGTCACAGGTATCCACAGCGTAAACATAAAAAAGTTAAGTCATAAAAGGATACAGTTTCAAAATGTGCCTCAGGTCTGACTGCCTCAATCGAGCTGTCACACTCCACATTCCACACTTGGTGTGGGTCACACTCGACTGGACAACAGGAATGTTTTAATCGGTGACAGTCGCAAATGTACCGACATCCCTCCACATTGCTCCGATCTCATTCAACCTACTTGTTGAAACACACTCTTTCATGCATGTCTGCTTCCTTGGTATTTCATTGCAGTTAACAAAAACAGCCTAAATAATCCATCTTCTGTGTTATTTAACTGCTGTGTATTTAAATGAATAACTTTTTTTTTTTCATTCAGTATCATATTTATACTACTTGCTAAACATTGCAAATAACCATGTGTAAGAAAGTTAAAGAATTTACGATATGTTCAGTCCATTTCTGGATACCTTAACCCTTTCCCTTATAGAAGACACCATGAAAAGACCTATGCGAACAGCATAAAACCAGATCAGCCTGTGAGTAACTCGCAGGCTGATCAGGTTTTATGCTGTTCACTGCTCCTCAGTGGTCTGGAAATTAGGATTTTGTAATTAAATTTGGTAAGGTTTAACTGTGGTTTTCTGCAGATCAGGCTTTATGTGGTACCTATTGAGTGCATCAAAATGAGTCTATATGAGGGAAAGGGTTAAGGATAACCTGACCTAATAAAATAAAAATTATGAAATTGATTAGATGAGAAAAAAAATGGATATGTTTAGCAAAGATATTATTCTTTCTTATATACCACAATATTTTTTAATTTCTTGAAACTTTTGCTACAAAATAAGCAAGCCAACAATAAGGATGAACCAACTTAATTTGCCAAGAATCTTTAGAATATTAACTTCATATGTTTGAATTGTGTTATAACCAAACATGTGACAACTTAAAGAGTATATATTACGTTCTCATTTGACATGTGAAAAATAAGCTCAGTCACTCGAGATCTCTCATCCAACATTTATCTGCACCTTTTTCATCCAACATTTATCTGCACCTTTTTCATCCAACAATTATCTACACATTTTTCATCCAACATTTATCTGCACCTTCTACATCCAACATTTATTTTCCCCCCCCCCACCACACTTTTTATCTTCATCCAAACTTCTTTTCCACAACGTGTTCATTCAACGTTTTTCCCACAACTTTTTCATTATGAAAAAGAAGCTTGAGCAATTTTCATTTTAATGAAATACCAAAGATTTAAGATGTAACAGTAAACCAACAATTACAGTTTTATTATCAGAAAAAAAACTCCAATGAAAAGTAAATCCCCCTCATTTCATTGACAACAGCAATTTCAAACATAATCTAATCTTCATAATCTAATTAATAAATGAAATCCATAGAAATCTGTATAAGGATGTTTTTAAAAAATATTGTATTATTCATTAGTTAGATTAAATTGTAAATTAAAACTTCATATGGGTAAATCAAGGAGTATGATCAATTCCAGTTGCAAGAACCTGAACAGTATCTTGCACAAAAACTAGGACCAGAAAGACAGCTTATATCTGTCATAATGTTATGGTGGCATAAAAGGGACAAGGAAGATAATTTTAACATCACATTCGTGAAAACTTTTGCATGCTAAAAAGGTTGTTAAGGTGTTCACAAGGAGTAGCTATTGCTCTGCATGCAATAGTTATCCAGTGTACACTCAATATAATAAATATCTTGATCTTTATAATACTTTATATATTAAAAAAATAAAAATGAAGTTCTTACCAGGGACCCCAAGTCATTTATTCATCGATATTGTCCTATAACAACACAGATCCAATGTAGCATAGCAACTAGGGTTGAAACTCTATCACAGTTATACTTGAGCCTTTACAGCATGTAGATCAAATAGGAAACACATGATATTGTATTGTATATCCTTTAGATGAAATAAAGAAGCTTTGCACCCACACCTGTTGACTGTGCAATACATGTATATATAAGTAACGTCTGTATTGAAGGATATAGACCACACTTATCCTTTAACCCTTTCCCTCGTATACTCATTTTGACGCACTCAGTAGGTACCACATAAAGCCTGATCTGCAGAAACCACATGTAAACCTTACTAAATTTAATTACAAAATACTCATTTCCAGACCACTGAGGAGCAGCGAACAGCATAAAACCTGATCAGCCTGCGAGTTACTCACAGGCTGATCTGGTTTTATGCTGGTCTTTTCATGGTGTCCTCTATGAGGGAAAGGGTTAAACCAGAGGAAATCTTCAAACAATCTGTTTCTATATGCATGATTGTCCACACATGAAACATTTAATCATTAGAGATGAAATATGATAAATATAATAAATGTACACTGTACATGATTATATTAATACTAGATCAGATTTAATTTACCTTTATTTTAAGAGTATTTGTCTTCCTGTCACCAAAGTCCAGATATTCCTTTGCATATGTCCGAAGATGTGTGAACATCAGTCAAAAATCTCAAATCGCACCTGTCAAATTGGATGATCTTCATGACTAATGTCCGACAGTCACCTTATCAAAGAAAACTAACCAAATCCCCCTTTAAAAAAGTCATGTGCTCCCTTTGAGTGTTTACAACCTAGCCCTTAATTTTGATTCATAAAGCTCTCTAGTGCACGATCACACGTCCTATTTCCAAAATATAAACACAACAAATTATCTGACCCAGATACATTTGTCGATCAGCTCGCTGTATGGTCATGTGATATAGCTTCATGAAAAGCATCTCCATTACAAAGGTAGGTCACTGCGCTGCTCCGAGGTGTTTGCTAGGGAGAGCTACATTCTCAACATAACTGTACCCTCTTTGAAGTTGATGTCTATATATTTACATAGGAGGGTCAACTCGCCCAGGTAAGAGATAACAGATGCATCAGGAGGTCTTCACCCAGCCATGTATCATTTTAACCTACTTGTCTACTGTAAGTCCCTCCTTCCTCTTTAGACCATTGTTTTTTCAATTTGACATTTTACAAACCATCTGATTAAAAAGAGAAATCTTAATTTCAGAAGACTTATTAAAAAAAATAAATAATAATAATAATTTCCTTTGCCCTGATGGTCAAGATCTTCACCAGAAAAGTTAACTTGTAAGTATATTTTATCAGTGGTGCCAGGCAACAAGAAATGTTTCATAGATTTATAACTGATTGAAATATAAATTGGATTTATGAAGGCTTGTAAGCAGACGGTATTTTCTTTTTTTGACAAAATTTTCATCCTATCAGATCAAGTTTGCTTTCTGTTCACAATTTATGATACTAGGCTATTTCTCTATTCTGCTAAATATTCAACATGTCAAGGGCTGTTAAAAATAGTGAAGATTTTTGATGTGAAAACAGAGTAAAATCAAACTATTAATTCAAAATAAAGCTGTGTAACTTATCATTATAGTTTGAGATATTTATTAGAATATGTTCACACCCTTTTTTTGTTAATGCAGATGTAACGTTAAATAATCACCACAGTTATGCAGGGCTGGTGCAGCTGCATTCTTTACTATCAAGGTGTGAATTTTAATGCTTTTAATATCAACATTATCTACCTATATGAATGTGATTCTGCCAAAATATGATGTAGCATCAATGTGAAGTTGACAACAATTTTGGTGTCATTTGAACAAAGAAAGCGAAGTAATCAACATTCACACTATGTGAGCATCACTGATGATCGAGTGCACATCATATGGTTGTAGGATTGTATAGAAAACTGTAATTAAGTTTTGCAGGTAGTTGCGGGAAAAACCTTCAATACATGACTTAATGTTGAAGACGCCAAATAGAAGTACTGACCTTCAGTATTTAGTCATCAAATGGAATAAACCATTGTAGGAGGTGTCAATAGGAACTGAGAGACTGAAAGATGGAGAATGAAAAGCAACATCATAAATGCAAGTTGACATCATTCCAAGGAACAATAGATTTTTTTTTGTAGCAAATATGTAAATAAAACTAATATCATTATGGGACAATAATGTTTCCCAGCCCCGACTCTCATGCTAAAAATCTGATGTAATTTTCCCCCTTCCCTTCATCGTCTTCTAAGCCCAATGGAACAAAACAGTCTACACAATACATATTTATATCGCACAAGATACAAATAATTATTTCTTTCAAGAGCTATCTTGGTTTGATATATCTGGAACCAATGAAAAACTCCTACATGTTTCCATATCTATTAAATCTATGGCAACAAATTGGCTGGCTATTGCTGTTTTCTAAAGCTAATTAAACTAAGCTTTGTTTCTTCTCCCCTCAAAAAACCATTGAGGAAACAAAACAGAGAGATTTTAATATCTCTATAATACTGCTGCACATGCTACGTAAAAATTACACTTTCTTTGAAATTATTCTAACATCATACGCTTGAGTTTTTAAATGTTCTGGAATCAATGACTATGTAAGTGTCATACTTCAAAGTAATTGTTTACACTGATTGATCTTTTCTAAACTCACCTTTATATAACTAGACCACATCCTGTTTGAAATTAAAAATTGATCATGTGCCTCTATGTAAAACAAATGTCCTGAAAAAACTACAAAACACTGGCAATGGTCTGTCATCATTCAGACAGAAAGACATTATCGATTTCCTCACCTCAATCAACCTTCCACAATTAACAAGGTTTCCGGACACTGAAGTGATGTTACATACTGGTTTTTCACTGGTGCCATCCAGGTTTGATCCTAGTTCTGTCAGATATTGTAGGAAATATCAAGGGCATCAAAACTCTCACCTCATGAATATTCATGTTAAATTTATGATTTGATAAATATAAATTATCTGAAATTTGAATGGTATATGAAACTTTTTTTTTTTTTTGCCATGCTGACCATGTAGAATATGAGCTACAATATTGTATAAGCAAACAGAGGAGACCCTGATAAGACTGTTATCTCCTGGAAGAAGCTGTCATCTTCAGGAGGGAATTTTCTGATCTGGGTCTGCTTCAATTTCAAATGCCTCAAAAACAAGACAATATGAGATAAAGGGCATTAGGTCTACTGTGTGGACATCAAGTTTCCTTTGAGTACTCTCATTTTTCTAATAGCATGCAAACAACATCACGAGTGTCAACAGTATTATCCTTACTGTAAATGCTCTATTATAATGCTTTTCAGGGATCAAACCCTAGTTACAGCATTATTATGGATTATGTTGTCTAAAGTCAATAATATGAACAGTATTATATTAGTATTTTTGCATAAGTGATGAATCTATATATTTTTGCTTTCTGTCCAATCCTTGTAAAAAAAATCCCTTTTCTTCCATGTTCAGCATACTAAGATAGGCAACCTTTGACAATTACATTTTTGAAAGATATTCAAACGGAACTCCTGTATTGAAGTTCAGGAGTCCCTTCTGAAAATTAAGAATCCCTGTCGCATCATTTGGATATATATGGCTACCTTATTTCCAATGGTCAAAAAAACATTTCATGAAGCTGATTACACGATTTGCATCAAATGTGGCTGTTCAATTTATTTTTAATCATGAAATAAATGTCCTGACAGAAGACATGGCATGTCAATTCTGGAGTCCTTTTTATAATTTTTGCTGTCCCTGGGATCCCAGGACATGGATATTGTTGACCATTGATAAGGATTTCACCATGAATTGTCATGAGAATCCATCAGAGTGTTCATGTAGGATAGGGATATCTCACCCAAGGGTCAGAAATTTCAGCAAGATTGGGATTTTTTTCTCATTAGCAATTGTTATATAGTCAAAGACTGTCAGACTTGCTATCAACACATTGCACTGCCATTCTTTTTTTTTTCCTGGCCACTTTAGCAATTAAATCATCTGTGTATTGAGAGAAATTAATATTAAAATACAAACTTAAGTATGTACTGAAAAATAAATTTTCGTTCAACTGGTAATTACCATTTACCTAAATTATTATGCTAAAAATACATCTGTCCTTGACCATGCATAGTAATATTCTACCATATGTTCTTATGTGTCATTATCTTTGCTCTGTTAAATGACAGTAAAAAAAGCTCTAATATTTTTAAACAGATCTCATATAAAGCACATATTACATGTTTATTTTAATAAAATGAAAACAGTAACAGTTCAAAATTGTTGTTTATTCTTGGGACTATTACCCTATGGCAGATAGACAATCACGTGACATGTAGGATAGAGTTATCTTCCATTAGGTAAATCCCTATCTTCGCATGCTGCGTATGGTATAATGTGATCGTCTATCTTCATCCACAGAAGGAATAATAATTTGAGCTGTTACTTTTACCATTTTATCAAGATAATCAAACCAGTCTGGTGGCCGAGTGGTTAGAGCATCCATCTTAAGAGTGGAAGGTCATGCATTCAGTCCCTGGTCACCACATACCAAAGTTGTTAAAAAATGGTACTGGAATAGCTCCTTTACTTTGGCACTCAGCATATAAGGGTAGTTCCAGGACTGGTTGGCACAATGTCAGGAAAATGTGACTGGGTTTGGTATCATGCAACATGTCAAAAGCGTGATGCTACAGTGTGGCAGCACTATATTTGTCTCAAGTAGACATTGTCTCCAAATGACTGAAATACTGCCGGTGGGACGCAAAATCCAATAAACAAACAAACAAGATAAACAAACAATCTGTACTTCATATGAAATAGATAGGTTTAGAAATCTTAAAGCAAAGGGGAAATCATACAATATTCTTATGTAAGAATATTTTAGCACGCAATCAAAAACAGGGTTATTTTTACCCTGTTATTTTATGTAAATGAAAATTCCCAGCCAAATATATATCAGATTTTCAGTACATATCCATACATGGTCCTCAAAAGGTCCATATCTTTGAATACATTAAATTGCTTCAGTAGTGAAGAAACAAAAGAAGAAAAAAAAATGGCAATGCAATGTGATCATAACAAAATTGTCAGTCTGAGACAAAAATCATTGTTAATGGGAGACAAAAAATCTAACATTTGTAAATTCATGAGGAAAAAAGAAAATCTTGCCATGGTGATCAGAAATTTTAGACAGGGACAAGGTAAGCCTTTTCACTTCTGGACATTTCTGATCCTCAGGTGAGATATCCCTATCCTACATGAACACTCTGATTGGTTCTTATATTCTTCCCTAAATATATCAGAATGATTGAAAGATTGCAGGCTTATGTCTGAATATATATTTCCACTAATTCTAGGTCAGTATTTTAATATCAAGGGGAACATTTTGTTTCAGGCAATTCTGAAACTGGGTGGATATAGACAATAACATCAAGGTAAATATGTATTGAGAGAAAGAGAGTGAACAAACAATAGAGATACTTCTGAAATCTCTGTTAAATATTTTTATTCTTGTGGGAGAACGTGTTTTTAACTTTTCTCTTTGTTACTTTCTACATGCTTTTTTCTTCCACATCGCAGGTCAGTTCCACACAATACCACTTAATTTTGTGAAGTGAAGTATTCCATATTCTGACGTATCAAACAAACAGGCAAATTGAACCTTGTTCATAATAAGCTGAATAAATCTAATACCGAGCATTGACATTGCGGTCCTAATTCATGTAACTTATTCATAAATATGTATGTAGGATATATAAAGCAAATGCCAGACACCACTTCAAATTAAGCTGATGCAGGAGCCAATTGGAAAGAGCATGGTTAGCCTGCGGCAAATGTGGAGAAGGCCAAAATAAATAGATACAATCAGCGCCAAAAATAGGCAATCTCATCTTGTGAGTTAACTCAAAAAGTGTGTCATTTCTGTTGAAGTATAATGGACTCAATATTTAACAATTCATATTTGTCAATTTAAACATTTGTCAGTTTACAAAACCTTTTACTAAAATTATCAAAACAGACTTCATCAAAAGATAAAAGGGTTTTGAAAGAATATAGACAATATTTAGGAAATAGTTAATAATAACTATTACTTAAGTTAAATAAATGAAATAATAAAAAGTACAGGCCAAAGCTGTGACAGTGAGAGTTAAATGGTGCCGGAGACGTTTCTAAAATTAAAAAAAGATTATTGCTCACAAAAGAATAATATAGTAACCAGTAAGCCTTTGATGTGCACTTACATTATGTATGTTGCTGTGTCAGCAGAAAATATAAATGTTATTGATTGAAATTTCTGAACTCAAAGGTTATTGACCAAACTACAGTTCTGCTGCCTTCAATATATATATATTGTATTTTGGCCAGAATATTGTATTCTGCATCAGATCTTACGCATGTTTGATCTGTACAGCTTTGCATATATGGGATTTTGCATGTGATCATGTAAGTTGGAGCAGATAGCATATCTGAATATACAAAAGGGCAGGTCTACATATCTGCAGAACTACTAACGTTCTGCAGGTCTGCAAAGTTACTAGGTTGTTTATATACATACATACATATCTGCATATGTATAATAAACTGCAAAAAGGCATTATGTCATGATAAAGCAAACAGAAGAAAGAAGGGCAAGTAATGATTACCTCGCACGACCTCAGAGATCCAGCGACATTGGCAGTCTGAAACCACAAGACACGCCTCCATCCTAGCATCTGAAGAATTCCTTCGAGATTTTTCCCGGCATTATGAACACGACCTGTCCATTATAAGAGTGCATATTGATGTCTTCGGCGGGATCCATCATTATTTCAGTAAATGGCCCAAGTGATTCCTGCTTCATGAAACTCAGACACGTGTGCAAGGAAGCCATATTTGTCCAGGAAAGATGGCACTGTGTGTCTGTATTCCCATCCATGATATACTAATTTAGAGCTGAGACCAACCTTTCTCCATCAATAATGCTCCATTAACTTCAGGAGTTGAAGCTTCCATGCCATCTGTGCTTGTCCTTTTTGCTACTCATTTGACGTTTGGGTTTCTTTTGCACTCCGACTAGCAAATAGCAGTGTCATCATGAAAAACAGATTATAACTAAAAACAGACTGTTTTATGCACATAAAATGATTTGATTTATGAAGCATACAGGCATATCTGGGAGCAAACCCTTGCTGTAATACAAAGCTTCCATTAATTTTTTCTACAGAATTCAAGATCGAACTCATTTCGGGATAGAAAGCCTAAGAATATTGACACAATGCTGAAATGTTTTAGATGAAAAATGTATTTCCGTTGGATGGTTCACTGGAAAGAGATGACGGTGAACTGATCCCAGAATCAAGCTGACATCCCATATGCAAAACGGGAGAACCGTACAGAACTTGCCCAGGAATCCCAGGTTAGGTTTTCTACGCAGTAACAGCACTCTGCTCAATATCCGACAAGAATATGCGGAACCTGAAAATACAGAAATCATTTTCTGACATTTCAAACACATGAAGCCACATTGGCCTGAAATATGCCATTATGCCGCAGCAATTTTTTATTTATTTTTTTTTATCAAAAATTTTGAAAAAAGGACTTAAAGATTTAAAATGTATTCTGCTGTAACTCAAAACACAACAAAGAGACAAAGAAATATTCAAGATTGATTAATCTTAAGTAAAATTAAAATAATATGATCATCATATGTGCATTAATATATTAAACGCTTACATTATAAGAATTCAAATTAAAAATGAAGCATGCTTTTAAAAAGTCCTCAATCTAAAACATCCTTCGAACAGCACTAAACATGTCCGGAATAGGAAACCCGCTATCCACAATGTTGTATTCCACATTCCAGTATTCCATCAATCCGACATACACTGCTATGATCACAAGGTTTCTATGAAATTCTACTTGCTTGATAAACATCAATAATTATGCATCCAAAGCAGCAACTTTGGAAATTATGAAATGACGGGAAATGTCCCAGATGAGGGAAGCCAATGGGGAACACAAATACGATAAAATACCAACTACTTGTTGTATTCCAATGTCAAGTCACAAAATTCATGGTAGAATCAATAAATAGTGTCAATTCACCATTCTTGCTGATGAATTGAGTGAAAACGGGCAACAAACTAAACATGATCTGTACAGGCAAGAGGCCAAAATAGGATAGGTTCGCTCCCCTGTTTCAGATGCCATGTGGGATGCCTGCAGTGTTGCAGCGTATCTGGTTGTGATAATGACATACACTGAAGAATTCTTGCTGAATATTTCAGCTTCTATAGATTGATTACATAAAATAACTTTAATGTCTGCATACCCTGTTTTCATATATCAAATAATTATATGCTAACAGAAATTTCTTTAACCCACACAATCCAGACCTTTTTTCAGATGTTGGGGAAGGTGCCTTAATATCATATTTTAAGGAAATATGACCATTTTTTTCATTAGGGAAATAAAAATCCTGGAGAAAGATGCAAATTTGGGGAAAACTGCATGAATTTAAATGAATTTTTCGAAGGGGAAGGCAACTATGAATGGACCCTGATAAAAAAAGAAAAAAAAAGCCCTGTATGTAAACATCTCGAATGAAATCATACATATTAGCATTTCAATCCTATCACCCTTCAAAAAACCTTAATCGCGAAAACTGAACATTACCGAATAAACAGATCAACACTATAAATGACCTATTTATGCAATTCTTATTATGTTTTTCTTCTCATCTTTAAAAACATTATTCATCTATATTCAACAAAACCTTAAAAAGAGTATACTAAACGAGAAACTATCCATAAAAGATTTGCACCTATCGAAACTGTTTTTCCTGTTGATCCACTGACTTTCCAATTCTTTTCTGTAAGTTTTGTATGGAAGGCCTTGGCACTACTTTATCTGGATGTAAAATATCATTTATAAGAGTGCAGTGCGCATGCCAAGTCAGCAATACTCTCCCCCTTCTCAAACCATGGTGCATATTTTGCAGTACAATTCCATATTGTTCCCATTCAATACATTATATCAGTAATTTTACATGTCTCTTAAACTTAATAGATTATATGTCTGTTTAAGAACATTTTCTGCCAAAACTTACATGAGATGTTCTCAAAACCACATATACAGGTTGTTTTTGGAAAGCTTACAAACATTTCTTTATGTTCTGCTAATTACAAATGTAGCTGTGCTTAAATCTATTTTAATTGTGCAACAAGTTCTTGAGATTTATGCTTATCCATCATTATAGCACATGAGTTGGACCAGTACTTTGTGCCAGGGAGGCTCATAAAAAATTTGCAACAATCTGACAGGTTTGAACCCACAAATTTTAGGTTAGCAGTCAGGTTACTCTAAAACTAGATGAAAACATTTTTAAATTAATGGCATAACCCAATATTTCACTGGGACTCAATTTCTTACAAGGATCGTTCACATCATCTTTACATTCCCAATCATGTTCTTGTACTTGATATTACTGTTTCAGTTATACAATGACGTCCATGTAATCACAGGTGGGCAGAACCTATCGCAAGCCAGCTGGAAGGCCACACTCCTTTGATGTAATCAAAATATTGATTCCAAAACCTTTTCTCATCAAGAAGCAGACACACCTTTCAACATCAACTTATTTCAAGCTGAATTCAATTTCATTAACCAAAACTTTCATGCATGCTTCTGTTTTCATGGCTCTGAAATCATGATACTTGTTCTCAAGGTTTGGAATCTCTAGAAATTTGCTGGAAAAGACCAGTTTGGCTCTTTTTGTTTCAATAAAGTAGGACATATTTCAAGTGAAGTTCCCCTCACAATAAAAATACCACGCGACAGACCTTTAGTTGGAGATATCATCTAAAATATGCTTCTCTCGAGGGCTATTACCCAGAGTAACTTCATTTGACTCCAGAAAAAATATCCCAGAATGAAAAAACAAATAATTTGTAGCCAAACATTGGTCAATATTTCTTTTCAGGGCTATTGTGTCCATCAAAGAAGAGTGCAAGATCTTTCTGAATGGGTTACAACTGTATGTCCATATGATGTATTTGATAATAAACAGGCATGCATTATCTAATTAGGGTAATGAAATAAAAAAAGCTTCAATATAATTATCATACAATGCACTGTATGTTATCTAACAAAATCTTTCTTTCAAATCACATGGGTTTTGCAGTAAATCAGCACTATAAGTGAATTATATTTCATTCAATGAAATTCAAGGGGAGAGAAAAAAGGGGGGAAAAGGGGGGCAGTTTCTTTCATCCCCAAAACTCGATCTCCCAAAGCTTTTTTTTTTTGGGGGGGGGGTGGTTATTTTTTAATAAATGGTGTTTAGCCTAAATATAGATATACCTTTGGATTTTAAATAAATCACAGTATAGAGGATTTCTTTATTGTTATACTACTCAACATTTGCTTTGAATCAAATATTTTACATCCTAATGATTAAATATAAAGACTGAAAAGGCTATTTTTGTAATTTATTGCCCAAAACATCCATATGATCCAACTAAAAGCTGATTAAAAAATGATCAAAAACAATTCTATCAAAATACACAAGTAAATAGCATTCCTGTAAGTGAACCTTACCAAATTTTGAGCAGTTTTATTTCCCACAACTAAATATTTGGGGATTTTATACTATTTTTTTGCTCCTGCAACTTGGGGTGGAGTTGACAGGGGGTATAGTGGTCTAAAAGATCTTACAATATAAAGTGTCTTAAAATCCTTGTTTGATCTGTATGGGTTTGATGCTGGTTTGGCATTATTAGACTTTACACAATTTATAAACATGCATGAACATGTATACAGCTTGTCTGTCTATACTGCTCTCTTTTATCTTATACTGAAAAGCCTTTTGATCACAATTTCAAATGGAAGCACTCAGGTCAATTATAGAGAAAAGCTCATTTTTTCCCCTTCAAAGAGCAGAAAATTCTGCTCTATATAAGGTAATAATACATAAAAATTACCGCCACACAGAATGTTGACATGAAAAGCTGCAAGTCCCCACAGACATCAACAACTCCAAATACCCCTTCCTGTCATCCCACACTTCTGTAAACCTCATTACCAGCACGCGGACAGATCAGGACGGAGACGAGAACGTTCCATTCCACCTCTCCGTCTGACCCAGTCTCTTTCTACGTATCAGCCACAACGAAACTCTATGGCTATTATTTACTTGATCCCAAGGCATGTACTGTTCTGGGAACAGTCTGTAATATCAACTTTTATTGTACCACGATGAGAATATGTAAATTGACCGATAGCCTATACTGCCAATTTTGTACAAGACATCTTGGCACAGGGCCTACAAGTCAGCAGTTCTACAAATACGCATATTAAATACCTCATCCTGTCTGTATTCTTTTTTTTTTATTTTCAAAAAAAAAGAAAGATACCATAACTTGTGATCAACTTAAAGATGCTTGAGGCAATCTTTGAAGTTATAAGCTTATGTACAGAGTAGGCAAAATCCCACCCCTCCTGATCAATACAGTAATGAAACAATGATGTGCCGAGTTCCATTTGCATAGTCCCGTTTTATACTATAAATCCCCGTCCTATGATCACAACAACTTGATATCCCAATAAAGTGGCCACGTTTTATGTATTCATATGCTAAAAACTCCTATTCCCACTGCATCCCTGAGACAAAACTGCTGACTCGACACTTATTGAATTTTTACAAAGTTACCAAATATGGCAATCATGAGAGCTTTAAGCCAAACTTTGAATATTTTCATCAATTAACCCAAAACTTATGAATCTGCTGAGTAGGCAGTTTTTGGTATCGCAATGGGATCGATAGTATGGAATACAGCGTATCCCTCCCATCTGTGTGCCAAGTATAGGAAAGTCTCCGGCAACTGTTGCACGGGATGACTTCAAGACTCCTTAAGCTAAAAGGATATGTTATACAAAGAAGAACATGGGAGCACTTTATATCGAACGTTTGCTTGAATAATTTAATGAAAGAATGCAAATGGGTTTCTACATCTAGTGTATACATCTTGTGAAGATGTCATAGCTCACAGCTCGTCCTACCACTGATATGTGAAGGCATGTGGAGGCAAATCACACTGTCATATAAAACTGCATGGTTTTCACAACCTGTCACGCTCAAATTAACTTTACTTGTGAACCTTTTTTTCTCTGCCTTATAAATTCTGACAAGAATCTTGAAAGGAATGAATTTAGTAGAAGTTAGCTTGATGTGATGAGGGAATACCCAGAGGAAAAGTGGAACAGGACCTGGGGATAGTCTTGTATATTTTGTGGCTGTAGATGTCAGTGGAAAAAGCTGTTCTAGTCTTGGCATTGTGAAAGCATTGCCTAATGTTGGCTGTAACAACAAGATCATAAAGCTTTATTGTAACCATGCCTTGCCAACTTTTGTTGCTTTATTGACATTTCTCTTTATTCTCTCTTTTAACTTATTTCCCTTACATTCTATAATATTCTTAATTAATTTAGTTGATAAGCTTTTAAATAACTGAACTTGTGAACAGTCATTAGATAGCAACAGTAATTTTGGACAATTCTCTTATAATGAAAAGGTTGTTCTTGAAAAATTCTTTGGACACAGTTTGAATATATACACAAAAATCCCATCTAAATCATATGAAAAAGATAAACATGACCTTGCGATCAGTAGAAACTAATTCAACAGCCCTTGTAATCTAAGGCAGGATTGAAACCCATAACCTTGACATCCATAATCAAATCCATAACCTTGACATCCATAATCAAACCCATAACCTTGACATCCATAATCAAACCCATAACCTTGACATCCATAATCAAACCCATTACCTTGACATCCATAATCAAACCCATAACCTTGACATCCATAATCAAACCCATAACCTTGACATCCATAATCAAACCATAACCTTGACATCATAATCAACCCATTACCTTGACATCATAATCAAACCATAACCTTGACATCCATAATCAAACCCATAACCTTGACATCCATAATCAAACCCATAACCTTGACATCCATAATCAAACCCATAACCTTGACATCCATAATCAAACCCATAACCTTGACATCCATAATCAAACCCATTACCTTGACATAAGGATCAAACCTCATGTCCACAACCCAGATATCCCCAATAGATCCTATCATTCTAATAACATTGATATCAGGCAAGATGCTATCTTATTACATTGATATCAGGCAGGATCCAATCTTATAACATTGATATCAGGAAGGATCCTATCTAATAATAATGATATCAGGAAGGACCCTATCTACTAATACTGAAATTAGGCAGGATCCAATCTAATAACATTGATATCAGGCAGGATCCTATCATTCTAATAACATTGATATCTGGAAGGATTCTATGTAACAGCATTGTTATCAGGCAGGATCCCATACTTATAACAGTGAAACCAAGCAAGATTCAGACTGAGAACAAATGCTCATATCAATAGGTCATTGCCCTCTCTCCTGTAAATACAGCAGACCAAAAACAGCTGAACTATTATGTCAGAGTCAATAGGAAAAATCATTAAAGACAGAAATACATTTAAGTGGACTGACCGAATCTTCAGCACAACTCCCATGTTGCTTGAAGGGAACCCGGAGCACTCTGGTGGCATCTATTTTCCATCCAACCCTTGAAAACATACCCACCCTAACCTTATAGCTGTAATTAGAACAACTGGGTATTTATAGAGCAGTAAGGTTTTGTGTCTCACATAGCAATGCTAATCAAGCAGAATTCCGAATAGCCCACAAAGCACATGAACTACAAACAGGTAAAAAAAGGTAGGGCTGCTTTCTACTTGACTTAGATTTACTTTAGAAGGTCAAAGATATGTCACAGATAGTATTATCAAAGTAAAACAAGCTGATGGTTATTTGCAGTCTTCAACATAGAGGAACAAAAGGCCACTTCCGGCTAAACATCGCAAAGTCCGAGTGTTGACAGATTTCATTACAAAGAACCTACAAAACCTATGAGGCTTAATAGTTTTACACCTGGCTCTGATCACTTACATGATGAGAGGCATCATGCCCCAGTGCAAGAGCATGACTCCGGATCCACAGGCTATAGGCTAAGACCCCATTAATCCTTGACCTTGTTTTGACGTAGTTGCAAACAGAGGAGACCTAGATCAGACAGCTTCTGATTTATAGCGTCTCCTCTGTTTGTCCATACATTATTTTAGCTCAGATTCTACATAATCTGCACCACAAAGGAAAAAAACAACATTATTCCGTAGACCATTAAAAAAAATCTAAGTTTAGTAAATTAATATTCATCAATAACCGATTGTTTTATAGATTTCACTTATCAGTGACTTCAATTAGATTGTACTGAGAACTTGAGAACATAAATGAAAAAAAAAATTACCGTAGTAAATCATTCTAGGATGTAAACATTCATTATATCAAAAATAGCAATTCAAGTCAATGGAAAGGGAGAAGGTTTTCAACCTTTTATTCAATTATGACAATAAAAACAAACTAAACTGTTTAATTTGGTTAACCCTTTCCCTCATATATACTCCTTTTGACGCCCTCTATAGGTATCACATAAAGCCTGATCTGCAGAAAACCACAGTTAAACCTTACCAAATTTAATTACAAAATCCTCATTTCCAGACCACTGAGGAGCAGCGAACAGCATAAAACCTGATCAGCCTGCGAGTTACTCGCAGGCTGATCTGGTTTTATGCTGTTCGCATAGGTCTTTTCATGGTTTCCTCTATGAGAAAAAATAAAAATTCTATAAAATTAATTAAAAAAAAAAAAATTTAAAAAAAAAAAAAAATGTTTTTAACATATTTTAAACATGTACTTTTTAAAAAAAAATATATATATATATACTATATTATCTAAATAATAAAATATAGTATTTATTCCGTATCATGTCAGTATAAATTATGAAAAGCACCGCAATTAAAATAGTGTGTAAAAGTCCTTAAAATAGTGGGTTTTAAACTGTTTCTTAAACACGTCCATGGATGTTGACTGTCTGATGGTCAATGGAAGTTGATTCCAAAGACTTGGACCTACAGTACTAAAACTTCTGTCATAAAATGTCTTTCGTTTGTTTAATGGAACTACATATAACAATTCTACAGTGTCTGAGGAACTGTTGTTGTTAATAATAAGGCAGAATATTCTGTCTTAGACACAAGTAATTGTACTGAAGGCCAAGTGATTTAAGTGTCCATCTCATAACAATGAAGGCATGGGTTCTATTCCCCACCCTCCAAAAATATCTAAGTCACTAAAAATGCTGATCATTGTATAAGAGTAATTCTAAGACTGGTTGGCCCAGTGTCAGGATAATGTGACTGGGTGTGGTATCATGCCAAATGTCCACAGCATGACATCACAGTGTGGCAGACTAAGTCCGACTCATGCAGACAATTATTTTAAGGCCCCAAATGACAGTAAAACCCAAGACTGAATTACCTTAATCTTAATGGAAATCAATGATGGATCTATCAACCAGGTTGGTCTTTACATATGTTGTCTATCTCCTGAATCTCCTGAAAAATAAAATTAAAAACATAGATAATTACTTAAAGCTCACTATACAGAAATAGACATTTAGGTTAAAGTTTTTTTTGTGTGTGTTTTTTTTAAAATCTAAATCTTGTTTTTAATGATTTTTTTAACCATTTTTGTTTCAACTTAATTGATAAACCTTGCAGAAGATCTGATGAGGGTCAAAACAGTAGACAGACCAATGGAGCCCACAATGTCATGCTGATCATCTCCCCGTTAATTGTAAAATATAAATTGAGGACCAGTACTTCCAAGCCTAATACCATTTGCTATGGTCAAGCGAGAAGTCAGCCGGGCCACCATTCCTCCAACTTGACTTAGTGCTTAGTAATACTTAAACTTTTACCTCATGTAAGTGCATTTTGACGCATTAGGCAAACAGAGCTGACCCAGATCAGATAGCTCCTTCCAGGAGCTGTCTGATCAGGGTCTTTCTCTGTTTGCTCACACAAAAATGTTTTTCACAATCTACAGAGATTGCATGGCAAAGAAAATTTATATGTTTTATATACCATCTACACTTTAGAAAATTAAGATCATAGTCATAAATAAGTTAAATATTCATGAGGTAAAGGGTTAAGAAGTATTACTTTGCACAGTGTGACCAAAAAGTGTGACAGCAGGTGACACAATAAAATCACTAGCACAACTTATCAAGTCCTTGCAAACAACTGTCTTCAAGCTGAAGTCCTCAACCTAGAGGAAACCTAAACCGAAATTAAAATAAAATTTGATAAGACAAAGCAACATTAGCTAAAATGTCTTCCTACATCAGTTCTAAAACCATATGCACTGTCTGGCTATTATTATTTCATATCATTACCATACGAAATGTCGTAAAAAAAAACAGAAAATGGAGAACCTGGGAAGGTCCAGTCTGATTATGCATCAAGATTTCATTTAATGATTTCATGCAGTCTACCAGCTGATATAATTACTAGTCTGTTAAAACATATACAAGAAAAAATGATAATAAAAGACTGAGATTCCTGACACAAATGCTATATTGAAGACTCTTGATCTATTTTTAGAACTATGTGGCAATAATCATGGAAAATATTACAAAACAACACTTCCTTGACATTGTCACATAACAAGGGCTTAAATCTGCACAATTTCACACAAGTACAGCGAAGTCATGGTGGGTACACAGACAGCTGAAACCTAACTGACTTTCAGTGAACTTGGGAATCTGCTTTTAACCACCATACAAACTTGTCAAGTTGTTTTTTTTCGTATTCATTACAGGGCTACAGATAATCTGGGTAAAAATTTGAAATATTTAAGAAAGCAAGGGGAAATAAAAAAAAAAAAATCTCATAAATAATGAAACAAGTGTTCCTTGGAACACATGTGTCACCTGCTGCAAGAAGCATGACTGAAAAAGTGTGACGGACAGACATGCAGACAGATGATAATCCCTATGTGCAGGTGACATAAGAATGATGGTAGAATGACACAAGATTTGTTGAGTTGAGTTATGATGACTGCTACAATCTCATTAATATAATATACTATGCTCCTTGTCGGTGCCAGTCTCTAGTAAAACACATTTTTTCCTTGCATTGTACCATGGATTTTATGGCAAAAACACCATTTTATGTCAATTTAATGGGGTGCAAAAATTTGATTGCTTGAAATATACGATTCTGTAGCCCTATTCATTCTCCCATTGTTTGCTACATATTGCTTTTGAAAGTTTCACAAAAAAAATCTAATGTCATGGTTTTATTTTTTTACCATACATTATGCATGTATTCTTAAATAAATATATTCAAACATATGTATACTTATATAACAGGATTGTACATGTTTGTAAAGTAAAGAAACAGGGACTGAAGTAGGAGGACAAATATTTTTTCAAGAGCTGTTGGAGGCACACCATAATTTGACAGTGAATATCAAATATTTATATACATTGCATTATTAGAACTTTTACATTCAATATACACTGGCTTGAGTGATTGTAAAAACATGCAGTAAATATATTTAATATCACCATAGGATCTACATATTGGAACATCAAAGAGATAATTGCATTCAAATATTCATGAGAAGTTAACACCAATAGGATGCAGCGAAATGGCAATAACTGGGTTGTTAACTCTAATGTACTTTTAACATGTTAATTTAGAAGTCATGTGTTGTGATATATAAATGAATAGAAAATAATGATAAACTAGAACCGTCACAGAGGTGACGTATACCCCCGCGCAGTATGGAAGTATGTTCTAGATGTTGAAAGGAGTAACTTTGGACTCATGTAATCATAGATATTTCTAAACAAGTATCTTTAAGAATCAATCAAAATTGAACCTTAATACTACTTACTTTCTACACAAGAGATGAATATGTACAAAACATGGTAAAAATATCCAATTCCGCATTATTAACAGTAACAAAATTCTTATTTTAGTAACAGTGACCTTGACCTATCACACCTCAAAAGCTTTTAAGCTTTATCTTCACACAAAGTATACATATCCCAAATTTGGTCAAGATATGCTGCTTATGACATTTTTTAACCCTTTCCCTCATAGAAGACACCATGAAAAGACCTATGCGAACAGCATAAAATCAGATCAGCCTGCGAGTAACTCGCAGGCTGATCAGGTTTTATGATGTTCACTACTCCTCAGTGGTCTAGAAATGAGGATTTTGTAATTAAATTTGGTAAGGTTTAACTGTGGTTTTCTGCAGATCAGGCTTTATGTGGTACCTATTGAGTGCATCAGAATGAGTCTATATGAGGGAAAGGGTTAAAAAAATCTGTTTTTTTTTGATAGACAGACTGACTACCTGAGAGACCACCGTCCTATTGTCAGTTATTCAGTATACCCACCTAAACACCCTTTAGCAAGGGTATAAATATGATCTGCCAAGTAAAATAACAGTTTTATGTTCATCACCTATCATGAAAAGATGCCATGGTCAAGTAGTAACATACATGACTGCCCATCAGAAAGGTTGGGGGTTCGAAACGAATAAGGTACAAGAATCTTCTATGAACTTCACTGGCCCAAAGCACTGGTTCAACTCAGGAACTGCAGAGAACTTGATTCCCAATCAAATTTAATTAGCAGTGAGACTGAAGTCATGAAGACTTCAATAATACTTTCTTTATATTTCATTTTTTCTTTTTCTATTGAGAAAAGTTTTCATCAACACAACTTTAAAAAAAATGGGAACATCTGAACATCAACATTTATGTCTGACCAGGACACTGCATAAAAATCTTAGATTTTCATGATGTATAATTCAACAAATTATTATGAAAATGTCAGTGTTAAATTGTAGACAAATGCTTGTGTATTTAATACAGATAATGTTAGTCTCTTAGAATAACAATTACTAAAATTTATGATTTGGTCCAAAAAGATCATCATACAAAATGTTTCTATACATTGAAGCAGACACATTTACCCGCAGGACTTCAAACCAACGCATCTAGTAACCATGAGATTCAGAAATGGCCGTTGAGACGCTTTTACACCAGACAGCTTCATATATTTGTACATTTCAACCAATCGGGGGGGACTTAACAATAGCGAGTTTGTGAAATACTACAATTCAATTGTGGCTGGAAATTGCCTCCTTCTATGCTACGCATATACTTCTAATCAATAGGACAGGATTGGCACTGGAAAATACGGGGGTGGGTCGCGTTGAGTATCACCATTTATTGACACTCAAAACAACATAATGGTCACAAAGCCAGCAGCCTCCCACCTTGCATCAATCATGACAGCTAGTAAAATGAAAAATACAAAAACACTCTCTCTTTTTTTCTTTCATATTTCATGTAGTCAACTTACATGATGGTAACTATGCTAAACTTCAGCCACACAATGTTCTACTAGAAAATAAATTTATATTCTTCATTCAGAAACTTAAACAGATTTGAAGATATTCATTTTTCCACATAATCATTTAAAGGACATGCAAAACAAGTTACATATAATACAGTTATTTTGAAGCAAAGACTGAGGAACATTGTAATGTCTTTAATCACATCACTTACACATGCTTTACCAAGGAGGAAATAATAAGAGAATAGTATGATTGATCAAACTCATCCAGATGCTTTCTTTTAATTCCACTCACAAATCATCACATAACAATTTCCATCAGTGCTTTATTCTGAATGATCATATCAATAAGACGCTTTGTACAGACGTAGTAGGCGTCAATTTCCAAGAAAAAAAAACTTCCTCTTATGAGCCGATAAAATGTCTCAATTGTTTCATGTAAGCTGGATTAAGTTCAATTCTATATTTATACCTGAACCAATAGAGTGACATATTCAGACCTACGTTCCTCTATGGAACTTGATAGAAATTTCAAGGAAGACATTTTTATGCCCACTACCACTTAAACAGGATAAAGGAAGTATATATCACCAATTATGGTCCATTTAGTATTGATTCTAGGTGGATGTAGGAGGAGGGAGAAGAAAGGTGGCACCTCCATAACCCTCTCTAATACTCCTTTAAATTCCTCCCACACCCTGTCAAAGAAAGATATGTCAGGTCTATATGAAATCCATAAAAGAAATTAATTTTGCAAAATATCAATTATATCAATCAGCCCCCCTCTTCCCCTTCAATTTGTATCCCTTGATGCAGCTTCTATCTCACCTCTCTATTCTAGCTCCACCTTAGAAACGGGAGGCCACGACATACCCAAGTCATAAAAAAATGGTACTGGTATAGCTCCCTTGCTTGGCGCTCAGCATATTAGGATAGTTCCATGACTGGTTGGCCTGGTGTCATAATAATGTAACTGGATGTGGTATCATGCCACATGACTACAGTGTGATACTGCAGTGTGGCAGCACTATATCTGTCACAAGTAGACATCATCTCCAAATGACTGAAATACTGTTGGTGGGACGCTAAACCCAACAAACAAACAAACTCTTTTCATGCTAGAAAATGACACTTTCATGTCATTTTGTACTCCGCTGTTCTTAGGTATCAGCGATACTTTGTGCCTTGGATCGGCATAAAACTTTGCCCCCCAACACAATTCAAATCTTTAAGTCTACCAGTAGATGATTATCATGTACTATTCTTTCATATAAAAATACTGCCACACCACCCAAATTATTCCCTCTTACCTCTCATTCTGTGGTAGACTAACTCATCCAAAGCTTGTATCATTGTATGACTGGAGCAAGACATGAATCTGTTTTTAAAACTTACTCCATTTATAGTAAATTAATCATCAATATGACTAACAGATATCAATACCTTGTCAAGGTTATCTCCCTTTTAAAGATAAACATTTGCATGACACGACTTGAAACAGAATTTTCCAAATCATTGTTAGATTGATTGATTTTTTTTGGTTAACTGTTGTTATAATAGTATTTCAGTCAAACAGCGACTTCCAGCTAAGTACAGGTGGAAGAAGACCCTGAATGCACTGAGGCATCCAGGTAAACCACCGACCTATCACAGCTTCCTCACATGAAAATCTGAATGACCCTGCCTGGACCCACATGGTGAGGGGCTGAGTGAGTATTGAAGTCAGTGACTTCACCCTCTCAGCCATGGAGGCCGTCCCATTTTGACTTAAAAGATGAGGATTACAAAAAATTATAATAAAAGTCTTCTAGAGTCTTCAGATGATTAACAGTTCAACTGATAAGGTGTCTCAAGTATTGATTAATTGATTAAATCATGTTAAACTATTAGAAACCACTATAAAAATGGCCTTGTGTGTTTCACACTTCTGTAAACATGCCAAATACTGTATTTTAATACAAATTGTTTTAGCTTTGCCATGGTAATTAATGTCAATAAAGTATTACACAACATGAGGCAGCAATTTGCCTTTAATCTTACAATCTGATGGCGCAAAATCCACACATCAAACAGACTTTCCCTTTAGAGTCTCCTCTTTGAATATCAGACCTTAACTATAATTGTGTACACTGGACACAGACACCCATATCCTGAATCATTTTCATCAAGTCAGGGGCCATAACTCTGACATGATTCCATTCCAAAACATTTCCCCAGGTACATAATTTACCACGCTGGTAATTATTCCTATAAATATGATAATGGCTAATAAATTGAAGACTCTTGACACAAGACTTTGTGATAGACAGACAGAAAGATGGACAGATGAGAGCAGATCTCTTTGCTACCCCCTCCCCTCTCAAGAAGGTGGCCTAACAGGGAGTCAACCATTTTATTAATTGAAACATAATAATATCCAATATAACATTTAGATTTTGTTTTTATTTTCAGCAGAATTATCTGGTGTTTTTAACGCAAGTGTATTTTTTTATTTTCCACCCCAGGCCAACTGGAAGACTTTCTCTTGTAATTAGTATGAGTAACCAAAAGGGACTCAAACCCATAGACATACTAGGGCTTGGTGTACATACAACAATGGATACCTACAGGTACTAACAACAATTTGTTGGAAAGAATTATTAAAAAAAATGCTTTGATGATGATTATTATGGCCCAAGACTTCTGCAAACAACAACAACAACCTTGGACAGAGACCTCACCCACTGTTATTGAATAGACAGACACCATTCCAACTACTGCTTACATCACTATAAAGCAAATATCCATTTTTTTTTTATGTTCAAAACCACACATACAGATGACATGAATAAAATTAAACAAGCAAAAATCAATTCTCCCACTAGCTGTGATTTTGAAATGAGATCTGTCTCTATTGCGAAATATATTTAACAATTATCAAGGTATACCAGATGTTTCCTGCAGCAGAACTACCTTGATGTTCTGCAGCAGAACTACCTTAACAACCTAGTTGGTTGTTTTAACACTTAGTCACTGGGATGCCCCATCCTAACCCATACCTTATCTTACACAATGGCAGGCTATTAAAAATCCAAATCCAATACAAAGCAATTCCTTTAATGATTTACTTTGTGCATGTGATACAGAGTTAAATATCTTAGTGTATTGCCCTTTTATCATTTAGTTACATTAAACTAACATCTCCCCCCCCCACCCCAATAAAAAAGATAAGTTTATTTTATTTTAGAGTTGTCACCCTTTTATCAGCCAATCATTCAGTAAAGGTGACTGTTTACTTACATTAGCTTAAGGTTGCAAGTTGGTGCCCTGTTTACATTCTTCACACTGTGACATTACAAGGGTGTAACTGCTCACATTATAAACTGTTAACCTCAGTAATTTTACAGTGATACATTTTATGTCAACCATATGTCAATAATAAATGACCAGCAAAAAGAAAATCAAGTCCTGCAAGTTACGTTTCATACAGGTCACATACTGGTAACCTATTAACGTTTCAAGTAAAATCAAAGTATCCCATAAAGAGACTTACTAACATTCAGAATCAATCCAAAAAGTCATGTCGATACACTTTCTTCACTGTCGACAACCTCTTGAAATCAGAGGGATACTGGCACAAATTTCATATTCCAAGATATTTTAGGAGGCAATAAGGAATGGACAACAGAATTTTATCAAAATATGACTAAGTCATTAATTCATTCAATTATTTCAGTAGTCTCTATACCACCCCAATCCCCCACCGAGCATCCCTCCTAAAATTCATCACATGTCATATTATGAACAATCAGAAAAATACGTCAGATAGAAGTCCTTATTGCAGAACATTTCCAAATTACGTCGTGTCTGAGTAAGTGAAACAGTATGACTTCAGCCTTCTACGTTCTACAGTGGAACTCGACATCCATTGCAAATACACAGGAACTCATACATGCTGACTCAACCCTGGATCCTGTTAGCCCACCAGACAGGAGACACAATACATGACGGACTTACCCTGAAATAGCCTCTATCAAGAATAACAAGCATTATTTGACTCATCCTCTTTCACATTTACACATCAAAATCCTGTTCTTTTGGTTTGTTTTCCTATTTTTCTCTCCAAAGAAACTATTATACAGTGCACTCATCATGCCTCCATAACTGCGTAGTAATACTGCAGATTTTCCCACTTTGTAAGCTTCATTCATAAATGTTGTGATATTTAAATGTCAGACTACCACCCGCCCTCTACTCCCACATTACAGACCCCATCTAATTATCCTCAGCAAATGGGTTTTTATTGCATTACGAATCTTGATCAAGCATACATAATTCACTTAATTCATTACAAACAGGGGAAAAAATTACACATGGATTGACAATGGGAAAATTTTTCCAAGTGTCTGTCGATCAATGGTATACTACACACAGCTTGCAGACGGAATAATCAGAAGGTCAGAAAGTGGTAGAGCCATTAACAAAAACAAAAGTAACAAGCCACTGTTATTGTACATAAAGGCAAGAAGCACCGTTAGAGGTTAACAACCTGCTTGGGCCTGACCCCATGTTAACTGAACGTTGTGATTATTCTTCACTTTTTTTTTCTTTTCTATTTTAAACATCTTGGTTCTTTGTTCGGACTCACTGATGATCTTCTGAAATTCCTGTTTCTTTCCTCTTTACTGAGCAATATGCAAATACATAATTCATTTAATTAAATGATGCCTACATTTTTAATTATATTTATGTCATCCATATGACACCTATATTGAGTAAAATATACTCATTTTGAAGCTCTGCAAACAGAGAAGACCCTGATTATGATCTGAAAGGTCCTATAGGAGCTCTCTCTGTTTACTCATAAGATATTGTAGTTCAGATTCTACACAGTCTGCACAGCATGTTTCATATATTACTAAAAGTTCAGTAAATGTATATTCATCAAGTCAAAAAATTGTACATGAATATTCATAAAATAAAGGATCAAAATTAACAATCCAAGCAACCAAATCTCTCCAACATTTTACTGTTAAATCTCTGAACCTTGTTATCTGAAATACCAAAAAGATACAAGTTCACAATGTACTCATTTTTTTGCCTTAAACCTCAAAGTGTGACATTGACCTTTGGACATGGGCCAAGCTCTTGCATGCCATCTCATCATGATTAAATAATAAATAATTGCATAAAATTATTTGAAAATTATTCAATGTTTGAAGAAGTTACCACCTATATCCATTTTTTAACTTCAACCTTTAAGTGTGACCTTGACCTTTGAACTACATACATGGGTCACACTCCTGCATGCCATCTCTTCATGGTGAACAATTGCATACAATCATTTGAAAGTTCCAGGGTTCATCATATCCATTCTTCCTTGCAATGAGGCCATGTGGTAAAGTGTCAGACATGTAAACCAAAGGTCCTGTGTTTGATTCCATCTCAGAGGAATAGTATTACACTTTGGGAAAAGGAATTAACTCACAAATGTAGTGATGATGTCCCACAGACTTTCATATGAAAGATTCTGGAAAAGAGCAGGTGTTCAAATGGCACTTGTACTGCAATAGGGCTTACTTTTATGGGGACAAGGTAGGGTGTCCCGGAGGTCTGCAGTTCATGTCCAGCTTGGGGCAGAAGATTTGGTAATTTGTATATTAACTGGATGTTTGTGATCTTTATATAATTTAGTGAACCACTCCAATATTTCCTAATGCAAGCACCCATGATACTGGTTACTCCCAAGATACTGATTACACCCATGATACTGGTTACTCCCAAGATACTGATTACACCCAGGATACTGGTTACTCCCAAGATACTGATTACACCCAGGATACTGGTTACTCCCAAGATACTGATTACACCCAGGATACTGTTTACTCCCAAGATACTGATTACACCCAGGATACTGTTTACTCCCAAGATACTGATTACACCCAGGATACTGGTTACTCCCAAGGTACTGATACACCCAGGATACTGGTTACTCAAAGATACTGATTATACCCAGGATACTGGCAGCTCCCTTCCTAAGCACTCAACATTCCTAGGAACAATCTTATTATGGTATTGTCTACTGTACTGCTGAACAGTGGTATGAATGATGGCATCATACCCCATGCCTTCTTTTAAAGGATATAACATGCCATGGATATATGTGCTTATTCTGTAAACAAGAATATCCAAATAGCTTTCACTGAAACCCAAGAAAATACACCCTGGAATGATTTGATTGCCAACCAGAGGTACCAAGCCTCTCATCAACCTCCACTGTCTGGCCAGACCTACATCCATTCCCAAACCCATCCCACTTATGTTGGGTTCATGGTGGAATTCATGTGCTTCCCTAATTAGAGACCAGAAAATAAAAGTAACCAAATAATATCTTTGGAAAGAATGTGCTAAAGTGTGTTAATATGCATGACAGCAATGATTAGAACAGACTAGAAATATTACAGGGACTACAAATTTATCAAATATTTTTCACAGATCAGAATAGAAATATTGTTGGGTTTTTTTTTTTGAATTTCAAATAACAGTTCATCAAACAACAGTTTCCTAAAGCTATTTTAACCCTTTACTTCATAAAAGCACATTTTGACACACTGGTGAATAGAGCAGACCCACAGGAGACTCCTTTGAGGAACTCCTCTAGCTGCATGATAGGCAAATGCAGCACACCTTTTCCCGTTATCTGCATCATACCTATTCCCACAATCTGTACCACAACTTTTCCCATTAAACCATGATCAGTACCACACCTATTCCCATTATCATACTTATGTTCCACATTATTGGTTATTCCCATGATCAGTACCACACCTATTCTCACTATCACACCTATGATCCACATTATTGGTTATTCCCATGATCAGTACCACACCTATTCTCACTATCACACCTATGATCCACATTATTGGTTATTCCCATGATCAGTACCACACCTATTCTCACTATCACACCTATGATCCACATTATTGGTTATTCCCATTATCAGAACCATACCTATTCTCATTATCACACCTATGATCCACATTATTGGTTATTCCCATGATCAGTACCACACCTATTCTCATTATCATACCTGTGATCCACATTATTGGTTATTCCCATGATCAGTACCACACCTATTCTCATTATCATACCTGTGATCCACATTACTGGTTATTCCCATTATCAGAACCATACCTATTCTCATTATCACACCTATGATCCACATTATTGGTTATTCCCATGATCAGTACCACACCTATTCTCATTATCACACCTATGATCCACATTATTGGTTACTCCCATTATCAGAACCATACCTATTCTCATTATCACACCTATGATCCACATTATTGGTTACTCCCATTATCAGAACCATACCTATTCTCATTATCATACCTGTGATCCACATTATTGGTTATTCCCATTATCAGAACCACACCTATTCTCATTATCATACCTGTGATCCACATTATTGGTTATTCCCATGATCAGTACCACACCTATTCTCATTATCACACCTATGATCCACATTATTGGTTATTCCCATTATCAGAACCATACCTATTCTCATTATCACACCTATGATCCACATTACTGGTTATTCCCATTATCAGAACCACACCTATTCTCATTATCATACCTATGATCAACAATATTGATTATTCCCATTATCAGAACCACACCTATTCCCATTATCATTATCACACCTATGATCCACATTATTGGCTAGCATGATTATCAGAACCACACCTATTTCCATTATCATTATCACACCTTTTTCCATTTTATGACCTGTATTTCATTACTTTCTGCTGGGAAAAGAATTTTGTTTTTTTTGAAACTTGAATTATCTACACTAAAAGAATATCCAGACGCTTTTAGAGAAAAACATTTCCCATGACAAATGTATCTATATTATACATGTTTCAAACTATCACAAATCTTCCAATATGGCATCTGAAGTAAGGTTCCACCTATTTTTGAACAATGGGCCGGAGGGATAAAGATCAAGAAAGATTACAGATATCTATATGGGGAAAGTGTATAGGATACAGTGAAAAGCATCTCTGGTATGATTAGATGAAGGTTTTGATGAAGGCCTCAAAGGTAGCCATGTACACGATTGAAGATCAAAACTTACTGATAATGGCAGAATGACCTTTAAGCCAGAAAAGTAAACTAAATAAGAGAGAGAGAGGCAGTCAAGATTTATACAGGTTCAATTTTTGTAGGATTAGGGTTAGAGGATATACAGTTTTTTTATCACTAAATATGAAAATTAATTTGAATGACCCTTCACCACATGAAAAGTTTCTGAAGAAAATGATTATGCAATCCTTATAAAACCAGAAACAGAAACAGGACAGTATGAAATATGATCAGTCATTTGCAGACTGATCTGATTTCATACGTTTCTGTTTATTTGGCTTATTTCTTTATTTCTCATCATCAGCTGGACTGAAAATTTTTCTTGAAAGAATCTTACCCTTAACTGGATTTATACTCACAACCTTGCAATCCATAGTCTTACACTCTACCACCCCATCAACAATACTACATCCATCATCCATGTGTATATAAACCAAACGTGGGGTGTCCATCCAAATGTTAACCCAAAACCACTCAAAACTTATCAAGGAATGGGACCAGTACAAAACCAGATCAGCCTGTATAAAACTGGCAGGCTAACCAGGTTTTCTGCAGTTTTTCTACTTTTCAGTATTTTTGAAATGCACAGTAAACCTAGTTAAACATGATCACCCAGAGATTCACTTATGGTCTTATCAGGCCTTTAGATGCACCAACTCAGTGTGACATGCTGATAATGAGCAGTATGGAAATAAACATGAATGATATTTGTACTAAGTAGGGAGGCTATACAAATACACTGAGTGAATGACATTGCACTTTGAACATTAGAATAAGCCTGAGTAAGAGAGCCAATCTTGTTGTCACCTGGGGTAAGGGACAAAGTATAGACTCAACAGTCCTTCCCATCATGAGGCCAGCTTGTGTCACCTGGGTGTGGTTGTTGGACTCTCGGTCCTGAGGTTAAGAGTTCAAGTTCTTTTCAAGCATATTTTTAATAATCTCTTTCCATACAATTGAAAGCTTGATGTAAACATATTTGAAAAAGAATTGTTAAAAGTGTTTGCTTGTTATTATGATCAATAAGTGTAAATTGGTATCTTGAGAGGAGTTTTATCACAGTTACATAGAGAGGAAGCTTCTATAGTAACATTTAAAGTAAGCTCCTTAACAAAATCCAAGCAAAGAAAGACTACTGTGTTTAATTCAACAGTCTCAAAAGATTTGTTAGAGTTATATCCCTTTGTATGCAACTGAGACTAAATAACTGAGTCCATTTAAATAAAAAAAAAAAAAACCTAAACAGATAAAAAAGAAAATTCACAATACTTATATTTGACATAAAACAAAAGACTATAAATCAATTGAAATATATGAAAACATACATGACCGCAAATGTGGGTTTTCTGTTCATAAAAATCTTTTAATCCTGTGCATTTCAAATTACTTCCAACAGTTCACATCTTGCTAATAAATACTGATAACAAATGCTCTTTGTAGTGTTACACTGATGAAATTTCCGATTTTGTAATACACAATTTTCACCAAAATCCAGGAAAGTTTATGAAATTTCCAAGCCTGTTACACAACCAATATACCATTTGGAAAATCCCAAATGACCCATCTAGAATCTGAGGATTTTGAAATACTTGAAATGATTTAGTGTGATTAACCAAAGAACTATTCTAGGTGTATATAAAACTAGACAGAGAAGGAACAGTTTCACGGTCAACCTTGATAAAGTACACCAATAAAACAGGGATCAGTACTATCACTGAAAGTGACTTAATATACATATTTCAACCCGATTCCACAATATAACATTTTTTTTTAACTTATATAAAATGTGATGCGAATTGACATACAATTCATATATTATATCTCCCACCTGACCTTAGGTGTAGAATTATCACAGAAGGTGATGATAATCTCTCCTATCACTTTATCAAAGGAAAAGAAACCTTACTATCTCCCCTTGGAATTATCTTGTCTATGGTATACAACCTTTTCTTAAGTTTCCTTGAAACCCCCTATTTGTCATAATGACTCTAAAAATGGGAAGTCCATGCAAGCAGGACATTCTGATAGCATTGGTAAGGGGACTATCAACCAAGAAATCTAATTTTATTATCAAAAGCAATGGCATATTTTTATATTATTATATTCATGTCAGCACACAAAATGTTCATAATTATTTGAGTCATTTGTATTGCTCTTTCTATTCTCATGGTGGAAATTGACAAATGATAATTCATCTTCTTTTTAATTCTATTGAGAACTATATTCTTATCACTTATTTATTGCAATATTTCATTTTAAAATCTTTCATCAGTTTTACCTCAAGTTGAGTTTTCTCATTTTATTTTGATAAATGATTCTTTATCTGTACACAAATTGTTAAAACATATTTTCATAAAAAGCTATCCAAAGAAATTGTGTAAATATAACAAGACATGCAATCAATTAACACTACTGCTTTCGTACATTCAATGCACGACAATGCTAAGCATGTGAAGGTGAAAAGGACAGCATTAAAAAGCACTAAAATTGTCAATGTAAATAATTCAACTGCTGGTTCAGGGATAGATGGGTTGTAAAATCTTCAATAAACATTCCAGAAACAAATACAAAACTGAACTTGGCAAAATGTTCCATGTTTCTGAACCATTCGCTCTGGGAAATCATCAATAATAAAATGATCTATCAACATGTCAGTCACCCTCCTCTCCACCCATGTCCTGCTACAAGGTCATAATCATACTTTAATTGCTCACAAGTAGCTTCAAACAATTAAAACCCAGATCAGATAAGAAAATCATTTACAGGTTGATCAGTTCTCATTGTGCATTTCTCTAACGGGAGTGTTAAAAGGAACTCTTGATGATCCACAGCACAGAGTCAATGTACGTGGCAATATTTGTCATGATCCTCCGTGACATTGATCTGTCTTTGCAAAAAGACAGTCTACAGAATACTTATTGCCCCCTCCCTTGCTGCTATAGCAACCTAGGAAATTAAGCTGCCATCAGAAGTTCTGAAGAACTGATTAAATGACATTTCTAAACAATCAAAATGAGGCCAGACTGCCCCCAAGAGAGAAGAAATGAACACCTTGGTCAGACTTAACAATATAGCAAACTTTACCTTTTTCTTTCCTTCTGCGCTCCTTTGGGCATAAAATAGACATCTTATGGGTCAAAATCCAGCAATTTTCTTCACCGCATTGCTCCAATATCACAAGGTCAATGGCAACCAAGTTTGCTGGGCAATTACTGTATCCATAGCATTGAACACTGATGGACATCCTCCTAAAAAAGAAAAAATTACTGTATCCATAGCATTGAACACTGATGGACATCCTCCTAAAAAAGAAAAAATTACTGTATCCATAGCATTGAACACTGATGGACATCCTCCTAAAAAAGAAAAAATTACTGTATCCATAGCATTGAACACTGATGGACATCCTCCTAAAAAAGAAAAAATTACTGTATCCATAGCAATGAACACTGATGGACATCCTCCTAAAAAAAAAAAATTACTGTATCCATAGCATTGAACACTGATGGACATCCTCCTAAAAAAGAAAAAATTACTGTATCCATAGCATTGAACACTGATGGACATCCTCCTAAAAAAGAAAAAATTACTGTATCCATAGCATTGAACACTGATGGACATCCTCCTAAAAAAGAAAAAAATTACTGTATCCATAGCATTGAACACTGATGGACATCCTCCTAAAAAAGAAAAAAATTACTGTATCCATAGCATTGAACACTGATGGACATCCTCCTAAAAAAGAAAAAATTACTGTATCCATAGCATTGAACACTGATGGACATCCTCCTAAAAAATAAAAAATTACTGTATCCATAGCATTGAACACTGATGGACATCCTCCTAAAAAAGAAAAAAAAACAACAATGTCAAGATGTGTGCAACAATCTATAAAATTTTTTATTTGCTTTGGTTTCATGTCCCAATAAGTGTTGCCATATGTGGACATTTTTCCATATGAGACACATATATTGATGCCTGTGTGTGGTAGCATGCAGTAGATAAGTGGAATGATACCAGTAACTTATTAACAAATTCTGCATGTCGCAGAAAAAAAATGAAGAGAACAGTTCGATTTGGCAAGTCTTCATAATACACAACATGGACTGAAGTTTCCAAGGTCTCCTTTTGACGCCATACAATGATAAAATTGTCCAAATGTCCCAAAATTATACCTAAGCTGTCTCGGACAACATGACATAAAGTGGAATACAATGACTGAAACCAATGCGATTGGTTCTGAAGCCTCCATTGCTTTAATGTCCCCCATTTTAGAGCTTGTCAAAGACATCAGAAATATCAGGAGCACTTAGAAGTTGTTTCACCCGCTGAATTATTCATGGATAAGAGAGTCAAAAATCCTGATGTAAAAAATGAACTCAACACCTATATGTCTGCTATTTTTAAAGGTATCACAAAAAGGGTCTCCTTTAAGAACCTCACTTTAAATCCCGAAGACTTTGAGGAAGACATAACAATCTTCAGAATAAAAACATTAACATATCCAAGCTGTAGCCTTACCCAAAGTTCTTGAAAATAAAGATTACTTCAGTAGGATTTTCAGGATTAATCTGATGGCCATTAGATTTAACTGGGACTGGGTTTAAGCCTGATATAGTCTTTATAGTACTGTCAAGAATGTTGGCCCTGTTTTAACCCTTACAATGCTGTGGGTACTGATTACTGCCTTTGCAACCACAGTAGACCAAGATCAGCCTTCACATCCACGCAGTCTGATCATGGTCTGCACTGTGTTGCTATTATTTTGAACTAATGGTTCAGTCCAAAGTAAAGAAAAGGCAGGTCCAATCAAGAAATTTAGCAAGGTAATGGTTAACAAAGCATTGAGTAACATACCTCAATTTTAACAAGATGAAAACCCTTTTTTCTCCCCTCAGTCAAAATGAATTCAAGGGCACATAACCCTGATATATATACATATTTTTTGGTCTGCACTTTACAAAAATAAAATAAAAAATAATGTGTAGCCATCATGATGATAATGGAAACAATGAATCAACCAAAAAACCTTAACAATATCAAAGAGTTATAAACTCCAGATTTCTTACAGCCAACTATTTTAAAATCCAAATATCATCCTCTCTCGATCATGTTTCCCCCTCAACAATTATAAATATCAATAAATATCAAAAAGAAGTGGAATTGCCAACCATTCTAACTATATTCGTCTTATTTGCACTGTTAAATCGTCCTTTTTAAATCTCATATTATCTTCAGAAAGCATTTTTATCTATTTATAGAAGATTTTCTATTTTTGAAAAGGTGGGGTGTTTTATATTTAGGTTTCAAGGAAGGAAAGTTAAGGCTACACCCACTGTTGATACTGGTGACATTATACCAAAGTCAAAACCGATAAATAAATATCATAAGCAATATTATGTTCAAGAAAAAGAAGAAGTTGTTAAATGAATGTAATTGACAAGATGCTAAACAAGAGGGCCATAGAGGCCCTGGATCGCTCACCTGAGTATAAGCACATTGTGCTCAGTTGAGCTAAAAAGAAAAAAAAGGGGGGTGGGGGAGCTAGAAAATATGTTTGCTGGAAAAAATTTATATGTCTAACAGAAGGATAGATTTGTCTAAAAGAAGGATGTATATGTCTAACAGAAGAAGTTTATCTCTTAGAGTGTACTTGGTTGACAGAAATACCTAACAAGGCAACTTCATTGAAAAGAGTGATGCATTTGTATAACAGATGGAAAATTTTAAAAAAAGGGATGCATTGATGATTAATTCAATACATTTGTCTAGCAAATAATGCACTTGTTGTATTTTGCATCAGGGTGAGGTGTATGTCTAAATGACGAAGAACAGTATATCTTCATATAGATTCATTTTGATAAAGTGACAAACAGAAAAGAGCAAGATCAGACAACTCCTTGTTTCATAATACCATATCAAGTTCAGTCATTCACTATTCATAAGGTCATAAAATTGTTTATGAATATTCATAAGGTAAAGGGTTATATTAATTTATAGTCCTTTTTCAAGTGGGTTCAGAACTTTGAATTTTCAAAATAAATGGAGAAAGAAAATTACAGTTTGGTATGGTACAGACACAAAACTTCTTGTCTGCTGGGGAATTCTCAGGGTACCATCTGAACGAAACTGAACAAATCCAAGAGTCTTGTACTTTTAAAATGACTTGAAGAAAGTTCTTTCAAAGCTTTTGATCAGTCATTGCCAGAATTTAATACATGTGAAGCAACATGAACAACTTTTAAATCAGGAAAAGATTTTAAATTGTAGCTTTTGGAAGTGATTTATTCACAGGTGAAGACTATGGCACTTTTACTGTCTTTGTGAACAGTGCAGACAAAGCCTGCACATCTGTACAGTCTGATCATGGTCTGCACTGTTCGCTATTCAGTCAATCAAATTACAGCCAGCATTCCCGAGAATGACTTAATTAAGAAATTGAGCATTAGTGAAGACTATTTGAGATTATGCTCATATTAAAGATACCACATCATGTTAAGGGGTGGCAATGTACCATTCAGGAAAGTAACACTATATCTTCCATTCACTCTATCACATTCACCACCCTGAGGAGTAGCAAACAGTGTAAAACCAGATCAGCCTGCAAATTACTCACAGACTGACCTGGTTTTAAACAGTCATGTTCTCGGCGATCTAATGTGTAAAGGCATCAGGTTAAATCCTCTATCGAATGCCTGACTACTTTACCACTCCTTGTGAGGTCACATGATTACCGCTGATAAAGTGTGTCCAAAAACTGGCATGTATGACCGATATTTGTTTGTAATTATTTCTTCATTTTTAAAATGTAATCTAAAATATTTCTTGGAATTTTGGAGGCACATCAGATTTTTCTTGACTGAAACATGTATATGTTAATGCACGGATTTAAATTGAGAACAAGGGCACTGAATCTGTAAAATAGACATGTTATTAGACTATAATGGACAGTGAAGAAAAAAATCACATCAAATAAAAAAACTTATCTCATGGAAGCTTTTTTAAGAACAGACTAGATGTTAATTACTCCTGAAATTGTTTAAATAATAACAAAATGCTTTTACTCTAATATTGTTAAAAATATCTATAATTTTTAATTAACAATCTTTTAATTATCTCTTTTATTTAACCTTTAAATTTGTCATCATGTTTTCTTAATTAATGATAAAAATTACAATTTTGATATTTCATCTATTTTGAAACTGCTTTTTTTCCTCTGCCGTGTATTATGCAGGGATTTTCTTAAGTGGACGCCCGCTTGCCCGTGCCTGGTTAGAATCACCATGGGCAAGTGATTTTTCCAAGGAGATAGCCCGTTGGGCAAGTGAAATCTTTCGCGGTTTTTTTATATTTCATTTTCTATATTATATAGTTGCTTGCAAATTAGGTTTGATACATGTTAACTAAAATTCTTCTTAATACTACACATATTTAGTTTTAAACATTAACAAACACTAACTAACTTAAAGATCGGACAAGCTGTTTTCACTGGAGGCAAGTAGATGTTCAAAGTAACTTGCCCCCTTGGCAAGTGAAAGTCAAATCATTAAGGAAACCCCTGTTATGAATGATAAATATCCGTAAATCATGTAAAACTTTTTTTTCTTGGCTGTTAGAATATCTATCAAAACTGCTGTAAGGTCTTTCCTCTTTTACATATCAGAGATCTACAAAATTATTAAAAAAATGTTTTCGTAGTGAATTCCTACCACATGTGTATACATGTATACTATATAGATACATACACATACACACTATATATAAATCATCCATTCTGTCACTAGACAAAAATTACCTGCATCAGTTGACAAAACAACTAAATCCACATAGCACAACATTGCTCCCTCACCCGGCCAACTCCAGTCAAAACCCACATTCCACAATCCATTTTTTTCTCCACACCCCCTATTTTTTCAGTGTAACACCAATATCATCAGATATCCCATACATTAACCATGATATCCACACATCCAGAAGTTTAATATCCCATTTGATGCTGATCCACACACCACCGACACAAGACTAACTGCTAAGCCCTCGACCCATGGTTCTACATCTGGGTCAGGCAGGATAAGGAGGACAATTAAGTGTGGAGGAGGAGGAGGTCGTGAGGTCAAACTGACCACAGATACCAGCCCCTCCCCAGTGGTACTGGCTGGTGTGAGGGCAGACTGTGACCCAGTATACACCTAGCTCACTGGCAGTCGTCCAAGCAGCCATTTAATAGGGCACTACCACATTTCACTGGCACATGCTGGCCACGATGTAAATCCCGACTGTCTGCCAAGTTAACTGTACTGTGACCAGCTCATCTCTCTCTCTCTCTCTCTCTCTCTCTCTCTCTCTCTCTCTCTCTCTCTCTCTATCTATCTCCCTCTCTCACACACACACACACTCTGCATGCCAATAATAATACAGGCTTGACTTTTCCCCCCATATTCATAATTCCTCTCTCCTTTTCATCAAACCCTATGCAAGCAAAACTATCACATAAAAGAGAACATCCTTAGTTTTTTATCATTTTATCTCTCTTTTTTCTATCACTCCCTACCAACACCCCTTATCAAATCAAGACATATCTTCCTCACCCAATTCACCTTCTCTCTCTCTCCAGATACAACCCAATGCATCATAGTTGTATAAAGAAAACTACAACAGATGGTGAACCAGAACTTGTACTCATGGGTCTCTACGGCATCTGTAGCATCGATGATACCATAATGGTTAAAACACTTTCAGGGATGTGAATCAATATCCAAGAGGACTACTCCTGACCTACACTATACACAATAAAATTCCGCTCACAAGAGGCCCAATTACCACTGATACAAAATGACAAGTCTTATAATCACAAACATCAGGAAAGACGATGCAAGAAACCAGGTTTGAACAGTAAAACACAATATTGCAAAAATATATGAATCACAAAACTTGTGAGTAATTTTGCCATATGATGCAGTTTGTACAATTAAGAAAATTAGCTATTTATTGTCATATCTGGACAATAAATTACCCTTGAATAAGGGGAATAACTTGGTATGTTACAAATACGCTAAGAGACACAGAGCCATGTAAACACTGATCACTACCCAAATGTACAATACTGTAGGATGTGACCAAAAAAAAAGAAAAAAAAAGAGGAAACTAACTCTTTCAATACATGTTGGCTTTTTTTTACTTTAACAGGAAAAAAATCACATGACCTTAATCAGGAAATACCCCAATCCCTCCTCCCAGATCATGGTTACTATGACAACCTGTCTCTCACACCTGTTTACATCCTTTATATAATGTTTCAGTTGTTTGTGCAGCCCATTATTTTCATGAGTTTCTAGTGCCACCTGTCTCAATAAACATTAATTTTCACCCCTCAGCAAGTATGGATTCTAAGAACTAACAAATGCCCTCTTGGGTCTAACATGGCCCCTGCTGACCTCTGGAACATCCCCTTGGCCCTACTGTGGCAATTCACTATCCAAACACAACTGTACGATTTTATAAACTGACAAATTTTTCCCATGGAAAATCCTGTAACAGTCTGAACATGAGGTCTGTACATTTGACCCTCCCATTTAACATTTGACTTTTACTTTCTTCCACCACAAAACTTGTGCATCGAGCAGTCAGTAGCTTTTACAGACCGCGTCTGGCGATACTGTATGAAGGAAATACTAAATATAATTATACATTTCAGTGTCTGCCATCCTTTTTATATTCAACAGTCTCAGCCATTCATACAGACATCAAATAAGGATACTGGCTAGGAAAGTATGTACTGCTGCAGACGAGTCCAATCATAATGGCTGTACAAGTGCATAATGCCACTTCCTCAAGTTTTCTGACTTTTTTTTGCTGTCCTGCCTTTTCCCCCTTAAGGGGCATAGGATATGAGGAAGGAAAGGGAAGCCTACTTGTTCTTGGTTGTTGTGTATATCACTGTTAAGAGGCTTCAGTGGGCACTATGTCTTTTTTCTCCACATATTATGGTGGCTGATTTCTGCCATTTCGTGTTGTCGTGTTTCCGGGCCAAGACACGAAAACACGAAACGAAGAACGACAACACGAAACTTGTCAGGCGAAATAACGAAATTTTAACAGGCGAAAGGACGAAAAGTTTCGCCTTTGAATGTTTCGTGTCCGCGGGTCGAAACCTTTCGTGTTGGCGCCCTTTGTTTGTCGTGTCTTCGTGTCTTCGCCCCGAAACGCGAAAGGCGAAATAACGACAATGTTGCAGATTTCGTGTTGTCATCCTTTCGCCTCGAAAGGCGACGGTCGAAATAACGAAAATGACAACGCTTCGGGTTTCGCCTTCCGGTAGACATGCGCAGAACGTTTACACATATGCATACTTGCTGTAAATATCAACAATGCCAGGTGAAGATAGCTTTATTTCACTGCAGCAGAATATATACGCCGATAATATCCTTTTGAGTAATAAAATTGATGTTTTAATACACATTATATGTAGATGCTTACGTATAAGTATAAATTTATGTTAGCTTTTTTTAAATCATTATAAGTTAATGTGCCTGAACAATAAATAGAGTTTCAAGCGATTCAGTTATGCTACAATTGAAATGTGTTTTCACTGAAGCTTCCAAATATATTTTCCGTATCATGGATGTTGTAAATATACATGTATCTCATTTTTGTACGGTTTTGAGTATCCATTAATAGAAAGACTTTGTTTTAACTATAAGATGCGCATGTCTACCGGAAAGCGAAACCCGAAACGTACAGTCATTTTCGTTATTTCGACTTTCGCCTTTCGAGGCGAAAGGACGACAACACGAAATCTGCAACATTGTCGTTATTTCGCCTTTCGCGTTTCGGGGCAAAGACACGAAGACACGACAAACAAAGGGCGCCAACACGAAAGGTTTCGACCCGCGGACACGAAACATTCAAAGACGAAACTTTTCGTCCTTTCGCCTGTTAAAATTTCGTTATTTCGCTTGACATGTTTCGTGTTGTCGTGTCTTCGCCCCGAAAGGCGACAGGCGAAATAACGACAATATGGCATGTTTTCGTTATTTCGCCTTTCGCCTTTCGGGGCGAAGACACGACAACACGAAATGGCAGAAATCAGCCACCATAACATATATATATATATGAGTATATAAGTAGACTCATTCAAACACATTGGCAAACAGAGCAGACCAAGATTAGACAGCTCATGAATGGAGCTCATATTGAAGATGATGAAAAAACCCAAATACTTTCTCACAGTTATTGTTACCATGACAGAGTCTTGAGAAAAATAACATAGGGCAATAACTCATTCAAAATCAAGCATATCATGACATGCCAACAATATGCGCAAATAGGCTTGGTACTTATCAGTCTTGTAAAATTCATCAAAATCTGACCAAAGGTAGCCGAGAAATAGGGCAGACAAATCTCTTCTACAGACAATATAGCTCCCATATACTTTTTACTCCATTAATTTAGTCATAACTTTGTACATGAATAATCATTAAGTATAGGATTTAGATCATATCAAGAAAAAAATCCAAAATATAAGGCAGTGACTATACCATTGAGAAGGAGATAATTTCTTTTCTCCTTGGTCACTTTAGTACTATACAGCATTGATCTGTTATATATACGACTCAAAATTTGCTAAGATTCACTGAATGAAATACTTTTTACTTTTGATAGATATGTTTTTTGACCATTTTGAATTGACATCAATGATACCTTTAAGTTGGTTTATTTGCTGTTTCAGGCAATCACTCAAAAAGACTTGTTCAATCATTGTATTAAATCAGTATAGTGTTACAATATGCAATAAACAACAGGTAATCCATAGCAATTTTTGAGAAGTTTAAAAGCTAATTTTTGAGTAGTTTAAAAGCTAATATTAACATTATGTGCTTAATTTGTCAAACTGACTCAAGATACATAATATTCAAGGCATATGGATAAAAGATATAGCATTATATAGGAGCTGCATTGTATATATTTTAAAATGAAGATTTACAATATTAAACATACCAATTTCCCTTACAATAAAACCATCTGTAATAACCCCAAAGAATGATCTAAATATACATTTATACTTTTGACTTTAAAGTGAGACTTCTGACTGAAAAATGTGCATTTACTGCATTTTTTTCTTCTTTTAAATAAACAAGTTTTGATCAAAACAAAACATGAACTGAGACACAGGAGTAAGTTTGTCAGGTAATTCTCTATAAATAGCACTCACCTTTTGAAATCCCAAGACCTTCCAATTTCAACACAGACTGCTACAAAACAGAAAAATTATGACTTACTTACCCACACTGCTCTATGATCACATGGAGAACAAATGAATGGCATTCCTACATATAGTCACTTAAAAATATCTGATATCTTCATTCAACTCCGCCACAGATCGTCTCCATCTTACTTCCTGGTTGACTTCCAGCTCTCCCTACCCCATAAACAATTAACCATATCAACAAGATATTTTACAAATCAGCATTTCCTCATCTTCTTCTCCATCTTCAGTAAGTTTTTTAGTGATGGCAGTCACTTCTTCCAAATTGTGGTTAGTCTGATTAACAAACTTCAGGAAAAAGAGCCTTGCAGGGGGATTTACCTGTTGATGTTCTAAAGACCAATGTGGACAGATTGTGAAATGAGGGGAATGACCCTGAAGGATAAGTTCCTGATCTGACATCTGATCATCGTGTTATGACTGGTATAAAAACAGAAAAGGGAATATGTAGAAAGAGTAAGACTAACAGAGAAAGAGAGAGAGAGAAAAAGTGAAAGAGTGAGTGGCATAAAAGGAGATGGATTTTTTGCTGTTGTTGTTTTAAGGGGTTTAGGGGGGGGGAGGGGTCATGTCCCCCTCATAAAATATTTCAGTCATATGGAGACTATGTCTGACAGATAAAGTGCTGCCACACTGCAGTAACATGCTGTAGACATGTGGCATGATAACACACCCAGTCACATTATCCTGACACCAGGCCAACCAGTCTTGGAACTACATTTAAATGCTGAGTGTTTAAAGAAAGGGAGCTAGACAAGTACTATTTTTTAAGAATTTGGTATGTTGTGGACAGGAATCACACCCACAACCTCCTGATGCCAGGGTGGATGCTTTAACCAAATGACCACTTGGATTGGTGGTATGTGAATGACATACAAACTGATAAAAAAAAAACAAGCCAGTGAGTACAAAGGAAAAAAAAATGCTTAATTTATGAAAATACCTTGACTTCTAGTTAAACCTTAGACAAACATGATATGTTTTACTAATAAATGAGATTCCCTACTACAATCAACTCTATATATAACTAGATTTTGTTTGTCTCAAACAAACGATAGGGCTTTCTGCTCTAATGACCTAGTGTCATTAAGACCTACAGGGGTTTTCTTAAGTGGTAGCCCACTTGCCCGTGCCAGGTTAAAATCACTGTGGGCAAGTGATTTTTCAAAGAAGATAGCCCAGCGGACAAGTTCATTTTCATAAATGAAAGATTTTTTTTCCGAAATAAGTTGCTTGAACATTGTGTTTGATATATATGTTAACTTTAATTCATCTTAATATTACACATATTAAATGTTAAACATTAATAAATGCCAACTTAAAGGTCGGTCAACCTGTTTTCATTGGGGGGCAACTAGATGTTCAAAGTAACTTGCCTCCCCCCCCTCCCCCCCCCGCCCCCCAGCAAGTGAAAGTCATATCCTTAAGTAAACCCCTGGATCTAGACCTTTGACTTTATGACCTCAAAATCATAGGGGCCATCTAAAGGCCATGGACAATGTCTTACCAAGTTTATCAAACCTAGGCTTATTCTTCTGAAGTAATCAATCACTTTCACCTTTGACCTTATGACCTTAAAATCAAAAGTAGTCATTTACTGGCCAGGGACAAAGTCCCTACCAAGTTTCACAAACCTAGATTTATTCCTTCTCAAATTATTGATCAGACAATGATTTTACACTAAGTGTCACTTTGATCTTGACCTTTGACCTAATGACCTCAAAATTTAAGTGATCATTAACTGGCCATGGACAGTATCCCTACCAAATTTCACAAACCTAGACTTATTTCTTCTCATGGAATTCAGCAGACAAGGATTTTTATATTAAATGTCACTGTGACCTTGACTTTGATCGAATGACCTTAAAATCAATAGGGGTCTTCAACTGACAATGGGCAATTTCCAGACCAAGTTTGAATCTCGATTTTGACACAAATCTCAAACTTTTGGAATTTTGAAAATTTAAGTATGTATGCACATCTATATCCGAATGTACACATTCTGTGAAAATATCAAGATAATCAAACCAATACTGACAGCTGCAGAGCGTGAACCAAATTCGGTAGCTTATTTGAACTGTGACGTCACATTGATGTCATATGAAGATGAAAATTGTTGCATTCAAAAGGGCCAAAGTCACTCTGATTACTGCTAAAATTTCATATGGCTGGCTTATTGGCAACCTGTTTTAATTTGAACCTCAAAAAGAGAAATAATAATAATAAGAAAAAACATAACAAACCCAAAAGGACTTTCTCTTGAGGCAGAAAGCCCTAATAAAGAGATAATATAACCTAAGACTTTAATGTTCTTATCATGCCAAAGTAGACTGTAAACAGCCAAGATTTGCGACAAATTATTGCAAATAGTCTATGCTGGAAGATACACAACCTCGATGTCGAAGTTTTAACCTTTCATCACATGAGATCTATCAAGAAAACATTTTAAAACCAAATCATCCTGCCAATAGTTTGCCAGCTGATCAGGTTACATACAAGTCATTGTTCTTTATGGATCATACTGTAAAATCTGTTCAAACCGAAAGTTATTAACAACCTGAACCTTGTAGTTGCCATCTTATAATCATTAACGACCCTTGTAGTTAACGTCTTATAATTATTAACAACCTGACCTTTGTAGTTGCCGCCTTATAATCACTTTGCCCCTCATCACCGAAGGTTTGAGTCAAGGGGAGGTAACTTCAGATTTTTGAGGTGTGATAAGTAACTTGTTCAACCTTTTTACCTCTTTGCATTCTATCGCTATATTACTATTGTGACAGGGGTCAACTCCTTAATAACAGTTTGAACTGGACTTTCTATGATCTAGCCTTGTTAAGAACTGGTATCTAGAAAATAATAACCAGACCAATAGAAAGGCAGTATCAAACTTGTGTTACTTAACTGCTTAAGTGACCTCAACCTGATCATAAAAGCCAAGGATGAATAATTATCTCACTGTGTGACAATAAATTCAAAGACAATCGAATGAACAACATGACAATGGACCTGGTTCTCGGCATATGTAGCAACATGGTCCCTGTGGAAGCATGAGGCAGGGTACCAGCTATCAGAGAGAATATTTGATATCTAGTCGACACCACTTTACTGATTCTATTGATCTACAAAACCGACCTGATAATTCTAGGTCAAAAGGTTAATTATATTCTTCCACCACCAGGGGTATAAGGTAGGTAACATTCTATATATACCTTTAATACCTACACCGGTACTCAGGCATGGAGGTTAAATTAATCACAGACATCCACCAGGGGATGATATGACAAATATCTGCAGTCATGAAAAAAAAACATAAAAAAAAAAAAAAAAGGAGAAAGCTGCAAAGATCTAAACAATCTGGCTATTTAATTCAATATTCTTTTTTATAATAAAAAAAGTATCTGTTCTATTAAAATGCTATTAGATGGGGAATGAGGCTGAATCATTAACAAGGCACCAGGTACAAACCACTCAGCCAGGTCAATATTCTACCATGTCTCCTGACCTCAATCTATCGGCTAGTTCCCGGCTCTATAGCCCACTAACTACCAGCTCATCAGACAGCCATATAATAGGGTCTGTTTCCCTGCTCTGGCTTGCCATCACATATTTTATGGCAGTGAAGATTGGGCCGGTCATACTGTGTAGCTAAGGGGAAAAGTAAAATGGTGAGCTGCCAAGTCCTCAGGTAAAATGTTGTTTTTTTTGCCAACTAGGACACAGGCCAGGGATATACTAGGCCATCTACATGGCTGTCCAGGTGACACTTCGTCCACATGTATGCAAGATAAATTAGCCACTCCATGCAAAGCTATATGGCTCCATATCATGAACTAAACACTCTAAGGATACTATTTCTCTGAGAGTGAGTGCTCAGCTTCGTCAATAAACCTTGAAGCTAAGTTTGAGTCTCGTTTTTAATATATTAAGCCTAGAGAATATCACTGACATGACCAGTTTAACATATTTTAAAACATACAAAATGGATACCACATACAATAGACCATTTCACTCCAAAATGAGAACCTACATAAATCAATGAGTACTTCTCAAACACACAATCTACTGGTGTAAAATTCTACACATTGTTCAGCGGGATATAAACATTCACCTAAAAGATTTCTCCAGTGACTGATTGGTCAGTTTAATTCAGTGATTTATACTACATATTGCTGATACTCTGGTGAAATGGTCCATCACCCTGAACCTGAGCAATTGATGAAAGCAACTGACATCACCACAAAACTGGTTTGGTTAAGTTCACATTACAACCTTCTATACTTCAGGGTTTTTTATTATTTTTCAGCAACAGTGACCTTGACCCCCCCCCCCCTTTAAAAGACAATTCTACCATTTTGTTCCCCTTAAATATTTTTAACAGTTTAACTATCTACAGTTTCACTATCTAAAGTATTTTACATCAATGTTTACTCAGTGGGTACTTAAAACTTTTTAAAATAAGATTATGATATAAGGAAAGTAGCAAAGTAAAAATGATTTTTTTATTATCATTAATACAATAATTTATTAAAATTGTGAAGACCATTTCACTCCAAAATGAAATGTAAACATACAAAAATCAACCAGCACTTTCCAAACATCTAATCTTCATGCTGGTGTAGAATTTAACACATTGTTGAATGGGAAATAAACATACACTTGAGAATTTTCCCCAGTCATAGAATGGTCAATATAAGTCAGCAAAATGTATTGGGAATTACTGATCCTCTGGTAGAATGGTCTATAGTTCATTCTTGTGCATAAATCTTATATTTGATTTAGAAAAAAAAACACACAAAAAAACATAACCTTGAGATACTGTAGTTGGGTAAGTCCTAATAGGCATTTCTTCATGATAGGATGTGATCGTAACTGTCGGATGGGACTCAGCTTCCAACATTAGTAAAGCAGATTTGGATTTTGATCTTGAAACATTTAATAAAAACTTTTCTATTTGTCATTTGGTGATCCAAAGTTACAGGAAATGTGAGAAAAGGATTTTACAATAAAATATCAAAACTGCAATTGCCAAATTAAGCTTCATAGTTCTTGAACAGTCTACAAGTGGTTATTACGATTAGATAAGCTTTTTCATTGAAAATTTAAATACATTTGTTTAGTTTAATGTCCCAATGACAGTATTTAGTCATTAGAGACTATGTCTACTTGAGACAGATATAGTGCTGCCACACTGCAGTATCATGCTGTAGACATGACTGTGACATAACACCCAGTCTCATTATCCTGACACTGGCCAACCAGTCCTGGAGCTACCCTCATGTGACATAATACCACACCCAGTCACATTATCCTGACACTGGCCAACCAGTCCTGGAGCTACCCTCATGTGCATAATACCACACCCAGTCTGACACTGGCCAACCAGTCCTGGAGCTACCCTCATGTGACATAATACCACACCCAGTCACATTATCCTGACACTGGCCAACCAGTCCTGCAGCTACCCTCATGTGGCATAATACCACACCCAGTCACATTATCCTGACACTGGCCAACCAGTCCTGGAGCTACCCTCATGTGACATAATACCACACCCAGTCACATAATCCTGACACTGGCCAACCAGTCCTGCAGCTACCCTCATGTGACATAATACCACACCCAGTCACATTATCCTGACACTGGCCAACCAGTCCTGGAGCAACCCTCATGTGACATAATACCACACCAGTCACATTATCCTGACACTGGACAACCAGTCCTGGAGCTACCCTCATGTGGCATAATACCACACCCAGTCACATTATCCTGACACTGGGTAAATCAGTCCTGGAGCTACCTTTATATGCTGAGCATCAAGCAAGACAGCTATACCAGTACCATTTTTAAGACTTTGGTATGTCACTGCCAGGGATTGAACCCACAACCTCCTGTTGCCGAGATGGATGCTCTAACCACTCGGCCACAGGGGACAGTGAAAATTTAAATATATCATATATTATATTAACTTGATACAGCTCCTAACTCTAGTACATCTTGATGGCCATGCGATTTCTAAAATCAACACTGAACCTTATAATAATAGCCGAGACATTCCATTTTCAAATAACACTTATTGATTATAAAAAAAATAATTCTGGTCAGATCTGGAGGCAAGTATGGAAGATATTTTTAAACTGCAACACCACGCCTAAAAAAACCCACTGTCATCTGCTTACAGCACAGTTGGAACGACCCTCAGGGGACATGCACCTATTAACTGTTAAGTCTGTCCTGGGGGGCCTTACATCAGAGCAGACACAATATTATGTAAAACACATGGCACATTCTGGAATGGGGCTGGTATTTCCTGTGCGACTGCCGGCAGAGTTCTATAAATGTCAAATGCAGACCGTACACTCTCTCCCTGTACACAGCATCTGTCACACCTAACCAGTCTTGTGTCATGGCCCCCAGATACATCACCTATACACATTGCAGGCCCATCACTTGTTTGTCATGACCTTAAGCAATTTTCTTCTTTTTTTTTGGGGGGGGGGGGGGGGGCATGTATAGAGTAATCATGACTGAACCTATCCCATTTTCATTCTTTGCACTACATCAATTTATTGATCTCTACACAATTTCAATTTCTTTGATTAAAAAAAAGCATCTGATTAAGTATCTTTAATCATATACACTTGTACTTATTGCTGTTAGAAAACCTGTCAAATTCAAATAAATTCTTCCATTTAAAGGCCTTACATCTTTTCACCACTCATTAACCATGACCTGTTAAAATCCAACAAATTAGTGCCTTAAAACCTATAAGGGTACTTGTCTATATATATTCATGGCCAGTTTCTGTGTATCTTGAGATACTTCTATCCCCACCCACAGAGCCAATATAATGGTGGTGTCAATGTGTCTAGTGAAATCAATGATGGATGTACATCAATCAAATAAGAGTACATCCACACTTGCCTTATTTTTAGAAGTTATATCAGCAATTTTTTACCATTAACTTTATTGGACTCACTTTGATGCATTGGCAAACAGATCAGACCTAGATCAGACAGCTCCTCTAGGATCCATTATACCCAATTAACCCTTTCCCTCATATAGACTCATTTTGACGCACTAAATAGGTACCACATAAAGCCTGATCTGCAGAAAACCACAGCTAAACCTTACCAAATTTAATTATAAAATCCTCATTTCCAGACCACTGAGGAGCAGCGAACAGCATAAAACCTGATCAGCCTGCGAGTTACTCGGAGGCTGATCTGGTTTTATGCTGTTCGCATAAGTCTTTTCATGGTTTCCTCTATGAGGGAAAGGGTTAATAATTGTACAATTTGTACATGAATATTCATGAAGTAAAGGCTTAAATGAACAAGTAACTGGTGTTGTATGCAACACATATAGTCCCCTACCGGCTCCACCTTGACTCAATATGGTAATCAATCCCATTTTTTGCCATATTTTCACTATTTCCGTTACCATAGCAACCACAATTTTAGTCGAAGAACAAAAATAAAATGGCGTGCATAATCTACACATTGCCATCTAGTCATATACCAAGTTTCATCAAGTTAGCTTGCTTAGTTATCGCAGGATGCCATTTTTTGCCATATTTTCACTATTTCTGTTACCATAGCAACCACAATTTTAGTCGAAGAACAAAAATAAAATGACGTGCATAATCTACACATTGCCATCTAGTCATATACAAAGTTTCATCAAGTTAGCTTGCTTAGTTATTGACAGACGGAGGGCAAACCTATAGTCCCCTCCGGTGTGAACACCGGTAGGGGACTAACAAAGGCGGTAACTCATCCTTACTACTAAGTTCTACTGGAAATCAAGCTGATCTTTAATATGATGAATCCCTTCTGCAAGAAAAAAAGTCAACACAATGAAGAATTTAACCAAA
>CM037778.1:65569102-65608106 GCA_021229015.1 Solen grandis | reverse complement strand
CAAAAGCAACTTTTATAGAACAGACAGAATGACGTGTACTTACAGTGAAGTGTCAAACCCTTGTCTGTAAGGCCTTTGCAAACATATTATTTTATTATTTAGTTTGAAATAAAAAAGTATAATATTAATTTAAAAAAATACATGTGTAATTGGAATATACGTTAAATGATCATAATAACTTTAAGTTAATACAATGGCAAGTATTAGACACGAACCAAGGGGATTCGGTTTTTCCACAACATGCGCCTTACCGCCATGTCATTAATTCTCTATATCATTATATCACATTTACTGTCACAGGTATCAATACCGTATTAAAAAGGTCATACTACGATTTCTTCTGGAGACGAATACGGCAACAAACGAAAGAGTCCTAGGTCAATATTGCAAGTGTGACGATATTAGACACGAAAATTGAAACTGTCGGTTGAAAAATAACAATCGGTCTGGGCAGAATCTAATATAAGAAAGAATACAGTAAAAGAAGAATGTGCTTGAGTGTATATATGATTCAAACAGTGAAAGAATTAATTCCTGCCACATTTATAATGGCGTGAATGATTGCTTTCTGTTGTGATATTTGTTTATGGTAGTGTTGTCATCTGTGTGTGTTGTTATTATTTTTTTTATTTTTTTTGTTAAATTGTGTAGTTGTTGTTATTGCTGTTGTTGTATTTTGTGTTAATTGCCGTTATTTGTTTGTGTTTTACCTAAGGTTGTTTTTGTTGTTTTGTTGTTTGTATAGTTTTGTTGTAATTTGTTTTGTAGTGCCATTGTGTATTGTTTTTGTTTTATTGTTGATGATAATGTTTTGATTCTGAAAAAAAAATGAATAAAAACATTTGTTATTCACAGAAGTTGTATTTAGAATACATGTTAAAGAATTCTCCATACTACAAGGTATTATTTCGTTCGTGTTTGTGGGGTTTTTTTAAAATTATTTATCAACATTTCAAGTCTGACGCATTGCACATCCTGACATAAACCGCCTTTTAACCAAAGTGCAATATCAACATCTGAACCGTTATTACTTCCGCTAATGAAGATGTTGCTTTCGTTAATAATAGAGGATGCACATCACACCCTTTGGATATTGCTCTGACCAGACAATTCACTTCAGTATTAACGTCTTTAAAGGGCACCTCTAGAAAGCTTGGCAAATAATGAATGTCTTTTGTAGATAGGAACGCATTCAAAGATGCTATTTTGGCACAAACAGACCAGAGCCTCTGAACAGAGAACGGCAGGCAAGCAGATATATATATATATATATACATATATATATATATATATATATATATATGAGGCATTACTCAAATGCCTACACAAACTTGTTTTATTGAGTTAGGGGAGGGGACAAAAATAACCATAGCTGATCAGAATTAAAAAAAAAAAAAAAACATATTCAGTCTTACTCATTTGAAAGTTATAAATTTCATAAAAAAATGTTATTTATCTGTTTACTAAATTGAAATGGAAAACGGAATATTTAAATTCTGCAGAAGTGATGAACCGATTATCGCTGCATCGTTGAAGATTAACCAGTGCATTTCTGTAATTTTTTATTTCAGGGATTTTTAACCTTCGATGAATTAAATTATTTATTCATAAAACAATTCAATCAATCAAAACATAGCATGGCAAAAACTATATCTAACAAAAACCAAAATGAAAATCTATTCGTAAACAAAATTTCATCCATTGAATAAATCTTTTTTGTTTAATGAACCGATTATTGATTTGTAAGTTATCCATTAAATTAAATATTAAAACTTTTAGTACCGATAATTGATATATATAAGAGAGAGAGAGAGAGAGAGAGATTGATTTCAATACATATATATATAGAGAGAGAGAGATTGATTTCAATATATATATATATAGAGAGAGAGAGAGAGAGATATTGATTTCAATATATATATAGAGAGAGAGAGAGAGAGAGAGAGAGAGAGAGATTGATTTCAATATATATGCTTACCGTTTCCCAACACTACTCTACAGAGTTCGTTTGGCTACATATATCTTCTCTGACAATTAAAAGATAACTCTCATTTTGTAATTTATTTATTCTAAAAAATCTACAAGAAAGACACTATCAAACTCAGTTGCTTTTCACATAAAACATTATCTAAAATAATTGAGGGGTGAGAGCGAAACTAGGCTAAGTGCATATGAATATATAAGCACTTAGCCTAGTTTCGTCCTTACCCTCGATTATTGTAAAAGAAAGTTCTCGATAATAAATAAAGACGAGTTTAGGACTTTGTGAACAATGAAGCACAGTTCCAATTTCTTCTTTTAATTGTTTATCGGGATTAATGCCCCGCCAACAGTATTTCAGTCATTTGGAGACTGTGTCTACATGAGATATATCTAGTCCTGTCACACTACAGTATCACTAACTCCGTAGACATGTGGCATGATACCACACCCAGTCACATTATCCTGACACCTGGCCAATCAGTCCTGCAACTATCCTTATATTTTTAATATTGCAGGATATCTCAGAGGACCTTTTTGTCTTTCCTGATTAGAAATATTTTATATATAAACTAAATATGTTTGGAATCAATACGACGAAAAGAAACAATGTTCAGAAAAAAAAATTTAATGCGATCGTGTCCATGTCACTTTTGTGTACACAGAATCTTAGTGGAAAACGTACAGACGGTGTGGCAGGATACAACAGAAAGAGGCTTTGCCATTTCTGTATTTTCTTACCTTAGAAACTATATATTTAATTTGACAAAGTGTAAACAGGCATTCGATGAATGGAATGGAATGCTGATACAGACTGACATTCACATGTAACTAAGAAAATCATTGTATTGAAAACGTTGTACAAAAAAATTCGGTCTGACACTGCAGTTGGTCATTCATGAATGATATGTCTGGAGGACTATGATACAATATAATTACGATTTTATCCAATTGTCTGCAAACAGACATTATTTTAATAAGCTTTGTATCTATCTCTGCACATTCCTCTGAACATCTGGCCCCTAGGGGTTCTTCCTGGGGGATTATGTTTCCACTTGTATTAGAGGTTCCTATTGCCCTCTAGACTATAACAATAATATCTGTCAAATGACATTTTCTGCAAACGGTTTGAAACGTCTGTACTGCAAATTACTAACTTCTTCAGATAATTTATTTTCTCCACTAAGGTAATAGCCTCATCTAACAAGCGTAGGCCTTGCGAGGACATGCACTATTGTTGGTCTGGGATGAATTGACGCGGCTACCGCGTGCGTGGCTCGTGTTTCTGTCTTAGTTAGACGTAACACGTAGCATATGTGTGCCATCCTCGTAACCAACATACTACGCACGCACTGCTCTGGTGATCAGCACACACACCTTCGTCTTGCCCTCGAAGCACCTGTGTGTCACCATCGTACTACCCATTCTACGTGGACCGGACGCATGTGATGTCACCAATCCCGGGTATAATTAACTAACATAGAAAAAAATGGCCACCTATGACAGTTTCTGTCTTATGTGTTTGCTACGCCTACATGTATCGGATGAGACTTAGGAGGGTTCTGGCAACAAAACGTTCTCAAAATGTGAAAACAGCAGTACTGTAACATATCTTAAATCAATACATTGATGTATCCTTAACCTGAACGTCCATGCAAAACATTTTCACATCAACATACAATAAATAGATTTAAAGTAAACCTCTGTATCAGAAGTTTGGATATTTGTAGACGAACTTCAAAATTATTATTTGTTGATTTTCAGTGTGGCGTTGCTAAGTAAATGAAATAATGTTTATAGAGAATAAAATTACCAAGTTCAAAACTTTCAACACCATTTCCTATTTAGTCCCCGACAGCAATTAATCATTCTGAAATTTTGGATATTTTTCTTTGTATTGGATTTGATTGATAAATTTTGTCAGTATTTTCGATTTTTATATTATCTTATTAATTTCATATTATAGCCGTTCGATATCATAATACATTTCCTAAAGGTTTAGACTCTCTTGCTTTAAAATGATTTAGGTATTTTGCTCATAATATACCTGTCTCTCTACGCAGATTTTCTTACTGTTGTTTGGTATGATATGAGCATAACTTATCATAAAACTTAAGATTTAAAACTAGTAAATATATTGGAAGGATGATGTATTGAAATTAGACCATTTGAAATATTTTCATGGACACTCTAAATAATGCTTCGCGTTTTTTACAATAGCATTTCAACAATTTGAAATTAACATAAAATTGCCATATATAAACCAATGTAAAATACACTTACTTTAACAAACCAACGAAATTGTTAAATGGTTATTGGCCTCTTTTTTTATTTCTATTTCATTCTATTTTCATGTTTTTCTCTAACTTCTTATGTATTCATTTTAATCATGTTTGCCAATCTCTTCAACATTTAGAATCGTTTTCAGGGTTTACAATTGGATTCTGAAAAAAAAATGAAAAGGACTTAGAGAGATTTGCTGAAAATAAATATCCTGGATATTCATACAAGAACATCTCACGAGAGCAAGGTTCTTTTTCAGAATATTGGAGTCCAGTACTCAAAATTAGGAGTTACTGAAAAATCGGATTATTTCTTCAGTTTAAAGAAATCTAATCTGAATTTAAACGTTGTAAATCCTAATACTTGGGTTTTCTCGTGACGGATCAGAAAAAGCACTCAATCTTGCGTCAGCTTTAGTCTATCTGACAAATTGACGACCTATGTATTTACATAATGCTAATGCAGAGCTTAACAACGAACAAACGCGTTTGGAAAACCTTTTCTCCATTATCTTCTTTCCTTTCCCTCTTTTAATTTCGAATGTAATTAATCCAAAATAAAAGCACTACACTGTAAAAATGACAGAACTTTGCATTAAAGGCGGTAATTGTTCAAAACGGGAGAAGCCGTACGGATATAAAGTTGGCACACAAAAAAAATCATATCGAGTTTCACGTCAACAAATTGACTGTCTGATAAATGACCGGAGGTTAATATTGCGGCTTCATTGTCCAAAAATGCGCCTACGTCTGGTTAGACTTTTTTCTCCTGATATCAAAATTGCTATCGACATTTCATGGTATTCATAAATAGTGCCGTACCACAATTTGCTATGAACTGATTCTATTTTGCTGCTTACATTCGGCGTAGAAAATTACTAACATTTGATATTATACACATATGTTGTTTTTTTGCCGTTGAATGAATTCAAAGATGCATTCACTTTCTGGTACCAATATCACCCTGTCTGTGTAAAATGTGTAGTTTGCATTCGGATGCGATATGTCTGAAAGATGATATTCGGAACATAAATGTTTTCATCCATGTAGGAAGAAACACGTTGAAAAGACAATGTTACTAAAAAGTAGCATTCCGCACAATAGTAACTCTATAAATATTATTTACAGTTACTGTGTTTGTTAGTCTATTTGAAAGCGCAACACAATTGTTGTGATATACATTTAAAGTTAAAATCTGTTCAACTATATATATATAAGAACATAAAATATCTCTTACGTGCTAACATAATGAAAACTACCCCATAATTCCATGTATTAATGATTATAGTACAAAATATAACTAAAGACGTGTACGTGAAAATCTCGTCCGTAATTGATACTCGTCAGTGTTTTTTCAGAGTATCTACAATAATCGACGCTTGTTTCTAGTGCCGGGCTCGTTTCTGGTGTTTTCCATAGTGTCACTGTGCATCCTGTGTACCATTAAAACTTCTGGTCTCTGACCTAGAGGTTAGGCTAGTACCTTGATACAGTCGTGGTGCAGTGGTCAGCCGTGTTACGCTGCTTATATTTGTCCTTGGGGAAATGAACCATGCCACTTATATATGGTATACTTTGTATATTCCGATGTTTTTCGATTTCCAAATTGGCATATATGGTTCTTATTTGATTGAAAAGTTATGTGTAAAGATTATTTGTCATAATAATTAAATATATGATAATTTAAAACATTGCTCAGAAGGGCGTTAATCAATTTTAATATCTTATAACGTTATGTTGATATGATGTAAAACAATCTACGTGTGCGTAAGGTATATATATTTTGACGTATTTATTAAGTATATTTTGACGATAAAGTTTCTAAACAAAAGGGACATAAACGGTCTCTATCGTAGTATTGACCTAATTTAAACAATGCGATTCATCTGATTTTACCTGCTAACATGTACTTTCATATACAAAGAATTCTTATTTTTCTATGCAAATTATATAAGAATTCTAGCCCTCCATATTGTGGTCCCATTTTTCTCAAGAAGATCAACCAGGCTTAATAGATTACAGTAGATGACCAAGATGTTATCATTAGTGCAATTACTTTATTTTAGCAATGGTGGTAGAAGGCCATGAAGCCACCATGTGTGCCGACTAATTAGGTAACGCACTGTGTCATTTAAACAATCAAACAACAAAAAACAATAACATTTGTAACATATGATAATCATGTAAACATTGGTAGGCCAAAATAGATGCGACACAAGGTAGGAGTAGGTCTTCCTTTGCTTGGAAAACCTATGATGAAAATTTCAGGATGAGACAGGCTCTGTCCCCAACCTCGTGGGCAAAAATTAATGCAGACATGTGGTTAAAAACCATGACTATTTCAGCTTCCCAAACCAGTCTGTTGCCAAGACCTACACGTACAGTTAGCTATAGACAAAGTATGCTGAACCAAAATAAAAAAACATTGCTTTGATTTTAATTCTCTTAGAGGTTGCAGATTCAAAAATTGCAAATATGCTCACATTTGTTTGATTTGCAAGGGTAAACATAATCAATTATAATGCAGTCAGGGCTCGCAAAAATAAAAATTTTCGTAAATGAAACAACAGACGAAACTTTGGGTTTTACACCCATTCAGGTAGATATATTACAGGGTGAACTGGTTGGTTATGATAAATGTATGTCAGATTTTATAATAAAGGTTTTAAGGGGGGGGGGGGTTCGCTATGCTACGAGGGTCCACATCGGCAATACACTTGCAAAAATTTAAAATCAGCTCTTGAGAATGTCAGTGTAGTAAATATCAAAATTTGCCAAGAGATAGAAGCAGACAGGGTTGCCGGGCCTTTCCCTTTGCCTCCGTTCGAAAATTTTAGAGTATATCCTAATGGTTGGGTACCAAAATTGGAAGCCGGTGAATACCGGCTAATTCACCACCTGTCATACTCACCTGGGGATTCTTTGAATGATAATATTGACCCTTCCCTTCGTTCTGTTCAGTATACAAAATTTGACAATGCTGTTAAAATGGTACAGAAACTTGGGAAAGGTGCTTTGCTGAGAAAGGTCGATATCAAGTCTGCATTTCGGCTGATCCCATTAACTCGTAAAGATTTTCCACTGGTGGGTTTTAAACACAATGGCCAGTATTTTTATGATAAAATGCTACATTTTGGCTGCAGTATCTCTTGTGCCATTTTTGAGAAATTTGCAACTTGTTTGCACTGGATAATAATAAAGAATTGTACCTATGGGGATTTAGATCATTACTTAGATGACTTCATTTTCGGGGGTGAGGCAAACTCAAATAGTTGTTTAGAAATTTTGAGAACATCCTTCAGCTATTGCACTAAGTTAGATATCCCAGTAGCAGAAGAAAAAACAGTCTGGCCAACCCCTATAATTATTTTTCTTGGGTTTAGAATTGAATTCTGTTAATGCAGGTCTGAGTACCATAAAAAAACAGAAGGTTATTAGTCTGATCAAGGGTGTATTAACTCATAAACGGTCAGTCACACTAAAAGAAATGCAGTCGTAGCTTGGTTCTCTGAATTTTATCTGCAGAACAGTCCCCCCGAGCAGGCCTTTCTCTCGGAGGTGGTGTTACACTAGTGTAACAAAGCCATTCCATCATATTAAGGTAAAACGCGGCATGAGGGAGGACCTGAACATGTGGTTGATATCTCTATCAGAGTTTAATGGAATTTCCATGTTCAGTGAACCGTTTTGGTCATTTAACACTGACATCCTTTATATACAGATAGTTAAGCAGCCTTGGGCCATGGGTTTGGTGCGATGTATGAGCTAAAATGGACAATAGGAATTTGGCCGCAAGAGTAGCATGAGAAAGGTCTGATCAGTGATATAACAATTCTGGAATTCTTTCAAAAAAGGCAGTCCATATTTGGGGAAATTACCTGGCAGATAAAAAAAGTCCTTTTTAAATGTGATAATCAAGCAGTAGTAAACATTGTCAACAGTAAGTGTAGCAAGTCGGATAGGGTAATGATCATGGTCAGAGTTTTTACACTGCAATGTTTGAGTTTTAACATAATCTTTAAGGCTGAGCATATTGCAGGTGCAAAGAATGTAATAACAGACAGCTTATCTCGTTTGCAGCTTGCAAAATTTCAGGCAGCTGGCGCCAAGGGCAGAAATTTACCCAGAGACAGTACCAGACCATCTTTGGAAAATCTTCGACAAAGGACAAATAGACTGATAGATTCTAGTTTAGCCGAAAATACTAAGTTGGCATACGCTAATGCATGAAATAAATTTAACAATTTTTCAGGGTGAAGTAAAACGAAAGTGGTTCTTATTTAATTGCGAAAATCAAATATTAATCAAGTTGGTGGGAGTGAATTAATTAAAATCTCCCCCCCCCCCGCCAGACTCATTGCTATGCCCAGTAAGATCCCTGACTTGCTATCTTAAACATAGAAGTCCGGCATCCATTTTTTTATTCTGCCATGAGGACAATTCTCTCTTGACCAGGTACCAGTTTGGTGCAGTTCTGACAAAAGCCTTATGGCATTAAATATTGACACAACAGGTTATAAATCACATTCGTTTCGAATAGGTGCAGCTTCTTGGCTAGCCTTACAGGGCACGCAATATGATACCAATAGAAAATTAGGCCGCTGGTCATCAGATGCATTCCTTAAATACATAAGAATTAACACATAGAAAGGGGTTATGTTGGTACATTCCCTTGAATGTAAGACAGTTCCTGATGGGCTGTTAACATTTCTAGAACAAATAAAAATAATAATAATACAATGTACTCTTTAACTAGGTTAGGTTAAAACTATCAATAAAAGCATATAGTTTGATCACATTACAGTTGTAGTTTATAGCCAGAGTTTAACTCTGTGCAAAGTATATTTTCAGATGTGTGATTGCTGGGAGATTTTTACGTACATTGGTAGAGTAAGAGAGCCAAGGAAAATTCCGCGGACGGCAAAGTCTAAGCATTGTATTACATGATGCTGGTATTGTTTGAGTTGTGCTTGCTTGCAACCGATTCTTATGCTTTATACTTTTTGTTTGGTTGACTGTTTGCCAATCATATATGTGCTGTTTGGTGAAGTGTTAAATCGGTTTGTCCTTCCCATATGTTTGTACTTCGGGTGGGGCGGTGGGTGTCGTGTAAGATCTGGGGTTCACTTACCCAATGGTGTTGTTGGGATAGGTGCTCAATGTGTGGAGTTCCACAAGGTTGTGTCTTACACGGTTAAATGTGAGGTGTTCCACATGGTTGTAAACATGGTTAGTTGCAGCCATTACACGTATGTCGTCGTCCCGGGATTTTCTGCCAGCGTTCATGACCTATCCGCCAACCATAGTTATCCTATGTATTATTTTACTAATGGTAATTAACTAATGGTAATCAGCGAGATTGTATCTTGGTTGCTGATGTTTAAATTTCCATGTAATAATCATATGTGTTATGAATATGAATGCCGGTTTAGTATTGCTGTTTAAAATTTGAATAAACTGTTAAATGCATTATTTGCTTGTTACTGAATTACAGCCTTCTTGCAATAAATGGTATAACAATTTTTGAAAATGTTACTATGTAGAATAATGAAACATTCTAAAATTATTATTTGTGAGTCTTATTTCTTAAGATATAAGCACGCAGACTAATGCTTAAAAATGAGAATATTATATAAAATACAGTTAAGATATTTCTACATATAAACAATTATTGACGTCATAAATATTAAACGTGATTTAACGATGAGACTACTCGTGCGTGCCACACTTACCAAGGTTTAAGTTTTTGATTTCGGAAAATGGAAAACATAATGACTTAAGAAATATTGAAATCATATATATTTCAATTTGTGAGATCGAGGAAATCTAATTTCAAATACGACACGCTTTTCCAAGAATTAATATAAATTGCATTCACATGTATAACGAAATAACTTCTCATTATAATGATACTGTAAGTTGTTTGAAATGAGAAGAAAGTCCGACTTCATTGCTACGAGCAAAAAGCCTTTAAACGTATGCAAAGATGCAAAGCATTCGAATACCAAGATCTATAGTTACATTCAAACAATTTTTTAAGATCGTCTGCGAGTTTATTAATGAATAGATCAGTTTGATGCCTAAGATGTTTGTTTTTGTTTTGTTTTGTTTTTTTGTTTTTGTGTGTGTGTGTGTGTTTTTAAGCTCACCTGAGCACAACGTGCTCAAGGTGAGCTTTTGTGATCTCCCTTCGTCCGTCGTGCGTCGTCAACAATTTGGCTTGTTAACACTCTAGAGGCCATTTTTTTGCCCAATCTTCATGAAACTTAGTCAGAATGTTTGTCTCCATAAAATCTTGGACAAGTTCGATTTTTATGTCATGTGGGATCAAAATGTAGGACATGAGTCAAATCTTGGAAAAACCTAATTAACGCTCTAGAGGCATCGTTTTGGCCCAATCTTTATGAAACTTGGTCAGAATGTTTGGTTTAAAGTTGGGTCATGTGGGGTCAAAAGGTAGGTCCATATGAAACATCCAACATATGTTGCTCATTTATAATCAGGTGAGCAATTCAGGGCCATCATGTCACTCTTGTTAGCTCACCTGAGCACAACGTGCTCAAGGTGAGCTTTTGTGATCGTCCGTCGTGTGACGTGCGTCGTCAACAATTTGGCTTGTTAACACTCTAGAGCCAATCTTCATGAAACTTAGTCAGAATGTTTGTTTCTATACAATCTTGGACAAGTTCGAAATTGTGTCATGTGGGGTCAAAAGGTAGGTTATCGCGGAAACAACCGTGTCTTTTGTACCTAGCAATACAACAAACAGGTCCATATAGTATACAAGTCGCGTGGTTCGAACATACCCAGTTAGAAGGAAACCAAGCCCGATCTTCAAAAACGTAACATCACTGGAAAGAGCAATTCATGCACTTACACTTTTGTCCATATTCTCTCGATGAAATATGTTTAGTTTTGAAGCTATTTAGGTCCGAAGAAAAAAAATAATAATCATAATATGACCTTGACCGTTGCTATATTTCAAAATTTGAAAGTATGAGATCTTTTGTAACATCAAATTACACAATCTGTAAAAACATCATGAATATCCAACAAAAAAATACACCGGAAAACACCATATTTATCAAATATTGATTTCTTCTTTGACCGCCTCCAGAAGAAAAACCAATCATTTCCTGAAGTCGCCACCCTAAATTTTATGTACATATTTGTCTTGCAAATCATATGCAGAAAACATAATTCTTCTAACTCATCTCTGACAAAAATTGACATTTTTTCGTAGACCTACCCCTAATTGCACAGTCTTGCAAGGTTGGAACATTCAGCCTCTCCTAGCACATTGTTTTTCTGGTACCAGTGTTACATATTACACCTAACCTAGTTATGTATACACAACACTGTAGAAGGAAATCCCTATTCTAAGAATAACTTGTTTACTAGTTTTCTTCTGGAGTGATCTATTAGGCGATCCCTGTTCTAAAAATAACTTGTTTACTGGTATATTTGTTTACTGGAACTTTCTTTCTTTCTATGGAAAATTCTAGAAGTCTTATGTAACCTGTTTACACTTTAGAACATTCTTTTTTGGAGAATAGTATGGTTGTTTTTAGAATATTTTGCTCAAGTATATATAATGAAGGGGATTTTAGGGAGAGCAGACTTGTTGAGGAGACTTGTTTTAGAAGATTTGTTTTTGGCAGCAATTCATCAAGCGTGGGTCATTCAACAGTGTGGAATTAATGTCGGACTTACATTTGGATAAAGGACATATCTATTGGATTGCCCAGGTTAAATTTAAATTTTATCAATCAGACAAGGATCAAACTAATTTGTTATAATAATTTTAAGACATTGTATGTTGTGATATTCATATTGATATCTGTCACTTGTTTATAATTAAAATACATTTAGTTAACTAGTTTGTTGCTGGCTTTTCTTTGTTGCGCCATTTCATCAAATTGGCCGTAACACCAGACACAACTAAACCATCATGCTTTATTAAGCTGTCATCAAGGAACAGATTTATAAAAATAGTATTCTAATCAGACTTCATTTTTTTTTAGTTATAAGCAAAAGAGAGATTTCAAACAAAGCGTCTCTAGAGGCAAACTTCAAAACAAAATTGAAATTTTCTCGCCGTTAGGCACAGGTTCAGATACATGTAAATGTATGTCTAAATTATCACAACCATAGTTTTCCTCATCTCGCTACAATGTCGTTCAAAGAAGTGGCTAGAAGAAGAAAAAAAAGAATTACAGGTTTTCGCCCTGCGACAAGGGCGAAAGCCTAAAAACAAAAAGAAACTAGAACCGCAAGCGGTATCTTGGTTTTCGCTTTTAACCTATTCAACTTGAACACTTTATTTCAACTCAGCCACAATTTTTAATATGAAACAGAACGCAAAGGTTTTTTGAAGACCTACTCTCATTTGCACAGTTGTTTTTTTTTTTTTTTTTTTTAATTTAGAATTAAATCCCTAGCGCAAATATTTCCCCATACCCTATATCAATCACATCACATTGGAAAAGGGAAAAAAATGCTGAAAACCGTTTAATTAGACTTTAACGTTTTGAGTTATAGGCAAAAGAGTGATTTTAAGCAAAGCGCCCTCTAGCGGCAAAATGAGAAAAAAAAATGATAAAAATTTTACAATTAGGTACCTAGAAATTCAGCAAATAGTTCAAACAAGTATATAAGTCGCACTAATCGAAATTTCTTTTTCTTATATATCACAATTTTAAGCACAAAAACTGAATAACAATTATTCCCAAAAAGGATCAAACATTGGATTGCCGTAAAATGAAAAGATCAAGTCCGATCTTCAAAAACTAAACATTATACGAAAGAACTATTTAGAACTAAAACTTTTGTTCATATACTCTCAATGAAATATTTTTAGATTTGGAGCACTTTGGAGCCGAATAAAAACACAATTATCGTAATATGACCTTGACCTTTTCAATGTTTTTTAACTTTTTAATTGTGAGGCCCTTTCAAACATAACAATACATAACTTGTGAAAATTTCATGAAGAATGAACAGAAAATAAAGTCAGGAGCGACAAAAAAACATGTTTTTGAAATTTTAATTTTTCCTAAAATTTAGTGAAGTTTGACCTTTTTCTAGAGGACAAACCATGCATTTCTTAAATTCGCCACCCCATATATTTTGTGCGTATATGTCTTGCAAATCATTTGCAGCAAACAGAATTCTTCTATCTGATTTCTAACAAAAATGGATAGGTTTTTCGTAGACCTACTCTCATTTGCAGTTTTTTTTACGAGATTCGAACTTTCAACCTTCCGTTACTAGCTCAAAAGGTTTCAGCCACTCATACCCAGAAACTATCATATTTTATTAGGCTATCAACAAGGAACATAATTCAATTAACCGCATTTGGATCAGGCTTCAAATTTTTGAGTTATAAGCAAAAGAATGATTTCAAGAAAAGCGCCCCCTAGCGGCAAAATGAGATAGAAAATTGATTAAAATTTTACTGTTTGGTACCTAGCAAAGCAGCAAATAGTTCAATCAAGTATACTAGTCGCACAAGTCAAACTTTTTATTCTTGTGTATCAGAATTTGAAGCATAAAACCTGATTTACAATTATTCCAAAAAAGGATCAAACTTTGGACTGCCGTATAATGACCAAATCAAGTCCGATCTTCAAAAACTAAACATCACTGGAAAGAGCTCTTTAAGAACTAAAACTTTTGTTCATATACTCTCAATGAAATATTTTTAGTTTTGGAGCTATTTGTGGCCGAATAAAAACACAATAATCGTAATATGACCTTGACCTTTTCAAATTTCTTTTAATTTTTTTATTGTGAGGCCCTTTCAAACATAACAATACATATTGTGTGAAAATATCATGAAGAATGAACAGAAAATAAAGTCAGGAGCGACAAAAACATGTTTTTGAAATTTTAATTTTTCCTTAAATTTAGTGAAGTTTGACCTTTTCTAGAGGACAAACCACGCATTTCCATAATTCGCCACCCCATATATTTTGTGCGTATATGTCTTGCAAATCGTATGCAGCAATTAGAATTCTTCTATCTGATCTCTAACAAAAGTGGGAAGGTTTTTCGTAGACCTACCCTCATTATTTCACTTTTTTCCAAGGTTCGAACATTCAACCTCTCCTAGAACAATTTTTTCCCGTACTCGATGATGAGATTTCCATCATATTTGATTGGGCTGTCAACAAGGAAGATTATGTAAAAAACCGCATCTAAATCAGGTTTCAAATTTTTGAGTTATTAGCAAAACAGTGATTACATGCATTGCGCCCCCTAGTGGCTAAATCAGAAACAAAAGTGAAAAGTTTGACCATTTAGGCACATGTTCAGATAAAGATGACTCCATGCCCAAAATTTCATAGCTGTAGCTTTTTTCATCTGGCCGCTAGGCTGGACACAAAAATGGGTGGAATTGGAAAAATAATAAAAACTAGAACCGCAAAGCGGCATCTTGGTTTTCGCTTTTAACTTGACTAGTAAGAGTACTGGTTTCAACTGCAGACATAATTGATTGATATTAATTTTTAAAAACTAAACTATTAGACCGATCTCTTCACGAACTAGAACTTTTGTTCATATACTTTCTATAAAATATTTCTAGATTTGAAGCTATTTAGTGCCGATAAAAATAATCGGTATTATGACCTTGACCTTTGCATATTTTCATCGTTATTTACTATGAGTTTATTTGTATTATTTAAATGCATAAACAGTGAAAAAATGATGAAGATTGAACAAAAATAAAGTCAGGAGCTGCAAAAAAGAAGCAACATATGGATTTACAATTGTTTGATAAAAGGATCAAACTTTCGACTGTAGTAATTTTATCAAATGAAGTCCGATCTTCAAAAACTAAACAGCAATGGAAAGATCTCTTCACAAACTCAAACATTTGTTCATATACCTTCTTTAAAATATTTTTAGATTTGAAGCTATTTTGTGCCGATAAAAATAAAAATAATCGGTATTATGACCTTGACCTTTGCATATTTTCATCGTTATTTACTATGAGTTTGTTTGTATTATTTAAATGCATAAACAGTGAAAATATGATGAAGATTGAACAAAAAATAAAGTCAGGAGCTGCAAAAAAGAGGAAACGGTTTAATTGTTTGATAAAGGGATCAAACTTTGGACTAAGGTCATTTGATCAAATGAAGTCAGATCTTCAAAAACTAAACACCAATGGAAAGATCTCTTCACAGACTAAAACTTTTGTTCATATACTTTCTATAAAATATTTTTAGATTTGGAGCTATTTTATGCCGATAAAAATAATAATAATTGGTATATGACCTTGACCTTTGCATATTATGCTTGTTTTTTTTTTCTAGGATTTTATTTGTTTGATAAAAATGCATAAACAGTGAAATAATGATGAAGATTGAACAAAAAATAAAGTCAGGAGCAGCAAAAAAGAGGAAACATATGGATATACAATTGTTTGATAAGAGGATCAAACTTTGGACTGTGGTCATTTGATCAAATGAAGTCCGATCTTCAAAAACTAAACATTTATGGAAAGATCTCCTCACAACCTCAAACTTTTGTTCATATACTTTCTATAAAATATTTTTAGATTTGGAGCTATTTTATGCCGATATAAATAATAATAATTGGTATATGACCTTGACCTTTGCATATTATGGGTGATTTTTTTTCTATGATTTTATTTGATTGATAAAAATGCATTTACAGTGAAAAAATGATGAAGATTGAACAAAAAATAAAGTCAGGAGCTGCAAATAACCTTAAAAGTCATGCTTTTAAAATGTTGATTTTTCGAAAATATTGGTTATGTTTGACCGCGTACTGTGGACAAACCATGCATTTCTCAAAATCGCCACCCCATATATTTTGTGCGTATATGCCTTGCAAATCATATGCAACAAACAAAATTCTTCTATCTCATCTCTGAATAAAATGGGCACGTTTTTGGTAGACCTACCCTTATTTCACAGTTTTTTTCGAGATTCGAACTTTCAACTTCCTGTAGCACGAAAGTTTTATATACGCAAATTTTTGGAACCTATCATCTTTTATTGGGCTATTTACAAGGAACATTGTGCAAAAACCGCATTTGAATCGGACCTCGAATAATGGAGATATTGCTTATTAAACATTTTCATATAAAACGCCCCCTGGCGGGAAAATCAAAGCAAAAATGAAAATTATCTCGACGTTAGGATCATCTTCAAGTATGTGGTTATTACTGATAAAAGTTTCATAGATGTGGCTTTTCTCACCTCGGAGCTATGCCGTTCACAAAAAAGGGTTAGAAAAATAAAAAAAACTAGAATCGCTATTGCGATATCATCGGTTTTCGCAAAAGCAATTCCATTCAGTTCACGAGTCACATGTTTCGAAAAACATATTTCTTCGTTCAATGGCTTTTTGAATACTGTTGAATACAGTGATCTTTCAAACATTTTTGTCGCAATGTTTAAGCAGACTTTTTACCAAGAAGAATACTTTTAAGTATTACCTGTCTGTAATGTAGTCGCTAACTTGAAAACTTTTTTTACAGACTTCGGGTACTGCAACATTATATGTGTTTCTTGCTTTATGAGGGTGACATACGACAATCGTACTCGATAAACAACAATTGCAAATGACACACAACAGTATAAAATGACACGCGACAATGCGATATGCCACTTAACATTATAACGAACTAATGTTGCAATGAATTACTATCATTTTCATGAAATATCGCATAAATATTTTAAAAACAAGGAACAAATGCAAAAAATTGCATAAAAATCAGACTTTAATTATTTTAGTAATAAAGGGAGATTTCAAGCCAAGCGCCCCCTAGCAGCAAAATGAGAAACAAAATTGAGTAAAATTTTAATATTAGGTACCTAAAAATGCAGCAAATGGTTCAATGAAGCATACAAGTTGCACTAGTCGAACATTCTATTCCTTATATATCACAATTTGAAGCATAAAAAACTGATTTACAATTGTTCTAAATAGAATCAAACTTTAGACTGCCGTAAAATGACCAAATCAAGTCCGATCTTCAAAATCTAAACATCACTGGAAAGGGCTATTCAAGAACTAAAACTTTTCTTATATACTTTCAATAAATATTTTTTGTTTTGGAGCTATTTGGAGCCGAATAAAAACACAATTATCGTAATATGACCTTGACCTTTGAAATTTCATTTTAACTTTTTAATTGTGAGGCCCTTTCAAACATAACAATACATAACTTGTGAAAATATCATGAAGAATGAACTAAAAATAAAGTCAGGAGCGACAAAAAACATCTTTTCGAAATTTTAATTTTTCCTAAAATTTAGTGAAGTTTGACCATTTCTAGAGGACAAACCATGCATTTATTAAATTGGCTACCCCATATATTTTGTGCGTATATGTCTTGCAAATCATTTGCAGCAAACAGAATTATTCTATCTGATGTCTAACAAAAACGGATAGGTTTTTCGTACACATACCCTCATCTGCACAGTTTTTTGCGAGGTTCGAACTTTCAACCTTCCGTTGCTAGCTCAAAGGGTTTCAGCCACTCATACCTATAAACTATCATATTTTATTAGGCTATCAACAAGAAACATAATGCAATAAACCGCATTTGGATCAGGCTTTAACTTTTTGAGTTATAAGTAGAAGAGTGCTTTCAAGCTAAGCGCCCCCTAGCGGCAAAATGAGAAACAAAATTGATTAAAATTTTACCATTAGGTACCTAGCAATGCAGCAAATAGTTCAATCAAGTACGCAAGTCGCACTAGTCGAACATTCTATTTCTTATATATCACAATTTGAAGCATAAAAACTGATTTACAATTATTCCAAAAAAGGATCAAACTTTGGACTGCCGTAAAATGACCAGATCAAGTCCGATCTTCAAAAACTAAACATCACTGGAAAGAGCTCTTGAATAACTAAAACTTTTGTTCATATACTCTCAAAGAAATATTTTTAGTTTTTGAGCTATTTGGGGCCGAATAAAAACACAAGATTCGTGACATGACCTTGACCTTTTCAATTATTTTTAAAAATTTTAATTGTGATCCCCTTTCAGACATAACAATACATAACTTGTGAAAATATCATGAAGAATTAACAAAAAATAAAGTCAGAAGCGATAAAAAACATGTTTTTGAAACTTTTACTTTTCCTAAAATTTAGTGAAGTTTGACCATTTGCAGAGGACAAACCATACATTTCTTAAATTCGCCACCCCATATATTTTGTGCGCATATGTCTTGCAAATCATTTGCAGCAAACAGAATTCATCTTTCTGATCTCTAAGAAAAATGGATAGGTTTTTCGTAGACCTACCCTCATTTGCACAGTTTTTTGCGAGGTTCGAACTTTCAACCTTCTGTAGCTCAAATACTTTCAGCGGCACGTACCCTCGAAACCTATCATATTTTATTTGGCTATCAACAAGGAACAGAATACAAAAAACCGCATTTGAATCGGACCTCAAATAAGTGAGTTATTAGCCATTAATAAATTTCATGCAAAACGCCCCCTGGCGGGAAAAGTAAGACAAAAATGAAAATTTTCTCAACGTAAGGATTAAGTTCATATAAGTAGAAAAAACTGGTAGAAATTTCATAATTGTGCCTTTTTTCTGTCATGGCGATATGCCGTTCACAAAAACCGGCGGAAAAATAATAAAAAAAAAAACTAGAATCGCAATCAGAATTGCGATATCATCGGTTTTCGCAATTCAATCACATTTTTAAACAATAGAAATTGAAATGTATCATATTTGATTAGGCTTATGACAAGCAACACAACGCAAAAAAAACGTAATTGAATCAGACCTCAAATAACAGAGTTATTAGCCTCTAGTGACTTTTACAAAACGCCCCCTAGGGATAATTATATCAAAGGGGAATAACACAAAAAGTGCACAAGGTAGACATATGGTCCTTGCGCACTGCACTTCGCGTCATTGCAAGGAACATACATATGAAGTTTCAAGTCATTCAAACTTATGATGACAAAGTTATGCTCCGGACAAAAAATACTATCAAAGGGGAATAACACAAAAAGTGCACAAGGAAGAGTTATGGTTCATGCGCACACACCGCGTCACTGCAAGGAACGTACATATGAAGTTTCAAGTCATTCAAACTTATGGTGACAAAGTTATGCTTTGGACAAGAAATTCTATCAAAGGGAAATAACTCAAAAAGTGCACAAGGTAGAGTTATGGTTCTTACGCACTGCACATTGCGTCATTAAAGGAACATACATATGAAGTTTCAAGTCATTCAAATTTATTGTGACAAAGTTATGCTCCGGACAAGAAATTGTATCAAAGGGGAATAACTCAAAAAGTGCAGATGGTAGAGTTATGGTTCTTGCGCACTGCACTCCGTATCATTGCAAGGAACATACATATGAAGTTTCAAGTCATTCAAACTTATGGTGACAAAGTTATGCTCCGGACAAGAAATTGTATCAAAGGGGAATAACACAAAAAGTGCACAAGGTAGAGTTATGGTTCTTGTGCACTGCACTTGGCGTCATTGCAAGGAACATACATATGAAGTTTCAAGTCATTCAAACTTATGGTGACAAAGTTATGCTCCGGACAAGAAATTCTATCAAAGGGGAATAACACAAAAAGTGCACAAGGTAGAGTTATGGTTCTTGTGCACTGCACTTGGCGTCATTGCAAGGAACATACATATGAAGTTTCAAGTCATTCAAACTTATTGTGACAAAGTTATGCTCCGGACAAGAAATTCTATCAAAGGGGAATAACTCAAAAAGTGCACAAGGTAGAGTTATGGTTCTTGCGCACTGCACTCCGTGTCATTGAAAGGAACATACAAAGTAACCCCTATACTATAGTCAGGCTACACAAAAATGATATTAAGCAAAATCTCCAATAGCAGCAAAACGATAAACAAATTTATTTACATATTACATTTTAGTTTTTAGAAATGCAGTAAATTAGGATTTCTGCAGTTTAGTGTGTTCTTGTCTTCACTCTGAAAGGCGAAAGGTGAAATTACAAAACATGCCATATTGTCGTTGTGAAGAAATTAAATATGCCAGGCAAAATAACAAAATTTTAACAGGCGAATGAAAAAAAGTATCGTCTTTGAATGTTTCTTGTTAGCAGTACGAAACCTTTTATGTCAGAACCATTTATCTGTCTTATATTGTATCTTGACCCTAATAGGCGAGAGAATGAAAAGATGCCATATTGTCATTATTTCGCCTTTTGCTTTTTGGGTCAAAGACACAACATATGCCTGGCAAAATAACAAAATTTTAATAGGTGAAGGAAAGAAAAGTTTCATCTTTGAATGTTTCATGTCCTGGGTTATAAACATCAGACACCACGATATAGCAGATTTCCTGTTGTAGTGTTTTCGACTAACAAAAAAGTTGAAGGAACAAAATGACAACACTTCTGGTTTTGCCATCCGTGGTTATTCTTAATCAGTGAAGAATCTGCTGACATTAAGAACATAGAGTAAATAATTATATGAAAATGTAATACTGAAAAAATTAGTATGGAAAAGTTCAATTTATATATGATATAAGCAAGTTCTTATGTAAGACATGCTGGAAACTGCTGACTATATGCACAAAGCAGGAAACTGGTGACCCTATATAGGATGAGAATCTGGAGGGAGAAACTCAAAGCATTCAAAGACGAAACATTTTGTCCTTTCGCCTTTAAAAAATGTATATTTCGCTTGACATGTTTCGTGTTGTCGTGTCCTTGCCCCGAAAGGCAAAATAAAGACATTGTGGCATTTTTCGTTATTTCGCCTTTCGGGCGAAATGGCAGAAATCAGCCACCACAGTCCCCTGATCATATATACAAATAGAAACCGGAGGGCGAAACCATAGTGCTATCTTATTATTTCGACTTTTCCTTTTGATGCGCAAAAACACGACAACACGAAATCTGCTACAGTGTCGTGTCTCCGCCTTTCAGGATTAGGGTGCGAACACAAGAACACGACAACTAAAGGGCACCAAAATGAAATGGTTTCTACCTGCAAACATGAAACATTCAAAGAGGAAAGGTTTTATTCAATTAGGGTACTTTTCTTTGCTTTGCCTGTTAAAATTTCATTATTTCGCCTGGAATATTTTGTGTTTTCGTGTTTTTGCACCGAAAGGCAAAAGGTAAAATAACGACATTATGGCATGTTTTTGTTATTTCGCCTTTTGCCTTTCGGAATGAAGACACGAACACACGAAATGTCTAAAATAATCCACCATTGAAGAAAGTTCAGTCAAGTATACAAGAAGCACAAGTCGAATACTTTTCTTTATACATCACAATTTGAAGCAAAAGAAAATGTAACCAAAAAAGATCAATTTTTACCAATATTACATCACCAAATCATGTTTTTTTTTATTTGGTGCAATTTGGTGCCCAATAAGAATACAATATTATAAACTTACTTCATATCCGTATCCTATCCTAGATCATGTGTATATAAGGATGTGTGTTACTGGTTGGTCAAATCACCTATAAGCATGTTGTCATTAGTATATATAACATGACAATCATTTTATAGAAGAAACCATGCCATATCTATATAATCTTTCTCCATTGAAACTTTAATACTTTGTAAAAATCCGTAACACAGTTGTTTTGATTTGCTTTCATGAGTCACCCGGTACCACATTTTTTCTACACGAACATGATACTCTGTTATTAGACTAGCATCAGTTATTGTTTATTACACTATGCTATCTATGTATCAGTGCAGTATTCGATTAATTCTCATGGTACTTCACTGTCTCTCTCCCTGTCTGTTTCTCTCTTTTTTTTAAATCTCACACTTAAATTTAGGTTGATTTAAAAGCTTACTTAGCTGATTACCTGTACATCACATGATGATTTTTTTTGCCTGTAATGCTAATGTTTCCAACCTATGTAAGACTTATGCAATGTTTATAATTAAAATCCCTTAATATTGAAAATTCTATCTTCCAAGGTGCTATATACGCGTGAATCTAGCCTGTAGTTTATCAACGTTGTTGTTATGATTACGTAAAGTGTCCTCGTTTTCAATACAATACTGAATGATTTCAATACAACTGACTTTTTAATTTGAAATCCTATTTTTTAAGTACTTTCTACCTAATCAATTGATTACAGCAGTATTATAACTATGCTGTAGTGGTGTATTGTGATTTATATGTTACATCTATGACAGAGAGAGGGGGGGGGGGGGGGGGAGGAGAGAGAGAAAGTAAAACTGACGCTCTAACCACACTCATTGATTTTTTATACGTCTTGTAAAATCATCAGTGGATGGTTGTTTTGTCTGTCTCCCAATAATGAGTGATCATTTAGCTTTCTCCTTTAAATGACGCGTAAAGAAGTCAATGCACGAAAACCAAGTTAACCGAATAAACTGGCAGCGTTAGTATCGTGCATGGATCGTATCGTGTATATGAACCAAACGTGTAACGTGCGCGCACCGTGTACCGTGCGTTCCGTGTCCGTGCAACGTGCGTTCCGTGTCCGTGTAACGTGCGTTCCGTGTGCCGACTTGCACACAAGCCGCACTGTATATACACATAATAAAGTTATTATATATGAAATTCATAAAATTCGTAAATGATTGTTATGATGCAGATATTTTCTAAGGCTGAGATGTATTCAGAAATCAAGTAACCTTACAATCATATATACACTTTTAAAAACTTGTGTAGAAAGGTATATGCAAAGGTACACATTACTTATTGTTTGCAAAACTGACTCTAGCATAAAAACATTAATATTGAGATTTTCATAGCTATATTTTTCATTATGCCCAATTAAATCTATGTGAGAGAGACAGACAGACAGACAGACAGATAGAGAGGTAAGGATGAGAGCAGAAACTTATAGTGATTTATTCGCTTCAATAACAGTGTACTGCATTGGTGGCTAAGATAAGTCAGTCTGCTTTTAAACATAGCTACCAATCTCCAAAGGCTGACCTACATAATTGATCAGCGGTACTCATTCTACTTGAGATAAGACAGTCTGCCTCTTTAGCTTGCATATACAGGTAATCCTCGTCAGGATAAGAAGCTTTTTTTCTCTCCAGAAACCATTAACTTTGTCATGTCATAGATACTACATTTCACAACCGATTTTGATCAAGATTATTTTACTTGAATTATAAGATTTTAAACTTCAGGATAATCGCACAAAAAAAATAACTAAATTCAAACTTTGAAAACAAATTTACAATTTTTCCAAAGAGGATAAACTTTGAACTGCCATAAAATGACCAAATCAAGCCCGATCTTCAAAAACTAAACATCATTTGAAAGGTCTCTTCAAGACCTAAATCTTATCCGCACATGATAACAATGAAATATTTTTAGTTTTTGAGCTATTTGAGGCCGTTTAAAAATCCAATAATCATGATATGACCTTGACCTTTGCAATATTTTTTAATTTTTTTTTCTCTGGAACATTCAGGACATTAAACTACATAAAGTGTGAAAATTTCATGGAAAAGGAACAAAAAATAAAATCAGGAGCAACACAAATGTGTTCAAGAAATGCTAATTTGTCCCAAAATTTAGTAAAGTTTGACCGTTTCTAGAAGACAAACAATGCATTTTTCAAAATCGCCAACCCATATATTTTGTGCGTATATGTCTTGCAAATCATATGCAACAAAAAGAACTCTTCTATCTCATCTCTGAAAAAACTGGATAGGTTTTTTCGTAGACCTACCCTCATTTTCACCATTTTTTGTAAGGTTTGAACTTTCAACCTTTCGTAGCTCAAAAGATTTATGTACGCCAATCATTGAAATCTATCATATTTTATTAGGCTATCATCAGTGAACATAATGCAAAAAACCGCATTTGAATCGGACCCCAAATAACAGAGTTACTCCTCTTTTTATGATTTTATACAAAGCGCCCCCTAGCGGAAAAACAAAGACAAAAATGAAAATTTTCTCAACGTAAGGATTAAGTTCATATAAGTAGAAAAAACTGGTAGAAATTTCATAATTGTGCCTTTTTTCTATCATGGCGATATGCCGTTCACAAAAACCGGCGGAAAAATAATAAAAAAAAAAAAAATAAAACAGAAGAAGAACAATAGGTTTTCGCCCAGCGATGCGAAAACCTAATAAAACAGAAGAAGAACAATAGGTTTTCGCCCAGCGATGCGAAAACCTAACTAGAACCGCAAAGCGGCATCTTGGTTTTCGCTTTTAACTTGACTAGTAAGAGTACTGGTTTCAACTGCAGACATAATTGATTGATATTAACTTTATTCGAATATTTTGTTAATTGATCAAATTAAGTCCGATCTTCAAAAACTAAACATCATTAGAACGATCTCTTCACGAACTAGAACTTTTGTTCATATACTTTCTATAAAATATTTCTAGATTTGAAGCTATTTTGTGCCGATAAAAATAATCGGTATTATGACCTTGGCCTTTGCATATTTTCATCGTTATTTACTATGTGTTTATTTGTATTATTTAAATGCATAAACAGTGAAAAAATGATGAAGATTGAACAAAAATAAAGTCAGGAGCTGCAAAAATGAAGCAACATATGGATTTACATTTGTTTGATAAAAGGATCAAACTTTCGACTGTAGTAATTTTATCAAATGAAGTCCGATCTTCAAAAACTAAACAGCAATGGAAAGATCTCTTCACAAACTCAAACATTTGTTCATATACCTTCTTTAAAATATTTTTAGATTTGAAGCTATTTTGTGCCGATAAAAATAAAAATAATCGGTATTATGACCTTGACCTTTGCATATTTTCATCGTTATTTACTATGAGTTTGTATGTATTATTCAAATGCATAAACAGTGAAAATATGATGAAGATTGAACAAAAAATAAAGTCAGGAGCAGCAAAAAAGAGGAAACATATGGATATACAATTGTTTGATAAGAGGATCAAACTTTGGACTGTGGTCATTTGATCAAATGAAGTCCGATCTTCAAAAACTAAACATTTATGGAAAGATCTCCTACAACCTCAAACTTTTGTTCATATACTTTCTATAAAATATTTTTAGATTTGGTTTTATGCCAATTGGCCTTGACCTTTGCATATTATGGGTGATTTTTTTTCTATGATTTTATTTGATTGATAAAAATGCATTAACAGTGAAAAAATGCTGAAGATTGAACAAAAAATAAAGTCAGGAGCTGCAAATAACCTTAAAAGTCATGCTTTTAAAATGTTGATTTTTCGAAAATATTGGTTATGTTTGACCGCGTACTGTGGACAAACCATGCATTTCTTAAAATCGCCACCCCATATATTTTGTGCGTATATGCCTTGCAAATCATATGCAACAAACAAAATTCTTCTATCTCATCTCTGAATAAAATGGGCACGTTTTTGGTAGACCTACCCTTATTTCACAGTTTTTTTCGAGATTCGAACTTTCAACTTCCTGTAGCACGAAAGTTTTATATACGCAAATTTTTGGAACCTATCATCTTTTATTGGGCTATTTACAAGGAACATTGTGCAAAAACCGCATTTGAATCGGACCTCAAATAATGGAGATATTGCTTATTAAACATTTTCATATAAAACGCCCCCTGGCGGGAAAATCAAAGCAAAAATGAAAATTATCTCGACGTTAGGATCATCTTCAAGTACGTGGTTATTACTGATAAAAGTTTCATAGATGTGGCTTTTCTCACCTCGGAGCTATGCCGTTCACAAAAAAGGGTTAGAAAAATAAAAAAAAAAAAAAAAAAAAAAAAGAAACAAAAAAAAGGGTTTTAAAAAAAAAAAAAAAAAAAAAAAAGAAACAGAACGAGAACAAAGGGTTTTCGCACTGCGATGCGAAAACCCAAAAAAAAAAACGAAGAGAACAAAGGTTTTCGCCCTGCAGAGGCGAAAACCTAAATATTTAAAAGGTTACTTATTTCGTAAACGTCGATAAGAAAACAAGACTTTACTTCGATTTATCGAAATCAACCACGATGTGACCTGAATTAGAATATTGTAATTTGAATAAGTAATTTGAGGAAAGATTTTGAAACATGGCAAACTGCAGACTCATAATTATTATGGCCACTACTTATCTTGGTACACCATGTAGAACATATAGGCATAGAAAATTTACATACGTTGACACTATCACTATCATACTGTGCAGTAACAGATGCTATACATTAACAAAGATAATACACACGTGTATAAACATTAGCGACAAGTTGTTATTTATCAGTTTAGTTCGGATACCCAATGCTACTTCCAACTGCAAGTCATCTCCTGTTTTATGGGTTTTATTTTCTAATAAAAAAGCACATATCAAATATCATATCATTTGATGTGGGGAGAACCTCTAAAACTACCAAGAATTGTCTCCCAAAGCCAGACATATTAATCTCTCACGTATATTTTAGTAGTGTCAAATTGAATATTTTTGTATCAACCGATCACTGAAACAGAATTGATTAAACGTTACGAGGTAATTCGTACAAAGCTTAATGCAATGAGAATATTTTTACCAAAATTAAAGCAGACACTCTGTTCTACCGAGATACCTATTGGTATTGACAGGTTTAACAGTGGTGTTCGTATTCAGTAAATACAAATTATAAGTATTAAGTTAATAGGTGTACGCGGTCATTGAAGAACTTAGTGTACATTTTCCCTTTTCAAAGATTTAATTAATACGTTTAATATGATAAATTTCATTTTACACGCAAATAAATTCAAACTTGTAAATTTATGCCGTCGTAACTGAAGAAAAAATACATTTAATATATATCAAATTTTAAAACAAATAAATCATCGCCGAACATCAGCTAAATCCTTTAGACATGTACCGTGAAGATGCTTATATCTAGATTCTCTGGTAATTGGGCACTTTTCTTTCAGGTTTCCAAGACTGATGGGCCGATGCCGTGTACTGGATCTGGGTATGGTATCAAGTCACTTATCTAGAAGACGCAGTACTTTATCTGTCTTCTGTGGAGTGTGGACAATGATTGTTTCTTTCCAAACCGCAAACCATAAATGGCATTTTTACTGGCAATTCTTGAACTTTTCAAATGTTTAATTTCAATTAGTTGGCATAGTATGAGTTAAACATTTTATAGAACTCTACATTAAATTACACGAGTACGTGAACCGAACAGAGGGCTGCCGGCATCCCTAAACCGGTAAATGGCAAGAACCTTTCTAACTGCGAACCACATGCTCTCTCTCTAGATGTTGGTAATTGCACATTGTCTTACATAAAATCTAATAATGGTAACCAAGCGAAACATTCTTTTCCACTCAATAACTACATCTTCGAGCGATCCTTTTTTCATTAGTAACAACACAAGTAAAGTGCACAGTCATAAAACATTCATTTCCGATGGACTTGCCCTTTTATACATCAACACCACTCTGCGGTAACTCGTCATATTTCAAGTCTGTCTGACACAGTTTTTACCCTGCAAGTATCAAATTTAAAGTATTGGACAGGATGTGCCGCGCCAATGATATACTAAACGTATATATGCTGTTTCAGTTTCCATTGCACAGGTCGTCTGGCGAAAACAGAAACATGCATAAAAAACACGTAACAAAAATATCTATGTATGCATCAAACGAGCTGAATACAAATTGGGGTGAATCAAAAACTTATGTTTAGAGAATCGTATTTCTTAGAAAGGAGGCGGATAAAAAGGATACATTAGATTTGCCAGAATTATTAGAAATGCTTCGGATTTTCATGAAAAAAGTTAGTACTATTTCGTAGGTTTTTAATGAGCATCAATAACGTACGACATATATGTTTTAACATAAAAGGTATAATGAAATGAATTCACACATTCTGCATGGGCAGCGTTGGCTTTCTTGAATATTTGATATTGGAGCGCCGGGGTAGAAAACATCTGTCTATCTATCTTCCTATGATGTGAAACCCCTGTTGGGGACCTAGACCTTAACATGGCCGCGGAGACGAAGTTGTCGAGAACGATTAGTAAAAAATTTCCCAATCGAATGGAAATCAGAGAAATAAAAAGGTTAACATGTTATATTTTTATAAAAAAAAAAAAAAAAGTATGCTAGCAAAATATAGCAGTACAGTAAATACAGCAGGAAAGTATTCATCTGAGAAAATCAACTACATTTTACTGCTACTTCTAAGAATTAGAAAAAAAACTAGCTTTAAAAATTGTGTGAATACATGATTTCTGTCTTACAGATCTCTTTTATTTGAGATTAGAAAGTTCACGACACCTTGTTAAGGATGATTTTACATTTTCATGAAACTAGGTTAACATGTACATCATGATAATGTCTTTTTAATAGTTATGAAATTCATGGCTGTGACATATATTTTACGGTTGAATGAACATGGTAATATTGGTTGTTCTGCATTTGCGTTTAAGCTTTTTTATTTTCTATGAAGATGACTTCACATCTTCCTTAAATTTGACATACAAGTACATCATGATATGGATTATTCAGCGGTAGTATTTATTTAATTTTATGGCTGTGACCTTGTAAATTTGGTTATTCTGCCCCAGGTTTACATCTGTGTTTAAGCTTCTTTTTCTATAAAGGTAACTTCACATCACCATGAAACTTTATACAAACCATTATATAAACTTTTTAAAAATACAAGCAAATATTTGGTTCTGACCATATCCTGGCGGGGCATAAGTGTCTCAGAGACACGTTTTCTTGTATTTCTTATGTTTTATTTAGCATCAACAACCAAAGACAAATATGTTTTAATATAAAAGGTTTTATGAAATAAATAAACACAATGTGCATGAGCAGCCTGTCTTGAATATTTGATATCGGAGTGTATCGGGCATTTTGCTAGGATATAAATTTACTTTCATTTCCCAGAATTTGGATTGTATCAACTCATACTTCACCATTTATGTTCCATGATCTATACCCAGAACTGACTAGCATTAAACCTCAACTCTGGCTTATAAGTCAATTTGCCCTATCCGTCTGACAAATTGAATTAGATGTGATTTATCATAAATAGTTCGGTAAGGTGCCAGACGAGTCATGTGTTAATAAATCGCCTTAGAAGACGTATGTTATGCCAGTCTATTTAATTCATCAATTAACGATTCGTTTAAGACAGTATTATTTTCAAAGCGCCTGTTTAAATCGTTAAAACCAGACAATCCATTAAAATGCATTTATAAAAACTCTTACCTTTTGAAACACAGAATGAATTGCTTTAAGCAAAATATTTTTGTTTACCGACACATATAACAGTTCAAACAGCTTAACGGTCACGTTATAAGAACTTTTAAATGGCAGTCATAAGGAACGTAAATCGATACAAGAAACTTTAATTGTTTCCTTTGTTTTAGGGGTTTTAATGTCCCATCGACAATAGTTTAGTCGTTTGGAGACCGTGTCTATTTAAGACAAATACAGATTCATATAGCGCTGACACACTGCAATATCACGCCATAGTCATGAGGAACGATACAACATTCAGTCTCAATGCCAAATACTACTGTAATTGCTGTGCATTTAGGCAACGCGCCAAGCAGGGGACCACCAGTACCATTTTAGATGACGATGGTATGTCGCGTTCTGGGATCGAACCTACAACTTACCGCTCCCAATGAGGACGTTTTAACCAATCGGATTTCGTGGGACTGTACAACGGATTTGTCTTACTGTCTTACATAAAACTCATTTTTTTATATTCATGTCCTTTTAAATGTTTCTTCGTGCACTCATATAATAGCTTAAACAATATACATATGTGTATATCTATACTGTATGCATAATACTTACTACAGAAAAGTGTGTTTTTACTTTTAATAGGGCTCTTTTTATCAATGTTTGATAATTAGTTTAAACATATTTGCAAGTTACAAAGATACACAAAAAGGATTTGAATTGAAAAAAATTATTGTAGTTCTTAACCTAGATAATAAATTTAACAGAAATATTGGATATATTACAAATAATTGAACATGGTACATTAATAGGGTGGTATCAATACTAATAAGTAAAAGTGAATTTAAGTAGTACTGGGTAAATGGTAAGTAAAGGATTGTCAGAGAAAGATTTGTTGCTATATAGAGGGTAAAATGAAGACCGAATTCAAGAATCAAAACGCTTGGATAGTCTGATATAAAGATAGATAGCTTCAAATATTGCAATATTTGTTCGATTTTCGAACAAGGGATTTCCTTTAAGAATAACCTCAAAGGATGGTTGGCAGTACATAGAGATAATGTCGAGGAGTGACTGGCGAATGTGACGGTAGTTGCTACAATGAAAGAAATAATGCCTAGCGTTTTCAATTTCGCCACAGCTACACAAGGGTGAATCTACTATGTTTTTCCGGAAGAGGTCATATTTTAGTGAACTACTCTCTGTACTGATACGGAAAAGAAGTACTTGAGATCTTCTATTACCATGGAAATAATACTGGGGTAACTTTGTCACTGTGGGCTTGATTTTATATTTGAATGATGAGAGCGATCTTGAGGTCTGCAAGGACGGGTCTAACGTGTTCCACTGACTAATACTAAAAGGAAAGAAAGAGTTCAAGTACAGGGCAGTTCTACATCGGGGGAGAGGTATTTCATTGCTATTTCTAAGGTGTTAGATAAATAGGAAGGTGAGAGGTATTCGTCATTTTATATATTAGAAATAGTGCATGTTGTTTTAAAGTTTCCCAACCGGTTTCAGTGTACAAATGAGTTTTTGAAATAAGTTTACTGGCGCCTGTAACAATTCGAGCGGCTTCAAGCTGAATACTTTCGAGTTGATCTTTTTCATATTGAGAACAGTTATTCCAAATTAAGTCACAATATTCAAGAATAGGGCGAATGAATGATATGTATATTATTTCTAGGCTCTTTCTGTCAAAAGTATATTTTAATCGTCTCATTCTTTGTATTCTACTCCAAGCTTTATTTGAAATATAATCTATATGTGAATGCCATTTACAGTCATTAGACAGAATGATTCCAAGATGTTTATGTTCGGTTACTTCTTTAATTAGTTGGTTTTCCATGTAAAACGGTGGGTGAAAAGGTTTGATAAGTTTTCGGCTAATAAGTAGTGACTGTGTTTTAAGGGGGTTAAATTTTACTAACCACTTGTCTGTCCATTTAGCACGGTAATTTAACTTTTCGGCATCACAAACAGGATTATTTACTATTACAAACAAAGAGGTGTCATCAGCCTAGAGGCGAATGTTAATACGAATATGAAACGTTATGTCATTTATGTATAGTAAACACAGAATAGGACCAAGAATAGAACCTTGAGGAACACCTGCTTTAATGTATCGCCACTCAGAATAAACCCCTGGGATAACAACTCTTTGTTTCCTATTTAAAAGATAACTACGGAACCAATTAAGAATTGTACAACGAACACCAACAGCTTCAAGTTTGTGCAAAAGACCCTCATGCCAAACAACTCTTACTTCTTGGCCTGAATCAAGTGCTTTACAAAATGTATCGTATAAGTAAACAAGTTGATTCGTAGTTCTATCACCAGGAATGAATACTGAGTTATATCTAAAGTGGTTGAACAAATGTTTAAAGACTAGCCTTTCAAGGACTTTACTAAGAGTTCACAAAAGAGAGATTGGACGATAGTTAGATACAAGAGAGGGGTTACCAGCTTTGAAAACTTGACAGACATGAGCTAATTTCCATGTTTCAGGAAAGACACCAATTGATATACTGTGATTAAACAAAGAACAAAGCGGAATCGACAGTTCAGGAGCAGTTTCTTTAAGAACCCGGTTACTAACACCATCAGGCCCAGCGGCTTTTGAAATGTTAAGGTCCTGAAGAATTGGTAAGATATCACTTGGAGAGACAGCAAAAGATGACAATACACTATTCATGTTTGAGCGATCAAGTGGAGGTACTATTCTTGTATTATCATTTATAACAGTTTGAGACGAAAAGAAAACATTTAATAAGTCAGCTTTAATTTTATTGTCTGAGTAAACTATATTTCCATCTTTCAAGGGAGGTATGGTATCAGTTTCATTAATATTAAGATTTTTTTTTCAGTAGAGACCACTATGGTTTGGAAGAGATTGATTCAGATTTAAGAGTGTCGGCCAATTTCTAAATGTGATTGGTCTTAGCTTTTCGGATCAGGTCAGTTACTTCATTTCGAATGAGTCTAAATTTTTGCCAACGGTAGGGAGAGTTCGATGATCTGGCTCTACGGAAAAGACGTCTACGTCTTCTAATCTTGGATGTTATTGATGTTGTTACCCACGGAGGATCATTTGGACGTATTTTCACTACTTTGGGAGGAATGTATTGTTTCATGAGTTCTAATAATTTGGCGGTGAAATTCTGAGCATATTTGTTAACATCGGGATCAAAGCATTCTTCCCTGTTTGTGTTTGAAATAGCAGTGCGCAGAGATATGAAGTCACATTGATCATATAGCCACACTAAGCGTGATATTAATGAGGTACGTGGTTTTTGGAATTTAAAGAAAGCAACAATAGGGCAGTGAAATCGAACTTCCTGGTGAAGACATGGGTCACCAACATGACAGTAAAGAAGGTTGGCTGGGCTTTTAGCGATAATCAAGTCAATAAGTGACGAACTACTTTCAGTGAAATGGGTGGGGGAGGTTATACATTAAGAGAGACCAAGTCTCGTGCACAATGAGACAAGCTTGCAACAAGCAACAGGATAAAGCATATTTCTGTTAAAATCACCTGTAACAACAATATCGTCAATACCAGTATCAGTTGCAAGATGTATGGAGTCCTCAATCGCTGAATCGTAATCTACATTTGAGTTTGGTGGTCTATAAAATACATCAATAAGAATGCGTTTAGAGTTGAGAATAACTTCAATCCAGATATTTTCTAATCTATTTGTCTCAAGATCGGGTCGACGAAGATGATATATGGTGTCCTTTATATAGATGGCCACACCGCCATGTCTGTAAGTGATCCGGTCCTTTCTTTCCGGTGGTTTGAAAGATGGAAAATGGATATCAGAGTTCTTTATTCGATCAGTCAGCCAAGTTTCAGAGAAACATATAATGTCAAAATTGGAGAGTTCAGTGTGGATAATATCTACCGTTTTGATTAGACTCTGTATATTGTAATGAACAAGGGACAAGTGATGTGATAAGAGATTCAAATCATCTGTAGAACTACTAGTTGATGAACTATTAGATGAATTAACTGATCCATGATTCGGGTGAACGTCACCAGATAGCAACAACAGAAAAAACACCAAACGCGTTAGTGCACATGATATCAGAGATGAAATACGCAGAAAATTTTATATTGGAGAGATGCACTTTTGATATAGGGTAGTTTTTGACAGGTTTACAATTTATAGCTGATGTATATATTTGTTCATCATTATGCATAAGAATAAATTTAAGACTAGAAAGTGCAAAAATATCCCACTATACATACAACAAAATCAACATACATAACCAAGATTTTCTGTAGGGGAGTCTGAATTTCTTTGAAGCATAATGGGTAGTACAAGAAGACTTAGTATGAAATAAATGCAGCCGGTTTTTGCATGTTCCACAGTAGAGCTAACCATTGGGTAAAAGTATAACCTGGGTGATTAACACGCCAGCTGCTGATAGTGGTAGCTATAATCGACCTTGCACCCTGTGAACATCATCAAGTTCTGAGTGTAGAGAAGATCAATAGGAAAGAAGAAAGAGATCAGAAGTAAAACAATGATGTTAAGCATTAGGTTAATTATTTTAGTCATAATATATTTCATAATTTGTTGGTGTCAGATCCTGTAATAGATACTGAACATCGTCCATGATTTGGATTACATAATTAGTAATTGAAAAACAAAACTACGTAACAAGCAAACTCTTAGCAAATTTCATGTGTTTAACAATGATTTTCACGTTGTGAAGTGAAACTTCATTTAAAGACTGTTTATATATGTAGAAAAAAAATCAACGTTAGCAAATATTTATGAATTCCCTCCAAAAAACGGAGTATTATACAAAAAAAAATTCCTTAATGACCATTCCCTGTATTTTGAATATATACTTAAAGAATACCTTTTAATCAAAACAGTACAAGATGAAATATATTGTAAAATAAACAAATGATGATGATGATAATGATGGTGATGATAATGATGATGATAACCATGGAGTTGATGATGATGAGGAAGAGGAGAAGGTTTACCACAACAAGATATATATTAGAAGTTGGTCAAAAAACAAATATAATCAGTGATTTTTTCCCACTTCCCCCACTCCTGTAAAGGGGGAAAAATAAGCGCGACGAACCCTCAAAAGGGGAAATTTAAGAATGGTTATGATTATCTACCCAAGTAAATGTTGCGTACATGGCCATTATCATAAAATGAATGAAGAAAAAAAAAAGACAATTTGAAAATATACATTTTGCAGTGATAAGTAAATTCTGTGAGGGAAAAAATCTGTTTTAAAGGGAAAATTTAATGTCAATAAGGGGAAAAATCGATATTTTTGCAACAGGATATAAATTAAAATGTTAATTAGTTAAAAAAAGCATTTGCAAATGACGATGATGATGGTGATGTTCATGATAATGATAACAACGGTACGTTTTTTAGCTCACCTGAGCATAGCTCAGGGTGAGCTTTTGGGATACTTGATTGTCCGTCGTCCGTCAACAATTTTGATGTTTACACACTAGAGGCCACAATTTTTATCCAATCTTCCTCAAACTTGGTCAGAATGTTTGTCTTGATGATATCTTGAACCCTTTCGAAAATGGGTCAGGTTAACTTGGTCAGAATGTTTGTCTTGATGATATCTTGAACCCTTTCGAAAATGGGTCAGGTTGGATCAAAAAGTAGGTCAGTAGGTCAAATCTTAGAAAAATCTTGTTTACACACTAGAGGCCACAATTTTGATCCAATCTTCCTCAAACTTGGTCAGAATGTTTGTCTTGATGATATCTTGAACCTTTCGAAAATGGGTCAGGTTGGATTAAAAAGTAGGTCAGTAGGTCAAATCTTAGAAAAATCTTGTTTACACACTAGAGGCCACAATTTTGATCCAATCTTCCTCAAACTTGGTCAGAATGTTTGTCTTGATGATATCTTGAACCCTTTCGATAATGGGTCAGGTTGGATCCAAAAGTAGGTCAGTGGTCAAATCTTAGAAAAATCTTGTTTACACATAGAGGCCACAATTTTGATCCAATCTTCCTCAAACTTGGTCAGAAAGTTTGTCTTGATGATATCTTGAACCCTTTCGAAAATGGGTCAGGTTGGATCAAAAAGTAGGTCAGTAGGTCAAATCTTAGAAAAATCTTGTTTACACACTAGAGGCCACAATTTTGATCCAATCTTCCTCAAACTTGGTCAGAATATTTGTTTTGATGATATCTTGAACCCTTTTGAGAATGGGTCAGGTTGGATCAAAAAGTAGGTCAGTAGGTCAAATCTTAAAAATCTTGTTTACACACTAGAGGCTACAATTTTAATCCAATCTTCCTCAAACTTGGCCAGAATGTTTGTCTTGATGATATCTCGAACCAGTTTGAAAATGGGTGGGGCTGGACAGAAATGTAGGTCAGAAGGTCAAATCTTAGAAACTTTTTGTTTATACTCTGAGGGCAACATTTTTGGTCCAATCATTCTCAAACTTTGGCAGAATGTTTGTCATGTTGATATCTTTTGTGGATGGGGTCAGAAAATTCCTGAACATTGTTTCACCTCATCATCTTAATTCTAAAGCAATCTGTTTTGTACAGGCAATGAATGATACTTTTCTCGGGTGAGCGATCTAGGGCCATCTTGGCCCTCTTGTTATATAAAAATGACACTGAGTCAAGAATAACAAATGTAACAAACTTGTGACATATATAACAAGCTATACATATGAGATGATGATGATGATGATAACAACGACAGGGTGTTTGCATAAAATGACACCTAGTCAAACAGAACAAATGTAATAAATTTGTAACATATATAACAGGCTATACAAATAATGATGATGATGATGATGATGATGATCACAACGACAAGATATTTACATAAAAATGACACTCAGTCAAGAACAAATGTAACACAAGAGTACCAGTGCCGCCACAATATGCCCCGCCACAAAATATAAAGATCAAAATTGTTGAGGCAAGATATGGACGTACGGACGGACGGAAATTATGACGCCAATAAACGACCGCCTCCGGCTGCGTATAAAAAGTGCAACATATATAACAAGCAATACATATTATGATGATTAATACGCCGACAAGATATGTATTGAATTGTCACTTGGTCAAGAAAGACGAATGTTACTTATTTAACAGGTAGACAAATGATGATGATGATGATGATGATGATGATATAGCCGGCAACAACAATTCGATCAGGACAATAAAGATACATAGTTATGCCAATGCCGACGATATGACTGATAGCAGTGCCAACAGTATTACCAATTACTACTGTTTGATAATTATAATCATATTGGTGGGCCGAAATAAATGAGACACAATGGCACAGTGCATATTATGTGGTTAACTGAGAAAATGGGCATGACAATACTTTCATGAAATTTCCAATAGTAAAACACCTAATGGCACCTCACGGTGCTTATTCCGATTAATTTTGTTCAAATTATCATACATTATTTATAAGAAATCTTATTTGGAAATATGTTACTATATATCAGAATTAAGTATTCTGAAATCACATTTTTTGTGTTTCTTATTTCTTAAGATATATGCACTGTAATGAACGTATTCTGTAGAATACAGTGTAATATTACATTATAAGCAATTATTGACGTCATGAATATTTAACTAGATTTAGCGATGAGACTCAAGTGTCACACTTAACCAAGCTTTAAGTTCTCGATTTCGCTAAAAGGAATAAATAATGACTTTAAAATTTAGATCTACTTTCAAATACGACACACTGTTCCAATAATTGATATAAATTACATTCTATCCCTATAACGTACTAATATTTCATTCTAATGATGTTGTAGTTGTCTTGAATAAGAAAGAAAGTTCGAAAAATAAGCCTTTACACGTATGCGAAGTAAACTAATACAAAGGTATTACGATTATATCTTACTCTAAGATTCTCGGATGTTATAAAGAATATATTTTGTACTTAATTATTCATTATAACGATTGTCTATGCGTTCACTCATAAACCAGTATATTTTGGGAAAATGTCAGTGTGATACCATAGACGCATTTTCTCTCATAACTAACTTATGTTCAAAATGGTGATTCTGCGAGTTGTTTCGGAATTTATTTCCTATAATTAACAAAATGATTCAAAACACACACAAATCCTCCTTAACGCCCTATATGGGTCTACTGTTTATTTCATGTTTTAGACATACGTCATCAAAATTTCTTCTTTTAAAATGTAACTGTATCAGAGGAACAATAAGAAAAAGAAAAATAAACTGTTTAATAAAACGTTACTTATTTCTTTTACGTCGATTGAAAAAAAACAACAATTGGTTCCAACTTATTGATATCATCTTCATTAAAACCTGGATTAGACTTGCAGTTTGGGGATTGATTTTGAAACATTCTTGTCTTGTCCAAGTTAAGAATGAACTTACAAACATCAGATTAATTATTAATATACGTTACCACCAAATGATGTTACACTATGTACAACATAAAGGCATGGTATTTATTTGTCAAGAATTATTTTTAAATACGTTTACATATGTAAATGTGTACACATCACTATATTGCTAAGAAGATGCGCAATAGTAAACCACAATAAGCACAAATATAAACATTATATACAAGTGTCGTTAATTAGTTTTACTAGTGTTTTCAGTGTCTGACAATCAAGGTTACTTCCAAGTGCAAGTATAAGTCTGTCTTATAAATTTTCTTTTCTAATAAAAAGGGGGACGTATTAAACATCATCTGATGTGGGATACCGAGAATTGTCGTCAAAAGCCAGACTAATTAATCTGTTACGTATAAATGAGTTGTGACAAACTGAATATTTTCGTACCAACCAATCACTGAAACAGAATTGATTAAACGTTACGAGAGAATAAAAAGATTCATCAAATAGGATTTTTCTCGAATATACCGAGAGACACATGGTAAGTATTCAGTTAGCTGTGTAAAACATTTTAGTACTTAGTGTTCATTTATACTTTCTTGAAATTTATTTTTTAAACTCCGGAAAATTCATTTTTGGGGGGGGACACTTTTAACCTGGCGAATAACGTTTCATCGGAACATAAATCGAAATTTATTCATTTAATCTGTCTGATTTGAATTAAAAGAAATAGTCAACAAATTTGAAAACAAACAAATCATCGATAAGAATTTGACAAACCTTGTCATCCAAAGTGAACGGCCGTGAAACGTTAATTTTCAATGTACCTGCTCTTTTATACAACATCACTACTCTGTTGTTACTCAGCATGTTCCAAGTTTGTCTGACACAGTATTTACCCTACAGAAGTATCAAATTTGAAGTATTGAACAGAATGTGACAGTGATTGTTTATAGGGTTTGTTGTTTTAGTTAGGGTTGGCTGTCTTAGTCCCGATGCAGCACCAACATGAACATGGTATAAAATACACGTAACAAAAATATCCATGTAGGCGTGAAACGATTTGAATTAAATCTTAAATGAACCTAATGTTTGCATGAAGAAAATCAAAGTTGTTAGATAGGAGAAGGATTATAGGGATAAAGTAGTATTTGCCGGAAACAGAAGGAGTGCTCCGGTCTTTGTAATACCATGGAAAAAAGTTGTTACAGTGATAAAATGATATATTTTTTTGTCTTTTTCCTTGTTCTTGAGTACT
>CM037778.1:65548907-65569002 GCA_021229015.1 Solen grandis | reverse complement strand
AATGACTCCACATCTGTCAGGAGACAAGGTTAGTTCTATTCGTTAAGATTGCTTTTTGACATTGATTTGTAATAACATTTGTTAATTGGATATCAGACTGAATGAACAATGCATAGAATATGATGATAGCACACATTTGTATAAAGTTACGACCTTCTTGATCAAGTGATGTCAGATTCTGTTCCTAACAAATGCTTCGATACAGTACCAGAGAACAAATAGAAAATTGTACATATTCCAATGAAATTGGCAATTCTGAAGTTTTAGTGCAAGTGTTATCAATAAAGTCTATTTATTTGAAATAGATACAACACACATCTTATCCTACAATGCAATTTAAGCTGTTCTAGCAGGATAGGTGTTTGTTTTTTTGCACAAACATCTAAAATTCAATTTACTTTATGTTTCATTACTCATGACCTTTCATTACTTGAAAAACTTGAACCTTGCTTATTTACTTATCTGTGAAGGCAATGCTATTAGCCTTTGTCTAGAAACCCTTTCTAATAAGTTCCTGTTGAGATTTAACAACTGTCTCAAAAACAATTCATGTCCTTGTAGAACATTTTCTTTACTCCATCTTTTTCATTGAACATCACAGCCTTTAACTGTAAATGTTCAACAAGACTCTAATGTTAGACATAGTACCACACTGGAAAGACTTTAATTGACTTTTAATGATCAAAAACCTTAAAAAAGAAACGTTTTTTCTGTTTATCTGATCCTTAGGAAGTTGCTTACATATTCTTTTTCTATCTGTGTTCATTAATGGTGAAATCAGTTGCTTGAAGTAGCAGCCGTATGAAGTACAGTAATTTGCGGTACACACATTTTACATCGCAATTAGCAGATACCTCTAATGATCACTGGTAAACATTACAAATTATACATATAGATTTTTTTTGGTCTTTCTTATTTCATTTACTGTGCATCAAATTTAAGACTTGGCATTCATATAATTTAAATGTGTGCAGCTAGTGTTTTGATAAAGAAATGCCAGGAAACGTATTATTCTAAACAGTACTGGCATTTCAAGGTAAATAATTTAATGAACATTTCACAGTTCATTAAATAAACTTTTAATGGATATAAGCTAACTTTTGATTTTATCATCTGTGGTAAACAGTGCAAGGATGCTATTTTTGTGTAGTTCTGCTTCTTTGAGCAGACTCAAACCCTAAGTCATATAACTGTAAGGCTTAACTGCAACACTGACATTTCCAGTTATTTTGAGGCAACCCCACATAACAAAAAAGTTACCAAAGTTGTCCAATTAAAGTCATGTAACCTTTTAATCACAATCATAAGGAGAGAAAATCAAAGGATATATCGTGTGATATGACAAGTATCTTTGCCTGTTCCAGGAAGCCTGAATCTGCCTTCTGTACATTCACAACATCTCTCATCACTTCCGTCACCATGTCAGACGAGCACTGCAAAACAAAACCAAAAAACTGTCATATTCTCTAAATCATTAAAAATAATGTTGAAATGTGACTAAGTTTCAACTTCCTTCTGATTTGATTTTTTTCCCATTATCTGCCCTGTTCTAATGAAACTTAATCTGTTATATACATCTGAATTCGAAAAATCCTTGCCATTTGTATACATAATTTTATTAGCCTTTCCCATAAATGGCTTGGTAAACTGCTAAAAAATAGTATCGCAAACAAAACGTTAATTTTGTTAATTGGGTAAACCAGGTCAACCATTGACTACCTATTACCTAAGTTTAGCCACTGGATATCCCGTGAGTCAATTCTAATACATCTGTAAACACTGGAAAGGTCTATGACAGCTGAGTCTGATAGGTTCTTTATAGATCTAGTTTTATACATGTACAATTTAACATTCCATCTGTGAAATTTCAATGTATATTCCAATACCAGCTTTCTATCCTCAGGATGCGTTGAAACACTCAAAAATCAGGAAACAAAACAACAACACCATTGCAAGTGTTTTACAATATATAATAAAATACTGCAGAATCTTCTCACTGAAAACAAATTAATCAAAACCAAAGAAATAATAATCAAATTATTAGAATTATAAGAACATATTTACAAACAGAAAGTGAAAATAATTGCTTTATATTATCTTCATCTAAAGATAATTTGAAGAAATGTTTAGAAAACAGATTAATGCCATGAAAATATCATACATCAAAACTTGCATATGGATGTGAATGATTAAGTGCTTTCCAAATCAAGCAGAAATTTTCTTTGATTTTAGTGTTTTATCTGTATCTGTTTTAAGGAGGAGGGAATAAATTAAGCTTAAAAAAAATTATGTTTCCTGCACTTTAGCTAATAATATTAGACCATCAGCATTCATTTTACATTTAAGGTGCAGAAAGCATACATTTTATATAAATGCATTTCAGTCCCCCCCCCCAACTTTTTTCAAACACCCTTCTTTAAACAAAACAGTTTTTGTGAAAAACTGAAGTATACTGTTAACAGTAGATTTCTTATCATGAGGTTGGTACAGTTGACAGTAGATTTCTTATCACAAGGTTGGTACAGTTGACAGTAGATTTCTTATCACAAGGTTGGTACAGTTGACAGTAGAGTTCTTATCACGAGGTTGGTACAGTTGACAGTAGATTTCTTATCACGAGGTTGGTACAGTTGACAGTAGATTTCTTATCATGAGGTTGGTACAGTTGACAGTAGATTTTTTATCATGAGATTGGTACAGTTGATAGTAGATTTCTTATCACGAGGTTGGTACAGTTGACAGTAGATTCTTATCACGAGGTTGGTACAGTTGACAGTATATTTTTCATCACAAGGTTGGTACAGTTGACGGTAGATTTCTTATCACGAGGTTGGTACAGTTGACAGTAGATTTTTTATCATGAGGTTGGTACAGTTGACAGTAGATTTCTTATCACGAGGTTGGTACAGTTGACAGTAGATTTTTTATCATGAGGTTAGTACAGTTGACAGTAGATTTCTTATCATGAGGTTGGTACAAAACTGCTTCTTCATCTTCAGGTGGCTACAACAGATCTGCACCATAGGTCCTCATTAAAAGACCATATCTGTTGTTTGCTTGTTTATTGGGATTAATGTCCCACCAACAGTAGTTTAGTCATTTGAAGACTGTCTACTTGTGACAGATATAGTTCTGCCTCAATGCTGTATTATGCCATGGACATGTGGCATGATACCACACCCAGTCACATTATCCTGTTAGCAGGCCCAGCAGTTCTGGAACTACATTAATATGCTGCATGCCAACAAGGGAATTATTACAATACCATTTTTTTACTTTTGATATATTGCAGCAAATTATCAAACCAATGACCTGTCATTTCCGGGGCGAATGCTCTTACCACTTACACATCGGTGTGTATTTTTGAAAATAAGAAATTAATTTATGTTTTGTTTTTATCATATGTTTTTATGTTTTATCTTATCATTTGTTCTTATTTTTATAGGATGAAACTAACTGTACAATATAATTACGGACATAAAGCAAGTACACATAGCATTACTCACAAGTGACAGGAATTGTCACAAAACCAGGTTTTCATTTCGCAATGTTTCGTCCCAGTACAGATTATTTGTATCAGTCAAATAATTTTGCGCTCAATGTCTATTAAATCTAATGCTAAAATATAACTAAGGGTGAACCTGCAAAACCAATCATTACTATATATTTTAAAATTAAGGAGTTATGCTCCATATCAGGAATTTTTACGAAGGGGCAAACATGTAACTCCGAAATTATGAACCACAGAGTGAGGTTCCTATGTACTGCATTCCGCCTCAATGAGATGTATGCACCTATAAAGTTTCAAGTCAATACCTCTTATAATGTAGGAGTTATGCTCCGGACAAGGAATTTTATCAAAGGGGCATAACTCCATCATAAATGGTCAAACTGCAAAACACAGGTAATATTCTTCAGGGTGACTTAGTTAAGGTACTTCTATTAAAGTATGGACAAAATTTATTAAGAAATGTTGAAGTTGTGCACGAAAGAATATTTACCTTTATATTACATCCATTAAGGGGCAAAGGGCCAAAACTGCATCAAAAATAGTCGAAACACAAAACCCTGACATTATGCACCGGGCCACTATGTAATAATGCTTCTGTAAAAGTTTGGGCCAAATCCGTAGAAAAATGTAGGAGGAGTTGCACACAGAAGAAATTGTTTACGCCCACCCACCGACATACCCCAATCTAATAACCAGAGTTTTCCTTCGGAAAACCTGGCTAAAAATCTTTCCAGCAGCACTTAGAAGGTTACATAATGTACATATGGCATTTCTTTTATAATATTTTAAACAGTTGGCTGTCTAAAAAGTCCTATCATTTGTGAGACAATGTCTAATTATACATGTTTCAAATTTTCACACCCCAGAGGAACTGAAAATTTGACTGTAATTAGATGAATTTATTCCAGATAATTATACTGTCATAAACACACGAATAGACAAATTAGGCTAAAAACCCAGACCATATCAGCACAATTAATCAAATATTTTTTTATAACCCCATGAAATAATAATGAATGGTGGGGGGATTCCTTCCATCTTTAAACAAAACAAGCGTGGAGTTATCAGTTTTGAAAAATACATCAATATCTTATTTGTCTGATAATAGCTGAATGTTGTCAAAAAACAGAGAAGCCAGTGAACACCTTATCCTTCATTGTAAACGAGGGAGACTATTTAATCAAAGTGATTAATACACCATACTTTTACACTCTGAACCTTTCAGAATATCAGCTTTAAACATTGACAGATATTACTGTAAAACAAGCAGCTCAGGTTTTATTTTATGACAAAATAGAAAACAAATATATATCAAGTGAGAATAAAACAAAGCACTCTAATAAAGGCTAAAAAAACGAACGAACTTAATCAGATTGTCAGTTAAACCAGATTGTCAGTTAAATTGAAAACATTAATACAAAACATTTTGCTTCTCTCACAACTGTATGCACAAGCCATTAAAATACTGGCAATCTCCTATAAAATGTTCATTAAAACAGTAAAAATCATTGATTTGTTACATTAACTTTTGTGACAATTTATTTAACATGATTGAATACTTTCACACCTTAAAAAACCATGAAAATATCCTGTAATGGCCATGAATAGAGCCAAAACCATCAATAACTAGATGGGTGTTCCTTGGAACACCTGTGTCTTCTGAATTCCAGCAGTTGTCACAGAAAGGGTGAGCATCAAGCAATCAAAATTCATAAAATTAATTTTTGTTCTGCCGACAAGGCATCACTATTCAAAAACAAGGTCCTATCATTTGACGCCAACACCCTGATATAAAAGGTTGAGGTCTGGAATTAACTTAATTACGTCTAAAGAGTTCATGCATCACTAACATATGCATTGTCTTAACCCTTACCCTGCTGGAACCATAAGTGTTAACCTTTGCCACCAGTAAAGAGCAAAGCCAGCCTGCACATTTTTGTCTGGCTCTTTACTGTTGGATGATCAACTATAAGTTTTAATCTTGTTATCCCTAAAATTGACAATGGGCAGTTCCAAAAAAGGTGCCGGCTAAGTCCATTTGAGAAATTCAGCAGGTTATATAAGGGTTAAAATATGTTATAGTTTCCTATGTGAAATTATGATTGTACCAGTCACAGTGTTTAACAATTACAACAAACCTATGTCATAAGTTAAAATTCAAACTGCAATTTTCTAATTTCACTAGTTATTTTTTGATGAAATGAATATTGTAAACATTCAAACTAAAAAAAAACAAATTCTTCAAAAATGTCCCAACTAAATTTTCCTCTTTTTATCAATACTTACAAAATTTATATATATCTTTTTTTGTATTTCCTCCTTTTAATTGAAACAAAATGAATGTATTCTGCATTTTTTCACTCTACCATTAGGTATATGTAAACTGTTTCACCTTCAAGGTTTTCTTTACAAAAGGTAAAATGACAGCAAGCCCACAGAAGATTGTGCCCTACCTCAATTACATGTACAATATGTTTCAAGTACACAAAAGTAGGCCTGTCATGGGTTCAGTCTGGTAGTTGTTCTGCAGGTTCTTCAATAACCTCTCATAGTGGTCTGAAAATATACAATCAGTTGATAAAAAAGGACAAGTACTAACTGTTGTAACATAGAGTGCATGGAGGTCTAAAATAAAATTGCCTAAGCCCTGTCCTCATTTCACCAGCTGCAAACCTGTTTGTAGGACACTGTCAAGACATGAAGGGGCTATCTGACTTTTACTCAATTTAGCCAATATATGTACTAGGACTATCAAAATAGAAAAGTGGATGCTACACTGTGAATTCTGTAATTCTTAAAAACCAAAGGCCTAAATTTGTAAGTATGAAGTAAATATTTGTTAACATTTAAACTAAAAAAAAAAAAATCTTCAAAACTAAATTTCTCTTATAATCCAGCTTTTTTGCCCACAACCGTGTCATAACATTTAATGATCATGGCATGTGGTAGTGTCTGAAAACTCAATTTTTCATGAATTTATCCTGGAGAAACATAAACAAAATTATAATCAAGTTTGGTGAAGATTTATAGCCAAACTTCACTTACATAGAGAGTAGCCCCTTTTAATTTTGTCAGTTTTGTATAAATTCACAGAACATAACTAGACTTGCTGATTGTGATTTTGTTATATTTCAAGTTTTATAGCTTAGTTTTTACTTACTTCTTTTAACATAGGGAATACATTTTACTTTGAACGTGCACATAAATTAGATTCATATTTCTACATTATGACATCATATTATATGCTTTACTATTGAATACAATAAATCTATATCACTGATTAAAATGTAACTTCCCACAAATATCACTGACAATGAACAAGCAAAAGTTATTGTGAAAATATAGAAATTAAAAAAAAAAAAAAAAAAACTCATCTTCTTCATCTTTTCCAGAAGTAAACATTATTTGCAAATGTTTGATTTGAGCATTATTCAAATGCATTTAGAAAATGGAGACATTCTTTACACAATTTCCAATCTAGCCAGCTGTATTGATTATATAAGTAACTAGAACCATCACTGAAGTTGATGGAATGTCCCCAACTTATTGCTTTGTCACAGAAAATAAAGCATAGGCCAAATCACCAAAGTGTTCCCACATGTAATCATAAAAAAAATCATAAAATAAACTGATATAATAACTAGATGCCCAAGGGCAACATGTAAAGTCTGCGGCCTAAGGTGCCCCTTTCACCTCTAACGAGACCCTGACCATGGAGCTAGGGACCCAACTCTTTCGTGTGATACATCATCTCATTGAGGCAAAACTTACTGCCAAATCTTTTGAGAATCCTCTGATCAAGAGAAAAAGAACAACCCAAAAACGCAATCCAGTATGATGACCTTCACTTCTAAGTATGACCTTGACCTTGAAACTATGGACCCAACTCTTGTGCTTAACACTTCTGATCATTTAGGCAAACACTACTGCCAACTTATTTGAAAAACCCTCTATCCATGTCTAGGTTACAGACAAGCAAATGACCGTTGACCTCTAGGTATGACCTTGACCTTTGAGCTAGGGTCACAACTCTTGTACATGACAATCTGTCCAATTGAGGTAAACACAACTGCAAGTTTATATGGAAATCCTGCCATCAACGTCTAAATTACAGCCCAGGCAAGCAAATGTCCTTTAATCTTTATGTGCGACCTTGACTTTGGAGCTGCGGACCTAACTCTTGCGCTTGACACTCCATTTCATTGAGGTTAACATTAATGCCAAGTTATTTAAAAATCCATGTCTAAGTTACAGCCCTGACGAGCAAATCCAACTCCATGACATTTTACTTCTAGGTGTGACCTTGACCTTTGAGCTAGGGGCAAAACTCTTGTGCCTAACTCTAGGTCTAATTGAGGTTAACATAACTACATGTACAAAGTTATTTGAAAACCCTGTGATCCATGTCTAAGTTACAGCCCAGAAAAGCAAATCCAACTCCATGACCTTTGACCTCATAGTGTGACCTAAACCTTTGAGCTAATGACCAAACTCTTCTGCAAGACACTACGCTTCATTGAGGTTAACATAACTGCCAAACTGTTTGAAGATCCTGCAATCCATGTCTAACTTACAACCTGGACAAGCAAATCCAACTCTATGACCTTTGACCACTATGTATAACTTGAACATTGTGCACGACACACTGTCTCACTTAGCTTGACATTTGTGTCATATTATTTGAGAATCCCTCAATCCATGGGGAAGTAACAGCAATTCATTTTTGACCTTTGAACTCAAAGTATGACCTTTAACTTTGAACTATGATTCTGGTTCGTGTGCATGACACAACATTTCCTTTAGTTTGACATTTGTGTCAAGTTATCTGAGGATCCCCCCCAATTATGAAAGAGTAATGGTTCGGATAAGCTATTTTAGACTATTTTTTACATTTGACTTTTAAGTGTGACCTTGACCTTTGAGCTACGAATCTGGTTCTTGTGCATAACACTTCGTCTCAGTGAGCTTGACATTTGTGCCAAATTATTTGAGAATCCTTCCATCCATGATGAAGTTTTAGCCCAGACAAGACCAAATCCGAATGCACACATGAACGCACGCATGCATGCACATAAATACACCGAACTGCCATTGTGAAAATTAAGTTGAGCTCACCATAAGCGGGCTCGACAAAAATTATGTGGAGTAACAGTCATTGGACAAGGCACTTAACTAATCGCAATCTATCCATATTTAAAGTTTCAGCTAAATCCCTTTAATACCGGTAGTTTTCAAGCTTTGATCCAGACAAAAATTCATTATCAGTAAATAAAGTGCCATAACTCTGTTATAAAACATTCTAATGAAACATTCTGATAGTACTTGATTTGGTATTGATCTGAGTCCTATTAAGTTTCATCAAATTCAGCAGTTTTGGATATAAAATGAGGACAAAATTGTATGCACATTATATTATACATATTCGTATAGCTTAAAATACAAAGAGCCATAATTCTATGATGAATTATCCATCAAAATATACCTATTGTTTTGGAGATAAAGTGTGGAAAAGACTACATAAAAAATATAAAGGGCCATATACCTCTGTGATAATTCATACTATACAAATGTGCCTACCATATACAAACTAGACTTGATACTGATCAATCCTGTGAAGTTTTATGAAATTCAAGTCAGGGATTTTGCAATCTCATTAAAATCAGATTCAGTATGCTAACTGGATCTGACCACATTGTATAGAGGGTTGTCTCAGATTGACCTTTGTATAAGCCTGTCATATCAGCGGCTACAGAATCGTTTGGTATACTAGGGGAAGTAAAACTAGATTTCATTCGTTAATACGAATGATAGGACTTTCTGCTAACACTGAAAAATATAAAGATTGATACCGTTAGAAAGAATATATATTAAATTCCCTACCTTTTACTTTTTTTTTGTATGGACTTCTCATGCATGAACTTTGTGAAATAAGCCATATGGCAAAAATAAATAAATCTTTATTTTGATATCGCTTTCTTATAACTTGACCAATTTTAGTATTCTAGGTACCAAATTAAATGGCCTGAAAATCCCAACAATTCCATTGTAGCATATTTGGGTCTAGTTTTATAGGTATTCAAAATATAAGCAATTAAACTTAAACCTCTTAATTCTGCATATCAAAATTCTTTTTTTTTATTTTCGTGTACAGTCGCGGGAATAAAATAGTAAATGCTACCATGCAATAGAATCGTCGACGCGTGTTGCCTCGTGAGTTAAATTCCAATAACGCTTGTACATATGATCGAGACGAATGTATTACACAAAGTTACTCCATTTTTGCGCTTTTAACTAACGGACAAATTAGCTTGCAGCGTCTTGAACGAATGACATGTGTTGATCATTTTGTTTCAAACGTCTACACTTATACACGCTCATGGTATCTCAAGCTGGCAATTAAATTACATTGTACTATAACATATATTTTCACATAGGTTATCATTTATCATAAATTTGGAATATAGCTTGTACAACATTTATCGATTGATGCAACAATAAAGTCGGGAAATTGCAATGTTTCAACAACGGTCTAAATGACATGTGTCAAAACGCTCAAAGGATTATGGGTAACGCATTGCTGCAACTGATATGTATAAGTTCGAAAATAAAATGATTTGACAAAACATTTAATCATTGTCAACACTTGTTTGTTTGTTTGTTTGTTGGGTTTAACATCCCACCGACAGTATTTCAGTCATTTGGAGACGATGTCTACTTCATGCGGGTATAGTGCTGCCACACTGCAGTATCACGCCGTAGACATGTGGCATGATACCACACCCAGTCACATTATCCTGATACCGAGCCAACCAGTCCAGCAACTACCCTTATATGCTGAGCGTCAAGCAAGGGAGCTATAACAGTACCATTTTTTACGACTTTGGTATCGAACCCACGTCCTCCCGCTCCCGAGGCGGACGCTCTAACCACTCGGCCACCAGGAACGGTACACTTGTTTAGCTAGTAATATCAATATGATATAAGTAAAAAGGTTTTTTTTTTGCAATTTATATGACTAATACATATCTGTAAACTTACATTTTCCGAAAATGCTTCAATTAAGGTGAAAGCAAAAGTAGGATATTTTCTGAAAATTCTTGCAATTGGCTTTAAATTCGTATTTTTGGTGTAACTTCCTTATTTTTTGATCAATTTCAAAACTCTATGGCCAAAATAATCGTCTTAAAATTCTCTACATCTCACTTGCTTAATGTAAGGACTTATTTATAATGATTCTTAAGATATAAGCCGTAAAACTCTGACATGACGGCAAAATCGCTGAAATTCTACATGTTTAAATTCTTATTTTTGATGTAACTTCCTTATACTTGGATCAATTTCAAAACTTAAGGTACCAAAATAATCGTCTTAAAATTCTCTACATTTCACATGCTTTATCTATAGGAATATTTTTAATATTTTTTGAGATACAAGCTCTTAAACATCCTGAAAAATTAAAATATCACCAAAGCTATATGCACGAATTTCGTTTTTTCCCCATTACTCCATGAATCTTAGGTCAATCATTAAACTTTAAGCATCAAAAGAACGGCCAAACATTGCTTTAAAAATAATATTCATCATCATATTTTCAAAAATCAAAGGTTTTCGAGATATAAACTGTTAAACACACTGGGGGTTACCAAATTTTCATTTTTCCGCCATAACTCAACCGATTCAACCCCGATCATCAAAAACTAAATATCAACTGAAAGGTCTTTCTAAGCACTACATATTACACGCATAGTGTCTCGATAGAATATTTACTGTTTTTGAGATATTTAAGGCCGAAGAAAAACCCGATAATTGATATATGACCATGACCTTTGGGATTTCCGGAAACGGAAGTGACATAGCTCCATAGAATCTAATACTGCATCTTCAGATAAAATTTCAAGCAAATCATACAAAAAATAAAGCCTACAGGGCTTAAAAAACGTTAAGTTTTAATACAAAAGTTTAATAGCATTATGACGTCATGTGACGTCATATGGCATTCATTTTTTCAGAATGTAAAGAAGACATACATAGAGACTAATATTTAGTCCAAATATCAGCTTTCTAGCTTTTCTGGAAGCGATTTTATACACATTTGAAATTTGACGTCATTTGTTCAAATCTTTGATTCGCCATAAAACATTTGCCTTTTCGAATTTGGAAAAACGGACACCGAGATGCACAACTAGAGCCTAATATACACATTCTGTGAAATTTTGAAAAAAAATCGGTCCAGAAATAATGGCTATAGACCGTGTACAATCTTTTCACCTGACGTCAAATCTGACGTTATATGACGTCGTATGAATATAAAATTCATTGCATCAAAAAGCTCATGGTTTGAACTATATGCCATAAAAATTTCATTGTTCTGAGTCAATGGCAACACATCGAAATTAACACAAATATAAGAGGAAGAAAAAAGAATAATAATAATAAGAAGAAGAATAAAAAAACAGTACAAACCCAATAGAGTGCCAGTGCTGCCACAATAAATGCCACCACAAAATATAAAGACCAAGAGGGTCCTTTTAATTATTGCTTTTAACATTTCTGTAAGCATAAGCTCATATTGAAGTCTGTGAGACCAATTATTTTAGCTGAACAGAGATAGCACCCTAGAAAGTCTTCCAATATGAGAGTAGGTCAAATAGCAGTATCAATATGAATCCTTTTTTCTTTCTCCACATAACTCTTGCAAAAATCACTGTACCAGAAAATCCCTGCTTTATGCACTTTTATCTGTATAGAAACTTGAGTTGTGTTTTCAAGAGACCATGTTTAGAAAGGCATAACTATTGCAAATATTGATAAACATCAAAATCCCTGCCTTGTGCATATCTACCCAGTATAGTAATGACATTGCCCAAGTTTTGAAAAGATTAGGTCAGAAACATACAAAGAATTGCATTCACAAGGCTGAAATATCAATCAGCTACAGAGACTAAGTTTCAAGGGACACAAATTTTGTAAAAATCAATGAACAGGAAAATCGCCACTTCATGCACATCTACTCATTATAGTAATGACATTGACCAAGTTTTGAAAAGATTCATTCAGAATTGTAGGAGGAGTTGCGTTCACAAGGCTGCAATATCAATCAGCTACAGAGACTTAGTTTCAAAGGACACAAATATTGTAAAAATCAATGAATCGGAAAATCGCCACTTCTTGCACATCTACCCATTATAGTAATGACATTGACCAAGTTTTGAAAAGATTCATTCAGAAATAAAGGAGGAGTTGCATTCACAAGATATGGACGTACGGACATACAGACGTACGGATGTAAAGACAGATGGAGAAGATGACGCCAATATACGACCGCCTCCGGCGGCGTATAAAAGTTATGTTTAAATAGAAATCTTAATAGCTCAGTGGATAAAGGCGTTTTTCTTTTTTCATACAGTGCAAGGACGGAGGCACGGGTTCTCATTTTACTAATCATAATTTTTCTTGTATTTTTCTTGGGGTTTGGGGGTTGTTTTTTTTTAGCTCACCTGAGCACAACGTGCTCAAGGTGAGCTTTTGTGATCGCCCTTCGTCCGATGTCCGTCGTGCATCGTGCATCGTCAACAATTTGGCTTGTTAACACTCTAAAGGCCATATTATTTGGCTAATCTTCATGAAACTAAGTCAGAATATTTGTCTACATAAAATCTTGGACAAGTTCGAATTTGGATCATGTGGGGTCAAAAAGTAGGTCAGTTTTTGGCCCAATAGATTTTCAAATCTTGGACAAGTTCTAATTTGGGTCATGTGGGTTCAAAAAGTAGGTCATGAGGTCAAATCTTAGAAAAACCTTGTTAACACTCTAGAGGCCACATTTTTGGCCCAATCTTCATGAAACTTAGTCAGAATGTTTTTTTCCATAAAATCTTGGACAAGTTCGAATTTGGGTCATGTGGGGTCAAAAACTAGGTCACCAGGTCAAATCTTAGAAAAACCTTGTTAACACTCTAAGGCCACATTTTTGGCCCAATCTTATGAAACTTGTCAGAATTTTTTTTCCATACAATCTTGGATAAGTTCGAATTTGGGTCATGTAGGGTCAAAAAGTAGGTCATGAGGTCAAATCTTAGAAAAACCTTCTTAGAAAAACCTTGTTTACACTCTAGAGGCCACATTTTTGGCACAATCTTTATGAAACTTGGTCAGAATGTATGTTTCCATAACATCTTGGACAGGTTCAAAATTGGGTCATGTGGGGTCAAAACAGGGATCTTAGAAAAACCTTGTTAACACTCTAGAGGCCACATTTTTGGCCCAATCTTCATGAAAATTGGTCAGAATGTCTGTTTCCATAAATCTTTGTCAAGCTCAAAAGTGGGTCATGTGATGTTAAAAAGTAGGTCAATATGAAAAATGCAACATATGTTGCTCATTTTTAATCAGGTGAGCGATTCAGGGCCATCATGGCCCTCTTGTTTTATTTTGCTTCAGCATGTTTTATTTCATCATTTATATATAAATTCATGAAAATTTCAATACATATACATTCAGATTTTCGTTCAAAAGCACTATCTGTGTTTGAGTAGCCAGAACATTCGCTTGCTGTTTCCATCACCGTCATAATATTTTTGACGATTTGTATACTTTTGGAATCTAGTTCACTTATCTTTTCTGAGATGTTGTTTATGCATATAAATTACCTAAAAAGTCAATCTGATGTGACCCCTAATGTGATGTCAGATCCTAATCGCGGATTGTAGAGGAGCGCAAATTAGAATATGATTTTAATGAGATTGGGGATCTTGGAGATATAGTCGGTGAAGGTGTCGGCAGACAGACAAACTGATTCCTGTATATTCCCTACACACACACTTAATTGCAGAGGGTATAACAAGATATTATGAAACATAAAAGCCTTAAATGTATATCAAATGAAAAACAAACTTACTTCCAACTTCATTCCTATCATCTACTTCATTCTTCAACTTTCCAATATACACCAGTCTGTGGACAGGGTTTTTTTGCAAAACATACAAATCAGAAATGTCATGTACTTAGAATGATGTTGCTATGAAATTCAATGCTGTGTATATGCATCCTGATTATACATTGGACATTCAGAGGTAGTAATGTATATGTAACTTTAGCAATGTCTTACAACATACATGCTGGAGAATCTGACTTTATATGTACCATACTTTTGTTTTTTTCATTTCCAAACAATGAAAAACAAACCTATTCTAGTTTTTCAATTTCAAGCATGTTTAATATAAGCAACCCCATTTTCATCTTCCATTTTCCGAATTCTTATAATATAAAAACAAGAGTGCCCGTGATGCCACAATATACGCCGCCACAAAATATAAGGACCAAGAGGAGCCATTAAATTATTACGTTTTACGTTTCTGTAAGCATAAGCTCATAATGAAGTCTGTAAGACCAATTAATTTAGCTGAACAGAGATAGAACCCTAAAAAGGCTTCCAATATGAAAGTAGGTCAAATAGCAGTATCAATATGAACCCTTTTTTCTTTCTCCGCATAACTCTTGCAAAAATCACTGTACTAGAAAATCCCTGCTTTATGCACCTTTACCTGTTTAGAAACTTGAGTTGTGTTTTCAAGAGACCATGTTTAGAAAGGCATAACTATTGCAAATATTATGGCTGAAGCGAGAAGATGTAAGTATACAGGAAAAGCAAGTTTAATATGCTTTGGACATTAAGGCAAACAAAATTCTACATGTTTTTTGTGTTGTTGTTGTTGTTGTTGTTGTGTGTGTGTGTGTGTGTGTGTGTGTGTGTGTGTGTGTGTGTGTGTTAGATTATTTGTATTATTATTTGCTATTTTTGAAATAAACAACTGTTCACCAAGGTAAACAAATGCATTAACCATATCAAACATTCTACAATAAAAGCAAAGATTAGAATACTTTTTTTTGTACAAAAAATAATTAACACTCACTTAGTCCCTCACCGCGTGGGTTCGAATCCCCGCATGGTCATTTGGATTTTCATGTCAGTAAGCCTTCCAGCTGGCTTACGGTAGGTCGGTGGTTCTACTCGGATGCCTCCGTGCATTCGGGGTCTTCCTCCACCTGTAATCAGCTGGACGTCGCTGTATGACTGAAATACTGTCGAAGCGTCGGTAAACTCAAATAGTCAAGTCAACTCAATCATTCTACGTGGGGCCGCCGTGGCCGAGCGGTTACAGTCGTGGACTTCAAATCTCTCAGCCCCTCACCGCTGTGGGTTCGAATCCCGGTAGGGACTTCGGATTTTTCATGTGAGGAAGCTTTCCAGCTGGCTTGCGGTAGGTCGGTGGTTCTACCCGGGTACCTCTGTGTACTCGGGGTCTTCCTCCACCTGTAATTAGCTGGACGTCGCTATATGATTGAAATACTGTCGTAGCGACGGTAAACCCGAATACAACAACAACAATCATTCTACGATTCAAAATGGTTCTTAGCTAGAAGTTCAAATCGAACCTTTCTTATATCCTAACTTTCAGTCTTCTGAGTAGCACAGTTAACTGACATTGAACCTCAATATTCTCATTGAAGAAGTATGCGACAAGGTAAACAAACCCTAGATTTTGACAGCTATTAATATTGCACGATTGAGAACCCACCAACCGTATAACAATAACTTTGGGACTTTTGTCTATATGCAAGAGAAAATACGGTGCTGCTGCGGACAAGTGACAGGCACAGTATCCGGACACCGGGTCAACCATTCCTGAGCAACAAGCGAAGGAGATATACTATAACTATTTTATTAACTATGGAATATTGCAATCTACCCCAATCAACTACATATAAAAATTTCCGTTGCTTCCCTAAAACTACAAAATAGAGGGTCGAACCAGAGAGAGAGAGAGAGAGAGAGAGCTTCAATACTTTTTAAACATTCATGTTATACATCAAAAGATAATTTATATTTGAAAAAATGTATTAAAATAAAATTATCTGTGTGGCAAACTGTATTAGGGATGATTATTTGTGAAAAAAAAGTCTGATATCTGTTTCAATAAAAAACTTTTTTTTACTATTTTGGCTACATTGGCAATCATATTTGACTGACTAGACTTGACTATTTGAGCTTACTGTCGCTTCGACAGTATTTCAGTCATATAGCAACGTCCATCTAATTACAGGTGGAGGACGACCCCGAATGCACCGAGGCATCCGGGTAGAACCACCGACCTTCCGCAAGCCAGCTGGAAGGCTTCCTCACATGAAAATTCGAATGACCCTGCCGGGATTCGAACCCACGCGGTGAGGGGCTGGGTGAGTGTTAGTGGCTTTACCCTCTCGGCCACGGAGGCCCCAATCAGATTTGAATGGATCCAGATTATTTTGGCAAATTAAGTGAATGACAAACAATAAATCACGCGCCTTCAATTTCTGTCCATCAGTTTCAGGGGAGATTTTCTTTAAGGCAAATTGTTGACAAATGCACAAGAAACGGCCGATACATGATGATCCCATAAGCTCATGGTCACGTGAGCTTAAAGGGTCATAACTCTGCTACTGGCACTAGGGCCGCATAAATTGGCCGCGTGTGCCGATCAGAATATGTCAACGTCACATAGTTGTTAAACATGTCCCCAACCCAACACACACACCAACACATTTATTTTGAAAATAAATATATATATATATATCTAATAACAAGGGGTGCGTGAATCAAATAAAAATAAAAGACACAATTCCTTAGACACGTATGTTTCATTGATGTATATATCTTTGACATATTCTTATGGAAAATCTGCCCTACACTGTCAATTTATGCGGATCAAGTGCAAATGATCTCTATATATTTTAAAATGCTTAATATTTAACCAGTTTTTAGCAATTCAATGTATATAATTCAGATGAAACAACATGAACCATGTTATCTCTTCGAATAACCTTGGCATTAATGTAATTAAAACGGTTCCCCTTATTAAACAGAAATAAGTGCCAAGTATCATTGCTGTCAACTGAAGATATTAAGCCAGTTGTAAAAAGGCATTATATCCTAAATGAAAAGAAGCAAAAACTCTTGAAACGCGTTAGGTTGAGAAAAAAAGCATTTCACTGGTGATGGTCTATCTATCATGAGTACGTCTACAATACCCTGCTATTCTCGAGATACGGATTTTTTGTACAATGGAACATGGTAAACTAACCTGGGGACGACATATATCTACCAGAATACTGGAAAAGGCAATGTGCAAAATGAATATAGCTTTCATTTTCTATTCCAGTGGCCTCATTGTGCTAAAAGATGCACATACTGCAATTTCAACAAATACATAAAGAAAGTAAAAGTTAAATTAATTGTTGAATTTTGAAAAAGTGTATCAGGGTTAGTAATAATCTTTATATTTAAATTTTGGATCTATAAAAAGGGTTATTTTTTGTTTGTTTTAAGAATACTTGTTCAAATATATGGCTTTTGGCTCGTACTCTTCACAATGAATTCATGATGAATATGCAAGTTATTCTGCTCTCTCTCTCTCTCTCTCTCTCTCTCTCTCTCATTAAAGCTACAGATGAAGAGTTAATGTTTTATGTTAGTATCGTATCTGCAAAGATTATAGTCCTTCTATAAATTACCCAACTCATCTCAACTTTGTAATGATACATAACAGTTTATAGAAAATCTTTATTTATACGGTAAACATTATATAAATGCAACCGGAACAGAAATATAAAATCATAAAGCCATGTAAGTTTTGTTTTCATGTTTTTATTTTTTCTTTAAATAAACAGAAATGTAAATTGAATTACATCAAGTAAGGCATTAAGTATAAACAGTAATGTAAATTGAATTATATCAAGTAAGGCATTAAGTAAGCAAACTATAAAGGCTAATTTCATTTTTTTTTTTTACTTGGCTTTGTGCGACACTATGATAAGTAATACTTTATCTATACAATTACCATAGTTTTGCATCAACCTTTCATTATGTTTGTTGCAGCCATCATGTGAACCATGAACGTTTGGCGAACTGCCTTATGAAAGAGACAACAACTCTGTTGCAATTGACTGGGGTGAAACAGATAAATTCCATATTTTTTTGGAGGAGGTGCATTTATTTATTACTATCTATAGTTTGATAAAATTGAGAAAAAAGTTTTATGTTCTTGCAATTTCCTAGCATATTTGCATTCAATTTGAAAATATTATGCATAATACTAGTATGGGAGGAACCGTGTGTTACATTAACCCCTTTCATAATTGACCCTTCTTTATTTTACCTTCACTTTTTCAAATCATATTCAGATTTTGTCGCTTGTTTATCAATGATAATTTAAACTATAGCAACCTGCTCTTATACTTTTCCTACTGCTTAGGTACACCCAGTCTTGCTCTACCAAGAACTATTGCAAGGTTTATTGAGACTGTAAAAAAGCCACGCAACCTTCACTGAGAGATCAGAGGTAGCCATGGAAGCCAAACCTTCAAAGTTTGATGGTAAACAAGTTGAAGTAAGTCTTCGACAGGATAAGGCATTTCTGAAAGTCTTTATTATGAAAGTATCGGAATAACCCTTCACTACTCGTTAGTTTACATGAAATTTACCAGTGTGATGAGTTTAAAACTAAGTCACTGGCTGATCTGTTCACTTCTCATCAGTAATGTATCTCTGATATAGGAAGGAAACACTCTAAAGCCTTTGTTTTCTGCCTGATCTTGCTTGACTGTGTAAGACCATGGTCTATCTGAGTGAAGAACTATTGGTACCAATTAAGATAGCTTAGTGATAGTTTTGTACTGTAAAAGACGATGTCTTACATTCATACATTTCTGAGTCAAAACTACTATTAGTTTTAAACAGAGTTGGAAATTGTAATAATAAGTACTTCTGTATTCTTACTCATCACAAACTATTGGGATACAAATTATGTAAAGAGTTGATGTGGCCTTTGGTATAAGTTAAAGTTACGTTATAGGCAGGGTTCCATAGACTTTATTGTTGTATCAAAGCGTTCAGTTAAAAAGGCTTTCTGAGGTTTTTCAATTACAAATTCCATTAACATATTCAAAGTTAATACATTTTAACTAACACTCATCTTATCCGTATGTGTTTGCTGTAACGAGTATAGGAACAAAGAATATCTGTTTGGGTGTGGGAGAATAAGACAACTGAGTTCCAATGCATAAGTACCAGATGATGAAAATAATTTGTCTTTTTTTCTTACATACAATGCTCAACAAATCGAAAGTAAGCAATCTTTGAAGGTGATTAATTGCCCCCGCTACATGGCTTTTTCCAAATTTAAATGAAAAACTCTCAATAACTACTTGTATTTACTTAGGTACATATTTTGAATTTGTTTTATATGAAATAATATTAATCCTTTTTTTCTTACATTTTTTGTGCCTTTTTAGTACTTTTGATACAAAAGGAGATAATAACGGACTTCCCAAATTTATAATACTTTTATTAATTTAGGCGAAAACAGTAAGCAATTTTCACTCTACTTATATATTTAAGAGGATACCTTTACCTAACATGAATAAGCAAGAAATTAAAAATCAAATGAAATTTGCAATTTAAATGTATCCTGAAACTAATTGTCTAATATTGATCATTAGAATTACACAAATATAAAGGAAAAATAATCACAAGTAGATGCTCAATTA
>CM037778.1:65498807-65548807 GCA_021229015.1 Solen grandis | reverse complement strand
GTGTTCATCCTTTTTTAACGACCGTGTTCAAGCAAGGTCAAAGCGGGTTTATAACATTGGGTTTATTTGAAAATTTGATCCTCGTTTATTTACGTTGATAAACAAAACAAATACAACATCATCATATTTAAAATCCTGTTCTCTCAGTGCTATCAGCGCTTTGATGTACAAACGGAACTGTTTTTTGTTGTTGTTGTTGTTGTTGTTGTTGTTGTTGTTGTTGTTGTTGTTTTAATTTTTCCTTATTTGTTGTTGGGTTTTGTTTTACCTATTTAATGTGTTATGTTGAAGAATGAAAATGGATAGTGGTTTGATATTTGCTTATATGTTTTCGTGTTTGAAATTGAAAGAAACGAGTAACTAAAATGGGTTTGATTTCCGGTTCGATTTTCATGCTTGAACTTGAATAAGGTTTAAAAAAAATGCCAGGTTGTATACATTATAACTTAAACGTATGTCACCTGGGTAAAATTGTTAATCCAAAATTTTTTTTTTTTTTTTTTTTTTTTTTCATTTAAGATAAGTTCTGGAAAAGGATCAAGCTTAAATTTGAATTTATGATGTTCATTCTCTATTTTTTCTTTTCTAATAAGTTGTTTTCATTTTATTTTCGTTTTTATGTATTTACTATTTTCATTCAATATTTTGGATCAGTCAAAAACCAAGTTTCACATGGACATTGTCTGTTGCTTTGTATCAATGTTGGATTTTTCTTTGTCCATAAAATGTTAGAGAAAGAAAATTATGAATTGACATTACTCACTATCTCCTTTCCCTTTCGTGTAAAAGTTTAACACCTTTGATTCTGGACAGCTATGAATGCGAAGAATTTTCGAAGTTTTAACAGGTAACAAATTGAATCATAATTTGATCTCTTGCTCTATGATTGAGTAACACACCATAGAAACACAATTATGCAATGTCAAAACTATATACACACATTTGCATTTGAAACAAATAGGTGAATATAGAGTAAGTCCCTAATCTGCGAACAAGGCAACCTCTCCCTGTACATATACACAGGCAACGTATTTATTAGCACGCCAGCGCATTGTGCAAATATTTGTTATGTACTCCGTCTGAATAAATATTCCTAAATCGATACACTCACCGTTCGATTGATAGTGCTTATCTATCTGTGCGAGTCGAAAAGGATTTGAACTAGGGTTTATTTCTCGGGTACTTAACCGGTGTCCCGGTGTCAGGTGTTACATGTTTAAAATTATCATCATGTAATTTATTTAGTGCGACAGTATTTAAGTGCATAGAATACGCAGGTTTTTTTCTATTTCTGATGATGTTAAACACGAAAATGGCAACGTTTTTGGATTATAATTGACGACACTAACACGCACATATTTCAGTTAGACCTATAACTATTAACACATTAACCCTTTCCCTCATAGAGGACACTATGAAAAGACCTATGCGAACAGCATAAAACCAGATCAGCCTGCGAGTAACTCGCAGGCTGATCAGGTTTTATGCTGTTCGCTGCTCCTCAGTGGTCTGGAAATAAGGATTTTACAATTAAATTTGGTAAGGTTTAACTGTGGTTTTCTGCAGATCAGGCTTTATGTGGTACCTATTGAGGGCGTCAAAATGAGTCTATATCAGGGAAAGCGTTAAAATAAAATGATAAAAATAATGATAATAATAAGGGAAAATTATGCATGTATTTAAACTTTTCTGTAAAACTATTATCATTATTATTATTATTATTATTATTATTATTGCAAAAGACTGCCCAAAATATGCAAAATCTCCGGGATTACTTTCCCAGAAGCATAATATTTTTCATCAACTTTACACAGTATATCGTTTCCTTAAAATTTGTAATTGTATTTATTATCAAGATATCTATCACTCATACACGAATTTTCTTCCATCTATTTTGATTATATTTTTAAAAATAAACATAAAAAACTAATTATATATAAAAGACAGGACTAAACTTGGAACAATATACTTAATATAATAAATAACTGATTATTCAGATTTTACATTCAGGCATCTATACATAGCTCATTGTATTTCAATTATGAAATACAATTATGCTTACATATTTTAAAATTTAATTTTTGAAAATCAGGGTACCTATCCTACGTTTAACGACACACACAGTTCTTAAGGACATATAGTGTCACAGACTATCCCATTTTCATGTTCGTGAAGTTGGCAGCCCAGCAGCACATTTTCTACTTTTTTGATATGATGACGAACTCTCAAGTTCAAAGTATATAACTGTTTTTCTTTTTAAATACATTTTATTTATAACGCTTTACTTTTGGACTCATATGACGTCATATAAATATACGCAATTTTTTTACCGTGCATATATCGGAAAAATAACGCACGCTACAAGGAATTAGCATATATATTTTTGATAGCGTTAGAATACAAATTATGATTACTTGCTTAATTACACCAAGTCCCTCTCGCCGGTTTCCTGACTTGGACCAGTACCTTAAGCATGTTTAAAAGTCATGAAAGGTACCTACCTCGACAGGATCCAACCCGGAACGTTTGGAATCAATCCAAATTGTCATTGTACCCCGGCGATAAAAATGTGATAAATGAATGTGAGCATAACATTCGGGGGTTGCAAAATCTACTTTAAATAAAAAGAAAAATCGACCCAAAAGAATCCGTAAAGAAACCACGTTTGTTATCTGACTCTCAATCACATATCAATTTAACTAGCATTAACTTTTTTTTCCTCAACTCTAAATGAATGAAACATGTTAGGTACTGAGATGTAATATCAAAAAAAAAAAAAAAAAAAAAAAAAAAAAAGAAAAACCAATATATCAGCTTATCGGCATATCGTGATTTTGTCAGAAGCAATCCAAATTTCTTACTTTGATTCAAAGTACGTCTAAAATTCATCAAAAGAAAAGAAATTTAATTTAATTTCCCCTCCATATTGTACGTACTATTTCATCCCTGTGCCACCCAGAGTTTGTTTCTACAAATATGCATTTATCTGAAAAAACACTCCCGTTTGTTTAAATATTGTATTTATCTCTACTGATAAACCACATTCATATGTTGACATGCATTTTTTTTTAAATTTTGTAGTGATAATAACGCCACCTGAGTTTTAACTCGACTATTCGAAAAATAGGATGAGTTATTGGAGTTACCCCGGCGACGGTGTCCACGTCGACGTCGGCGTCCGCGTCCCAAAGAAATGTTAAACTTTTGTTTAACATTGCCATTATCTCCACTATTATTCAATGGATGTCCCACAAACTTTACACATGTGTTTATCATCATCAGACCAACCAGTAAGAACAAGGACAGTAACTCTTCCAAATATTTTGCATATTTATGACCCTTTTTTGGACTTAGAAAAAAATGTGGAGGTTTTGTTTACCATTGCCATTATCTCCACTATTATTCAATGGATGTCCCCCAAACTTCACACATATGTTTATCATCATCAGACCAACCAGTATATTCAGAACAATAACTCTTCAAAATTGTTTTGCATATTTATGTGCATTTTTGGACTCAGCAAAGATGTTAAACTTTTGTTTAACATTGTCATTATCTCCAGTTTTACTCATTGGACGTCTCTCAAACTTCACACATGCCATAATCACTATCAGACCAACTAGTAGAAACAGGGACAAAAACTCTGCCAATTTTTTTTATTTATTTATTTTTTTTTTTTCCATATTTATGGCCCTTTTTGAACTTAGAAAAAATGTTAAAGTTATGTTTATCATTACCATTATCTCCACTTTTACTCAATGGATGACCCTCAAACTTCCTGTAGAAACAAGGAACAGTAACTCTTCCAAATATTTTTGCATATTTATGGGCTTTTTTGGACTTAAAAAAACGGTTAAAACTTTTGTTTAACATTGCTTTTATCTACAATTTCTTTCCATGGATGTTCCTCATAATTCACACATGAAATTGTATATCTGTGTTGGTGGTCAGGCTCTTCGTGAATTTTAAAATAGTTATGCCCCTTTTTTATTTTGAATAATGGTTAAGGTTTTCACACCACCTCATTTTTTTCACTTAACAATTTGAGCTATTGATTTGAAACTTTGAATACATGTTAATGACCATCACCCCTACTTGTACATGGCGAGAGTACATAACTCTGTCTTGGATTTTGACATAATTATTCCCCTTTTCTGACTTGATTAATCTTTTTGTACTAACTCACTTTTTCACTGGACTCTTTGAGATATTGCTTTAAAACTTCGAGCACATGTTTATTGCTCTTGGGTATATTTTTATAATTACTCTACTTTTATTCCAATGAAAACGCTATTTTTTGTCTCGCACATGCATTTTGGCATTATAAATTATAATAATAATGACGTCATCTATTCCACATTTCATAACAGTATAATAACGCCGACTACTTTTGTTGACATATATTTTTGCATTAGTAATGGTAACCCAAATGCATTTTATTCAAGTGATAAAGCCTCCTCCATGTAGAACTAAGCCTTTAATATATGTACATTCAGTCAACAAGTACTTGTGTCTCCCAACCTTCTATATTTCAAAAGTTATCTTGTATATGACAATCGGTGGCTCTTAACAAAGCTATATCGAGAGTAAGAAGGGTTTCATTGTTTTATGACACACTCCACATGTACTGTTCTATGTTTTTATTACACTCAGCCTGAAAGAAAGTCCGGTTCATGTTTGTGACGTAAATAATCTTGAATAATATTCATCTTCTTCTTGGAAAACAGCTCTCTCTCTCTCTCTCTCTTTCTCTCTCTCTCTCTCTCTCTCTATCTCGCTCTCTGCGTGTATGGCTTCAACGTGTTAAAATTCAACCTGAAATCACCTATATAAGGAGAGCGCGAAGAGGCTGCAACAACAACAGCAACAGCAACAGAAGGGAGAATATAAATGTGTATCCGGATTACCTCGGATATATAGGCTCCTTGACCATTTTCTTATCTCCCTGATTAATTTGGTGACAGAAAACATATCATCATGTAGCTTATCTACATGTACTTTAAAAAATGAAAGAAAAAAGAAAGCATATCGAAGAAGCATAAAGTATTTTAGTGGGGATTTAACTAAATAAAACAATCGTACATTAGATATATCTTTAAACTGAGATTCTTCTTTTTCTCCTTCTCACTCGTCGTTTTTTCTGGTCTTTAACTCGTTTTAATATATATTTTTTTACATGTTATTGCATAAAACGAACTAGTTCTAACAAACAAGTAACTATGATCACAAAGAAAGATTTAGACCTTGAAATGATCAATAAAACATCAAATGTTACTACACCAAGTTCATATAGAAGAAAATAGAACACAAAATGATTCCATAAAATCCGTTCATAGATTAAGACAAACGTCCTTCGAAATCTTCACCAAGTTACGTACTGTTTTTTCCCTCGTTTATGCTTTAAAGGGCTATGTTATCCTAGAAAAACATGGCAATACAAAAACAAACATGTTAATACTATCAGTTACTACATACTGTAACAAACGGGTACATTACTTTGTGAACATTACTATTTACCTTTAAAGAGCGGTAATTAAATCCATCTAGTCACCATGCACTTGGGCGCCATAAACTATGAAACTGTTCCAACAAGTCTCAGAGTGCTCCGGAATATAAACCTGTCCCCAAATGCGAAGATAACTCCAACTTTAATGTAGGAAAGTATTTGGTTTTCACCATTTTGAGATAAACCCCGAGGAACTGGTTTGAGTGTTGGGAGATAAGACCCTACAGTGGGCTCCGTCAACTATGATCACGTGACCCGCGTGTTGACTTTGTTTATCTCTGGGCCGAAGAGCGAACTGATAACATTTATTCGTTTGCTTTGCTTTACCACGACAGATGGAATACATGTTAAACATAATCAAAAAAGAAATACAGATAAAATACATGGGAATACTGAAACTTGTTGGCACGTCGAACTAAAATATGACTTCTGTAGGAATGGGGAAATATTTAGAGTAGAAGTTACAAATGACAATGTGTAAAATAAAGTAATTTTTTTAGAAGGAAGATCAGATGAGGGGGAAACGAAATACCCAGATATTCACGAGGCTTGAAAATTCGAGAGCATAAATGTTTTCCTCTTTTGTAGCGTTCGCTTTAAGGTTATGATTAGAGAAACCTCTATATAAGGCAAGCACCTCAAATATCAATTCTCTTGGACTTTTTTTATCTACTGTATGAGACAGAGACATTACACAAGGGCCAGTCCGATACCCTTCTAAATATACTCCTTGATTCTTTAACCAGTGTATAGCCCAGATACATGCGAAGTCCCTTCTACACCGTCTGAATGAACCAGCGCTGGGCTTCTAGTTGAACGGGAGACGATGGAAAAAGGCCCCATAAGTTTTGAGGTTCGACGGGATTTAAACCATAGTTTCCTTGATTGCAGTTTAGCGCGTTACCACTGAGCACCGCTCTGCCTTACTTACCCTTTTTGGCCACGACCGCAAGCCTATTAATTTACTCGGATTTGTGATTCCCTCATCATTGTTCTCGTAACATTTCGGACATGTTGCATTTGGCAGATAGCCGAGATTCTCCGTTTGTATATACGTCATATGCAGGTTTCCCAAATTCTTAATGAATTGTTGGGAACACAGGGGCTCGATGTTCGATATGATTCGCCCAAAGCAACTTCGAGCCCCTGTGATCAGCATTTGGCTCTTGTTCTGGTACTCTGCTTTGATTTTTTTAAAAATACATGCCCGAAAACCATTCATATTCTTAGCACAGTTATCATATTGGCCTTTACACTTCGGTTTGTATTTTAGCAGACGAAGCAATAACATCTAACTCTTTAAAAAAATATGTATAAAGAAAAAACTTTAGATGCAATCTGTTTATATAAACGCATAGTATTAAACAACACATGAAAACATGTGCCAACAATTCTTGAAAGCTTAATTCAAACTTTAAATTAAGTTCATTTGATAGTACTTGGTAATAATACTAGGACCAAGACTCGAACAAAAACAGCTGGTTGTTAAGCAACGACCGATTAATAATAAACTGGGCAAGCCTTCCCTTTCAAAGGAAATCATCTCCTATAGCTGGACCGGAAAATGACCACGATGTAGGCAAAAGTGCTCCTCGAAAAATATCCGTTTTGATTCATACAGAAATCTAAATATTACTGAAAGAGTATACACAACTCAGTATAATGGTAGTACTGATATCGACTTTAAGGTCAAGTGCTCGTAACATTTAATACCTCTTAGACAGAAGGCCATATACGAGTTTATTGCCATAAACCGTTTTATGCATTTTGCTATACCCTTTCTTCTTTTTCCAATAAACGCTGATAACGCCATACTATATTTCATCCGATGTCATTATTTATGAAAACCTTAAGTTACAATACAGATACATTTTATACGACAGAAATTTCCGTAAGCATATGATTACAGAAGTAGAAATACGCGTACTTAATATTGGGCTATATATCATTTTTATATAATTGAATTTTTCACTGGACCAAATTTCGCTGAATCTATCCCTTTACCCCAAAAAGATTCATATACTGTAAAATAATTATTTTGAATAAATTTCGTTCCTTTTATTCGTGGATCTATGTTCTAGAAAACGTGAGGTCTATATAAGAATAAAGTTTTCGTGGGGTTAAATATTCGTGGATAAAACCCACCACGAAATCGACGAAAATAAGTGTCCCACGAAAATTAATGATTTCGCAGTACACATCTATGACTTGATATAGTCCTATGTTAACTTTTAAAGGTAAAGCATATGAAACGTGTTAATTTTTTCTTTGCCATGCCAACTGTGAAGAATTTGAGCTAAACTATTGTATGAGTAAACAGAGAAGACCCACACAGCATCTGTCTGATCTGCGTATGCTCCAAACTCCACGCAGTAGTTACCTCCCCTTACAGTTGTAGATAACCGCTGCCATCACAAGTAAAACTTAACAGAATTTAGCTATTTTTTTTTTTTTTTCCAAAAATATTTATTTTACTGCGAGTGTCATTTCCCATAGTATGTTTTCTTTAATAAACATCAAATATCGCCTCGTGGTAAAAAAAAAAATCATCTTAAAAAATAATTTTGTTGTTGTGACAGCAGACGGAGACGCCATTTTGTTAGATTACCATCATCACGTGACGGCAGTGATTTTTTGGCTTGCAAGGGAGATCACTGTGTGGAGTTAACGTATGCTCTGTTTGCCAATGCGTCAAAACGCGACTGTATAAAGGTAAAGGGTTCATTAAACAAAATTTCGTGGATACGTTTTCGAAATATTAGGAGGTCTAGGAAAAGAATGATTTTGGTGGGGATTAATAGCCGTGGGTAATTCTCAAAATTAGCGAAAATTAGTCCCCCACGAAATCTAATGATTATACTATATGTTATTTTTAGCATACACTTGTTCGAGAAAATTTGAAAGGATTTTAAGACCTAGACATGTGTCACTCCTTTATAGGTAACACTTAGCACTAAATACACGCTTTATCTGAAACTACTGCACTATGTGATATCTAAAAAGAAAGTATAGCATACCGACTCAAGTAAAGTATATCAAATAAAGAAAAGCTGTTTATGAATATTTTATTGTTCACGTTTGTTTGTTCGGGTTCAAAGTCCCACCGACAGTAGTTTAACCATTTGGAGACTTTTGTCTACATGGAACAGATGTACATGTTATGTTGCTTAACTCCAAGATAACGCCTAAGAGCGTTTTCGGATTAGCTACTCGAGTAACAAGAGTTGTATAAGGAACTGATCGGGTAAAAGCAATGCGCATGCGTATAATCTCTAACCTACTCGACTATCATACCTCCAGTCCTCCACGAGTTGACTAGAGTCAAGATGGCGGAAAATTTCTAGAATCCTCAATTTTAATAACCATTTGTGATACATATGCCAGTATTTAAGTTAAAATTTAACGTACTTTATCTTGATTAAAATGAAGATATATACATGATATATTATTGTAATCGAAGTTAATTTGTAAACAAAACCCGGCAATGAAAATCTGAGGAATCGAACCGAATGTACACATGTGACATCAGGTCGGCTTGAAATTTATTGAGCCCGTTTTTTAATAGTTATTTGCATTATGAGATAGCGTTAGTGTTCTATTTTAGCAAATTAAGGACAAGAGGACCAACTGCACGTAAATGCATGAAAGACCATGTTTTGTTGTTGTTGTAGTTTCATGATAACAAATCTCCCAACATCAATAATGTGGCTACACACTCGGCAGCCATTTTGAAGCCAATTTGATACGTACCCGTTATGTTTGAGATATCACAACAAAGTTATCCAACCGCGCATGCCCAAATGTTTGTTTGTTTGTTGGGTTTAACGTCCCACCGACAGTATTCCAGTCATTTGGAGACTATGTCTACTTGAGACAGATATAGTGCTGCCACACTACAGTATCACGCCGTAGACATGTGGCATGATACCACACCCAGTCACATTATCCTGACACCGGGCCAACCAGTCCTGCAACTACCCTTATACGCTGAGCGCCAAGCAAGGGAGCTATAACAGTATCCAAATGTTTGACTCTAGTTACTTGAGTTGTTATTCCGAATTTGTGAAATGTTACCACACAGTCACATTATCCTGACACTGGACAAGCCATTCCTTGACCATGCTGATGTACTGAGCGATAAACACAAGGAAGATAACAAAAATATTTCAATTTTAATGGTCTATGGTATGCATAACCGGGAATTTAACCCATGACTTCCAGGTTTCGAAGAGGACGCTTTAACCTCACGACCACAGAGACCGGTGTGATTATCATACAGTATTTACATACCACCTCCTCTTTACCTTGATCAGTTCATAAATATTCATGGAATTGTGATAAATGAATAAGGGAGGTGTTGTATGTTTCTGTGAATAGTAGTGAATAGTTCGTAACCCTTTACGTCATGAATATTCATGTACAAGTTTGAGACTTTAATATTTACCGACTGATCTTTCGATGTTATATGACACAATGCTATATGAAACAATTTTCTTTGCCGTGCAGGCTTTGTGGAATCTGAGATATAATGTATGAGCAAACAGAGGAAATCAAAATCAAACAGCTACTTCAAGGAGCTGTCTGATCGGGGTCTGCTCTGTTTGCCATTGCATTAAGATTAATCTGCATGAGGTTAGGGGGCTTAAAACAAATATACATGTATAGTTGTGTATCAACCTTTCAGGGATATTCGATTTCGTCGTTCATAGTATTCATTATAAAACATATACAGTCCATTGTCTTAAAACATCGATATAAAAATGTAAACAAAACCATTTATGGTGTTTTAACTTCTGAGCAAGATTCGATATAGAGGAATGTGAAAATGGTTAGTCATATGACGTATTGCCCATGCATTCTTGAATCACATAGGAAATTAAGTATTTACGTCTGCTTTAAAATCAATACAATAAAAATGCGATCAATTTGTGCGTTTGAAAAGAGTTTTGGTATAACCCCAGGTGATTAAAATGTTGGAACGCCCAAGTCAAACGTTAAGTTGTTTTGTTGTTTATCAGGTTGATATCTCATTTGTATTACAAATTGCAAAACAAATCAGGAAGAGAGATACAGAGAGAGAGAGGATGAAAGAGAGATGGAGAGGGGGTGCTTATTAGCATTTGAACATTTCGAAGCATAAAGGGCGCCGTGGACCAGTGGTTACGTACCTGACTGCGAATCCGAAGACTGTGGGTTCAAATCCCATTGGGACCAAGGATTCATTCATGACCGTAACAGACAAAAAGTACCGGTCCAATTCAAAAGCCGCCGAGAAAAATCAGTGTAAGTTGTATAAGATCTTGTTTACAAAACGACGTAAAATAGATAAGTTTAAATTAATTAGCAGCATTTGTGATGATCACATGAAAGCGAATAGCATCTAGGTCTGCAAAACGTCTATTAAAATACATGTAACTCTTAAGCTGGTTAGGTTTGTAACCATTTCCTTGTTTGAAAGAGTCTATTTAAGATCCAATATAACTGTCAGATGTCAAATAAATACTATCGACATTATTTGCACACTGTCAGCTGATAAAAACTAGAAATGTGTCCAGAGGACACAGATGCCCCCATCCTTCGCATTTTCCAAAACAAGGCCATGACTCTGTCAACTCAACGCATTTTAATACAAATTTAGTTACATGCGTTACAAGCATAAAATTCCATATTTATCAAAAACAAAGCCCATGACTCTGTCAACTTCAACGATAGTTCGATGAAAAACCCAGGTGCACATGTTCATGCCCTGAATAATTTATCCATGAAGTTTCAAGTCTGTAGTACAAATTCTTTCAGAGTTACATGCGTCACAAGCATAAAATTTCATTTTTTTTTCAAAAACAAAGGCCCATAACTCTGTCAACTTGAACGATGGTTCAATGAAAATACCCTGGTGAGCTAGTTCATGTCTTGAATAATATATCCATGAAGTTTCAAGTCTATAGAACAAATACTTTCAGAGTTACATGCGTCCGAAATAAAAAAATATCCATATTTTTAAAAAAACAAAGGCCCATAACTCTGTCAACTTTAATGAAGATTCAATAAAAAATACCTAGGTGCAGAAGTTCGTGTCCTGAATAATATATCCATAAAGTTTCAAGCTGTAGTACAAATACTTTCAGAGTGACATGTGTCTAAAGCATAAAATTTCATATTTTTCAAAAACAAAGGTCCATAACTCTGTCAACTTGAACGATGGTTCAATGAAAATACCCAGGTGCGCAAGTTCATGTCCTGAATAATTTATCCATGAAGTTCGTCTGTTGTATAAATACTTCCAGAGTTATGCGTGTCACAATGTTTCGGGATGGACGTACGGACGGACAAAGGCAAATCTATATTCCCCTGCTCCCGATATTTGGTGGGGGCTTAACAACATCAACTAGAAATGTGTCCATAGGACACTGATGCCCCCGCCATTATGTTTATTAGATGATATTTTTGTCAGTGAATATGAAAAACTTGAAATATAAAAAAGATTTTAAGATCAAATGAGCGCTGTGACCATTACCTCAACTCAAATGACCTTGACCTTCAAGTTAGAGACCTGGTTATTGTTCATGACACATTGTCTTGTCCTAAGGATTACTTGTGCCAAGTTCTTTGAAAACAACCCATCAAGACCAAAGTTACTGCTGGGACACAATTTTAAAGTCAGCTGAGTGATGTGACCTTGACCTTCAAGCTAGCAACCTGGTGCTTGTTCGCGACACATCTCTTGCCTAGATCATTTGCCAAGTTATTTTAAAAAGTTACCGTACATAACAAAGTTACAGCTGGAACACAATTTTAAGGTCAACTGAGTGCTGTGACCTTGAGCTTCATGCTAGCAACCTGGTTTTTGTTCGCGACACATCGTCTTGTCCTGAGGATCACTTATGCCAAGTACTTTAAAAAAGCAACCATACTTAACAAAGTTACAGCTGGGACACGAATTCTTGCACACACACAAACACACATACACACAAACACACGGACAGGTATAACACTATATGCCCCTCGCCATTTCATGGCGAGGGCATAAAATGCATGCGATTATGCAACTACGTGTATATGTTTTTTTTAAACGTAACCGATCATACCTATATAATGTATATTACAAGTATATCGGTGTACGAATGGATGTATGTTCGAGTGTATTCTTTCATTCATTCATTAAATCAGAGATATACTCATTAGATAATAATAAAACGAGTGGCACTCTTTCCAAAGAAAATCTACGTTTAAGAACAGAACAGACGTTTTATTCATACAACTTGAAGATAGAAAATGCATCGTCTCATTACAATGATTAATGCCTGACAATAGTACTAAGTTCATTTTTTAAAATTTTTATGGATAGTTTTCTATTACATATAATTGCAGTATTTGCTTTTTAAGACGGCAGCTTGATCCGTCTTTAGAGGCTAGAAACGCTTACCAGGCATCGCAGACCTTGCTAATTTGCATATTTTCTATGACAACTTTAACTGTACCTCTCCGCGCTAAGTGCGGATCCACGCAATGCGATTCTGCACTTACGAATACGAATGGAATATGTTACGCAGACCTTTTGTTCATAACCGTAGCCGCTATCCATGTGCTTTTGTTTGTAAACGTGTTATTTTGCTCTGTAAACATTCATTTTAAGCGTAAACAATATATCCGTGACACTTATAAATCAGAACAGCAACCCATTTTACATACTTGAAGATCTACTCCTGTAAAAAGAAAAAAAAGTAACGCATCGAACGTCTGTAATTAAGTTAAAGTAGTTCATTTGTAATTTTGCATTAAAGCGAGTTATGTTTCTCCCAAAACATTTCTTAACTTTGAAACAGAAACAAACATTCCAGTATCTAAATCATCAAGTACCCGGTCATGTTTTATACTTATGTAACAGTTTATAAATCGGGTCCTAGGGAATGACCTACTTCTGAAGTTCATACAGTCAGGTTCATGACCCTAATTCCGGATTGTTTAGTAAGAGACAGAGTGCAAATTCGATTGTCTTACTACCGACTATAGTTGCTGGAGAGTGTTTGGAGTTTTTGCGTCATGTGGCTTTTGCCTCTGTTGTATCAATAATTAAGAATCACAGTTTTTTTCCCTGTTAACCCGGCTGCCGTCGCTTAGCGCATTGAGCGCTTTGATTATATCACATTTTGCATTAAGTTAAATAAAGGAAATATTTAGTAAAAAATTTCCTTGTAGAATGATACTGATTCTAAACTCAACTCACGCGTGTGTGATCGTAACTGTATATCTATGATTATATCACTATGGTACGATGATATTCATATCGAATAAGGAATGTGTCCGCATAATACAAATCAAGATCGTTTTAGGTTTTAATTATAGTTTATGTTAATAAAATAGCAATTTGTGTCTTCATGCATAAATAAATAGCATAATCAAAACAAGCATTGTACATGTCCAAAAAGAGTGTCGGATCACTATACAATTTTGATATCTCCAGAATCATTTACACATCTGATGTCAGCTATGATCGGTCTCCATTTCATCATAAACAGATATCACAGACGTATAAAATCATTTATAATCACTTTTATAATAAAAAGATGGAATATCCAACGAGTTCTCAATTAAAGCAATGTCCCTTAAACGTTTCGTTACCCGATGTATACGTTTCCAACTTTCAAAATGGCTCTAGCAAGGAGAGTTCGAATAAATGTTGTAAAAATCATAGAAATCTATTGGGACTGCCCAAAAAAATTAATTCTAATAATACCATTTTTCGAATTACACAGATTCGAAAAATCCAGGAAAGTACTAACATAGAAATAAGTAGGAATAGAATCGGGGAAAAAACGAAATATTTACGGCTAAAGCCATGTTTTTTTAGTAATAAGTCGTGAAGTAACTGAGGTTCGACTGTAAATAAGCTTAGCATCATTCTTGTTTTTCCGTTGTTCATAGTCATAAAATTAACTAAATAGTTACCAAGTTCGTATCACAGTTACAATCAGTTTATTAACACATACTTGCACAAAGGTTTCTTTTTGTTTCAATTATCAAACCATTAAAATGAGGTCCCCCTATACTTCCCCAAACACTTGATCGTCAGCGATCAGCTCTGGATCACCTTGTATATAACTTTTCTCAGAGGATTCAAAGAATTCAGGATCCACATTCATATTGTATTCCTTTGTTCCATCAAAAATCTCAGTCAACTTTTTTTTCTTCTTTCGCCTTATTTTCTTCTTCGGCTTCCCCTCGACAGTCTCTGTAGTCATGTCCATTAACGGCAAATGTGGCAATCCCTTCTTGCCAAGCGGGGTTTCGGGAAAAGTTCTTATTCCAACAGAGGCTTTCCCGTTCAAGGTCAGCATCTCAGTGGACAATGGCGGAAAGTTACATTCCAAAGACTTCTCAGAATTAATTTCTTCTTCCTCAGTATGTTGTTCCTCCGTTTTATTATCCAGGCTGACGCTTGTCTGTGTTCGTCGATGTTTGTTTTTGTTCCTTCTTGATCTCTTTTTCGGCTTCTCCTCGACAATCTCAGTTGCCGTGTCCATCAGCGGCAACGGTTGCAATCCCTTCTTGCCAAGCGGGGCTTCAGGAAGGGTGCTAATTCCAATGGAGGCTTTCCCGTTGAAGGCCAGCCTTTCATTGGACAATGACCGAGAGTTGTAGTCCCCACATCTTTCGGATTGAAGCTCCTCCTCCTCAGTATGTGGTTCCTCCGTTTTATTTTCCGGGCTGACGCCTGTCTGTTTTCGTCGATGTTTGTCTTTGTTCCTTCGTCTTGATCTCTTTTTCGGCTTCCCCTCGACAGTCTCGGTTGCCGTGTCTTTCAGCGGCAACGGGGGCAATCCCTTCTTGCCAAGCGGGGTTTCAGGAAGGGTGCTAATTCCAATGGAGGCTTTCCCGTTGAAGGACAGCCTTTCATTGGACAATGACCGGGAGTTGTAGTCCCCGGATCTTTCGGATTGAAGCTCCTCCTCCTCAGTTTGGGGTTCATCCGTTTTATCCTCCGGACTGACGGCCATCTGCTTCTTGTTCCACCAATATAAAAAGCCGAATACAATGATAGCTATGATGATCAACAGTAAGAAAACGCCTAGCACGATAACCGGTATCAAGAGGCTGTTGTCTGACTCTCCCTCTGAAAAGCGGCCAATGTTAGGCGATGTGTCGTTATCCCTCTCAAGCACGACTACGTTTAGTATTGCAATCGAAGATAAATCAACGTTACCGTGTTTCTTGACCTAGAATAAAAAGAAAACATTGTGTAGGAGAAAGTAAGTCTACTAAGACTAATCGAACATGACCAGCCTAACAAAACAACAAGAAGTGTACACAGCAAAACACGACAAATGACAAACTAATAGGCTATTTTAGTCCAAAATGAGACGTAAACCTACGTAAATCAACGAGCACTTCCCGAACACCTTATCTACATAAAGTCATTTCACACCTTGTTCATGAATGGGAAATATAGACACACTTGAGATTTTCTCCAGTCACTGATTCGTCAATTAAATCAGCGAATTAAACCGGATATTGCCGATCTACTGGTGAAATAGTCTGTTCAAATCAGCGAATTAAACCGGATATTGCCGATCTACTGGTGAAATAGTCTGTACAATGATAAACATGCCGTATTTAAGAGCAGGTTTAACAAGCTAAAGACAACAAAGCAAGTGGGCAAGCATGTGTAATACAAATTATTCATTATCCAATTCATATATACGAAATTCTCGTATGGGCAGCTAAGAGTAAACTTCAATCCATCGATAACTTATATTGTACGCTCATCTGTTGAAATTCCTATCTAGTGAATTGTCTACATCTTCAAACAATCAAAACAAAAAAACTCAAGATTCCTAAATTATCTCGAAAGCATGCAACTCTTTTTCATTACGGGAGATTCCAATTTTACCAAAATATCAACTCGGCGTGTCAAATATCGGCTATATATTGAATATAGCTTGACTTTTCGATGTGTGTGAAGTTAGCCCAATGTAATTAATAGGCTAAATCTTTAATCCTGTTTAGCCGATTTAACTTATGTAGTACATAGGCTACATTTTTTATCCTATTTAGCCTATGTAGTGTAGCATAAGGCGATTATGACAAACCAAACAAAACCCATAAACGTCCCTGCAAATAAAGGTTTGAAGCCTGTTTACTATATATTCTAAATAGGCTAAATATCATAAATATTGTAGCCTATGTTCTACAAGGGCTAAATTAGGCTAAAATTAATTTATTTGCTACATAAGCTAAAACGGCTAAATAGATAAAAGTTGTAGCCTATTTACTACACACTAGGCTAAATAGGCTAAATGGGCTAACTGCACACACTCTAACTAACTTGTATTTGTTTTCCTAATCATTTGTCCATCTTTAATTACATATAATCGTGATTCAACTGTATAACAAGCAGCATTTTTCTTCTTATTTAGTACTTGTTTATAACTTATTTTTTCCTATTGCCATGAAGATGTTGCTAGGGGCAACGTACCTGGAGTACCAACGTGAATTTCTCGTAAGGAAGGCCTGAATCTATCACTGATTTGTTCATTTTAAGCACCCCAGAGTTTGGGTCCATATCAAAGATGTTTCCAAGGTTACCTGGACAACAAAAAAGTGTTACATATTTCTTTTTGTATAAAAAGTAAAAGGACGGATTAAAGTCTCTCAATCAGTTATGAATCGTTCTTTATCAATGGTGATAGTAATGATAAACAAGAAATATATCAGCATAAGTAAGAAATCAACAACTGCAAATCTTAATACATGTTTTGTCTATAAAATATATCTCATAAATATGTATTTGAACTGTCTGTATTACTTATGTCCTGCACTTAGCAGCCAACTGTGTTTGAACAGTTTAGGGTCGGTAAAAAAAATAGGGTCGGTCGGGTTAGTGGAAACAAGTAACTTTTATAGTGTATGCCTTATTAAAAGAATGGTATCCCTTTTAGCGAATTTCTACAGGAAAACATGACCAAATTATCGTGCCACTATTATATAGCTCGCGCAAAAACAGCTACATAAGAAATGCAGTTTTCAAAACCATAAACCGGGACAAAAATATATTGTTCAGCTTCTCGAAAATAAATTGAAAACAAGAGTGTTCCTTGGAACACATGTGTCACCTGATGAAGCATGATGGACAGATAGACAGTAAAAGGTCACACCTAAGGGATAATGATGCCAATTTTAAGGACATTTGTAAAACAATTCCTCATGTCAACTCCGTCCAACAATGAAATTTCTTTTCAACAGCATGTAGAGCAGGAGTTATTGCAGAATAAAGAAATGAGAAAAGGGAAATAACTTAAATATCATGATCAGAGTTATGGATCTTGTAAATGTCAAGCACTGTCCATAAATATAATTTCATTTTAGAAGCATGAGTAGAATAGGAGGTATTGCAGTATAAATAAATGTGACGGTGCAAAAGAATGAAGTGTGAATGAAAAGGGTAACAACTAAAAAGAAAAGATACCAGAGTTGTGGACCTTGTGCTTGACACTTCCCCGTGTCAAGCCCTGTCTAAAAATGAGATTTCTTTTCAATAGCATTATTACAGCAGGAGTTATTGTAGAAAGAAGTGTGATGGTGTAAAGGAAAAAGTGTGAATTAAAAGGGGAAATACCAGAGTTATGGATCTTGTGCATGATAATTCCCTGTGTCAAGCTCTGTCTATATATGAAATTTCATTTCAATAGCATGATTAGAGCAGGAGTTATTGCAGAATAAAACAAGTGTGACGGACAGACAGACAGACAGACGGACAGACGGACGGACGAATAAAAAGTGATTCCTAGGTGTCACTTCTGCTTACAGCAGGTGACACTACAATTATACTAGAAACCGTATTTGTCGATAAATCCAGAAGCTGCAACTGTGCTAGCCAGTGAAAAGGGAGAAAATGACAAAAATGTAATAGAACAACACTCTACCGACAGAGAGATTTAAAATCTGTTTACCGCGACTAAGGATCAAGTCAACTAAGGTTGAGAAGAAATATCACATTTTCTAACATACTTCTATTTTGTTATTTAAAACATAATTCTTATATCGACTCGAATACATTTATTTTTAAACTTGTGTTTTTTTTATTTCCATTGCCTAATAAGATTTTATCGATTCAAGAATTAAGTCAAAATCCATCATATAAAGGTAATGCCAAAAAAGAAATTTACTACAGGATAAATCTGATGATCATCATTATGAGGATGAAGATCGTGGTGATTATTATTTTTATTATCATAATAATAATATTATTATAATAATTATTATTACCATTGTTATTATTATTGTACTTTTTCTTTATTTTATGGGTGAAAAACATCAATCGAGCGCTTCAGTTGGATTCATAAGATTTCACTTTTTTTTTTAAATATTACCTGAGTAAATTGAAAACACCAGGGGTGTATTGAGAGTATCGTCGTCCTTGGCTTTTATATCAACTGGTGAGATATTGTCCAAGGGTCCCTTGTAAAATAAATAATACAAGACAAATAGGTCCACCTGATTTCATAAAAGAGATATATTGTTATAGTAGTAATATCTTTATTTAGATCTCATTATAACTCATACATGATAACAAATGCAATGCAAAGCAATGTTTAATATGGTTCAATGCCATTCTACATGGCATTACAAGAGATGAATCATAATAGAGGGCAAAATAAATAAAGGTGTTTAAATTTAAAAGCTAGAAAAAAATGTTGTTTAAGGTATAGTCGGTGTTGCATTTTCTTGCCATTGCGACGCTGTAAGTGACCGAGTGTCCTATATTTGATTCCAGTTCGGTGCAATCAGTGAGTATTTTACATGGATGTATTTTAATATTTGGTGCACAAAGTAACTTACTCATAGTTTTAGAAGATACTCTGAGGACAGATCTTTTGAAAGTAAGAGATGTGTAATTCAAATGTTTTAAATGGCACTTTACTTTCTTGCCATAGAGCTAACTTTTGTAAGGGGCTGGAAGAGTGGCCGACTTGCATATTGATGGCCTTAATTTTGATTCCAGCTCAAGGCAGTGAGACTTCACTTGAAAACTACATGAGAACCTCACATAAAGTTTCTAAATTACAGTTGAACCTGTATAAGCAACCATCTGTATTAAGCGGTCAACCTTCATTTAGCGGTTACTTTCAATATTTATGAAATATCATTTTGTTATATGTTTAACCTTCATGCACATGCTCGTGTTCCCTTGACTGACCGCTTAAGACAGGTTTGACTTTATAATTGTTTAGACCCAATCACCTCTTAGACTACTTTTTATAATACCCTTTTCCCTATCTAATATTTATCTGACCAAATCATTATCATAACAATGACTTAGGTTACAGATGTGGTCGTATTTTCAAGTAAGATCTTTAAATCTTCGTTGCATATTTATAATATTACTGTTCATTCATTTCAAATCGAATAGGCAACACGTTCTCACAACTTACATAAATCACTCATGATGACACAGATGGATGCATATATACGGTTATTTTTGTGTGTGTTGGTGGAAGGAGTGCCCGAATAGATATGAGACGACCACCATATCCTCTCGCGTACGTGACCAGGAACCGAGCCTGCGACGGACCGATGAGAGGCGAAGTGTGTTACCATTATGCTTTCAAGGCACGTAGACAGCGGGAACATTTCATATTCAAATGACTGACATGTAAAAGAAACAATGTAAAACACTCACGACGTAGTATTCCGAGATGCTGACGCTATACTGGGGTGCAGGGCACGGGAATGGACAGTTGGGGTAGTCAAAGTACGGCACCTGATCGTCGGCGTCGGCAACAGTAATATTGAGTGTGGTGAATGCGGTCAAGCTGTCGGAACTACCACCATCCTGTAGGATAGATAACATGTATGTAGTTCCGAAATGCTTTCATTCTAGTCATGTTAAACGTACCTTCAAATACTAGGCAAACAAAAATACTTCTACATGTAAAAGAATGATTAATATAGCGTGAGTATGCAATTCTGACATATTTAAGTCAAAAAATATGACATCAAAACATAAATTTAATTTCGTTTTGTTAAGGTTGTAAGGGGGATACATAAGACACGTAATTATTAAATTTGGTCATTTTATGAAAAAGTTGTTTGGAAGATTTAATGGGCTAATAAATTTTAATGCTCATATACTAAGTGATCATATGAAGTTTATCTTGTTTTTTCATAGCTAGCCGGATGACAGTGTCATTTGCCAAAGTTTATGTTTATGTATTTTCATCTATCTCTACACCTTTCAAGATCTTGTAGATGTAAGTAACTTATATGTACGTCTGTTTGTTTCTCTCTGTAAAAACATCTTAACGCATGAAGTCAGATGTTTATGAAAATATAGTTTTATATCCTTTAAGTTGTTAGGAAGACTTATTGGACTCACACTGTTCATTAAAAAGTGGTAGATTTATAGCTTTTATATAGCCTACTGGTTTATCAAGTGTTACCGTGTGTATATATATCATGTATATGTATGTGTTACAGTTTATATATATCATGTATATGTATGTGTTACAGTGTATATATATCATGTATATGTATGTGTTACAGTTTATATATATCATGTATATGTATGTGTTACAGTTATATATATCATGTATATGTATGTGTTACAGTTTATATATATCATGTATATGTATGTGTTACAGTGATATATATCATGTATATGTATGTGTTACAGTTTATATATATCATGTATATGTATGTGTTACAGTATATATATCATGTATATGTATGTATATGTATGTGTTACAGTTTATATATATCATGTATATGTATGTGTTACAGTGCATATATATCATGTATATGTATGTGTTACAGTTTATATATATCATGTATATGTATGTGTTACAGTGCATATATATCATGTATATGTATGTGTTACAGTGCATATATATCATGTATATGTTTGTGTTACAGTATGTATGTGTTACAGTGTATATATATCATGTATATGTATGTGTTACAGTGCATATATATCATGTATATGTTTGTGTTGCAGTGTATATATATCATGTATATGTATGTGTTGCAGTGTATATATATCATGTATATGTTTGTGTTGCAGTGTATATATATCATGTATATGTTTGTGTTGCAGTGTATATATATCATGTATATGTATGTGTTGCAGTGTATATATATCATGTATATGTTTGTGTTGCAGTGTATATATATCATGTATATGTATGTGTTGCAGTGTATATATATCATGCATATGTATGTTTAACAGTGTATATATATCATGTATATGTTTGTGTTGCAGTGTATAAATATCATGTATATGTTTGTGTTGCAGTGTATATATATCATGTATATGTATGTGTTGCAGTGTATATATATATCAATCATATGTATGTGTTACAGTGTATATATATCATGTTTATGTATGTGTTACAGTGTATATATATCATGCATATGTATGTGTTACAGTGTATATATATCATGCTATGTATGTGTTACAGTGTATATATATCATGTTTATGTATGTGTTACAGTGTATATATATCATGTATATGTATGTGTTACAGTGTATATATATCATGCATATGTATGTGTTGCAGTGTTTATATATCATGCATATGTATGTGTTACAGTGTATATATATCATGTATATGTATGTGTTGCAGTGTATATATATCATGTATATGTATGTGTTGCAGTGTATATATATCATGTATATATGTATATGTTACAGTATGTATGTGTTGCAGTGTATATATATCATGTATATGTTTGTGTTGCAGTGTATATATATATCATGTATATATGTATATGTTACAGTGTATATATCATGTATATATGTATGTGTTGCAGTGTATATATATCATGTACATGTTTGTGTTGCAGTGCATATATATCATGTATATATGTATGTGTTACAGTGTATATATATCATGTATATGTATGTGTTGCAGTGTATATATATCATGCATATGTTTCTGTTACAGTGTATATATATCATGTATATGTTTGTGTTACAGTGTATATATATCATGTATATGTATGTGTTACAGTGTATATATATCATGTATATGTATGTGTTACAGTGTATATATATCATGTATATGTATGTGTTACAGTGTATATATATCATGTATATGTATGTGTTACAGTGTATATATATCATGTATATGTATGTGTTACAGTGTATATATATCATGTATATGTATGTGTTGCAGTGTATATATATCATGCATATGTTTCTGTTACAGTGTATATATATCATGTATATGTTTGTGTTACAGTGTATATATATCATGTATATATGTATGTGTTACCGTGTATATATATATCATGTATATGTATGTGTTACAGTGTGTATATATATCATGTATATGTATGTGTTACAGTGTATATATTTTATGTGTATATATATGTGTCACAGTGTATATATATCATGTATATGTATGTGTTAAAGTGTTTATATATCATGTATATATATGTGTTACAGTGTATATATATCATGTGTATATGTATGTGTTGCAGTGTATATTTATCATGTAAATGTTGTTTTCACCAAGTGACCATGATTTGCTGTATTGTAGCCACATGTGTCTATGACCATCTGGCTGAAAATCAAATATTTATCATAAACTGTTTTACGTATAATGTGTATAAAAAAGGGGGGAACTCCTCTAAAATTGGCAAATTTAAAAAAATAAAAAAATTAACCCTTCGGAAACACCTGTTCCAATATACATTCCGAAAAGAACCTAATCGAAATGTAATATTAATTGTACGAAATGTACATACATGTAGTAGATTTATGATATCTAAAAGATATTTACAGATATGAGTTAGTATTTACATATCAGGTAATTTATTGAGTTTGTTTGTTTCAAGATAACAATTTCTTTATACGGTGATTTTTCTCTATTGAGTGTAGTTTTACATGGCTTCATTTCCCGAAGATAAGTATTAGTGCATGCGTACTTTCCCGGTTTGATTGTATGAGAGTACGCACGTCTCGTGTTCAGACACGTGTATTTTCTCCGTGTGCCATGCTCTCTCCCACACTGATGATTTCTAAAACATATACCTCTACCTAACCATCGAGAGTGAAATTCCTAATTGATGTAATATATATATTAATCTTAAAAGACAAATATATATTTAAAATCAAGGTAAATATGTTTTGAGAAGTGTTGGCTTACTTAGAAAGGTAACAACATCATGGTTGTCTTGAAATATGGTTGGACGATGGTCTCTAGATAAAAAAAATAATACCACCCTTGCTCGGAGGTGGGATTACCAAGACGAGCCTGTTTCAACCCGAACTTGGCTTGTAGGATTTTTACAGATAAATTAGGCCCTATTAATCTAAGGCCAATTTGAGATACTTACCGCAACAGAAATGTTCAGAAACATTTGTCTGTGAGTAGCATTTTCGAAATCGATTAGTGACTTTACTGTGAGTATACCATCTGTGTTTGGAATTGAAAACTTGTCTCTTCCATCCGACTGAAAATAGGAATTTGACTTTGTATATACCGATATATGTATTGCAAAATGTAATAAATAAGTTAATGAAAATAGAATATGGGATACAATGCATTCGCAACAACAAATATAAACGTACACATATTTTCATGATTTTGCAAAAATACGTGCTAAAGCTGAATGTTCGTCATGTGCATTTTACATTGTCAAAAAAAAACAACAATTATGACAATTAATAGCACATCCAACTTAAAAAAAAGAAATCTTGATATTCTTGTTTATGTTTATTTATTTATTTATTTATTTATTTATTACTTGTACAGTTCTACACAAAATGAAAAATATGTTGTTGTTTTTTTTTTTTTTTGTTTTTTTTTTAAGATTTGACACTTGCTTACATTTCATTCGTGAGCTATATACGGCGTAACAAACCGCCGATCAAGCACCTACGTTAGAAGTATTAAAGGAATACACGAACCTGTTGCAAGTTGTAGCCATGGATATCAAAGTAGAACGTGCCAGTTTCGGGAATGTCACCATCATTGACCCTTGACCTAAGTTCGAATACTGAATGTCCAACTGGGGTATTCTGCAATGACAATTTATAGCCGAAGTATTGTGGCTTTACAACTGATAGAACGCTTTCAAATTGACCTATGTCGACGTAGTTATTCATTATTGAATAAATGTATAAAGCAATATACATGCACTTTCGCAATGTAAACTTGAGCTCCGCAGAGCAGCGCCAAAACTGCCCTGTTTTACATGTCGACAATGAGGGGCCATATATGAGAGATCAAGTTTGAATACTATAAGGCATAAAGCGTAACTGTTTAAGGAATTAAAAAAGAGCAAAACATCTTACATAATGTAGTAACTGCTGCAAATAACCAAAAAAAATTAAAAGGGGATATAACTCCAAAAATATTGCTTTTAGCAATAATGCCTCTTCTCTTACAACTGCCTCTTGGCATGATTATCAAGTTTTTCAAGTTTCGTGTTGATACCTTTCATATTTTTCAAACACTATTAAAATTTTATTAAAAAATTAAAATAACTCCGAATTATAGCTTTCAGAATGATGCCCCTTGTCTTACAATTGCGCTTTGTCATTATTATCAAGTATTCAAAGTTTCGTCCTGATACATTTCATAGTTTTCAAGACATTCAAATTAATAAACAATTTTGACCAAAATTTTAAGTTAAAAAGGAGCATTACACCGTAATATTGTTTCAGAAATAATGTCCCTTGTCTTACAACTGCGCCGTGTCATGATTATAAAGTATTCCAAGTTGTGTGTTGATACCCTCAAAAGTTATCGAGGAATGGGCTTCATTAATGTTTTGCACAACGACCTTTTCTTCGAAACAGACGAGTTAAGATATTGTTGCTTGCAGATTAATACCAAAGTCTGAGAATGATAAAGATAACATTTCTGAAATAATCGTTAAGGCAATCATTACACAAATTTTCCGTTTTATCGATCGTACCTGTGTAATATCATAGGGCTATATGTAACGTCACACGCAACCGCCCCGCCAACAACCATATCCAGTGGCCGAGCGGGAGGTCGTGGGTTCGACCCCCTACCGCGACATACCAAAGTCGTAAAAAAAGATACTGCTCTCTCGCTTAGCGCTCAACATATAAGGGTAATTCCAGGACTGGCTGGATATGTGACTGGGTGTGGAATTATGTCACATGTGTACGGCTTGATACTTCAGTGTGGCAGCACTTTATCTGTCTCAAGTAGACATCGTCTCTTCCAGATGACAATGATTGAAATACTGTCTGTGAGACGTTCCCCCCCCCCCCCCCCCCCCCCCGAAAAAAAAGTATATATTCTTACCTCTGCGACTGTTATATAATAAGGCTCTTTTTGAAATTTTGGCACGAACTCGTTCACTGGAGAGTTGTTTATTGTAATCTTGTAGCGCTGTAGTATTTTTAAAATTGTCTTAGCATACATTTTTTACATATACTACTACTAATAATAATCGTCATCAACATCATTAATGGTGTGCAATGATTCAAACCGTTCGCCCCATGATGATTGTTTTTATATAAAACACAATATAAGAAACATATTTTTGGACCAATTCACACTTATATACATTTTATTGTAATCGGGATTTTTATCATATCAGTTTATAGGTGCATATGTCCTTTTCCTCTCGACACATCACGAAAATTAGATCCTGGTCTTAACTTCTAAGCCTTTATTTTAAATTAGACTAAGAATAACGCTAAATTTAATGTGATGTTTTCTTTATTCTATTATAGGATTGTTTATTGGTAAACATTGACTTACATAGCGCTTGTTTAAATGAATTCTTTATGAAACAAATTAAGGCAAAAAGGAGTGTTTTAAATTGTTAAACTGCACATTTTTGACAGTTGACCGAGAGAAAAAAGTAAAGGATACGCCAAAACTGTGTCTCTAGACCTAAACTAGAGCTATCACTGAAGTTGATTAATACCCCGCAAAATGCCTTGATACAGGAGAAGCCAGACCCACGGCGGATAATTTTACATTTTAAGTTTCAAATCAATACCTTGTATAATTTTCGAGTTATGTTCCAGCAAGGAAAAAAGAATTAAACAAAGGGAGATAATTCAAAAATTGGACCAAGGCAATAACTCTGCCATCCTTAAGACAACTCAAGTGAAATTACGGCACGCACCTCTCCACCTGATTATCAATGTACACACAAAATTTGAACTGAATCGGTTAAGAAATGTAGAAGTTCGCGTCACAAGATATTTAGAATAGAATCAAGGGCAATAACTCTGTAATCCTTGAGATAACTCAAGTGAAATTTATGTCACGCACCTCTCCACCTGATTATCAATGCACACACAAAATTTGAACCAAATCGGTTAAAAAATGTAGAAGTAGTTCGCGTCATAAGTTTTGGGGATGGACGGACAGACCGACAAACCAACAGACCAACAGACCGATAGACCAATAGACCGATAGACACACCTATAACCCGCCGTCAACTATGTTTGCGGGGATGATGAACAGAATTGACCGACAAACAACAGACCAAAGCCGATAGACCAACAGACGATAGGACGTGATCTATAACCCCCTCTCAAAACTTTTGCGGGGATTATAAAGATATGCGAAAAATTGGCTCAGTCCATTAAATACGGGTTGTGTGTGTATATCTATGAAACGCCCTATCTGCTTTACTAATGGGCAAAATCAAATTTAACGATGTGTGTTTGAATGCTATGATGCAAACAAATAAAAATGTGTGCTATTTTCCATACACATGTACGTTTATCTTTTATGCCTGTCAGAAAGGCCGTAATATGATGCTACTTATGTCGTTAAACATGTGTTAAAATATCGTAAATTATGACTATCAAGTTATTGATGTCTCATTCGTTGTATGATGTTCAAACATCGTTATATGATGTTCAAACATCGTTATATGATGTTCAAACATTGTTATATGATGTTCAAATACTGTTCTATGATGTTGTTCAAACATCGTTATATGATGTTCAGACATCGATATATGATGTTAAAACATCGTTTTATGATGTTCAGACATCGATATAGGATGTTCAAATACTATTATATGATGTTCAAACATAGTTTTATGATGTTCAAATTCTGTTATATGATGTTCAGACATCGATATATAATGTTCAGGCATCATTATATGATGTTCAAACATCGTTATATGATGTTCAAATACTGTTCTATGATGTTCAAACATCGTAATATGATGTTCAGACATCGATATATGATGTTCAGACATCGTTATATGATGTTCAGACATCGATATATGATGTTCAAACATCGTAATATGATGTTCAGACATCGATATATGATGTTCAGACATCGTTTTATGATGTTCAGACATCGATATATGATGTTCAGACATCGTTATATGATGTTCATTCCTTTGATATGATGTTTGATTGCCAGAATATTTTATCCATGTTTATCGTCATTACAAACTGCCCATTTACCATTATGGAACGTGTCTTTGCGATTTTGAGAATATCAGGATTATTTATTTTTATTTTATTTTTATTTTTTTTATGCGGGGCCTGCTTTGTTCATTTCATTTAAAAACCGCATAAAATTAAAAAAAACACTAAGTACTGATGTTCATTTGCGCTTCTATCGTAATGATTGACTTGGCTGGATTCAAGGATACAAAAACTGAAGGTTGAGACAAAATTTCAACTGAAATACAAGATAATATTTTAAAAATGCATAAACACGCATATAATTAATTTATTTTAAGTAGCGTGTATTCACAATACCAACGCCGTAAAAATGGTACAGGTATTGCTCCCCTACTTATTGCTTAGCATATAAGGGTAGTTCCAGGAATAGTTGTCTGTTGTCATGATAATGTGACTAGGTATGGTATCATGTCACATGTCTACTATGATGTGTGCACTTCCTCCAGTGACCGCATCAAACCAAAGACGTATAAAGTTTGTACCCAATGCACCATTGAATGGCACTCAGCAAAATGGGGTTGCTATGGGAACTCAGAGTACTCGATCAGTACTGGTTCTACCCAGGAACTTGTCTCCCGTGTATCGGTGCTATACACTGGGCACGTAAAGGAAACAAAGGGTCTATTCTGAAAGAGCTAGGGTATCGCACCCGGACTCCCTAGTATCCAACTAGGATACTCTTCCTTTGTTATCTCTTAAGCAAAGAAAAGGTCTAAAATATGACCATGATTGCTAGCCATTTCAATAAAAGAAAAAAAAGAAGGAATGTGACTGGGTATGATATCATGCCACATATCTACCATGCGATGAGGCAGCACTATATCTGTATCATGTAGACAAATGTCCCAAAATGACTGAAATACTATCGATGAGATTTTAAACAAAACAAACATGATCAAAATCGCAAAGATTACCTTTATCTTAATAAACATTCACAGGAGCATTATGTCTGACAAACCAAGATCACATCATTTATTACATGGCGTCTTATCACTGTTAATTGTTAAAAGATAGAGAGAGAAAAAAAGAAACGTGAGATACAATGAAATAGTATTAGGCAGTGACAAAACTATGAATATTCCTTTAGGTTTTTGGTCCGTCTTGTCAGTGTTTAAGAAATAACGCGTGGTATCCGGTCCAACTATTTCTCAACAGGTACTCACAGCCGGGAACCACAGATCATCGTATAATGACGTTTGCACATCATGTAATGTCATATTTGAAAGCACAGCGTAAATTTAGTTTCAGCAAGATATAATAACCATTTGTGAACTCGCAATTCATTCGACTATCAAATCAGTGTTGAAAGGCATGATAAAATAACAAATGACCATATTATTTCATAAAATGAACACACTGCTAGAAAAGACTAGCATCGTTTACTCTTTATCAGCATGATAAAAAGACAAACAATCATCCTGTTATATAGCAAATAATCATCATAAAACGAACCTATAAAACTGAAAAGCATCATATAATACTAATTAGCGTCATATTACACTAAAATAGCATCATATACTAGTAAAATAGCATCACATAATACTAACATAGCATCATATAACACTAAAATAGCACCACATAATACTAAAATAGCATCATATAAAACTAAATAGCGTCATATGATATTAAAATAGCATCAAATAATACTAAAATAGCATCACATTATACTAAAATAGCATCATATAACACTAAACTAACATCACATAATACTAAAATAGCATCATATAACACTAAAATAGCATCTTATAATACTAAAATAGCATCATATAAATAAAATAGCACTAAAATATATATATTAAAATAGCATCATAAACTAAATAGCTCTATATATAAAATACATAAAAATTAGTTGGCCATGAAATAAGTATAAATGATCATCATGAAAAGACAAAAGATCATCGATCATCGTGTAAAGACATCGATCATCATGTTATTCTAAGTTAACCTAATAAAATGATAGATGATCTTCGTATACATACCATGAGCAGCATGTAATGGTATGTGTGCATCACACAGGCCGCGATCATCAGAGAAGACTAAATCACATAATGACAAATGATCATCATAGCACTAACAATGGTCAACATGTAATGTCATGCGAGCATCATGAAATGTAGACTGGTCATTGTATAATGCAAATGGGGATTATGTATTTGTGAAAGGACATAACATGTTTATTTTTGAGCAGCAATCACTACGATTTGCACGAACCGTCATTGTGAACTATCATGATATAATGCATCGGCTCATGTAAAGGCAGCTATGGCGTTCCATATAATACAATACATGTACTACATTTCAACGGGTTCATAACAAAACAAATGTTTTGTTGTTGTTGTTTGTGTGTTGTTGTTGTTTTTTTTTCAGAAAAATAATAAAATTTATCCTTACCACTCCCCCACAATTAAAATCCAAAACGATATCCGTGAGGCTGTGCTTCAGCTGAAAAATAAACAAACTGATAGATCTCTGCAAGATACCAAATGTTAAATAATTTGAATACTTTGTAAAGGCGTTTCAGTGCTTGTTTTAAGGGCTGTTTCTTACATTTTCTATACAGCCAAAGAAGGAAGGGTTTTTACTTTCTTCAAAACTTCTAATGGAAAAAAAAGCTTATTATTTAAATATCACCCCAGTGAAACAAGCTCACCTGAGTGTTGAGGTGCTCTAGATCAAGCGTCTTCTCGATCTGGAGGACGAACCACGTGCTGGTTGTAGTCAAGTTGAAGTAAGCTTTCAGTTGACTGTGCAAGTTGTAAGCGATACCCGTATCATTGTTGATCTCAAATGAGATGGCGTCACCGGGGCTTTTAGTCACATTCATTAAGGTTGTTCCTGAAAATAAAAATTAGCACACTTGCACCTTCGCATACCCAACAAACCAATTTCCTTTGAAAGGTAAACTCTATTAATTTTACAACATAGGAATTATGTATAAAAAATTTCTGTTTCCAAAAGAAGAAACAATATTGATGTTTCTCGCCCTAAGTCTTTTTGTATTGCCAGTAATTATTAGGCAATACAAGTATTCCGGAGATTGGCAAAGTACAAGATTGAGAGTATGACCCTATATGTTTTATCAGTTACTGTAATAAATAAATTATATAAAAGACTACCTACCGGCAGGCGCTGTTTCATTTGTTGGAATGATTGTTTCCGTGATGACGCAGTCACACAAAACTGTTCAAAGCAACATGATACATATACAATATTTTTCTTAAAGTTACAATACTACCCAAAATCAATTCAATCAATTCAGAAAATAAGGTGACAATATGAAAGTTTAATCTTTCTTTTGACGACATGCAAAATATTACCTATGTAGGTCAAACGATTAGCCCGATTGATGTCGATAAAATCAACAATGACTGTAGGAAATTGATTCCTCTAACTTTTCACTAAGATTTTCCGCATATTTACACGAGGGTTTCAGGAATTGACCGAGATCCATCACGTGGTCAGATTGGCCCTCGAAGGTCATGCATAATCATAAGCGTTTGTAACCAAAATGTCCCCATGTCTAACCCGTGCACGGTGTGAATGTCGAGGTGTGTGTCTATGCACTTATTGGCCAAACAACAATTTAAGTTAGAGAAAATGAATTCATGTGTTGCATAACATTGCTTTTCATAGAAAATATGCACTCTAGTCTTATATGAAGCGGTGCGTGAACTTCTATTTTTAGATGGCTTGTATTCATAGGCAGTTTCCGGAACTTGTTAGAAACAGCCGAATCGGTGGCCGTCAAATTCCGTAATTGTTAATACGATAATCTGTAGGTCATATAAGGAATTAGGAGAGTTTTATGAACATTTTTTAACCAAGGTCCATCTTAGATATTTGTCCATGAATTGTTTCGAGAATGAGTTTCAAAATATTCGAGCTACGAAAATTGACATCTGTAGTACTGCATCATTAAAGAAGCAAAATCTAAGTATTGAAGGTAACAGTAATACATATATGTATTAAAAATAAATATTAATCAAAATGCTATATAAAAATAATAATACATGTAGTTTACTTTTAAAAATAGGGGGAATTCTGAAAACAGAAAACACTGATAGAATACTGATTAAAAATTGATTCGTGACCAGCATCATCAATGCCTCTTTAAATGTACTAAAATAAAATGCTGCAATGTTGACTTTTATTTTTTTATAACACATAACACATTAAACATCAAAGACAATGAAATTTTATTCTGTTAAAACAGTATACTAGAGAACGCCCGTCCTTGTATCAATCACACTTCGATATTTCACGTGTTCTTTTGTGTGTGTTTGTTGTTGTTGTTGTTGTTGTTGTTGTTGTTGTTGTTGTTGTTTTCACAGGTTGAAACCAATAAAACGTATAAAATAAAAGTACTAATATATTGCTGAAATATGTCTCATTAAATAAAACAGGAAAATAATATTCAATATATTTCCGAGGTTAGGCGTTTTAAGAGTCATTGAGCATATAATAGATACATATGTATATGGTTAACTGACCTTCTGGAATGAGAAAGACGAAAAGGATGACAAACATGTGACTTGTGTTTATTCCTAATTGTGACGTCATGGTTTCGGAATTATGGCGATGGATTTTGTCGTGTCCTGTGCGGGAGTCCAACTAATGGCCCATATCTGTAATTACAAAGGATAAAATTATGAACACGTGCACGATTTCGTTCGACATAATTTATATGCTCAATTTCGAGCAAAAAGAGAAAATGTGCACATGTTTTGTTTGTTTTATAAAGAGCTAGCTTTTGCTTGTATTATAGAGCTAGTGTTGTAATTGTATGTAATTTTTTAGCTCATCTGAGCACATGTGCTCAGGATAAGCTATTAGGATTATTGAATGTCAGTCGTCGTCCGTCATCCACAATGAGTTTGTTTACACTCTAGCGTCTTCATTTCTCGAGCAATTATCTTCAAACCTTATGGCAATGTTTATGGCCATAATTTCTCAGTCAAATTCGATTAAGGCCAGGAGTTATGCCCCTTTTGCATTTAAAAAAAAATGCCAGAAAAATGCCAGATTTCACTTTCTTTACACTCAGTCATCTTTAAACTTAATGAAATAATTTATAGTCATAAAGTATTATTTTTCAAAATTCGATTATGTCTGATATCAGCCAATTAGATCGGAATTTTTGGCTCTTTTAATGAAGGCAATGTTTCTAGGGTGAGTGACTTCAGTGCCATCTTGGCCCTCTTGTTTAAAATTGCCTTTCCCTTGATTTAGGTATGAAAAGGCCGGTAGCTGCTCGTAAGTATTGGTTCGCCGTGGCACAGACGGGTCTGATCGGCGATAACAAAATCAATTTCTAAAATATGGGTCTGTTTGCTTGGCTTAACGCCCCATCGCCAGGATTTCAGTCATTTTTCAGACTTTCAGATTTTTGAAGGTCAAGGTCAAATACAGGAGGTGGACGTGATGCAGAGCGCCAAGCACAAGAAAGATATACCAGTAACGACATAGTTAATCATTTCATGATTTCTCGAATACGAGACGAACGCCCTATCAATAATAAACTATGTAAAACCTATAAAATAAGCAAATTTATTTTTTTAAAAAGAACTGCTTCATTTGATTACTGAAAATCACAAAGAACCAAATGAAAATCACAAACAACCAAATTAAGACTACGAACAACCCCGTGAAAACCACAACCTAATAAAAACTACAAACAACCAAATTAAAACCACACTCAACCAACCCATTGAAGACCACCAACAATGTAATGTAAACCCACAAACTATGACCGGCCAAAAAACAACCTAAATAAAACCACAAACGACACAATGAAGACCACAAACAGCCTAATGACAAAAAATCTACCTTATGAATGTCGCACACAACTTAACCCTTTCCCCCTCATAGACTCATCTTGACGCACTCAATAGGTACCACATAAAGCCTGATCTGCAGAAAGCCAAACTCAATCCTTACCAAATTTAATTGTAAAATCCTCATTACCAGACCACTGAGGAGCAGCGAACAGCATAAAACCTGATCAGCCTGCGAATTACTCGCAGGCTGATCTGGTTTTATGCTGTTCGCATAGGTCTTTTCATGGTATCCTCTATGAGGGAAAGGGTTAACAAAAATCACAAATATTACTTTGGGGTTTTCTAGCCCAATGCTACCTTTCAGCAACTATTTATCGATGAATCATGTTTTAATGGGTGTAGATCTATGTTTGAATCGTCTGTATAGCAGTAACAGCTGTTGCTTCATTATGGTGACGTTCAAACACATAGAAAGTACTCTCGACCATAACTAAAATTTTTAAATATCATAATGATGAAACATGGTAATAAATGATAAATAATTTGGTGACCCAAAAACCCAAATAAGTTACCAGTTAAGATGTACATAGATAGAATACTGCAGGTTCACAGTCAAACTCACCGATTATGGAATCAACCGCATAATATCATATCATTTCGTCGCAATCAGCTCTCATAAGCCTGCAAGTAAGTTACATATGCATAAGAAGAAAAACTCAATGAGTAACTAATCAATAGTATAGTTATAAGCAAGTATTGAAGCCATCTTGAATCATTGTTTAAATCATGATTGATTGGTTCATGTTTTGAGTTGACCGTCGCTGACACAGTATTTCAGTCATACTCATATAGCGATGTCCAGCTAAGTACAGATGGAGGAAGACCATCAATGCAATGAAGAACCGACCTACCACAAGCCAACTAGTGATAAATTAGCATTGATTTATCAAAATATTTCAAACAGGTAAATATAAACAGAAATCGAATTAGCCATAGCTAAACTGCATTATTGAAGAGAACCAACGGCAAACACAAAATACATACCAACCTGTCCGAAAAGCTTAAAACTCGACTACATGGTGCAAACAACGCTTCCTAACTGCACGAGAAAAGACAAGGCGGGAGATCATTGACCCAATCATTGACCTCAAGGTCGACACTTCTTTAAGAATGTATACAACTAAGGAAAATAGTATTTGCAAACAGAACGGAGATAACACCAACAGATTAACTGCCACCTTATCAACCTCATATCCTCATATCACAAATTGTCATGCCTTTAAAAACTGACAGTTTAGACACGATAAATTTTGATCAATTTAAGTTATTATTTAAGCATAGAAAAAAATATTGCCAAAAGGAAATCAGGTGGCATCTGTTTAGGTGTCAAAACACATCTAATACCTTACATAACGGCATTACATACTGATTGTGACCTAGTGTTTTGGTTTGTGTTACACGATAACGTGACTGGTGTAGGTGATATACTTTATGGTATAGTGTACATACCACCTGAATATTCAGGCTATGCAACAGATAACCCGTTTTCAATCATTCAAAATGACTTAGATTATTTTACATGTTTTTATAGTAAATTTTGTCTATTTGAAGATTGGAACTCTAGAACTAAAAATTTACAAGACTTTAAACAACCAGATTTTGAGTATTTTCATGATATGCAACTTGAAGAAGTATTTGAAGAATCAAATAATGATAGTTTTTACTTCGAAGAAACAAATATTATGAAAAACAGGAGTAATAGAGATAATTCTTCAAACAATCACGGTTACAGATTTATCGAATTTACAAAATTAAACCATTTGTACATTATGAATGATAGAACCCCTGGTGATTTAACAGGCAATACTACATGTAAAGAAGTAAGCACTGTGAATTATTTTGTATGAAGTCCAACATTGTTCTCACATATTGTAAATTTAAATGTTGATGACTTTTGTACTTTATATTCAGATGTACATAACCCTGTTAATATGAATTTCAACTTTAAGGGCATTATATCAAGTAAAACCAAATGTGTTAAATCAGCTAGTCCAAATGCTAGACTATGGGATGGTAAAAACAAAGATAATTTTATTACAAATATTGATGCAAACAAATTAATGTTATACTAAATGATTTAAATATTATGTATAGTTCAAATTGTGTTACTGAATATAATATAAACAATGTGATTACAAAAATTGAAAATATATTTCATGAAAGTGCTAAGATCTGTTTTGTATCACATAGTGACTGTGCAAAACCAAAAAAAAACAAGGTAATAATAAAAGGTGGTTTAATTTTGAATGTAAAAACGCAAGACGTGATTTTCACGGAGCAAAATACAAATATAAACTAGAACTATCACTAAATGTGATTAATACCCCCGCAATACTGCTTTAGAAATGATGAAGTTATTAGGATTAAGAAGAAGAGTATGAAAAAAACATTTTTACATTAGTTTTTTTTCCAGATTTTTGGCCGGGTTACACAGGTTGTGCTTGACCATTGTATGAAATTGTTTTGAATTCCAACCAGTAGTTTTAAAGTTAAGCTCCGGACGAGGAAAAGTAACAAAGGGCAATAACTCTGTAATTACAATAGATAGAGTTATGGTTCTTGTGCACTGCACTTCCTCATATTGTGGTTGACAATTGTATGAAATTGTTTTGAATTCCAACCAGTTCTTTTCAAGTTATGCTATGGACAAGGAAAAGTAACAAAGGGAAATAACTCTGTAATTACTCTAGATAGAGTTATGGTTCTTGTGCACTGCACTTCCTCATATTGTGGTTGACCATTGCATGAAATTGTTTTGAAATCCAACCAGTAGTTTACAAGTTATACTCTGGACAAGGAAAAGTAACTAAGGGCAATAACTCTGTAATTCCTATAGATAGAGTTATGGTTCTTGTGCACTGCACTTCCTCATATTGTGGTTGACCATTGTATGAAATTGTTTTGAAATCCAACCAGTAGTTTAAAAGTTATACTCTGGACAAGGAAAAGTAACAAAGGGCAATAACTCTGTAATTCCTATAGATAGAGTTATGGTTCTTGTGCACTGCACTTCCTCTCATTGTGCTTGACCATTGTATGAAATTGTTTTGAAATCCAATCAGTACTTTACAACTTATACTCCGGACAAGGTTACAAGTTATACTCCGGACAAGGAAAAAAAATACAAAGGGCAATAACTCTGTAATTACTCTAGATAGAGTTATGGTTCTTGTGCACTGCACTTCCTCTCCATGTGCTTGATCATTGCATGAAGTTGTATTGAATTCCAATAATGCAACGGACCGCTGGACCGACCGACCGACCAACCGACCGACCGACCACCGGGTGACTCCTATATACCCCCCCAAACTTCGTTTCGGGGGTATAAATATGTAAAAATGCTAGCAATAAAGAAAACTTAAATATTAAAAGTAAAATGTACAAGAAAACTCTGAATAAAAAAATAAAAAAATACCAAAACAAAATGCAGCTAAATTAAAAGAAATCTGCAAAACGAACCCAAAACAATTTTGGAAATACTATAAAGGCAATAAACAAACAAAATGTAATGCATCAATAAAAAATTAATTTTTAAAAAAGACTTTACAGAAGTTGATAATTCTGTACTCAGTGCTGAAATAGATATACAAGAAATAGAGCAAGCTATTAAAAATCTAAAGAATAACAAAGCGTCTGGTGAAGATAATGTGCTAAATGAATATATTAAAAATTCCTATCATATTTTAAAGCACATATATCTTAAACTATTTAATATTGTTTTTAGTACTACGATTATTCCAGATATTTGGACCATAGGCGTCATTGATCCCATTTACAAAAATAAAGGTGGGTGATGTGTCTGATCCAGTAAATTATCGTCCTATTACACTTCTTATCTGTTTTGGGAAACTATTTACAACAACTCTAAATAATCGTCTTTTAAAGTTTGTTGAAAAAAATGATATACTAAGTAAATTTCAAGCTGGGTTTAGACCTGGTTATTCTACAAAAGATAATATGTTTGTGCTTAACACCTTAATTGAACTTTTACATCATAGTCGTAAAAAGCTGTATTGTGCATTTATTGATCTAAAGGGTGCTTTTGACACAATTAATAGAAATATGTTGTGGTTTAAACTCCAAAAGTATCAAACGGTATTTTTTTTATGTTGTTAAAAATATTTATAAAGCCAAAAGCTGCGTACGTGCAAACGGTATAAATTCAAAATATTTTAAGTGTTCTATCGGAGTTAGACAGGGTGAAAGCCTATCACCATTGCTGTTTTCATTTTTTGTAAATGATTTGCATAATTACTTTGAAAATAATAATATAATTCAAGGGTCAACCCTTTGTAAACATCCTTGTGATTCAGGTCTTGTAGATTACTTAAAATTGTTTGTATTACTTTATGCAGACGACACTGTTATTTTATCTGAATCGGCAAAAGACTTACAAAATGTATTGTATGTGTATGAAAAATATTGTAAAACATGGAAACTTACAGTTAATACATCAAAAACTAAAGTTTTAATATTTTCAGAAAGTAGAATAAGAAACCACATTTTTTTATTTATGTAATGATGAATTAGAAATTGTAAATGAACACAAATATCTTGGCGTCTTTTTCAGTAAAACTGGACATTTTTCTAAAGCTAAAGAATATATTCCTAAGCAGGTAACTAAAGCTATGTTTTGTCTATTGAAAAAAGCTAAATATCTATGTTTAAGAATCGATTTACAAATAGAACTAGTTGATAAAACCATTAAACCAATTTTGTTATACGGATGCGAGATTTGGGGATATGGAAACAATAATATTTTAGAAAAAGTACAATTAAAGTTTTAAAGAATATATTACAAGTTAAGAATAGCACTCCAAATTGTATTGTATATGGTGAAACAGGTGTTAAACCACTACAAATAGATATTGATTCAAGAATGCTAAATTTTTGGTCTAAACTTATCATTCCATCTAGTCTAAAGCTCTCGGTTTCTATATATAATAGTATGTATAGCAGGTTTAAGTTGTCGAATGATATTCGAAATACAGACTTCAAATGGATTAAGTATATTAAAAATATACTAATTAAATGTGGGCTGATTAATGTATGGGAGTTTCAAAATTTTCTTAATGTTAAGTGTATCTCACAAATTATCAGATCTGTTTTTGAATGAGCGGTACTCAACAATAAATTCATCAAGAAAATGTTTAAACTATAGATTGTTCAAAGAGAAATTTTGGATTTGAAGGTTATCTTGTTAAAATACCAACTAATTTGTCAAATATATGTTAAAGTTCAAAACAAGAAATTCAAGACTTGCAGTAGAAATTGGTAGTTGGCAAAATATTGACTTAAATGATCGTATATGTAATTTATGCAATAGTAACAAAATAGGTGATGAGTTTCATTATTTGTTAGAATGTCAATGTTTTTTAAATGATAGAAAACGTTTCATAAGTAAATTTTATTATAGATGTCCCAGTGTATTACTCTTTAAACAGTTATTGGAATATAAGCCTGAAAAATTAAGCAAATATCGTAAATTATGTCAGTTTATGAAACAAATTATTATTAAGTTCAATTAATAGCAGAAAGCCCCTCCCCTTTTTTGCATGTCAACCTCGTTCCACACTTTATAATGATTACTGTTTTTTTTTGTATTCTCATTTTGTCAAATTTGACATGAGATGTTGAAAATAAAGAAACTTGAAACATACCCCCCCCCCCCCCCCCCCGTCTGAAAAATGACGTCTCATTACACAAACACAATATAGTGACTACGTATAGTACATACACTGTCAAAACTGCATACTGTTTTAAACTACAAGCTTCAACTACCTACTAAAGAACAGATTTAACACTTTCGACCTTTGGTCATCTACCGAACATCAATTCGCTTATTGGTCTGGATCTAAATGTACTAAGCATATTAAGTTGAGTTTTATTCCAATTTTCAGAACAACCATTGCCCATAGAATGAACAACCTAATGAAATCACGAACATCACAACTTAATGAAAATCTTCTGAATTTAAGATCATATTGAAGAATCACTTCGAACATGATGACTGGGTTAATGGTCATTGTTTTCATTATATAACTACCTGAATCATATTTAACTTTTCACAATATAGATTTTGTGCAACTGACCTGCAATATATGTTTATTCTTTTGAAGTCCCCCTGATTATTCAAACTGAGAATGTTGCCTGACATGTAAGTTGTTATATGATTTTCGTCATGTATGTAAGAAGAAAATTCTTATAAGTAGGGCTGAAGATCTGAAATTAGTTATGAACTTAGTTCATATGGAATCATGTACTAAAAACTGAGAATATTACTGTGTCTGCTTTAATCTGAATCAATCAAACGCTTTTTGTTTTATTGAGTTATACAAGTAAGCGTCGGAATGTCATAGACGTTAATTAATGTCCTGAAGGCGATGAGAATGTAATTATTTCGCATTTATTTTGCACAACCTCAATGCTTTTTAAACCCGATTTTAACTGCATATACATGTATATGAATATGATGGTAACAAACAATATCAGTAAATGTTTGCTTACGATAAGCGCAACGCCTCTCTCTCTCTCTCTCTCTCTCTCTCCTACAGTTTATAAGATTTTCATAAATATGCGAATTTAATCAAAAGAAATCAAATTTAAAACATCAAACGCACAAGAGTAGATATGTCAATGTAAATAAAAGGCTGGCTACAGATTCAAAATAGTTTATGAATGTGAGAAGTTGATCTTTTCGAAGTGTTGACAGATAACAATGTAACAATTTGGTCAAGTAACACACCACGGAAACATCATTATGCAATGTCAAAGCTATGTATACACACATTAGCATTTGAAACAAAATGTGTGAATATACAATAAACCCTTATCTGCGAAAAGGGCAATATAACTTAAACAATATATCAGCGCACTGTGCAAACATTCTGATACGTATTCGGTATGGATATAAATCCCTAAATCGATACACTGTTCGATAGATAACGCTTATCAATCAGGATTTAAAATAGGGTTATTTTTCGGGTACTTAACCGGTGTCCTGGCTTCAAGTATTCCTGTTTATATTCATCATTTAACTTGTATAGGTCAATAAAACATCAGATATTACAACATAATGTAGATATAACAGAAAAATAAAACAAAACAAGAACTATCAATGAAAATGTCTGTGCCCATGTCAGAGACAGTCTTGATACAAGATGAAAATAAAAACACAAAAACAGGTAGAGCTCTGATTCACTCGTACATTTAATGCAAACAAAATTATTCAATATAAAAAGGGCAATAACTCTATTAAAATTAAGTTTATCATGACATACCGAGGATCGATATGTGCATTTAGACTTGGTATTTAATAATGATGTAAAGCTAAAACAAAATCAGATCATTCGTAGGAGAGAAATAGTGTGATCAAAATATATTCAATAAATATAACAAAGAGCCTTAACTCATTTTAAATCCAGCTGATCAAGACGTGACATATGATATGCGCAACTAGGCTTGCCACTTATTAATGCTGTGAAGTTAAATTAAAATTTAACCAAAGGTAGTTGAGAAATAGCGCGTACAAAAAATATTTAAGAAATATACCAAATGGCCATAACTCATTTAAAAATGCAGCCGATCATAATGTGCTGCCAACGATATGCACAACAACAAAACTTGGTATTTACCACTCTTGTAAAGTGTAATCAAAATCCGACCAAAAATAGTTGAGAAATAAGGCGGATAAATCTCGTCTACAGACGGACGGACCGACCGACGGATTCCAATATAGCCCCCATATACTTCGTACCTGGGGGGTTTAAAAATGATTCCATAAATTAAATCATAGATTTTCAAAATCTTCAGCGAACTGCGCACTTGTTTTCCTAATTATACTTTAAATGGCTACGTTATCCTTAAACAAAAACCAAAATAGTAAACATTAACATCATGAAAATAAGAATTACAACAGACTGTAACAACGGATACACTACTTTGTGAACATAACCTAATTTTACCGTCCCCGGTGGCTTAGTGCTTAGAGCATCCGCCGCGGGAGCGGGAAAACGTGGGTTCGATCCCCGGCTGCGACATACCACTGTAGTAAAGAATGGTACTGCTCCCTTACTTGGTGCTCAGCATATAAGGGTAGTTCAGGGACTGGTTGGCCCGGTGTCAGGATAATGTGACAGGGTGCGGTATCATGCCACATGTCTATGGCGTGATACTGCAGTGTGGCAGCACTATATCTGTCTCAAGTAGACATCGTCTCCAAATGACTGAAATACTGTGGGCGGGACGTTAAACCCAATAAACAAACATTACTTATTACCTTTAAAAAAGCGGGAATTAAATCCATCCACCTTAGATGTCACAAACTATGCAAATGCTCCAACAAGAAGAGATAAAACCCGGTGTTTTATTGAAAACCCTGTTGGGAGATAACTTGTTCAACTGTCACGTGACCCGCGTTATGAGCACACTGATGGCATATCTTACTTTACCGCGACATATGGAATACGTGTACATGACAAACAAGATCATAAAAAATATGCAGACAAAGTTTATGGAGATACTGAAATTTGTTGACGCATCGAACAAAAATATGACTTTTGTAGGAACATGCAAATGACTTGGGGTTTAATGAGGGAAGAGGGAAATGTTTGGGAATCGCGAGGCTTGGAATCCGTGAGTATGTTGTTGTTGTTGTTGCTGCTGCTGCTGCTGCTGCTGCTGCTGCTGCTGCTGCTGCTGTTGTTGTTGTTGTTGTTGCTGCTGCTGCTGCTGCTGTGCTGTTTCTGTTGCTGCTGTGCTGTGTGTTGTTGTTGTTGTGCTGTGCTTTCTTGTTGTTGTTTGTTGTTGTTGTTGCTGCTGCTGCTGCTTTCGCTCTAAGGCGTATATAGACTTATATATGGCCAAGCACGTCTGACATTGATTCTCTTGGATAACCTTTCCCCAACATTTATAGGCGGATGCAACCTTCTTGAGGAGACAGAGGCAGTTTGCATGGGATCCGGGTGCGATATTCAAACTCTTTCCGAATAGACCACTTGCTTCTTTTATGATTGAAACTGTATTTATCCGTATATGGAAATCAAAATATAAATATATCACTGAAGTGTTTTAGATAACTTAGCAAAATGTTAATGATGGTTAAGAAATGATAAAAAGGCCCCATGAGTAATCCATCCTTAAAGGAATGTATATGTAAATGGTTAAAAAAAACGGAGACAGTATATTACATAAAATTGAGAAATACCAACAGTTATCGTATTGGAGCGGTCAGTGGCCAAATGCTTAAACTAGATTTCAAGGAGCCCCGTCCTTGCACTTTATGAATGTATTTCTCTGATATGAACAGTGTAAATAAAAATATCCTATGAATGTGAGGCACCTGCATCGGAAGAAAAAAATACTTTGATAGATTTTAGGCTAGATAGATAGATAGATAGATAGATAGATATTTTATTTGCAATCCAATAGGCCTATAGGCCCATGAGGTACAATGTTTTCTTATAATAAAATGGCAGACAGTGAAGTTTTACAATCACATATACATGTCATATTATAAACAAAGTATTTAAATTGTTATGTAATCAAGATATGTAAACAACATGTTATATTCTTTTTTTTTGTAATTAAAAACGCTATTTAAAGTTTGGAAAAAATGAAGATCAACGGAGAAGGTATAATTTCTTATTCCTAATAATAAATAATAAATATATAATACTGAAATAAACAGTCGAAAACATAACATTACGAATTGTTCGTAATTACAAAATACTTACATAATATTATACAATAAAACAAAACACTTTTGATTTTTACCGAAAGCTAAAGACATCAAAGATGTTTGTAAAGGACAAAAACAATGGCATTTTATTACATTCAACAAAACTTCCTTAGTTCTTTTCGAAAGCAAAATTTTAAGGATGTCTTGTTTGTATCTAAATTGTATGAGAAACGAGAGAGAGAGAAATGATAACGTAAAAGAAAACTACATAGAGAAAAATAATTGGATTATAAATAGACATAATTATACACACAAAATATTGTATGCGAAAATGATTTGCCAATGCGTCAAAATGAGTTTTCATGAGATAAGGGGTTATAACAATACATTGAGACGTTCGAATGTATCGCTAATAAAACATTCATTATAAAACAAAACATTTATGACATCGTAACTACTTAGCAAGATTCATTATTGAGGAATGTGAACATGGTCAGTAAAGTGATATATCGACCATGCATTTTTGAATCACCGAGGAAGTAAAGAAGTTATATCTGCTTTAAAATCAATACAAGGAGATCAATCCTCTACGTGTGTTCGTTAGAGTTTTAGCAATATATTAGGTGATAAATGTCGGTGGTTTGATAAGGAAACGTCCATGTCAAACGTAAAGTTGATCTGTTGTTTATCAAATTGATTACTCAATGACATTATGATTGATTGATTGATTGAGAGAGAGAGAGAGAGAGAGAGAGAGAGAGAGAGTAATTTGCAGCATGAAAGAGGCCGTGGTTCAGTGGTAAAGACACCCGACTGCGAATCCGAAGATTATGGGTTGTAATCCCGTTTCGGACAAGGATCTCCATGGCCTTCTCAGGCGAAAAATACTGGTCCAACCCGAAACCGTCTCAAGGGATTAGTTGTAAAAACGACATAAAATAAATAAATTTAAACAAATAAGTTAATAATTTTAAACTAATAAGTTAAATTTGGGATGGTCTCGTGAAAGCGGAAAGTATGCAATTATGCAAAACGTCTGTTAAGACGTCTCTTAAGCTGGTTAGGTCTGTAACAATTCCCTTTTTGAAAGAGATCCATTTCATTTAAATACTTTCAACTTTATTCGAACACTGTCAGCTGAGATAAGAATTTAAAGGTAATAAAAAGCATGTGATTTTGCAACAATATGTTTATACATGCCTGACTTTGTTTGTATGTATGTATGTAATCATTCTTGAAAGTAAAAAACTCATTCATCAATCAATCGTTGATTCATTTGCATTTCGAATTCATCAATAATATCATCTATTTCACAATGAATCAAAGGTATCCGGTACGATGCTTTGTCCGAAAAACTGCCGCTTTAAAAACATCAACAACCTTATATATGATAACAAGGTTAGAGGAAACTCTTCCATTGAAATTGTACATCATGTCATTCCCCGTAACTCCCTTGATCATTGATAGATTTTCATTAAATTAGTCTTATTTTGCGTGGAAAGGGTGAATAAAGACATACAGGGATAAAAAAAAACACATCCTTGCCTGAGGAATCGCGCTAAAAAACGTTTGCAAATTCAAAAACACGTTTGGTTGGAAGAGATCTGGCTAATTTCTCCCGTGTAAAACTGTGCAAAAACTAAAACCACAATATCAGTGTCAGTGTATGGACTGATAAAAGAAAAATAATGCGACAGTTTTTAGTTGTGTATGACGTAGTCACTCACAGTTATAGAACCTACATTCTGAGGGTCCGTTTTTCTACATTTAAAACCGAATAACATCGATTGAACAGAATTCTACAATACAGATATGCTGAGATTCAGCCAAAGTAGTGAAAACTAAATTTGAGTAAAAATTAATCTTTTCGGGACACAATAATTGCATGCAGTATAAAAGCACAGAAGAACTATTTTCCCTATGATGTTGCGTAACTCACTTTACCACGCGGAGGAGTAAAGTTTCTTTCGAATATGGTGGCTCATGCCTGAATTTGGATGGTGAATGTTCAGGTTTCAGTTATTTTATTAGTGGTGTATCAATGGCTTGAATTACGATAAAAACCCGTATAAACTCCTTATAATCACATCTAGCTATCTCAGATACATCATAGGTATCTCCAGGGGTTATTTGTTTCTCTATAGAATTGCTGATACAGGTGTATATCTTCTATCAATGAGTTGCATCTATAAACAGAAACTATGCCGTCGCTCGTAACACATATCAAAGGGAACAGTATTGTGTCATTTCTTTTGTTTATCACAGTAAATTTAATAAACGGAGGTCAAATTTTCGCACAATGCCAATAACCCCGTTTTAACGCTGCGTTAGCATGGTCATTAGATGAACGCACCATTTGCTTCAACAGACTGATAACAATTAGCACATTGCCACTCTTACTCCCCCTATATTTCTATAGCCTTCATGAACAATCGTTTATTATTTTAATATAAATTTAGTATATGGAAAACCTAATTTACCCTGCATATTTGCAGCTTGTCAAACCTTCCACTTGAGACACACACAACTTCAGTGCCTTCAGCGCTTTGATTCTGTCAAAGCAACATACCGGGTACCTTTGCAATGAATGTATTCTAAGACGTAGAACGGTAGTTTTTGCTTTTTTATTTCACATTTTGGGTTAAGTTGAAAAAAAGGAAATATTTGGGGGGAAAAAAATACAGCTTTCCTGTAAATTGATACTGATTCAAAACTCACTTCTTCACTTTATTACTTTTTCGATAATCAAATATGCATAACATCGACATTAAAGTTGCATTAAAGTAACAAACAACAACATCAATTTTCACATCTTTATTTTTATCACATATGAAGATTGTTTTCAAGGAGTAACAACAAAATATGTAACACAAAAATTTCAAGACAAAAAATTAAATAAAGCAACAAAAAATGTTCCTTTTATCACAGCATTAATGAAATACATCAGAACTCTGTAAAATCAAACACAAAACACTCTGTAAAAGAATTGACATATTCCAGCAAGTATTTTCTTTAACGAAGCACTTGTATACATCAAAATTATAAAAAAGGCACACTACATTAAAACTGTGATATTTCGAAATCGTAAGAGAAAATAGGAAATTCTAGATAAAATTTAACAATGAATATAGGACAATTTCGGATAATATGTTTATGTATGTATATACATGTTAGATATTCATTCATTTAAATACGTGACTGCGCGGCTCCAAAAAGCAAGGGAAGACACTTGCATATTTTGTTCATTGGGGAGTAATTTAGCCTGTACCAGGACTTAGAAGTATTAGTTACCGTTTATATTTAAAATTTTATGAAATATATCGCAAGCAACGCGAAACGGAGTGCTGCGATAAATCAATCAAATTCAAAATATAAACGATATAACACATTTAAAGTTTGTCATGTATGCCATACAGCTTTGCCTTTGACATTGCATTATGGACCCGCCTTCCGTTTGATTGACAATGTCACGTGATAATTTAAGTGAGGTTCAGAGTCAGTATCGCTAGGTACATTTATATTTTGAGCCAACAAAGTATGACGAACAGCAGTCAACGCCGCAAATAACTCCGCCCATAATTCGCTTTGGCCACATAGGCTCCATTCACATCATACACACTCTTATTTTCTCCATCTCTCCATCTCAAAACCTCGCAGTTTATTTTATGCAATACCTTTTTTCAAATTTTGAATGAAATACAAGCATTTCATTGGACGGTTAAGTAGGACAAACTGCCATATACAATACACCTTGAAACACGTATGATATTCAGAATATCGCTCCTGGGAATATGCGATAATCCTTCCTTGGAACACACCCATTTTACTGTATAAAACCCCAGTCCAATAAATAGTATAATAAATCTGATTACAAACACAACCTTTGACTTTTGATTAAATGGGACACAACAATGAATAGGAAGATACTTAGAACACAAGTAGGGTGCAAAACAAAATTAAAGTTGAGTGTTGGCATAATAATGGAAAGAAAACAGCGACATGTATGAAAAAAAGAACGACAAATAACATGAGACAGAACAAAATACCGGAAGTTAATGTTTTAAATTCGATTATGCTACACCTAAAAGATCGGATTTTTTTTTTTTTTTGCAATGTTTATTATTTTATGTCATTCGCTCCTTTTTTTAAAAAATTCGTTTTTAGACGGAATATTTTCAAGGTATTTTTCATATGCAATATATTACAATAAGTAACGTAATTCGAAAGTATCATATCTGCGTTTATCACCCCCATTATTTGCATAATAAAGGATATATTTAATTGTTTTCTTGACAAACTTGTGACAGAAAAAAACACCAATATTTTACCAATTAATAATGCTATTTAAAACATAACACAATCAACTTGATTCACTACATGTCATCTACACTACTTATATATAGTATATCTGAGTAGTTCTTAACAAGTTTTACAATGCCAACTTCTTATGATAAGATAAATGAGCAATGAACGCTAAGACAGATAGCAGGCAGATCTGTTTTTTTCTCATGGTTAACTTTTTCTGAGAGGCTTCCATATTAATGAGTTACCCGTTACCATGACACTACACACGTGTATATGACACGTCACTCAAACACCAACATGTTCATCACGTGACCCTTCAGCGAAATCTTGGGGTTCCTCCTGTAAAAAAGTGAAATACAAATAATGATTAACATGTATAAAAATAATTACATTTTTCATCCATATACTTTGCTCTTTATACCATTGAAACACCGGGACATATGCTAAGTCAATACGAAATTCCCACAATCTCTTGATAGATCATGATCACAATTTAATGATGGACTGATTACCTTAAATAGAAAATACATCTAGGAACGTGTGGTGGAAGACCCCAGGCGTACAGAGGCAACCGGGTAGTACCACCAGCTGGCTTGCGATAGGTCATTGGATCCAACCGGGTGCCTCCGTGAACTGGGAACTTCCTCCATCTGCAATAAACTTGACGTAGCATTGCTGTGGCAGCACCGGTTAACTCTAACAGAGCATCAAGTTATAGGAACCTACAAACACAAAACTCTCACGAGTAAAAAGAAAATTCACGATAATTGTTCCTTGATGAATTCAGTGAAGGATGGCAGTTCGAGTTTAGAAGAATCAGTTACCTTTCTCACTAGTTGGTGAAACTCTTCTGATCGGCCTCCAAGCATTTGAACTCTTTCTAGGGCCTTTGGTTGCAGATGGCTGACGGCGTTGCTTCTGGAATCTGCTGATAAATCCTTGAGACTTCTGCTCTTTTGTCTGTAATAAAGATTTTATGTGAACATAACTGCACCACAATCAAAGTACCATACAATTAACATCTTTGTTGTCTTCCTTCCTCTCTCTTTTTCTCTCTTTTCTCTCCCTCTCTTTAATTTTCAAAAGGAGACCTGCTTAATGGTTTTAATATTGTAGCAGTAGGGACTAATACATATAAAATTTAACTCTGTCAGTTCACTGGCTACTAAACACAATTTAATCAGCTGACCACAAGAAGTAGTAATTTCTCAATACGCACCGAATCAGATCGATCGACTGATTTTTTTTAGTTCCCTGCATTGATGGTGTGTATTAATGAAAAACAAACTGTGTTATCAATTAGCTATTCATCCAAAAGAAATACGTTTAAAACCTTCACTTACTTGTTTAGGTGTTTCTTTCTCGTCATCTGTTGAGTCTTGTTCACTCTCAGAGGTGTAATCCGTCCAATCGTCATCATAGAGTACACCGAGTGTTTTGGATGGGGATGCCCGCTTGTTTGAGTTAGAGGAATGGTTCGCTGTATCACTGGACTGATAGTTCGTTCTAGTGCCACCCTTACCAACAGATACAATTTCTTCCAACTCAGTCTCCGTAGTGGATACTGATTCTTTGGAAAGGGTGGAAGCTGAAAAAAATCATTAGTTCTACTGTGATTTGTTTTCAATTTGTTTATGTCGGTCAAAAGTGATACATTACTCATCTTATTTCTTCTTTTTTTTTCTTTTTTTTATTTGATAATAATCGAACAAAATTGAACCTTCTGGGTGGCATGTGCCATTCGCGTAATCCATAATGTATGGTAAAACGGGGTGGGGAGGGGACTGGTGATAACAAGCTATCCGAGCAAGAGCAAACGGAAAAAATACCGTAACACATGTATATATCGATCAAAACTAAGAACAAACCCACATTGCATCGGTGATACACTACGCTATCAACAACTTCCATGTCCATGTCATACTGCCCATAAAATATTTAATGTCAGTGACGTAGCTACAATTAGGCCCTATAGGCTCGGGCCTATATGTAAGTCAAGAAAATGACATGTTTAAAAGTCCCAAAATGCTACGTAAACTGGAAGGGGATACCTTAAAACTCGCATATTGCTCATTTTAATTTCCGTTTTCACCGGCGGGGGGCAAGACCCCATTACTTTGGAACCCCTTCTATGGGCCCACAAGTTGAAAAAGCTGACTACGTTCCTGAACGTATTTTGACGAATATAGACATTTACTGATATATAAATGTCGTTTTGGTACAGCAGTATTTACATAAAAAATAATG
>CM037778.1:65488176-65498707 GCA_021229015.1 Solen grandis | reverse complement strand
AACCGTGTACGGGGCGAAGAGGGCCCGTGCCCAAAAAGGCAAAGGCCCCTACGGGAGGGAAAATAGGGAATTTTCTACCAATATAAAATAAAACTAAGAGAACAATATAAACAAACAGCGAGGATGAAAAAAAAGAAAGGAGAGCTGTGCGCACAAAGCTATCAAGAAAGGGAAAACCAAAAGGAAAACCCACTGAAATGAGGGTTTTCCAAAAAAACACAATTGGAGAACGGGGGTTACACTTCCCGGTAATAGGGGTTTGGGGAAGGGTTTTTTTTGGGCCCTTTTTTGGAAGCTTGCAAAAATAGAACATACCTGAGAATAAAGGTAAACGTATTTATGCTATTAAAATTTAATACAGAGTTCCATCAAATTTCATGTATTTAAAATCAAGAATTTGTATGAATATTTTCATTCCCCTTTTAAACCCTTTCCCTCATAAGATCTTTTTTGACGCACTCTAGGTACCACAAAAACCCTGATCTGCAAAAAACACAGTTAAACTTTCCCAAAATTTAATTACAAAATCCTCATTTCCAGACCATGGGAGCGCAACAGCAAAAAAACCTTCACCTGCGAGTTACTCGCAGGGTTTGGGTTTTATGCTGTCGATAGTCTTTTAGGGTGCCCTTTATGGGGGAAAGGGGTTTTTAAACCGAAGGCAACTGAAAAAGGTTTTTCTCTGAATTTAAATAATTTTTTTTTTTCCCAAAAACATTTCAAAGAGGAAAATTAAAAAGGTGAAAAAATAATCCTTTCTTACCAATTTAAATTTTAAAACAACCCTGAATGGAGATTGTTTTAATTATTTTAATTTTGTAGCCAAAAGTACTTTAGTGAGAGCTTCCCCTCATATAAAGCATGAACAAGAAAGGAATTTTCAGATTTAAAAAAAAATATTCCCAAAGATTTTTTGTGTGGGGCCCTCCTAAGTTTCGGGATTTAAGCTTTTTATAGAAAAATTGTCGCTTCTGCACGGTGCATGCATGCGATCCCACTAAAAAAATTCATTTATTCAGTAGTATACGTTACATGTATTTTTTTAACCCTTTCCCTCATATGACCATTTTGACGCACTAAATAGGTCCCAATAAACCCTGTTTCAGAAACCCAAAACTCAATCCTTCCAAATTTTAATTGTAAAATCTCATTACCAGACACTGGGGACACGAACAGCAAAAAAACGATCACCCCTCGAGTTCTGCAGGTTTTTGGTTTTATGCTATTCGCATAGGTCTTTTCATGTGCCCCTCAGGGGGGGAAAAAGGGTAAGGGGTTTTTTTCTAAACTTTTGAAAAATGTTTTTTTTGCCAAAAGCTTTTTCTAAAGCAGAGAAAAAAAGTGTGATAAGCAAATAACCCCTTCTTCCCCAATTAATTTTATTTACGCCCCCTGAAAGGAGTTTGTTTAATTAATTAACCCTTTGTAGCCAAAATGTACTTTAGTGGAGCATCCTCATATAAAGTGAAAAAAGAAAGGCAATTTACAATTTAAAAAAAAATATTCCCCAAAGATTTATTTGTGTGTGCCTCCTAAGTTTGGTTTTTAAAGCAGTTATAAAAAAATTGTCAGCTTCTGCACAGGGCATGCATGCGTACCACTAAAAAAATTCATTTATTCAGTATGAAATAACTGTTACAGTATATTTAATTTTTCCCTAAAAGACTCTTTTGAGCACTAAATAACCAATAAAGCCTGATTGCGAAAGAAAAATCAATCCTTCCCAATTTAATTGTAAAACCCTCATTACAGACCATGAGGAGCACGAACACATAAACCTATCAGCCTGCGAGTTACCCAGGCTGATTTGGTTTTTTGCTTTTCGCATAGGTCTTTTATGGTGTCCTCTATGGGAAAGGGTTAAAGGGTTTTTTCTTTGAATTTTGAATAATGTTTTTTTTTTCCCAAAAGCATTTCTAAAGCAAGAGAAAAAAGTGTGAAAAATGAAAAATTTCCCCTTCTTACCAATAATTTTTATTAGCCCCTGAAAGGATTTTGTTTAAGTTAATTTTAAACCTTGTACCAAATGTCTTTAGTGAGAGCATTCCTCATATAAAGCATGAAAAAGGGAAAGGCAACTTACAGATTTAAAAAAAAAATTTTACCAAAGATTTTTGTGTTTTTTCCTCCAAAGTTCTGGATTTAAGCAGTTATAAAAAAATTTATGTCAGCTTCTGGCACAGGGGATGCATGCGATACCATAATAAAATTCAGTTTTCATTGTTTATACTTTTACTTTTTTTTAAACCCTTTCCCCCATATAGCCCTTTTTTGACACACTAAATAGGTACCCAAAGTGATCTGCAGAACCCAAACTCAATCTTACCAAATTTTTAATTGTAAAAAATCCTTTTACCAGACCATGAGGAGCAGCGAACAGCTACAACCTGATCACCCTGCAATTTCTGCAGGTGACTGGTTTTATACTGTTGCATGGGTCTTTTCAGGTATCCTCTATGGGGAAGGGTTTAAATAAGGGATTAAAAGTCACAACCCCCAATATCTTATACTCCAAGTTAGTAAAATATTAATTCAATTTTTACAATTTCTTTGTTTTTAAAATAATGTATTGTTGAAGCGAATGACAAGTGAAAGGCATTTTTTTGATGAAAAATTCAAATCTTTTAGGTATTGTTTTAAAAAAAATTTCCCGATCATTTTCGATTATTTTTTGGGGAATAACCATGGTTATTTCCCCTCAAAATAATTCGAGGTTTTAATTTTGTTTTTTTTTTCTTTTACTTTAATTCTGCATAAGCTAATATAACAACTGTATATAAAAAGTCAATTGAAAAGTAAGAAAAACCCTGTAAATAATCCATTTTTAAAATATTATCCTAAAAGGGAAAACATTTAACAGATCCCTTTTGGGTTCCCAACCTCTTCCTCTTTTTTTATTTTCTCTAGAAAAAATTTAGACCATTTTTTCCCTGACATTGTAACTTTCTGTAAAGAACCATTTGTAGATGTTTAGTTACCTAGAACAAAAAAAAATATTCAGTACTCTTTGGGATATGTAGTTTAATTTAACAAAATAAACATTTTAAGGGGCATTAATAAACAAAGAATATATTTGGCATTACAGCTACGTAAAGTGGGTTAAAAAACACAGAAATCTGGGATTTTTGAAGTGCTGGTATAGTGTTTGCTTAAACAAGTAAAATTGAAGTGGGCATTAAGCGAAATTCCAAATCCCTTTAATTCTTCTTCAGTGATGTATAACTTAATACTCAAAACCCGCTTTGAAAAAACCTCCCTTTAGCCAGAAGGTATGGCAAAGAACCAGGGTTTGGTGATGGTCAATAGTCTTATAAAAAAAAAGCATAACATCAAAAAATTTTGTGTATTTGGGTTCGTGTATTGTTTCTTCAAAAGTCAGTGTTTGCCACCCTTCAATAATTTGGGGCCACGGGCCCATTGACCCAAGCAATGGGGCCTTCTCAAATTTTATGGTTAAATTTTATATAAACCAAAGGGGCCCTTTTTTGCAATTTTTTTTGTGTGCTTTTTTACCAATTTTACACCCATGTGTAGTCATGTTTAGACAGTTCACTACCTAGTTTGATTTTTCACAGTATTTAACTATGTAAATTCATTTAACCCCTTTTTTTAAAAGGGCTCTGGTTTTCCTTTTTCTTCTTTTATCCCGATAACTGGGGATGTCGTGTTTTATCGTATCAGATGCTTTGATGTGAGGTGGTTGGGGACACATTTTGTTGCATTGGAGAGAGAGAGAGAGAGAGGAAGGAGAGAGAGAAGAGAATTTACCTCCTACTAATACGTTTTTCTGCGTTAATCCTGTGTAGCATGCATTTTTTTCATTATGTGGTATTTTTTTTTTGTTTTTATATAGTCCGATTAAAAGGAAAACACTAAGATTTCATTTTTTTTTGGGCCGCCTCCCATTTTTAAAAGATGCACCGAAGAAAAGGAAATCCCTTTTGGTAAACACCATTAGAAACCTCTAGAAGGAATTACGCTTTGGGATTGTTTAGACGCTTGGTTGGTATGAAAAAGACCTTTGTATAAAAAAGGGTTAAAGAAAATGTGGGGCAATTTCGGGACGCAAATTTATAATTTCAAAGTTTTTTTTTTGTGATCGGATCAGCTCACAATTTTAGCGGCCGAGGGCCATTGGGGGGATATTTATGCGCCATTTGAAATTTATTTAGTCCCAAATGGCGCAGGGGCCCCGGCCTGGGCAGAACATTTGCAAGCGATTACCTTGGGGCTGAAACTTAACTTTAATGTGAGTGATTTTCAACTAACTCTAAATTTGGTAAAACAAACAAAGGGCCTTAACCCCCAAAAGAAATTTGTAGCATAATACCCTTTCTTCATACACAATACAATTAAATTCGAATTCTGGTGTAGTTTTCCCATTGCCCTGCCCAGTAGAGAAAAGGGAGTTTTGTTATAGGATGTATAATTTTTCATGGGAAAAGTGAAAAAGGGGCGTAATTCGGGAAAGTTTTCGTGTAAGCAAAATTTTAAATTCAAGTCTTCATGTACAACGCAATATATAACTTTCGCGGGGCCCCTTTTTGGTTTTTCTTTTAATTTATTTACAATTAAGTACTGGTGGGCATAATTGGAGACCCATGATGTGTTTCTCTTGCCCCCCTAGTCTCTCCTGGGGTCTCCTCTTCGTCTCTTGGTCTCTTCTAGTTTCTCCCCGGTTTTTCTCTCTAGATATCTTCGATTTTCTTCTCCCTTTTATCTGAATTTTCATACACCAAAAAAAAAATTAAAGAAAAAGTAACTACCCTAGTAACAAAAAAAACAAACGACAAACAGTTATTCTTAATAAAAAATGTTATGACCAAAGTTTTTTAATCATTTAAAAGCAATATAAACGTAAACAAAAGACCCCAATTTTGGACAATCAATATCACATATAAATACCCTTTAGCAAAAAATTTAAAAAAATGTCAAAGTTAAAAGGGCCAAATTTGTATTAATTCAATCAAGATTTTCTTCCCTTTCATTGTGATGCCCCTTAAGATATAAGTCATTTCCAAAGGTTTTGAAATAAACTTTATAGAGGTTTATGCAAAAATTTTAAACCCCTGCAAAGCCAATACTGACACAAGGGAAGCTTTCTTTCTTCCAAAAGCCAAGCTAAAAAAACACAACCTAATAAATTAGTAACCCGATGAAGTCCTTTTTTCATGGAAGTTGTTTTCAAATTCCCCCTCCCATCAACCCATTGCTGTAAGTTTTGGTTTATTTTAAACCCATCATATTAGCTATAATTTATTTTACCTGAAATCAATATGGTGATGGGTATGTATATGAATGTATAAATTTTTAGGGGTACCCAAAACTATTCTATGTCTATAGAAACAGAAGGGGATTAACAGTTGTGGGGCAGCTCGATATATCAGAGTGTAGGGCAATATTACTGTATCAGCCCGACGGGGCATGCTTTGCCCAAACCTCATCAATCCTTCTCGCAGAGTAGCACCTATATCCCAGAGGGTTTGAAAAAGACCCAGATGAGCAAATCAGACAAAAAGCCCGCCTGCAACTATGTCCCAAGACGTGACTGAACGGGAAAAAATTTATTTAGATGAGAAAGCTTGGGATGCAAAGGTTTTGTGGGTTATTTAACATTTTTCACATTATAAGACGTTTACATTATGTTTATAGTGACAAAATGCAAAAACAGTTAAAAGCCATAAATTATTTTACTGTAAATGCGGGTAAAAGTGGGTCCGATATGCACACTCAGTTTTAGGGTTTAAAAATTGGAAAATAAAATATTCTCTTCTAAAAGACATCAAATTTTTTTAAACTTAAAAAAGGTCATCTTGTTTGTAGCCCCAGGGGCTTAAAATAGACCTTTTCAGAAAACAGGCAGATGTGTTTATTTCTCTCATTTGTTTACCAAAACTAAAAAATTATTGATTTATGCTATTAATTTCAGAACATATTCTACATTTTGCTTAAATAACATGCGTGACAGACTGCAGTGCCCTCAATCTTCATTCAAGTGTAAAATAAGATAATTTTGGACCCCATTAGAACCCAAAGTAAAAGGGAATTATTCCTTTATAATAAATTTTTAAAAAGGGTACTGAAGTATAGGGCCTTTGTGGTACCCCCAGCCTAAACTGCAATATGTGGGTAACATTAATAAACATGTCAAATGACATTTTCACCAGCCATCAATATTTTATCATGTTCGCAAGGGTCATGTTGAGAAAACTATGACATTGAATTTCAAAACAATAATACCGTTAATAACAATTTATCACCGCATTTTATACCCCTAAAAGAAGGCAAAACTTTCCCTTAAAACCCCAAAGATTTTTATAAAATGTTGATTTTAGAAACCCAACTTTTTATGGTTAAAAAAAAAAGGGAACCCGATTGAGTTGCGACAGGTTTGGAAGAAATTAATGATTTTTGCTGCTTATTTTTCAATGCATCAAAAAGGGTTGTTTAATGCAGAAACACATCAAAGCATAAAACCAGGTTTTTAATGTGACCCTTTGGGAAGCAAAAAATATTTTTTGTAAAAGTGACTTTACATTGTCCTACTGAGGAAATCAAATTCCCAAACTTCCTTTCCTAAGGTACCCATCTCAAAAACAGAAAATATAAACCTGCTCTAAAAAAGTTTTTTGAGGAAAAAAAAATTTAATTTTGCAAAAGTACCCCTTTACCCTCACCCGAAAATTAAACCCAATCTTCCTCTTATTTAAAAGGGACTCCTACCATTAGATAAAACTTTTCTATTCTAACAGGAAAAAATTTTATGTCTGCCCGACCCCAACCCTTCCCACCCCCATACCCCCTTTTTAATAACCAGGGTTTTGTTGAAACCTGGGCATAAAAGAAAAAGGGAAAAGGGGAAGAGTCACAGTGTTAAAATTTAGTTTTAACAAAGAAACAAGGGACACCATCTCTGTCTTCCTCACCATCATCTATCAAGAAATGTGACTTGGGTCATTTTCCCCTGATCATCAAATTTTTCCCGCCCCCGGGATTTTGACAAATTCTACCCCCTGATGGGTCGATTCAGAACATTTTCAGTTTTTGAATCCATGGTAAAAAGCTTGTCACCTCTCCAGCAGACAAACCATGATTAAGATGTTTGTTGTTAGTTTTTATCCAGTTACTCAAGACCTATTTGAATGTTTTATATGCGAACACATTGTAAACCATTTTTGCAATATGTGGCAGATACAACACCTCCGACCGACCAAAAAGTCCTGGAATTTGTAGAAAAAGGGGCTACCCGGCCTATTTTAATCTTTGCAAAAAGTATAAAATGTGACGGGGGTTTAAAACTCAACCCCCTGTAATTATTGCTCCATTGGGTAAAAAATTAATCTTCATACTTGACTGGCTTTGTTTTATAGATGGGTTTTAAAATTCGAAAGTACTTTAACTTTTTGTTAAAATTTTTATCAAAATTTAAAAGAACAGAAAACAAAAACTTTGATATCTCGTCAATGCGAAAGTCCCGGGGGCCCAGGGACTGTCCGGGATATTTTCCATTTTGACCCCGAAAGTGCCATTATTGCAGACACAATGTCCATGAAAAAATCCTAAAACCCTTTCATTTTTGGAAAAAATTACTTTCACTTTTTTTTGAAAAACGTTTCCTTTTTTTTTTTAGCGATTATGTAATGTTATCGGTTGAGATGGCCAAGCAGTAACGTTTTCAAAATTTGGTTCCCCGCAATGTAATACTTATAACTTTCGTAATGGAAAAACCTGTGGAAACTCTGTCTTATCGGGCAACAAACAAAAACGGCAGACAGTTCACGAAAGATTGTTTTTTTTTTTCTTCTTCTTTTTATCCGCTTGCCTAATCAAATTAAAAAAAATCATACCCGTTTTATTTTTTTACAGGGTTTAATTTTTTTCATTTCAAAATTTTTTGTAAATAATTAAATCTAATTTTTTTGTCAAAGATTTGTATTTTATGGTGTATGCCGGGCGAAAAAAATTTCCCGCATTTAGCAACGAACCAAAAAAGAGAGCCCTGACAATAACAGACGCTTTCAGGGATAGTTTTTCGGTTAAATTTCTCATTATGGTCACCAACTTTCAAATTTGTTTTTGCATGTTTAAATCTTATCTGTGCAAAATAAATTTCTTTTTGTAATGGGGGAGGGTTTATTCCTCCCAATTACTTATTTTGCAGGTTCACATTTTTTAAAGTTTTTTGGGTTTTGAAAGCTGATTAGGACAGAGAAAACTAAAATTTTGCAAAAAAAAAAAATTTCATTTTAAACAGGATAAAAATTAAAGTAAAATACTGAATAAAGAGATGAAAACAAAATATCAAAAAGTTTTATAAAAACTGTTTAAAAAAAATTGCAAAAAGGTACAAATATATGCAACAAGTAAAATTGCTGCGACAGGTAAAATTTGTTTCGAAGGGAAAAATTTTGTGTTTTCCCTTCGCAATGTCCGTGAAAAGGAAAAGTTTTCGCATATTTTGATATTATAAACCCAACAAGACCTGATGTAGACAGGGTTTTTTTGAGGGTTTTTTTTTACAAATGTAGGCAAAAGGGCAAGGTCACTGATAAAGAAGGGTAATCCACTTAAGCAGTCCCAAGAAGGAATGAGTTATAGAAAATTAAAGATGGAAAGTGTTAAGGGACAAATCCCCACCCCTCGCATTTTTCCAAAAAAAGGCCGACCCCGGTACGAAACAGTCCCCTTCTTTATTTTCTTTTTTTCACTGCTGCCAAGCAATAGAATCAGTATTTCCCCGATAAAAGTGCAAGTTTACTTTTTTAAAATGGCCCATTAAAATGCCCCGACAAAAAAGTGTATCCCTAATAATTTCCCTGAACTTTTTAAATTTGTAATATAAAAATTGGGGGTTTGGGCTCCAAAGAATTAAAAATTCCCTTTTTTTCCCAAAAAAAGGCCCCTAACTCTGTCAACTTCAACGAGGTTTTATGAAAATACCCCGGTGACAAGTTCATGTCCTGAATAATATATCCATGAAGTTTTAAGTCTGTAGTACAAATACTTTTGGAGTTATGCGTATCACAAAGGTACGGACAGAACCCTTGTATATACCATTGTGCCCGCAAAATAAACCACTATGCTAATCTTACCTGTGTACTTTAACCCTTTCCCTCATATAGACTCATTCTGACGCACTCAATAGGTACCACATAAAGCCTGATCTGCAGAAAACCACAGTTAAACCTTAACAAATTTAATAACAAAATCCTCATTTCCAGACCACTGAGGAGCAGCGAACAGCATAAAACCTGATCAGCCTGCAAGTTACTTGCAGCTGATTTGGTTTTATGCTGTTCACATAGGTCTTTTCATGGTATCCTCTATGAGGGTAAGGGTTAATTACTAAAATAATAATTTGGAAATGCACTACTTTCATCTTTAAAAGGATGCACAAATCCCTAAACTCTTTGCATACCTGATATCTGTCTGACAGAATCGGCCATGGCTAGAAGTGAAAGTCACAGCTACAGCATAGGCTGATGTAGTGCAATATTTTTGTTTATGTATGGAATGAATTTTCTTTATGAGAAATTACTGAGATTTATCCAAACTTCTGTATTTTTATGTTGATTAACAATGAATTACTTCTTTGCGCAAATGATTGGCATAATCAGGCATGCATGTAAAAGAAGCCGAGATGTCACTCCTATGTGGTAGAATGGAATTATACAGATAAATGAAACTAAAGTGATTCAATTCATTAATATTGACTTACTTTTGAATCAGTAAGTAGAACTTTAGTACCGTCATCGTTCGAATATTAGCCGCATTCGTGGATAAGCCGCATCCCGAAAATTGTCCCCAAATGGGTTAAAAAACGCCTAATACAGTATATAAGCCGCGGACAAATCGTCGGGATCGGCCATTTTAGTATTCAATAATTTTTTACACGCTGCGTAATTTAAAGTAGTCATAACCCGTACCCATAACACGTAGCCGAATAGCTTACTCTTGTTCGGCCCATAACAGACAGTTATTGTTTGACAATGTGAAGGAAGATCTGAAAAGATCTGTTTGACAATGTAAAGAAGATCTGAAAAGATCTGTTTGACAATGTAAAGGAAGATCTGAAAAGATCTGTTTACAATCGAAGTTTGCTAGGCAAGCTCGAAAGCAAGAATGAAATATTGGTCAAAATGATTCTGCTTATAAAGCGAATCGTAGCTGAACGTGTCATCTCAATACATTCTCAAATATGTCAGGTAAGTGCCAGGTTAGTATTAATTAACCTGTGGTACACAGTGTCAAAGTGACACCCCCATCCCAACCGACGCCATCCCTGTTCGACCTCCCCAATTGAATATCAGCCTGTGATTGGCTGGATTTTTTCACACATTTACCTAAAAAGATTACACTAAAAAATCAAGAAAAACAACACAAAAACACCAAATTTCAAATAAAAAAATTTATTATTAATTTTATATAAATCGTTAATTAAAAAGTAAATTTATGTCAAAAATTTTTCCCTTTTTTTACGGGTGCCTGTAACCTTAATTAATACAATCTCAGAAAAGACACAAAATGGGGG
>CM037778.1:65438076-65488076 GCA_021229015.1 Solen grandis | reverse complement strand
TCATTCTGAAATATCTTAAGGTATTGTCAAATTCAATAATCTGCCAATCACTTGTCAGATTAAGAGTTCATTAAATCCTGTCTTTCTGGAAAGAACTGCACCGTCCGCAATTTCCCCATATCCGTCAGATAAGAATAGTGTACTATCTAATAAAGTTGTTAGGAAAGACCCATGTTGAGGATTGCGTGTCAAACTTAATCTCTTTGTAGTCGAAATATATCACAAACTGTCTTCGATAAAAGCCCATTATTTTCAGTTCAAAATAATTTCCAATTATCTACATATCTATCGACGAATAATTCAATAAATGTATCAGGGATTTTTTTTTTTTAACTAACTCAAAGAACTGTCTTGGTTTATCTTGTACGTTTTTGTTTCCTATTCAAAAGAAGTCGATAGAATATCATCAGCCAGGATAAGACTGTATAGTGGATCTTTTCCAGGCCTGTAAACTATAGCAACACTAAATCCCCCGGGAAAACGTGCTGCTATCCAGATCCCACGCAACAGTTTCTAGGTCGCGTGTGAATATTACTGCTTAATAGAGACAAACAACTTAATTTTGACTAGACGCCATAGTCATCCTATACACGGATATATAGTATTTACACTTTCGGTTACTTTAATTTAACCCTTTCCTTCATATAGACTCATTTTGACGCACTCAGTAGGTACCACATAAAGCCTGATCTGCAGAAAACCACAGTTAAACCTTACCAAATTTAATTACAAAATCCTCATTTCCAGACCACTGAGGAGCAGCGAACAGCATAAAACCTGATCAGCCTGCCAATATAACTCGCAGGCTGATTTGGTTTTATGCTGTTCGCATAGGGCTTTTCATGGTTTCCTCTATGAGGGAAAGGGTTAAACCCCCTTTTTAAATTCTGATCAATAAAATCACCGATTTACATAAGGCACGAGTAAATTAGAATTGTGAACTTTATTCTAAAACAAGACCAGAAATTACCTTCCAATTTCCCCGTTCCTTGTTAAGTCCATATTTCACTAAAGCAAAACCATTGATATTAACAGCCATTTCTTTTTCAATTGCCAAATATAGAATAACACTTTATCATGTCGATTAAGTTGTACTAGGAGACAGCGTATAATGTTATCCTAATAGTCAAAGAGGTCAATAGAGCAGATTGAGACTAAAAAAAAAATCAGTTGCTGTGGTGTAATTCATGTTGGCTTAAATATCTTAGACGAGATGATATTTCCCATCCTTTTCCGCTCGAAATAAATAAAAAAAAAATGTATAGAAATCAAGCTGACTTATGTACTTTAGGAATATCTAACTTAAAGACAAAAACGCCATGTGACAATTTTAGAGCAATTTTCAGTATTTAGGTCCTACAAAATTAAAGAAGAAATTTTTTTGAATAATCGACTGTGGTATGTTTTCATTAAATCATGGTTAATTTTTTATTAAGGTAGCACAGATCAATATCTCCCTTAAAACTTATTATTTAAAACTGTTTATTCCTTTGAGAATCTGTCCAATACAAAAATGAATGTTTCATTTGGTAATTTCGAATATTTTTTTTTTCACTCATAAATGTGCCTTTTTGATTGAATATAAACTCGTTCAGTGAAATTTGCATATGCTTTGTAATTACGATACATTTGACTCTGTGCAAAAAGCATTTGGGTTCTAGACATCATTTTCCCATGACCTACTGATATAAAATGGACATATAAAATACAGAACAAGAAAGTTTTTGACGTAAGCATCAAACAATCGGGTCGAGGGACTATTGTTGTTGTTTCGCGCTCCTCTACGGTATATGTATGCTTCTTCACTCAAAGCAATAAAACATTGGGGACTAGCATGTAAAAAGGCTGAAATTTGAGATGGTCCCTATATATGACATTTGCACCTTATGGTTTTCGTACTGGTCGGTGAAAGTGATTTCAGCATAATTACAATAGGACTAAATCGAAGATCTACATTTCTAATAGGTTAATGGTCATAAAAAAATCTAAAACATAACGTGAGGTAATCTGTACTTCAACCTTCGTTCCCATACTAAAATGTTGTTATTATTGTCAGCAAGAAAAGTTTAAGTACGAAAACTGCAAGTGCGCTCAGCAGATAAAACCTAAAACGTTAAACTAAAATGACATATGTCATAATCATAATCAGACAATTTCAAGAAAAGAATAGAATCATAATTATCTATATACATAAACATTTTCCTTTAGTAACGAGAGACACAGTGAAACGCACAGCACTGTTCAGCAATTAAAAAACGTATCAGGAACCGTGCTGGCAATATGACTAATTACATACCATTGCCAAATGCGTGCTTGTGTTTATATTATCATATTTTGTCTTCTTTGGTTAAGATTCATGCTTGAATTCACTTGAATAGGTCTATGCTCATGTGTAAATGCATGTATGTGAACCAAATGTTCAAGACAGCGTTCCGTTACATCTTGCTTACAATCATTGCATTATACGACAGAAATGGAGTTTGCTTGAAACATATGACCAATGTAAATGGTATAAAAATGTTGAAATATTCTTTGATTGATTTTTAATATTTCAGAAAATTATTAAGTCAGTACAAGAAAGCAAACTATATGATATAAATGTATTGTTAGTGTTTAACTCTACTATTCAAGGAAGACTGAGCATTCCATTGTTGCAATTCTGCAGTTTTCTACATTATCATAATGCCATCCAACTAGTTTGCATCAGACTCTCACTGAGTCTGCCATTTTCTCTGTTAATGTTTGTGCACTAGACACAGCCAAACTATAAAGAGGTATACATGGATTCATTGATAAATCCAAGAAAAACAGGTTTTGTTTTGTAATGACAGAAAATGTGCGGATTTTTCATTCAGTCAGAAATCGTCACATTTAATACAAACTGAGCTCATCGTTAAATTTACGGTTATTGGCATTTTTATCCCGGTATTTAAATAGAGAAATTCACTTGTCATGTATTAATTTTATATCATTAAACAATTATTTTCTACATGTGTTAAATCCCACACATTTTCCGCAGTGCAACTTGAACAAATTAGCAAAATTATTATACCAATCTATATTTGTTCACATAACATGCAGTAAAAGATTTTCTGAAACAAGCCGTAGATCGATTTAACTCTGTTCACAGTCGTACATAAACACAAATTATAACCCGCATAACAAATCAAATTTTGCAAATTATTTGGGTGAATGAGAACTTCCATTTATCTCCAAGCATTCTTTGTTTCAACGTCTTAACACATCCAATGAACGCTCCAGAGAAATGGAATCCGTAGTTGAATTATATAATGTTAACCAAACCGAAACTAATACATGTAATGTTGGGGGTGGTTTGTAGACAAATATCATGACCTTGAATGGCAATTCTTCTACGTATATCTCCAGTTATATACAGCCGGATGCTCTGTCCATTAATATAAAAGATTAAGATCGATTTTGTTTCTTAGTTCACGGACATTACTTGAAGGTCCGTTATTGCATGGCTTAATGCATGGACTGCTCTCACCAATAGCGGTTTATAATGATAAAGGCGGATAGAGCGTGGTCTGAAGACTATGAATGACATGACAAATACATAAATATACAGGGAATATTGAAAGTGATTCTGCATGAAAGAAATCCGATGATATATTATTTTTTCTTGGGGAATAAAACTAGTGTTTTTTTTCTGTTTGCCTTTTTACGTTCCGACTTTATATTACAATCTTCTATCTTATCCAGTGTTACTGAAGCAGTAATCCCCTTTCTCTGTATCATTCCATCTGTTGAATGTCCTTACGTCCATCTAGTTTGACAATATCATCAACAGCAATGATAAGCTTTTATAATTACATTACCGCATTAATTTTTTTATCCCGTACAAAGTGTTATAATACCATTAAATACAAATTTGATGCCGCCATTGAAATGAATTAGTTTACACAGCATTGCTTCTTCTGCATCATCAAATATCAGGCGATATGGCCGCCGGGGAAAAAAAGTCTATTTATTTCACATCACAAAGCTCGACATTGAGCATGATATATGAACTAGAGGGTCAGGTGGGAAATCAGCTCGTACCATCAACAGTAGTCATTGTACGTTGACGGATATGTTCCAGGAACCTGTAAACAGTATTCCCATGTAAGTGATATGATGTGATACTACGAATTGTTCATTGATCTTGAAACGCAAGCGACAAGTTGCATATTCTCACATGATAAATGATCCGATTAAAATAGTCTCGACGCTCCGCTGCTACAGTTGCATTGTTCGTAATGACATTAGCCATCAAAACATTGTCTCATCCGTAATGGTAGAATGTGTAATGATGATGACATTGGAATACAATCTGTACGTGAGGAAATGGTGAAATATCTTAATCGAGCAAAGTGATTTTTACAACCATATATTTTAATATTAATTAAGTAATTAAATACAAAAAAATACTCCTGTTTCGCATTGATATTTTCAGATTGAGATTTTACTTAAAACATTGTAAGTAATTTATCAACAAATGTAAAAAAGGATATTAAGTTTACCATTTTCAAGGGAAAAATCATAATAACCATCTACCTCCGTGCTATCCCCAAAATTCAAAAAGTCGCATTATAATGTACTGTATGATTGGTTTGGTAACAACTCAACTATATGCATTTCACCCTTTTGTACTCATGACTTAACGCGAAAAAGTATACGAAACGATTGATGATTTTCAGGAACATATACAGACGCTTAAGATATTAAGATCAGCCCGCAATTAACGTGAAATCTCGAAGAGGATTTTTATCTTTTGTTACTTATCAGTAAGCATAAGATGTTAAGATGACGGAGTTGTCAGCGAAGCTTAGAATTGCTTGCAGTATAATCTGGTTCTAATATGATCCTGCATGGTGAAACTGACGTAATTTGTCTCTGAATGTATTTACGTTGTCACTTTGGGATATTGCGCTTTTCCTTGTTATGAATTAAAAACTGGTCTACGGATCCTATCTTTGCTTTATATGTATTCCGATTGATTTTTGCCATGTGACTAGGTCAGAATGATCTGACGAACTTTGGTTTTATATTAATGACTCAAGCAGAAACACGCACTGTCAGTATGTCTTACCTATAAAACACGAAACACACATTGACTCGTTGTCATTTTAGTTTGTCTTTATGAATTGTTTTATATGAAAGAGAAGTTTAGAAATGAATTGCGTTTTAAATGAATAAAGATTATAATTATATTAGCATATGTACATATTATTTCCATGTAAGTACCAATTAGTTGAAATTACTTACTAACTACTAGAATATATCATGTTTTTGAATGTATTTCTTCCTATTCGTGAATTGTCTTAAAACTCCAAATGCCTAAATATATATTAATTTCGTATGGCCGTTTCATGGAATCTCTATAATTAAGTCTCTTATTTTGCCTGACTTATATATCCATTTAGATTGTTTGACAAAAGCTAATAAGAAAGCAGCGGTTGATTTAAAATCTCTCTTTATCGCCTCGTTATCATTATCTGGTTTTCCTTTGGGGCTTCATATCGTGCTGTTTCCGTATAGTTCATCCCTTGAAATGCAATAATGTGTTTTGTAGGCCTACATTACACGGGGAGGTAGTGCTCGTTGCCGCGGGCTACATTTCCGTATCGTCACTATAAAGCACAAGAATGTGGTCTCCATTACCATAGCCCTAAGACTGAGGACAGGAATTATGTTCGTGCTTATCGAGATACAAAGTCATTATCCTGAAAGTTGGTTAATCGTTTATTAGATTTGATGTTCAATGAAACCCGAAGCATTATAAATATACCTAAACAACAATGAATTAAACGGTTTTTAATCAATTATGTTTCGTTTACACCATAAACATTAATAATTGAAATATATTTCCATATGATTGATGAATATGATGAGTACGCTAAAATAATAATATATATTATATAATTTGCTTATAATAGCACAATGTAAAAATCATTTTCTACGTTGTTTTATTTTTTATGTAATATGGGCACCCACTTTGATTATTTATGTAAAATGCAAATATAAACTCCGGACAACTCTTGCCGATTAGTATCTCATTAACTTGGATAATTATGCTTTTAAAATCACGAATGAAAATTCTATTGATGAAAATTGTTAAGGTGCATCTGTCGCCTTTCATTGATTGAGTTTAACAGTTTGTTTGATTTTACGTGCCATCGACAAATTTTAAGGGATTAGGAAACTTTGGCTACATGGGACACATATAGGGCTGACACAATGTGTCATGTGGCATGATATCACATAAGGTTTTACATTGGTTTAACCAGTTTACGGTCCTTAGCTATACCAATGTAACCGCTCAGTAAATGACTTTAAGACTTTGGAGTGTAACGGCTGGGGATTGTATCCGCAATGTGCCTCTTCCGAGGACGGCGCTCTTATAAGTTGGCCGCTTAGGAAGGTCAATTGTTATAATAAACCATTTCAACGGAGGCTCGGCAATACCCAGTATAATTCGCTGATTTAAATTGACCAATCAGTGACTGGGGAAAATTTCCATCGTATTGTTTATTTACTATTGAACAACGTTGGAATTATACACCAGTAGGTAGATTAGGTGTTGAGGATGCGTTCGTTGATTTATGTAGGTTTACGTCTCATTTCGGAGTGAAATGGTCTTTTACATTTATTATGTAATTATTATTTTATTTTTGATCATATATTAGATTTGATGACCATTTCAGAACTGTATGTTATTTATCATACGATACAAATATTTTAAATGCATCATGAATCATATTAAATAAACGAATATTAACAGTATTCGATGTACACCTTTTTATTTTCAAATTTCTCATTTGGGTTCTAGTTCCGTTTCCACCATATATTGATGCTTAAATAAACACATGTTTCTTTGTTTAATTCTCTTTTATTATTTTCTGCTATATTGTTTTACATTGGTTGCTGTAAAATTATATTTATAATCTCATGATTTTGACGTATATATGTTTCATTTCTTTATGTTTTATAGATCTCGATAGAATTCCGCCGGTATTCAGTGGTAAGATTCTGGTGTTTTCTCTAGGCTTTATACAGTCCGAATCATCAAACAAAATACCGCCAATAATGAGTTGTTTCGACAATTATACCAATGGTCTCATGTTACAAGCTCTGTTAAAAATACTTAAAAAAAGTATTCTAATGTGTTTTGGTTGATCTGTTTACTAGACGTGTTAAGCCTAGAAAAAACTCATGCAAAATGCATGTTTGTAAGAGTGCTTAAAACTGGTTAGCCAACGATGGAGATGTATGTGTGTATAAAGTATCTCTTTTCTAGTCCTTTCTACATTACCCTGTTCCCGGTGTTGCGCTGTAAAAGGGACGCGATATGTCCCATGTAGTATGCTTACACTGGTGTAACTCTTGCATAACTGTAGCACAATAGCGACTCGAATTGTATTGACCCCATATAATGTTACTTTGTCAAATTGTTGTTATGTTTGTGGCGTTAGTGTTTATATGGTCTGTTGCAATCTGACGTGGATTTGATGTTGTGTAAACTCGCTACTTCTATAATGAATCCCTTCCTTGTGTACGTTTGTGTCCAACCCTGTGTCTTTCATATTTACCATATATGGTCATCCATCTGTTTTACATTTTGAATCATTATGAACTTTTGATATTAATTAAGAATATGTCGAAGCATATATTTTTCCTGGGGGATATTTATCGTTAAATTTATTTCATTGTAATCAGTAAGAAATCTTCATGTTATTGAATTTTAGATTGAAGGTGTATCAGTTTTGAATTATAATTATAAATATGTATTGCTTTGCGTCCGTCTAATACGTTGCCAAACACAGCTTTAGATGCGGTTGCTTATTTTGAACTATGTAAAAAGACAGAAGCACATTTGCTTTTGTGTTATATAATATTTATATTTGCTTGACGGGCAGCTGGCTCTGGCTCTCGACGTTTAAAGATGAATTTAAGCATTGTTTTTTAATTGAATCATGTTTTGTTCTAGATGGCAAAAAGTTCTGTGAAACCTATGATGCTATCGGTTCCGATACGGAGGGTCGCGTGGACACCCAGCAGACATCTTTTGCGATCATGCGTAAGTCTCTACAAAAGGTGTATTTTTTTTTATTCGAGTTTACTGACACTGCGACAGTTTTTCAGTCATACAGGTGGAAAGCACAGAAAACCGAGAGGAACCATCGACTAAACAGCAACCCAGCTAGAGGGCTTTCTCACATGAAACATGCTGGGAGTCGAACTCATAGCGGTAAGGGGCTGAACAATTCTAAGTTTGCGACTTTACCTGCTCAGCCAAGGAGGCCCTAGTAACAGTAGTATAACACGAAGTATACACGAAGAAAATATGTAAATGAAAAATCATATTCATCAAATAATGATTGTTGTATTGATGTGTGAGTTTCAGAGGCATCCTAATCATAAAAAAATATTTTATTGGTCTTTCCCTTCAAATACTCTATCTTATATCGTTAAAAAGAAATGGAAAATATAAGAAATAAATGCTTAGACAGTTTTAGACAGTTTAATTCAATATGCATGCAGACCTAAGGCCTAAGGCAAAAGTCATTTTTATATAATTCCATCCTCGGTCAATGGCCGGTTTAACTACAAACGATATTTAATTCAACATCACTGTAAAGATAAGAATATGCGAACAGGAAATACGTACAAGCGTAAGGAGAGACATTTTTTATTGAGATTGAATGTTAAATAATACATTAATCGAAAAATATGATACTTCTGAGCTCAAATTAATATTACACACACAGAGCTAAAGTCCTTATGTTTGTTTTCTGAAGTTATTAGTTCAATAAAGTTTAAAGCATTTTGTCTTTTCCAATAATATTTTTATATATTGTTTTTAGTTCAATATATGTTGGGCATTCTAATAAAAATGGTGTTCATCTTTTGGTGACGAGCAATTTTTCCATTTCCTTTCTTCATAAGTTATAGCTATTGTTTATGCCACCTTCCAGTTTCCACTTCTAATCGATGAGATGATGTTCTTATACGTCTTAACTTTATGTAGCAACAATCTCAAGTGTATCCCCTTATATTAAAATTTAATATTGATCATTTCGCACTCTTCCATCCTTTTTGAAAAGTATTACTTTAGTCTTTCATGTATTCACAGTTAGCCTTTATTTATCACAACAATAAACCATCTTCAGTTTCTGACATGATAAAAATATCGTCTGTATACAGTAGCAGTAAAAAAAACCTCATTCAAATGATAGTCTGTAAATTCAGAAAAAACAATAACAACACCATGACATCAATTTTTTCATTTAAAATGTCTTTCACTCAAAACACTGAGTCTGGGTCATTTATAGATTTTTAATGAACTTGAAAGTCATTAACAGAAAAGAACAAGTATTAGTGTTTACAAAAGACACTCTTAACATTTTCAAGCATAATTTAACATCTGGTAATTTGACATCCTTTATTTCTGTGTTTGATGCTTGTCAAATTTTTTTTTTCTTAAAGTATTTTTATGAATTAAAACACCTGGCTGTGAGTTCCCGAAAATAAAAAATACTTAAGTATGATTTTCAAACTAATACTCAAACTATGCCAATTAGTTTCAATAGAGATATGAGTAGGATACTCAAACTTTTTCCATTAGTTTCAATAATAGAGATATGAGTAGGATACTCAAAACTATTTCCATAAGTTTCAATAGAGATATGAGTAGGATACTCAAACTATTTCCATTAGTTTCAATAGAGATATGAGTAGGATACTCAAACTATTTCCATTAGTTTCAATAGAGATATGAGTAGGATACTCAAACTATTTCCATTAGTTTAAATAGAGATATGAGTAGGATACTCAAACTATGCCCATTAGTTTCAATAGAGATATGAGTAGGATACTCAAACTATTTCCATTAGTTTCAATAGAGATATGAGTAGGATACTCAAACAATAGTTTCAATAGAGATATGAGTAGGAAACTCAAAACTATTTCCATAAGTTTCAATAGAGATATGAGTAGGATACTCAAACTATTTCCATTAGTTTCAATAATAGAGATATGAGTAGGATACTCAAACTATTTCCATTAGTTTCAATAGAGATATGAGTAGGATACTCAAACTATTTCCATTAGTTTCAATAGAGATATGAGTAGGATACTCAAACTATTTCCATTAGTTTAAATAGAGATATGAGTAGGATACTCAAACTTTTTCCATTAGTTTCAATAGAGATATGAGTAGGATACTCAAACTATTTCCATTAGTTTCAATAGAGATATGAGTAGGATACTCAAACTATTTCCATTTGTTTCAATAATAGAGATATGAGTAGGATACTCAAACTATTTCCATTTGTTTCAATAGAGATATGAGTAGGATACTCAAACTTTTTCCATTAGTTTCAATAATAGAGATATGAGTAGGATACTCAAACTATTTCCATTAGTTTAAATAGAGATATGAGTAGGATACTCAAACTATTTCCATTAGTTTCAATAGAGATATGAGTAGGATACTCAAACTATTTCCATTAGTTTCAATAGAGATATGAGTAGGATACTCAAACTATTTCCATTAGTTTCAATAGAGATATGAGTAGAATACTCAAACAATAGTTTCAATAGAGATATGAGTAGGATACTCAAACAATAGTTTCAATAGAGATATGAGTAGGATACTCAAACAATAGTTTCAATAGAGATATGAGTAGGATACTCAAACAATAGTTTCAATAGAGATATGAGTAGGATACTCAAACAATAGTTTCAATAGAGATATGAGTAGAATACTCAAACAATAGTTTCAATAGAGATATGAGTAGGATACTCAAACAATAGTTTCAATAGAGATATGAGTAGAATACTCAAACAATAGTTTCAATAGAGATATGAGTAGGATACTCAAACAATAGTTTCAATAGAGATATGAGTAGGATACTCAAACAATAGTTTCAATAGAGATATGAGTAGGATACTCAAACAATAGTTTCAATAGAGATATGAGTAGAATACTCAAACAATAGTTTCAATAGAGATATGAGTAGGATACTCAAACAATAGTTTCAATAGAGATATGAGTAGGATACTCAAACAATAGTTTCAATAGAGATATGAGTAGGATACTCAAACAATAGTTTCAATAGAGATATGAGTAGGATACTCAAACAATAGTTTCAATAGAGATATGAGTAGAATACTCACATTTGAGCCCGATATCTTTCCTCAGTACTTTCGAGAACACGGGGCCTGGTACGAAAATACAAACCCTTGTTAAGTCACAAAAATTATTTCGATATTTATTTTAACATGTTTTCTTTTCCACATTCTTCATAAAAAATGGAATATTTTCTTTAAAAAAATAGACTTATTGTGAATATTAATCTTATGTACAATGTTTCTTATATAAAAGAGAACATAGTTCATATAAACCATGGCATAGAGAACGTTATATTTAGCTGAACTTTTTTTCAATATTCATTTTCTGATTTTAATCATTTTTAAATATTTTATTTTTAACTGACATTAACCACACAATGATCTGATATAGCGGGATCATTTACTTAAAGTTATGGCTACATTTGAAAATAGTACGTTATGCATTATCATTACATTAATTCATGTAATGATGATGATATGTAAGGTAATTTTCAAATATATTCATTGTTTAAATAACTAAGTAAATGATCAATACGGAATGTCATAAGCGTGATTTCAATTTCATTGAAATTAAAATGATTTTAGAGTTTGCTACCATTTCAGGGGCTACACGGCTAGCGGCGTTGTTTCCAGTGGTTTCCTTGGTAATGATTATCATCGCTGTGATACTTGGCATTTTGGGAAATATAAAACAGGATATAAAAACTTTACTGGCTGCTGTCATCTTCATACTGTCTGGTGAGCAATATATACTCGAGGACTTTGAAAAACGCTTATGTCACGTTTTTTTTTTTTTTTTTTTTTTTTTTTCACTGGCTGACCCCTCTTTTAAACTCGTATTTACTTTAGCGATGGAATTGAAAGAAGGACGTAAAACGTATGTTTAGGCCTTTGTTATATATGATACATTATTATAACATAAAAAATGTTTCATTATTTGTATTCATTCTCTGTGTTTAAGTTACGTTTTGTTTCTATGATTAGAGGTGGACAAACTGAAGTACACGATATCAAAATTTAGATACACTTCTAAAAATTTTTTTTTTGTATAAATATACCCTTTTATTATGGTGACAATTGTAATGATTATTTTACGAGAGAACATGACAAGTAAACAATAAGATCTAACTCGGCCCGATAGATCTATAAGTCACTTTGCAAACTGCGCTATGGATTGTTCCATGACAATTTGAGTCTGCATTATTAGCAAAGGCTTACAGTAGTGTTTCTTCAACACAATTGTCAACAGGATATTGTTTCTGGATAAGCTTAACTGTAGTGTAATTGTAATTAAAAGGTCACCACTCGGATTTATCCATTTAACACAGATCACGCAATATCATTAGAAGAAAAAATGTAGTATTAGTAAATGTTGAAGTAAAAGCAGTATCTATGTTTACAAAATTATAAACAATTCCAAAAACGAAGAGCTGGCATTTCTTAAAGCTATAAACATTTGTCTCCAGGGCTTACACTAGCAGTTGGAATCATTTTCTACATCTCTGCAATCAACGACGAGGTTGGACATAAATCAAAAGGGAAGGAAAACAAACAATTCACATACGAGTATGGTTGGTCCTTCGTGTTTGCCGGCATAGCTTTCATGATATCAGAGTCGACCGCTGTGGTGTTTGTAACATTATATATGCAAAGAAACTCTAGTACTGACGATATGGTGCGAATCATTCCGGGTTTGGAAGACAAGCTTGATAATGGAGATGATAAAGAAGAGGGTGGTACGGCCAATCCTACAATCATATTGTAGCAGTGTCTCGCGATATTCATTTTTTTCTCGAATGACGCCATGTTGAAACTATTTTGTAAATATGACTTTGTACACAGGGGATGCTATTCAACATCCTCCTTCTCCTTTTTTTATTTTGATATCACTGCTGTAGTTGTTCTTGTATATCCTTGTATTTTGATTGTCTGTGTTTTATTTATGGAGTTTCTCAACTTAAGCAAAGAGGACAGTCATCTATTTTTGACAGATACTTAAACTAAACTGCCATGAACTATTATGGGCAAATAATCAGAGAAGAATAATGATTAGATCTTTGGTTATCTCATTACGCATAAAGGATTACTTTTACTTTCGTTATCGTTGTCAACATTAAAATGTTTTCCATTTTGGCTTTCTGTCTCTTCTACCGTTTCATTCTTTTGTCTTGAATGTCCTCACTTTCGCAATGTTCTTAAAACATTATAACATCCTTAACAACTGTTTTCAACATCACGCTATCTCGTGATTAAGTTAAAGTAACAATGATCTATCTTGGAAATAATTACCGAAATGACTGCACGTAATCTTATTTGATTTAATTATCTATATATCGAGGTGTGAGAGTGAAACAAGGCTAAGTGTTTATATATTTATACATGCAGTTAGCATAGTTTCACTCTTACCCCTTGATAAAGGGTTTTTGAGTTGCTCATTAATTGTCCTTATTATACACTCAATATGACTCAAAGTGTAAATTACAATATCGTTCATTTTTACGGACTTTAAAAGTTTCAAATCAATTTTCGATGATATAGATATGTGCCATAACGTAGATTCCAATTTCTTTGTTTGATCACATATCAATGTATAACAGTTATTGAGTTAAGTTTGTGCCTTGTTTATTTGCTTTTTAGTTTGCAATATTTTTCTGTTTTCAAATTAAGACATAGTCATAGCAATTGTACCAAAGTATCTGCGTTCAAACATTTTGCAACACATGTTCTTGTTAATAAAAAAGTAACATACCTTAGATCAAACACCATCCAATTTGGCAGAACTGTCATATTGATTTTGCAATATGGAAAGACACGTGGCAAGAAAATAATTTGAAAATTACTTTATATGGATTAGATTTAAGATTGATATTGGAAATTATAATACCAATGCTGAAAAAGCTTGATTTTAGCATTCTTATAAATGAATATTATTTGAATAATTTTATTCTGATTGTCAAAACACATACGAGTACGATAATGTTGAAGGTTATGTTGTAAACAGATTTATAACGACTGATGTTGTAAAAGAAGAAATCAAGTATGTGTTTGTAAAGTTTTTTGATATTAGCATGAAACATGTTTAACAAAATTATAAAAATATCATTGTAAACTTAAGACAGAAGTATGTTAAGTTTGTATAGTGTGTTTCTAAGTATTCAAATTATATATTATCCCTTTTTAAAATATATTTAAATTGGTTTTTTAAAAAAAAAATTTTAAAATTAATTTTAAAAATTAATTGTTAAAAAATTGTCGTGATTCATATTTGAGGAATTTCGGATGCAATATTTGGAATGGATATTTGGATGGAACTGCCAGGAAGATGATTCGATAGGATATTTGTATACTATTACCATTATTACATTTTCCATTGACATTTTAATAACTACTTTTCTGTCAAATTTAATTCCTTTTTTCATTTACACCAACTCTGATTTGTTTATGCACAAATATTGTAAAAATAAAATTGATTAACTAAAAACGTTTGATATTTCTTGTCCCTCAATAATTTTTAAGAGAGTTCAAACGTTTAAGTTTTCTTTTAAAATGTGCACATGTATAGATCGCATGTACATTTTATAATCCGCTGCAAATATTCTTTTTATGTCATTTAAAATTAAAGTATCTTTTCAGGTAAATGAATCCTGGAACTTTTGCAAAAAAGAAAAATAGTATGGAGTATTTCTTAATTTAAAGCAGCTCGTTCGCAGATAGTCATTTCACTAAGCATTTGATTTTTAACTATTTGTGTATACTACTTCCGTCTACATCCATCTACAGACATATGGTCACTAGTGATGTTCTGGTTGTCGCTAGTCGCCGACGATCAGCTACTTTACTGAAGAGCGACAATAATCGATTTACATATATCCGTTTCGCTACGTCGGTGTAAAATTTTATACCATACCATATCATGTGTTGTCTGTCTAGTGTACACTGAAAATCAATCTGGAATTTCTTGATTTTATCCAGGTTTCCATAGGAACACCTTTAAGTATCTTCTTTTAAACAATAAGGCCCAGAACTAAGTCTAACTATTAACTGTTCCAGCATTATAAAGCTAAAACTGTGTCGAAAACTTCTTTATGAAGTTAATGTATCTGTGTATAATTAAGCACCTTGCTTGAATTTTACTTTTGTTCAAGCGATAATTAATCGGAAAGTTATCAATTATATCCCCATCCGATTGAACCGATAATCGATTCTGACAAATACCAACCGATTTCTATCACTAATGGTCACCCAATGCTGCATTCCGCGTGTTGTCACAATGCCATTCACGATTCGCGTATGCGCTCTCTTCACAAGCTGAACTTACAAATTCGCTACCAGGAACTGTTTAAGACGTCACACTGCGGAAAGTGTCACGTGTACCGCAAACATTTGCTTCGGACATACCGTACTCTATATTTAACTGATTTCCACCGTGTGGGCGTGACGTAGCGTATTCCCCTGCAATGAGACCTGCACTTGCCGAGTTTATTTGTCGGGAAAAAAAAGACTTTTCCAATATTACCGAGGGGGAGTAGAATTTCTATTTTACTTCTACCGATCAACTGTGAATGAGCTTTTAAAAGTAGCTACTTTGTTTTTTACTTGGATATTGAATGCAGTCATCATTAGTATTTCCAGATGTCAATTTAGACTTTGGGTAATACTGACTCCGTATAACCTACCCCGTCAACCAAAACAACAACAACAACAACGAAAACAACAACAACAAAAAAAACAAACAAAAAAAACAACGAAAATAAAACAACAACAAAAAACAAGAGGGCCATGATGGCCCTGAATCGCTCACCTGAGTACCATTGCTTCAACTGATGTCAAGGTTTTTAAACAGACAAGGATTCTGATATAACTTAATCTAAAACATTTTACCCCTGACAATACTACTCACCAAATATCTAAGCAATGGGCCATATGGTTTCAGAGAAGACTTGGACGCAGGGTCATTTATCACCGTAGGGCCAAGACTTTGAAAATCTTTGTAATGAACCATTAGATGCTACTACATACCAAAAATCTTAGCTCTAGGCCTTGTTGATTCATAGAAGAAGATTTTTTAAGATTTTCCTATTTAACTCTATGTAAAACAAGTGACCCCTGGTGGGGGGTCATTTATCACCATAGGGCTATGATTTGTACAATCTTGGTAGTGGCCCATAAGATGATGCTACATACCAAATATCTAAGCTCTAGGCCTTATGCTTCATGGAAGAAGATTTTTTAAGATTTTCCTATATAACTCTGTGTAAAACAAGTGACCCCCTGGTGCGGGGTCATTTATCACCATAGGGCTATGATTTGTACAATCTTGGTAGTGGCCCATAAGATGATGCTACATACCAAATATCTAAGCTCTAGGCCTTATGGATTCATGGAAGAAGATTTTTTAAGATTTTCCTATATAACTCTATGTAAAACAAGTGACCCCTGGTGCGGGGTCATTTATCACCATTGGGCTATGATTTGTACAATCTTGGTAGTGGCCCATAAGATGATGCTACATACCAAATATCTAAGCTCTAGGCCTTATGGATTCATGGAAGAAGATTTTTTAAGATTTTCCTATATAACTCTATGTAAAACAAGTGACCCCTGGTGCGGGGTCATTTATCCCCATAGGGCTATGATTTGTACAATCTTGGTAGTGGCCCATAAGATGATGCTACATACCAAATATCTAAGCTCTAGGCCTTGTGCATTCATGGAAGAAGATTTTTTAAGATTTTCCTATATAACTCTATGTAAAACAAGTGACCCCTGGTGCGGGGTCATTTATCCCCATAGGGCTATGATTTGTACAATCTTGGTAGTGGCCCATAAGATGATGCTACATACCAAAAATCAAAAGGCTAGGCCTTGTGGTTTCGGAGAAGAAGATTTTTTCAAGTTTTTCCTATATTAGCCTATGTGAAATCAAGTGACCCCTGGGGCGGGGCCAATTTTGACCCCAGGGTCATAATTTGTACAATCCTGGTAGAGAGTCATAAGATCATGCTACATACCAAAAATCAAAAGGCTAGGCCTTGTGGTTTCAGAGAAGAAGATTTTTTAAATTTTCATTTTTAAAATCTATTTTTAGCTCCTGTGACCTAATTATGCGATGGACCAGAACCATTTATACAACTTTAGTAGAGCTTCATCCAAGGAACATTCCTGCAAAATATTTTTCAAATTGGCCAAGCCGTTTAGGAGGAGATGTTGTTTGAAGCAATTGTTGACGCCGGACGCACGCACGCACGCACGGACGCACGGACGACGGACGCCGGACAAAAGGCGATCAGAAAAGCTCACCTTGAGCACGTTGTGCTCATGTGAGCTAACAACAACAAACAACAGGACAAAGATGATATTGAAGATATTGAAGATGCTCACGTGCACAAATCACTATCATAAATATTATAGCATAGTTGTAGTGCATAGATACAGCAAATATAATTTCACAAATCAAACAGTGCCTGTGATCCAAATTTGAAGATTTTAGCTTAAAAAGTCTTAAATATGTCTTTGGGTCATGGTCAAAGTCATCCAAGGTCAACATTCAGTGCCTCACATCAAACAGTACCTGTGGTTCAAATTAGAATGCTATGGTGAACATCGACCGAAGGCCATTATTTGAACAAACTTGGTGCATAACGAATGGGCAAAGACACACATCCAATATCTAAGCTCCAAACCTTGTGGTTCCTAACGAGTAGATTTCTAAAACCAGAGAGTAAAAAGGCAAATCTATGTGATTTTCTGATATTTCAAGTGCCTAGACTGATTTATCAACTTAGCCATTAACATTGTGTATAAGTTTTATATAATGCATTTTTATAATTCAAGGACCATAACATAACTCCTGAACAGTTTGGTCAATATCAGCCATTCCTGAACTTGTAAGAAAGATTAAGGCTATAAGCAATTTCAAGAATTGCTTAAGAAATGAAGGTGCAAGAAGGTACACAAAGTACAATCCGACATTTTTTTTTAAAAGGGTCAGAACTCCTGAGACGTAACAAGTCGATATCAGCATTAACAGAATGTGGCCGAAAGATTATCGGAGTCAACATTTCCATAAAATTTAAAGATGATTGCTATACCTGTATCCTAATTGGCCACTATCAGTCAAAATCGATCTTGGCAAAAAGATTTTGGCTTTATTGTCATTAAGATTGAGGATAAATGCTTGTGAAATGAAGATGCTAGAGTGTACACAAAGTGAAGTCTGACATTTTGTTTATTTAAAAATCCATAGTGCCTGACCTACTTAGCCGAACAACTAATTTTGGACCAAGGACGGACGACCGCGGGACGATTGACATTCAAAGATCCTCAGCTCGTTCTGAGCACAATAGGCATCCAAACCTAGCATGAGCAGCAAACAAATGAATACTCATGTCTGTATCATGTTCAGCTAGATACATAGGAAGTTGTTAACTATTCTAAAAACACTTTCCTCAAATCATCCATTCGTTTAAAGACTAAGTTTTTGATGAATTGTATATACTTCTACAATGACACCATTATTTTCTATTTCAATATTTATTTTGATTTCGCTTACATCCATCGAAACGATTATCGGTATATACAAAATGTGTGGGGATTATCAAAGCATCTTGTTATTTTTCCCTCCAACAAATACGCTACCATTGTCGTTTGCTACGAGTTTTATCCTTAAATTAATACTAAATTAACGTTCTCGAAAGGCATTCGTTTCCAAAGAGAACTTTTCCCCCAGTCCGCCTTGGGAATCTTTTGATACCTAAGTAATGTTCGTGTTGGGCACCGCCATCAGTATATCTTGTCTGATCTCATTTTATGGTATGAACATAAAATGATTTACTGAAAAAGACAAAACTATAGATGTTATTGATAGACATACATTTAAAACATCACGTCTGTGTTTTTTTAAGTGAAAAGGATGTCAGTAAATATCATTTTGACTTCACAGAAAGTATGATGAAAGTTTACAACCACCAGCACGCTAGGTCATCATAAACGATATTTCATCTTAGACAAAGAAACAGTTCATTGAAGAATTATTGGTTACCAGTACAAGGTTCAACAACACCAGTGTATTACACCGAGTAGCATTGTTACCTAATTTCTCTTTCGATGACTCCTGAGCAAGACACCTTTGTCTTGTGTCTCGAAAAAAGTCTCTCGAAAAATACCGTGTTACCAATATAACTCAAACCTACACACTTTTGCTCCATTCTTTTTGTTCCTCCTGGTGTTTTTACCATTGGGAATATATGCACAATAAATATTGTGTACTTAGGTGGTATGAAATACTATTGGAGGACGTTTGGGTAGATGAAATTCAAAGCAAAATACATACTTTATAAATACAAGTGTAGCTAATTTTGTTCTTTATTTACGTGTGCTTGTAGATAAAAAGTTCACGAATGAAACCGTTCTAGCCGGATAATGGGTGATTTACCGTGGTTTCCAGACACTTTTTATCAAGTTAAGGAATATTTTTATGCCTCTCCCGATATTTGATATTCAGTCTAGTCACTTCTTGTCGAAAAGTTTTGATTTATCAAAACAATTCACCCCTTATATTGAGCATCTTTGAACAGTAGGTTTCATTGCAAGCTTGAAATAGAAAAGGAAATCATTGTTTAAATGCTAGACAAAGCTACTTTTAGACCCGAGTAATTACAGTCAGGAAGATAAGGATTTGATGCCTTGTCTGTTATATTTTCCTTATTGATTTTGTTTTATGCAATCTTTATTTTGGCTACAAAGGAAGTTATTGTTTCGGAATATGAACACGTTTTTCAGATTTAAAAAAAGAATTACAGAACATTTAGTTCAGTTTTAGTTTAAACATATTTTATTTCAAGTAACATGACAAGTGGCAAGAACATAAATATATACATTTATCGTGTTTCTTTCCAGTATAACGTTACAAGTTAAAATGGCCATTTAATGACAAAAACTTCAGAAATATAGAAAGAAATGTAAACATAATAAAATATTTTTAGTAAATATCAATAAAGAGAACAGAGGAAAAAATAAAAGTAAGACATTCAGTGATGAAAGGGCTTAATTAAGAGAAATAAAAAAAAATAGATAAATAAATCTGGTGTGATCAGTGTTGGGAGATGCTGAGAAAATATTTCATATATCCAAATAACCGAATTATCCCTCTTATCAGACGTTGTTGTATTGTTGTATTGGGGTTTACCGTCGCTGCGATAGTATTTCAATCATATAGCGACGTCCAGCCCTCTTATCAGAGTTTAAAACGCTTAGTAGATTTGATATACCCGTGAACTGCTTTAACTATCGCAATATTTGCATTATAACTTAAATTTTCGTCACAAAATAACAGAATATTTGTGTCAAGATTAGGAACAAATGAGAGACGTTCGAAAAGAACTAATCTTTGTTGATCATATTTACGGCATTGAAAAAAATAATGATCTACAGTTTCATTAACTCCACAAGTACATAAAGGAGATTCTAAAACATTTTTCAAATAAAGTGGATGATTAAGAGAGCTACAATTTGTACGTAACATTGTATGAATTATTTGAGAACCCCGCTCCCCATATTGAAAATAACTAGGAGGTTTTATACAATTCACATTTAACAATCTTTTAAAAACAGATAAAGATCTAGCATTCCTTATTTCGACAGGGAGATCGTTCCAAGCCCTTAAAACAGATGGCAAGAATGAATAATAGTACGAATTAGTGTTACAATTAATACATTGAAAGTCATCTGCATTTCTGAGATTATAACTTGACATATTACCAACACGTTCAGGTATTAGCTCACTTAAAAAATCAGGAGTAAGTCCATGCACCATTTTATAGAAAAGTATAAGTTTATGTTTATTTCTTCTTGATTGTAAAGATTCCCAACGAGTTTCAACTGATAAGTTTTCTAAAGATACTAATTTTGGAGTTCCAGTAACAATTCTGGCTGCTTCATATTGTATTTTATCAAGCTCATCTTTTTCATATGCTGGACAATTATCAAAAATAATATCTCCGTATTCTAGAAGAGGTCTAATGAGAGAAAAATAAATTGTTTCAAGAGTTGAACGATCCAATTGGTACTTTAATGATTTAAGGACATTAATTCGTTTCCAAGCTTTAAGTTTTATTATATCAATGTGATTATGCCACGAAAGATCATTTGTCAGAACCAAACCTAAGTGTTTATGACTGTTAACTTCAATTATAGGATGACCATTCATAACTAGAGGAAGAGGATTAATTGGTTTTTTCTTACGAGAGAATATCATTGACTCAGTCTTTCTAGGGTTAAATGTAACAAGCCATTTTTCAGACCATTTTGAAATCTTTTCTAAATCATTGTTTAAAATCATCGAAGCATTAAGCGGATTTTCAACCAATATATATAATGCAGTATCATCAGCAAATAGTCTAATGTTTGATTGAATGTCATCAACAATATTATTAATATAGATCAAAAATGTCAAAGGTCCTAATATTGAGCCTTGAGGAACACCTGCTCGTGTATAAAGAGGATTAGATTTGACTCCTTGAAGGACAACACACTGTCTACGATGAGATAAATAATTTTCAAACCAACAAAGCAAATCACCTGTAATACCAGCAGCCTTAAGTTTAATTAATAAGCCCCTATGCCAAACTCTATCAAAAGCTTTGCTGATATCACAAAAAGTTGCTCTTACTTCTTTACCTGAATCAACCGCCTTATTTATATAATGATAAAGGTAGGCTAGTTGATTGATAGTTGAGTCACATAGTGTAAAACCTGACTGAAATGACGTTATTAAATAAGAACTGAGACAAAAATTATAAACATGTTTAAAAATACATTTTTCAAACACCTTTTCAATCGTGCAGAGTAGAGATACAGGTCGATAATTAGAAACAAGTGATTTATCTCCAGATTTAAATATTGTACAAACATTTGCTTCTTTCCAGCTAGAAGGCACTTCACAAAACATTTGTGATAATCTCATGAAGGTTCTAAGAATAAACGAAGTTTTTTCGTCTTCACTGGTTCTCCTTTGTTACCTGTAGGTCAACAGACAAAAATACATACATTGAGATAACGTTTTTTTTTAAAGCCTGCAGTATTTTAAAGAGATGAGAGAGTCTCTCTTTGAAGGAGAATAACGAGAGAACACGGCAATGTCCTTCAAGAACGAAGAAAGTTTCTTGTCGATGCGGGAAACTATCCTAAGGGAACGATATCTATTATAAGGCAAAAAGAAACTAATAAATTATGTCTATACATTTTGTTTGTTTATTGAGTTTTAACGTCCCGCCGACAGTATGTCCAGAATAGTATGTCTACGTGCTGCCACACTGCAGTATCATGCCAAAGGCATGTGGCAACATATCACAACCATGATCCTGACACCTGGCCAACCATCCCTGAACTTTCCTTATATGCTTAGGGCCAAGTAATCAAGCTATACAAGTACCAGCAGGGAGAAAAGACAGTGGTTGGAAACAAGGGAATCCTGACGCAATATCCTAGCTTTATTTTTGCAAAAAATTCCTTTGTTCTTTTGCTCGTCTAGTGTATAGCACCGATGCATGGGAGTTAAGTTCGAACTAAATACTCCAGGTTCCTATTGCATCGCCACTCTTCCCAACTAGCCAGGCAAGTGTGTATCTGATACACATATCTTACGTTTTTGTTTTGGTTTTACGCGGTCACCAGAAGAAAGTTCCCCAGCCAGGATTCGATCCCAAGACCCCCCGATCAGAAAGCGAACACTACACCTCTGAGTTGTTGCGCCGCAGGCCTCATTATCCACTCAAAAAAACAACAACAAAAAAGTATACATGTGTAAATGTAAATGTTCCTCTACGTATAGGTTAGGGTTTCTTAGGAAGTTTCAATGGCAGAAAAGTAACATAAGTAGGCACTTATTCACTTCTTTATAAAAGGTAAAGTTTGTTTATTATAAGGTCACCACTATTGAAAGAGTCAACCAAATTTGACTATGAGACACCTCTTTGCTTTCACAATTACCTCCCTGGTTCCCTTCTATATGCCGGGCACCAGGCAGGAAGACAACCGGTTACCATTATTTAACTATCTGGCGGCTCACCAATCGGCCATATCTGAACGGTCCTCTGCCGGGGATCGAAGGTTCGACCTCCCACTCCCAAAGCGAATGCCTTAACCACTAATCCACGGAACCTTTATCTCTTTCATTATTTGTTTATTTGAGTTTAACGGTCAGTCAATGGCATTTCAGTCATTGTTGTAAAGCAAGGTTAGTAACGGTCAGCTTTTGCTGCGATAATATGTGTCTAAGGAACTGAGTAAAGAAACGCACTCTTCATCTGTAATTAAAATGTACATTTCATTGGACGCGCATGCGCACCAATGCAACTTTTTTTTTTTTTTCTTTGAAAGGATGCGTGGTGAAGACAAGCATGCGCTGTAGAATTCAGGTTAATCATCGAGTTATGTGTTTCTTGATTTAGTTGATTCGACACATTTAAGAAATGCAAATATTTGAAAATCTTAGTTTTATGATTCACGTCCCATCACGACCAAACATTGTTATTATCTTGACTTCGCTTTATAACTGAAACACTACCAGTGCAGCAGGGTCGTCGCGTGTCTTAATAATAATAAAATATGGGTCTGTAAATGATGAGAAAAGAAATAAGAGATGACTTGTCTCGATCGGCTGTGTACACCACTAGTTACTTTACAGTATTATACTTTGTTGCCGGCGTTGTTCCTATAATATACCAAACAGTATGAGAGATATTCAATTTGCCAGTCAGATTTCGGTCAACTTAAGTAGAAATACATTTAAAGTATACCATAGAAGATATAAAAAATGGATTAGATCAGATAAGGAACTGACAAAACAAAGACGGGTCGTAAATATTGATGTTTTTGGGTTGAAGGAAAATGAAGCCATAACTTAGCTCCTTCGAACCCATAATTTAGATCATTGTACATACTGTAAGAATTGATACGAAATATGTAGCCATAATTCTAGAAATAGCAATAAGATGGTCACAAACTATTTTGGAAAATAAGTTTTGTTTTTATGTCGTTAAATGGCGTTCCCTTTCCTGATCGATGCGTTTTACTCAGTCAAGCTGAATAAATTTTATTCGATCTGCAGAATCGGACGCTCTTTTTCCACCACTAGTCGAATCGTTCCAAACGATGCTTTTATAGAATATTAAAAACCGGTTATTCAAAGAAGATAATCAATGACTGAAATTTGACCAGAGGGTGTGTAATACGCACGCCGTGATATTTGATTCCTATCAATTTCGAGTCCAGGAAATGTCCCCGATCGGTGCACGATGCGTAATGGTGATTCACTTCATCATTTCGTATTCTGCAGCACACTCTCTTATGCACGATTTATTTGCCTCCACGTCAAAATCAAAACGAAGCATAATTCATCAAGGAAAAATGCACGAGCAAGCCCCTTAATTTTTAATTTCTCATTAAGCTCAAATCGACAAAATGGATTTCATTTTTTTTTCAGACAGGCCATACAATAACTGTATATTTTGTTATTTTTATTTCATTTTGGTAGCAAAATATAAATTCAGCAATTTGCATGCAGTTTAGACTCCGTCTTTGTAAAATAAACAGTTAAATATATTAATTAGAAGTCAGTTTTTCATCTTGATGAACTTAGCATTTCTCTAGGAAATCTAAACGATTTGCTTGCATACATACATACATACAATGTAAATACCAAATACAACCGGACTTTGAAGTGAGGGACAATACATAATGCATGAATAATAACAACGGCATAATGTAATATGTCGTATTTTTGTTATAGTTATTATAAATTATTTTTAATTTAAATCTGGGTATTTTAAAGATGTTCCATTTGTGTGTTTCATTAGAAGAGATGTACAAAATGTTATGTCACAATCTGTCTAAATAGTATAATTCAGTAGTTAAAAACACAGTTTCTCCGGGTGTTATCTCATTAACTATGAAAACAAAATCTTTAGACTTTGAATAAGGTAGGATAACATTCAACCATTCTATTTTTAATATATATAAGTAACTGACTAAGTTGGCATTAAAGTTGAAGTACTATCTTGTACCTTATAATGACAGTACCTTACTTATTGACACATATAATCACGTGATCAATATATTTAGGTATCCTATCGGGGCCATTCATCGTGGATCTAAACCAATCATTAGCTGTTATAAACATCTGCACCATATTTGTGATGAAGTGGGAATATAGTAGAAATAAATATAAGTATCATCTGACGTATATATAAAAAAGATCATTTGAAACCTTTAAATATGCTCTTAAATGACACTGGGATGCCGACATTTTCATTGTCAGATAGAACCCGGTTAGAATGGTACTGAAGTCTTTTTTTATCCTGAAAATCGTGGGAAAAAAATTTCAAAGTATCCTGAAAGATAGATGCGTTTTAAGTTTTTCATCCTTGATAAAATTTTCTGGGGTCTTTTACATCTCCATTAATGGTGCAATAATTATTGTTACGTCATGTAACACCATCGCAAGTTTACAAATCTGCTCTGGTGTACTATGTTTATAACTATTGTGCAAGGTTTTGTTGATTAAAGATCTGTATATGTCTCATTCTGGATACTACGATAAATGGTTATCACCGGGACCAAACTCCACACAGTTATCTCCCTTGCAAGCAAAAAAATCACTGCCGTCACAAATGTCACGTGATGATGGTAAATTAATAAAATGGCGTCTCCGTCTGCTGTCATCACAACAAAAATATTTTTTAAAATTATTTTTTTTTACCACGAGGCGATATTTGATGTTTATTAAATAAAACATACATAGGTAAATGACGCAGTAAAATAATTTTTTTTGGAAAAAAGAAAAATTTGCTTAATTCTGTTAATTTTTACTTGTGGTGGCATAGGTTATCTACAACTGTAAGGGGAGGTAACCACTGTGTGAAGTTTGCACCGGGACCAGAGTATATCTTAAAGGCACAAAAATGTCGGGAACTTGGTGTAAAACTATTGTAACTGCTTCTTTATTTGTAGTTGGTATAGTTTTGCACCAACCCCCCAAAGACTTACTTAGCACTAATGGAAATCATATATAAAAAAAACTTTAGAAGTTCTATTTCACATATAAAACTAATATATCGCATATGATTCGTTTAAGGATCCCAAGTGTTAAAGATCAGTCATGAATAAAGCATGGTTCTATATAATACAGTTGAACCCTCTTCCAGTACTCGAAAACGTACTCTCAACCTAGAAAAAACTGAAAGTCATGTATTATACTTAGGCTATACTACAACGGTAATTTGATCTCTAGAGTACAAAGAGAGTTACTCCGGAATTAAGAATATTGGGAATTTCCCAGCTAATTCGGGGGAACAAACAAACTTTTACAGTTACAACTTTGTGGTGTTGCACTAATTCTATTGTGAACGGTAGTGCACTGTGAAGCTATAACGGATTTTTTTTTGTTTTTTTGCTCACCTGAGCACTTGTGCTCGGGTGAGCTTTTGTGATCGCCTTTTGTCCGTCGTGCGTCGTGCGTCGTCAGTCGTCCGTCGTCCGTCGTCAACAATTGCTTGTGAACACTCTAGAGGCCACAGTTTTGGCCCAATCTTCATAAAACTTGGTCAGGTCACTAGGTCAATTAGGAAAACCTTGTGAACTCTCTAGAGGCCACAAATTTGGCCCAATCTTCATGAAACTTAATCAGGATGTTTGTCTACATGATATCTCGGATGAGTTCGAAATTGGGTCATGTGGGGTCAAAAACTAGGTCACCAGGTCAAATCTTAGAAAAACCTTGTAAACACTCTAGAGGCCACAGTTTTGGCCCAATCTTCATAAAATTTGGCCAGGATGTTTGTCTACATGATATCTCGGATGAGTTCGAAAATGGATAAGGTGGGGTCAAAAACTAGGTCACCAGGTCAAATCTTAGAAAAACCTTGTGAACACTCTACAGGCCACAGTTATGGCCCAATCTTCATGAAAAATGGTCAGGGTGTTTGTCTATATGATACCTTGGATGAGTTCGAAAATGGGTAAGGTGGTGTCAAAAACTAGGTCACCAGGTCAAATCTTAGAAAAACCTCGTGAACACTCTACAGGCCACAGTAATGGCCCAATCTTCATGAAACTTGGTCAGGGTGTTTGTCTATATAATTAAATTTGGGTCACATGGGGTCAAAAACTAGGTCACCAGGGAAAAAAAATTTGGCCAGGATATTTGCTATATGATACCTTGGATGAGTTCGAAAATGGGTAAGGTGGTGTCAAAAACTAGGTCACCAGGTCAAATCTCTTCATAAAAGTCTACATGATATCTCAGATAGTTTAAATTGGGTCACTGGGGTCAAAAACTAGGTCACCAGGGAAAATCTTAGAAAAACCTTGCGAACACTCTACAGGCCACAGTTTTAGCCCAATCTTCATGAATAATGGTCAGGGTGTTTGTCTATATGATATCTTGGATGAGTTCGAAAATGGGTAAGGTGGGGTCAAAAACTAGGTCACCAGGTCAAATCTTAGAAAAACCTTGTGAACACTCTACAGGCCACAGTTTTGGCCTAATCTTCATAAATTTTTTGGTCAGGATGTTTGTCTAATGATATCTTGATGAGTTAAATTGGGTAGTGGGTCAAAAACTAGGTCACCAGGTCAAATCTAGAAAAACCTTGTGAACCTCTAAGGCCACAGTTTTGCCCAATCTTCAAAGATTTGGTCAGGATGTTTGTCTAATTGATATATTGGATGAGTTTGAAAATGAGTCACATGAGGTCAAAAACTAGGTCACCAGGTCAAATCTAAGAAAAACCTTGTGAACACTCTAGAGGCCTACATTTTTGTCCCAGTCTTCATTAAACTTAATATGAATGATGACTGCATGAATTCCCAGTTGAGTGCAAATTCAGGTAGGATCAATATGTAGGTCACTTAGTCAAATGTTAGAAAAACACTTTTAGATGCTAGATTTTTTGTCATTATGCCTAACACAGCCATCTTACTCAGGTGAGCGACACAGGGTCATCTTGGCCCTCTTGTTTGTTTGTACCCCCGAATTAGATGGGAATAACTCACGTTGGCCGAGTTCCGGATAACATCTAGACATGATAGATTCTACTGTCGAAAAGCTCAATACTGACATAATACAAAAGGTTTAAGTCATTCCAACGGTTCTCTTGCTATGTATTCACTTCGCACAATGGGTGTTTAAATTATATACATGTATAGCACGTGGCTAATTTCAGAAATGTTTTCACGTGTCTGGATCCATTTTACATTTATGTATGTATATAGTGTATTATGTTCGCCTACCGTTAAATAACTATGTATTATGTTGTATTTTTATTCAAATATGTTAAGATGACCTTAGATAGATCTAGATGTGTTCGGTTCGATCTTCAGCCGCGACATCCCAAAGTTGCGCATAGTACAAGTATAGCTCTTTGCACACAGCCTCACTGGGTGGACATTTTGGACCGGTGATAGGATAATGTAACACAGAATGGTAGCATGCCATTTATGGTCGGTGAAATACCGCAGAGATAAATCTGACATGACTAATGTATTGTCATTAGGTAAAGAATCAAATTTATAGGAAAAAAAGGACATGCCACCATACAACTCAGCCATGTGCCGATAAGATCATGTGGCAAATGAGGTATTCTAAATAATACTGCTCTTAATGTGCATTTTTGCACAATGATCAACCTTTTTTTATCAAGCAAGAACAAATTAAAATGATGTTAATAAACTTTTTATTGTATTTTTTAATTGAAAGATGGTTATGCTGTTCGACTTTGAAACTATTGTGTGTGATTCATAAGACTAAATATCTAGTTGTATGATTTCTTTATCTTTTTCTACATGTATATTTGTTATCTTACATGTAACGCCCTATGCTTTCTTGTTTTCCTTCTCCGATACAAATGTCGATATCTTATAATATTGAAATAAATACAAGAAGAATTATGAAGTCTGATATTCAAAAGCTGTATTATATTAATAACATTTTCTTCAGAAATATCAGTTTCAATCATAATTTAAATTGAAATATTAGTTTATTTTCATTAGCAGTATTGGTCTCGGTGATATCAAACACGATGTAATTAGTTAAAACAAATCTGCATTATATTCATTTAGAGAATGAAATTGTTTATACATGATGTGAGATAACACACATGTTTATGTTGCGGGGACTGCTAAATAAATGGGTGACGTCATCTGATAACGGAAGTCACGTGAGTCCATCTTCATATGTGGTTGAGCATTGCGGGTGAAGATGTCGGCTGTGTGGTGTCTTTTGTTAGGGATTCTCTCTGTAGCAGCGGCGGCGCCGACGAATTATTATGTCGGCGTCGGGATTGCTGATATTACTGGACCGGCGGCCGAGGTTAACATGGTAAGAATTCCAATAGCATAAATCTTTAACCTATATTTAAAAAGAGGTTGGCAAACAGGGACTGATTTCATAACACAAACATTTGTTTGTTTAAAGTGTATGCATACTCAGACTTAATCAAACTTTGTTTAACCTATTTTTACATCGATTTGGTAACAGCTTTTACTAGTTATATCCCTCAGGTTTATTTTTTGGTTGGGTCAGTGGGGATTTTGAAAGATTTTCGTCCATATATGAGATCGAACTCCTTACCTTTAGATCAGAGATCACCATGATACATGGTTTTAATAACACTTGGTGAAATACGAATGAATTTCAAATACATGTATATAGTTGCTTCATTGTTTCTTATGGATATTTAAACGAGGCAAAGTGTGTCCTTGACTGTTTACAGAAATAGCTTTGTTGATAGGACAGTCACCGTCTTAGTCAGTCAGTTGGGTGAACTTTTATCTTGGGTCTAACAAGAGATTATAACTTTATCATTAACTGTACTTAACATCGTATCCAAGCAGTTACCACTTATTAATTTCCTTATTTATATATGTTAACACGATATCAAACATACAGAGCTACATCCAGTGGGAAGATGCTAACTAGGTTCGCCGACATATTATTGTACATGCATATGTGTACTGTACATAATATATCCTTATTCGTATCATAATGGGACTTAAAAAGGATTGAAGTATGATTTCAAATTTAGCATTATTTACCGGTTTATCTGAATGTTTTATTAAGGTTTATGCCCTGTAATTCACTTCCGGTAAAAGTCGACAAACACCGCTACGTCTAGGACCTCTTATCCTCTACGAAGATAACCAAGGTACCCTAATGAAACATTAGGATACATTGGTTATCTCCGTGAAAGGCCATGAGGTCCGAAATGTAGCGGAACCATTACAGGGGCTTTACCTTACACGACTGAAGCGGAGTTATTTCCGCCCAATTCCCAACAACCCCCAATACAGCCCACACACGTACACAAAAAAAAAAAAGAAAAAGGAAGAAAGCCAATTAGGCAGAGGTTTGTTCCAGATGGGTTACGCCAACCCCTCCCAGACGACCCATGGGTTGCACCTGCGTCAGTTTAGCCGAACCTTTATCTTCACGGACTCCGATAAGAAAGGCACCGTGGTCTTCATCAACATCGACGCATGCATGTTCTCTGTGGGCATGAAACTGGAGGTAAATAAAAAAAAAAAGTCTTGACCTTATATTAAGCGCTCTCGAAGCCTTATGTAACCTTACAGGCTATTAACACCGAGTAAACATGTCGTTGCTTAATATTACGGAAATTAAAAATGAGCCTTAATCCAGTGTTTGTCTTAATTTGCTTTGTCATCTTGTGTTTGTTTTTTTGTATTAATGTTCATGTGTAATTTGATATGATCGTTAGGCTGATGAGGGCAGTGAAATACGATAAGAAATATTTATTTATTACATTTTAAGAAATTGTTAAGATCAATTAAAACCATCGGATATTGATAATCGCATGTAAGAACATGATCAGCATAACATGTAACATTAACGTATGTCGTACTAAAAAGTTATAAAAAGTCATCGATGAACATATGAAATTATTTAAAACAGCTCATTTACAGATGAACGGTAGGAATAAATAAGCGTACTCTCTCTCTTAAGTTTTCGTGAAGTCTTTGTTTTCTGAAAAATTAACTGGGCAAATGCACGGTAAAACGCTATTTTCGTGAATCGGATAAATAAAGAATACGATATCCCCAAAGCAGGTGTTTTGCGGTACCACGTTACGCGTTCCGCAACATGACGTCTTCACATCTTCCGGGAAGCAAATTCATAAGATCAGCATGTGAAGTAAGCGCATGCGCGAAAAGTGAATGATTAATCATGAGATCGCAAACAAAAATAAAAATTTAAAATATAGGTTTATAGTTCAAATTCAAAATGTAGGTTCAATACCATTCGTAACGCTATTGCCTGTGATGAAGTAACCACCCATTCTTTTAAAATCTCAAAAGGTTGCTTCGGGTGACCTGCGTCTGTAAAGACGTAATGAATAATCTAATAAATAATTCCTAGTCAACGGTCATCTGTGGTCGAGCTGCTTTAAGATTAAGAGAATGATAAAATGAAATAATCACCTTTGTGAAGTGACATGTTTGCAAATATTTAGGTCCAGCAAAATTCCCCTGTTACTTAGAAGGATTTTACCGAGCAAAATTCCTACGTGATTATACCTCTTTTGAACAGCTACGACTTCTACTTCAAAGAAAGCCTCTTTAAAAGCGACGGATATCCCAAAATTGAGGTTTATTTTCGAATATCTCCAACAGTGATTCTTAGCAGACATTCAATTTAAATAATATATAGAGAGGTTGCTATTTAGCTAAGAAGTCGACAGCATTATTGCGTTTTAAAAGTATTGCTTATACCGTGGTGTACAATGCGCTGGTGAAATCAAACCCCGGGGGTGATTTGTAATTCAGTTGAGTGGTCTATATCATTACTCCAAGCAACTTAAGAACAAAACGATATTTTAAAGAAATAAACTTTTAAGAAGTGTCGGTAAATCAGACAAGGAAAAGAAAGAGTGTTCATAAACACACGCGTGTAATATACGAAGTTTTAAATTGTTTTAAGTACGTGACAAGTTCAGCATTATGGGATGGAATAATGATATAATCGGAAATATATTAGTCTCTGTGTAGATATCACACGGGTGCAATGTTTATGAAACAAGAAATTATATCCACGATGATTTTTATGGCCATACTTTTTTTATTAATGAATCAATGACACATTACAACTTTTCCTGTCAATTGATAGATATCCTATTTCTGACAATAATTCATAGTTTACGAAATATACATTTAAATGACACCCTTAACTCATGTTCATGTAAGAAAACATGTATTACTCTAAGCTGGCAAGCCTGATTGGTCTTTCCAGAAAATTTCGTCTTTGGTTATTGTTAAAATAGAAAAGGGTTTAATGAGCAATTTTTTTTTTGTAATAAGTAGCCTTTTGAAACCGGTATTAATTTTTAGAATGTATGCAATATGAAGTTGAATGATAAACAACTATGACAACAAAAAGAAAAAAAGGAGTTAAAAACGGTATATAATATATACAGGTCTATATTTGTGCCCACCTAATATTTTGAAGGAAAACTATTACGGATGGGGACTTGACAATAAATTGCTCGATCTGAAACTCCACTAGATATTGATCAATGCCACAACGTTTAATGGCAAAATATCTCGACCACATAAGAATTCTAATCGGAATACCAAGTCACCCAATTCTTGACAGCAACTTCCCGCTTCAAAGGTCTTCGGCGACTTCATGTTTTTCGGCCTTGCTTGCAGTAACTGTTACGGTTAAGTGAGACAGAGTAAAATGCCCATCTCCCGCCACCCCAACCCTGTCGAACAGGTGTTTGTGAATTTACCTTTTTATGCCGAATAACGTGCTATGACGTCATAATAGTTCGCACCAAAGAAGGGTGCTGGTAGAGAATCGTTAGATTATAATAAAGAAATAGTCCGAAATATCAGTTTAGATCATTTATTTTACAAACTTATTGATGAAATTATCAGAAAAGCTTTAAGATTTTGCCAGAAGATATCAATGAATCGGAAAGGGATGACCATGCCTTTAACACCGGTATATGAGTCAACTCCCTATAGAGCCTCATTCTCGCCAATATGCATGTACCCTCGGTTAGTAATATTGTGAACCCATGAAGGATAATCATAGTTTATGTTTTAACCATTTTCAGTTTACTGTTATTAAGAAGGTACCTCTTCGAGTGTTTATGAAAAATCATAATCATACTGCCTCCCGATAAAAAGCCCTATGTACATACGAGTATATATGCTTAACAGTCTGAAAGGATTGTCTTACAGTAGAGTCCGTGATCTCTAGTTTACAGACTTGTTGATCTTTCTTTTAAAATTATTGCGTCATGGAATGACGTTTTTGAATAAAAATTTTTTTTTTTAAATTTTGTTCTCTTAAGAACTAGTACTTTGTTATATAATATGTATGATGATAAATGATGTTTAACTTAATTTTACCTTATACATATTATTTGTAATGGATTGTGTTTCAAAGATTAACATATCTGAAGAAGACAAAGAAAGAAAATCAGTATGATCTTTATTCAGAATTGCGGAATTGGTCGTTATTCGATTTTCCAAAACTGACAATTGTCATGCAAATCATTGATAATTGAAGACTGCAGTTGGAAACGTTCAGATAAAAAATTCCTCAAAAAGTGAAATTCTGTTTAAAAATTTGCAGTTCTCCTGTTTGTTTTATTTGATGTGTAAAATGCAACAATAAATCATTCAGTATTTTATTTTTACTTGAAGAATTATAATTCTATGATGCTTTTAATTTTGCCCACTTTTACCCACGTTTATTGTCTTATGTTAATATTCATTTCCTTCACTTTAACGTGTTTATAAATTACCAGTAACATTAACAAAAAAGCTTTCTATTGCATTAATTGCTATTGCTTCTCAAGTACGTTTGTACTTCCGTAATGACTTAGTAATTGACCTATTTTCCGTCTATTTGGATTTCTTTATTTTTTATTTTCATTCTTGAATCTTTGTGTATGTAGTTAGTAAGAGGTTTTGTAAGTGAGTTGTTTACGGTGAAGACGACTCGGTGATGATAAATTGAAGAAACACTCAAAAAAACATATACACATTAAGTAGAAATGGTCTATAACTGCAATCCCTTTTTCTATAATGAAGAGAACAGTGAATATACTATTTAATTTTGCTTCAAATATGCGTCATTATAAAAAATAGTTTGATTGTTTATTGGGTTTAACGTCCCATCGACAGTATTTCAGTCATTTGGAGACGATGTCTTCTTGAGACAGACATAGTGCTGCCACACTGCAGTATCACGCCGTAGACATGTGGCATGATACCACACCGGGCCAACCAGTCCTGCAACTACCCTTATATGCTAAGCGCCAAGCAAGGGAGCTATAACAGTCCCATTTTTTTACGACTTTGGTATGTCGCGGCCGGGGATCGAACCCACGACCTCCCGCACCGGAGGCGGACCGCTCTAACCACTCAGCCACCGGGGACGGTATGAAAAATAGTATCTCATTCTAGAAAAGTATCAATGTTCCAATGGTAAGCATGTTATAATACATCTGCTATTACTACCATTCACTTTACAGGGATGCTTGCAATGCTGTTCTATGGTGCCATACATTTTTGCATCGTACAACATTTAGGATCGATACTTATATTTCCCTACTTTTCACTACACGGAGATAAAGATATAAAGATCCTTTCGACTTAGAAACACCATCGTCGAATACCCCCGGTTGACTTATTCCGTTTCACTACATGCCATCGGGACGGCCTGATGTCATGTAATAAGTCAGCCGGGGGTATTCGACGATGTAGAAACACATATTGACATATATTTTCAAAACTGTAGGCAAGAAAAATAGGGAGAGTAAGATGGCGATGTGATTATTGTTAGCAGTCTATTGAAACAGAAGGTGTAGTCTTCTTTTCATGTAGGATGGTTAAAGCGGGTCTATAACATTTGATTGACATCGCTTGGAAATTTAATCCTCGTTTATTAAATTTACTTTGATAAAAGGAAAGAAATGCGACATCATCACATTGAGCAGCAGCACATTGATTCTAAGACTACTAGTAGTATTAATAACAGTACAGCTAATAAAAATGATGATGTTGAGTTTATATTCATTACCCGATTAATAATAATAATAATAATATAATCATCATCATCAACATCATCATCAGCAGCAGCAACTGTTGTAGTATTACACCTATTATCAACACTACAGATAATCAAGCGTCTAAAGGACAAGTACGGTGACACATACACCGAGAGGAATGTGTGTATCAGCGGGACTCACACCCATTCGGGCCCCGCCGGGTTCCACCAATATGTCCTGTACGACATCACGTCACTGGGCTTCGTGCGGGAGACGTTCGATTCCCTGGTTGACGGTATCATTGAGGTGAGACGTGCATTTAATATTATGTAACACTCTCTTATATTTCTTTTAAAAAAGTCGCATTTTTATGATCAATTATAGCAAATAAATGTCGTAATGTGCTATCATTAACACATATCTAAAAAAGTTTATCTCAAAGCGCGCTTTGAAATTTCAATATTTTAACACTTTTCCATTTTCAGAGTGTTGTTCGAGCCCATGATAACATAAAGCCAGCTAACCTGTATGTGAACACTGGGGAACTGTTGGAGAGCAACATCAACCGCAGTCCCAGCGCCTATCTCTTTAACCCCACGGAGGAGAGGGCCAAGTACGACAACTCCACTTACTTTTAATCTATACATTATGTCCGCTGACATATTCATTACGTTCCAAGACGAAATTGAATGAAGACAAATAAACTGACAATACCTATCTACGTTATGCGCGCAATGGAGTTTTTTAATGTAATTTCCATTTAGGCTTAGTATGATATGAAGTTTGATTTCATATAATTTTGTACTATAAATAACCCCTTCTAGTATATTTTTATTCATCTTTATTCCGTCGAGTAAATATAATTTACGCACTGTACCATTTGCCAGACAATAACAATAGTTTGGCTTAATTCGATTTAATTATGAACGAAGGAAGACCTGCTTTCAATTGAACAGTAAGTACTACATCGTAAGTTAACAAGAACAAGAACAAGAACAACAACAACAACAACAACAAGAACAAGAACAACAACAACAACAACAACAACATTTGCCATTAAGTAATTGATATAATAGTTTATAGTGTCTCACATTCCAATTATCGAATGAAAATTACAGACACAGAACATGATGTTTCTGTTACAGGTACAAATACGACACAGACACAGAACATGATGTTTCTGTTACAGGTACAAATACGACACAGACACAGAACATGATGTTTCTGTTACAGATACAAATACGACACAGACAAGAACATGATGTTTCTGTTACATATACAAATACGACACAGACAAGAACATGATGTTTCTGTTACAGGTACAAATACGACACAGACAAGAACATGACGGTATTGAAGATCGTTGACCAGAATGACAAACCCATCGGAATGATAAGGTATTGTGAACGGGGTCAAGGTCATAACTATATTACTTCCGGTTACAAAAAAAAGCTCATTCATAGTAACCTTCCTTGATTATTAACTTTACTACTGTTAAAAGGAGGATGACTTTATTATGAAACGGATATAGTCTCTGACATAATATCATTTTGCTCCCCGCCGTTGTAGGTTCGAATTTTTGCCTAATCATATCACATGGGTGTTAGGATGTCCTCCGGTGAGCTTTAAGGTACAAGGTTGATTTTCACTTTCGGGATATAACCACAGGCTGGGTTTGGTTTAACTACAAGAATGCTTAGCATTCGTTTGAATCTTTTCATCGTTTCACACCTTCCACTACTCCATCACAATTGTGTTGTCTCAACCAGCATGTATGATCGTTTCAAGTAAGTTAGGTCCTTCAAACAAAGTCGATTGAAGGTCTCAAGAAAATAATTACTGGACTATTAGTGTTAAAACTAAACTGATATATGAACAAAACAACACAACATGCTGTACATTTTACATGGCTTAACTAATACATGTATACTAATGACATAAATTATAACCGATAAACTGCCGATATGAATGAGAAAATCCATATAAAACCAAACTGTTTGTTTAAAAAAGAGTGGATTGATTGAAAAGACAGATTTTGGCAGATGTAATACTGAAATGCATAAATGTTATATAGAAGGACGCGCAAATTAACACTATACAGAGAGAGAGAGAGAGAGAGAGAGAGAGAGAGAGCCGTAGTTTTAAGACTTGCAACCTTGATACATCATTCAATATCGAAAGTGATAACATATTTGACGGCATGCAATAATAATGTTTCAGACAGATTCCAGCTAAACCTGTCGTACTGAAAATATGCACGGCATATTGTTCTGATGAAAGACATATCTTGAAACTGAACATATACTGCAGACATTTCAATTATTTCTGTGTCTAAATCGTGACATTTTCTTAAATATTGTCAAGATGATTCACATTACTGGTGAGATAAATAAGACAAAACTTATACGAATGTTGAGCTTGTCTGATATATTTAGATTGCAGCTAAAATTGTGTTCACGTGACGCTGTGTTACCAAGTTTTGTTAATATAAAACTTATGGTCTACAAGTTTTGTTAATATAAAACTTATGGTCTATTTATACTCAACTCTACTAAAGGGATAGGACGCCAGCTGTATATATATATTTTTTTCAAAAATTAAGTTAGATTTTTTATGTAGCTTTAATATCTAAACAACTTTTAGTAACAAAACAGCCTGTGGAATATGTCACATAAACGTTTTAATCATAACCGTAACCGCTTTTCATTTGTTGTTGTTTGTTAACATGTTTTCTTTTATCATTATTTTGCTCTGGAAACATCCATTATATGCGTGAACAAAATATCATTTATAAATCAGAACAGCAACCCATTTTACATACATGAAGATCTACTCCTGTAAAAAGAAAAAGGTAGCGTTTCGCTTGTCTGTTATTAACCTAAAGTAGTTCACACGTAATTTTGGACGATGGCGAGTTTGGTTTCTCCCAGAGTATTTCTTATCTTTGAAATGGAAAGGCAAGCATTCAATTATCTTAAACAAAAGAACAGATATACAATGACGTACTAAGGCATGCAACTTATGAATGAAGTCAGGTTCATGACCCCAACTCCGGATTGTTATGTTACAAACAGAGCGAATTCGACTGTCTCACTAGCGACTATAGTTGCAGTTTTGCGTCTTTTGCCTCTTTTCCTTCAATCACTACTGAAATGCTAAGTTTAGAATTACAGCTTTTTCCTGTTTTTCCCGCCGCCGTCTCTCAGCGCATTGTGCGCTTTGATTACAAATTCTAAAGAAGACTGTAGTAACTGCTCTCTCATAGATAAAATAAGACTGTGACTAGTAGATAAGAAGAAAAAACATTTAAGAAAATCCCATGTTAAGGGACCTTCCCATCAAGAGAGATAGAATAGATTAGATTTTGTTAGATCCAGACTTATATTGACGCAGTCTGACCACCTTATCTTTATGACATTCTCAGCACGAATATGTCGTGACCTTTGTTCTTGTACCCATCTTACTAGTAGGGCAACACGTCAAAAATATTGATAATGAAAGCCTTCATTGACGAAGTAATCAGAAATGAAAATATATATTTTTTCTGTCGGCTTTTTACATGACTTAGAACAAACATGACTTTATTGTGAAATGTATTTCATACTTACATCTTATAAGTAAGAAACAAGGATTTAAGTCGATTTGCTTTATGAAGTGTTCCGTTGGTCCCAATACGCATCTTAGTTTGTAATACGCATTTAAATTAGTCTGTATAGTCCTGTTATTTTGACATGCCTTCATATTTATTGATGACTTCAATATGGATTTCAGTCAGTTTGTAAATTTCAATTCACTTGGCAAGTCTTGACGTTTTCAGATGACCCATGTATTCACTTACATTAGTTTGTATAGTCCAGTTCATTTGACATGACCAGGTATTTATTTATTACCCCAATATACATTTTAGTTAGTTTGTACATAAATTGCTATTTTCGCCTGGCATTACCTAATAACCCCCTAGATGCCTATCAATTAGCTCACTTGTAGTACTTTGGCATTTCATGATACCCTCTATATGTTTTCAGGTTTTGAATTGTTCATTTAACTTAGCGAAAAATTGGTATGCGTGCGTAACAGCCATGATAGCTTTCACATAATTATAGCACAGAGCACTTCTTAAATCGATGTTTGTTTAATGCTATACATTATATTTTTCCATGGGCAATAAGTTTTGATTTATAGCAATGGAAGAGAACAAAAAGGCATTTTTAGTATAACGTTTCGTAGAAAATTAATCCAAGTCATGCAAATCAAACATAAAATGACAATGGTAAGTTATTATTTAGTCAATAAGGTGAATAAGATTTTAGATTTAACATTAAATAACTATCTTAATTATATATAATTGTATAACCATAGTGCGTTTATAACTTTGAAATATATTTATCTTGCACCGTATTGGTGCATTTAATGCAAAGTAAGACTGTAATTTCTAAGCAATTTATTCTGAACAGAAATTTACAGAACGTTTCTTCGACAGGAGGTAGATAAAAAACATCAAAATTTGTTTCTAAATAAAGCATTCATTTTTTGACCATTTTGGATCACTGACCTACGAAAATTTAACACAAAAATGTCGACTCTCACAAAAGAAACGGAACGTTTTTGGTGCAAAGGTGATATTAGTATAAGTCACCACAAATTAGAAATTTTGACAATATTTCAAGAACGTTTTAGATACACTAAACTTACATCTTTGACAACGGTCAAATAACAAGGGTTATTGCTCATGGAATTCTAGTCGTCAGTAGCGGTGACTGCATTCGAGAAGAAGTGGGCACTTGCGACTGCCTTCTTGACAAGTGCAGAAGAAGATAAATCGTCCGCAACCATCTTTATAAACAAGTATGGTACAGTCCTATTAAGAATATTAGCTTGACAAAAGCTTCAACAATTTTAAGAATGTTCTTTTGTTGGAACTTCTATGAACAGCAATTAGGTTAAGTGTGGGTTTAATATAGGCTTGTTTGATAAGCGTTATGAAAAAAATATAAAGGAATGAATATTAAGCCATTTCAAGCAAATGACTAATACCGTTGAATGTATTTATGTAATCTAAATGTAAATTGCATTGGTTTCTCTTTATGCAAATGATCTAATTTATCTATATTAAGAAGTAGAAGCAATCTTTTTTTTTCTAAACGCTGTTACAAATATTCCCATTATGTTTTGTTTTATCTAGTGTTTATTGTTAAACGATACACATTCTTGAAGGAAAAAGAGGTTGAAAAAATAGCCTGTGTGTCTTATGTATGCATTTATCCTGAAAGGCCAATAAAATGGCACTCATGATGCATCATTCTTGCACGAGTATCTCGTGATATTTGATATGATTAACTTTATCTGTGTGTTTTTTTGTGTGATGCGAATCTAAATCCAAGACGACAATTCAGTTTAGTGGAGCACTTGGGAAATACGATTGTCTCAAAATTTCCACTTGGATACACTTTTGCATATTTTCGGTAAATAAAGGGAGATGGTTACTCGCAGTGATGTGCTGAACAGGGACTCGTCTAAATCAATATGTCTGTTCCGAATACCCATAGACGGGAGGTAGCAGGATGTTATCAGACAAAATGGCGAGATAAAGATATGATGTGGTCAGGATCACGCCGGTCGTTGTGTTGTCAGGGGTGTCTATTATATATCATCCTTACAGGGTGTTACCAAATATTGCATTGGCGTCGCAAACGTATTTATTTCATACTCTTGGGTAAAAATAAATTAGAAATATAATCCTGAAATATAAATACTTTAATGGACAATGAGTCATATCATTTTTATAAAGATGTTTCGCCTTTTTAAATAGCCATCGCTTCACCATACCTGAAATTAATTTTTAACTACTGGTAAAATATGGTTCGTATGCTTTGGATTTTACCGTCGCTGTGACACTATTTCAGTCATTCAGTTATAGAGCGATATCCACGCAAGCCGCCATATAGCTCAATCGTATGATAAAGCAGATAAATGACTTTCATATACACCACGTCTTCCTACTCATTAATAAATGAGCCCACGCGACGTCACAGAGTCTTTCTCAGAAACAGACACATCAACTGTCACCGGGTCTGTCGCTAGGAGAAGTAGTCTTCAATGAATAAAGTACTTACAACAGGACCCCCCCCCACCTAAAAAAAACACACACACAGACACACACACAAAACAAATAAGTAACCAATACATGGAAACATCAATGCACAGTTCTAAGTTGTGTTTGAGGCAAGTGACTGATACTTTGTTAATAGGACTTGACGGTAAAGAGAGAAAAGGTTTGATTTATACGTGTTACTTAGCAAATCGTAGATCATTGTGTTTATCTATTGATCTGTTGGGTCTGTCGTTAATGGGATGGTCTTTACTAAAGTTGCTAAAGTATCCATATATATCTATTGTCTTGGCAACGAAAATAATAATATATATATATTTCTCTTTAACCAGTATTCAGAATTCTTCTTTGAACCAATGTTCAGTTTGATATTTTTATATACTTGGTCCACAATCATAATTGCCAAAGCAAAGTTGGTACTAAGAGAGAGGCCACAATAGAGTAGTGATATTTGTATGTGGTTATATCGTAACCTCCATGAAAGTGTGGTCAAACATTAACACGTCTCTTCAGGTCGTATCCTAAGTACCTATATAGTTTCATCTAGGTGAGCGATTAGGGCCACTATGGCCCTCTTTTTAATACTCTTTGAATTCATTAAAAAAGAAAGAAAGATTCCTAGTTCACGATTTCTTGGCTCCATATTTCTATCGACGATAGTATTATCTATTTGCCATTTCCTTTTCATTTTCCGTTGTGATTTTTCATGTCTACCCTACCAAAATCATGTCAGTATATGTATACTATACTTATCCACAAATCATTAAATGTTGATGCTTTACTGATTTGCTGTTTACTGATGTGAAATTTCCCCCCTTTTTTCTCAGTTTCTGTTTAAATTGCACTTCCCTGACAACGAGGGTATTGACCAAAAATAGATAGGACAAAACCCAATCCCAGTCTTAGCTTTTGCACATTACTGTTTATCTTTTTGTCGCAAACTAAGTATTCTTAGAGCAGACTGAACTCTCGTCACAGCTAAAATACACTGGTGGATTCAGGGGTGGGGGGTAGAGTGCGTCCGGCGACCATATATAGATGTAGACACCAAATCCGCAAGCGAAAAGCCACTTGCATTGTTACTTCCTATATTTTAAATATAGCGCCCCCACCTCAACTACTGGATGCGGCACTGGAATATTATTTTACATGATTACCTGAAATAAAGCTTGTATTTCCACTTCAACGTGCATTTATTCATGTGACAGACGTGTAAAAACATATTTTAAAATAAAATGCACATACAATGTACATGTAATCAAATGTGAATAAGGTTATCGGATTACCTCCAACATGAGCATTTATCAGCGGAAAGGTTTTATTAATATAAAATCATGTTCATTGTTCATACTTTCGCAACCACAACAATAAATTCGTATATAACAAAAATATAAAAAATGAAAACAATTGATAAATAATAAAGTAATAATAATACATGAAGATGGTGCCAATGACAACGACGATGATTATGATGCTAAAACAATAAAGACAGAACTTAAAACAAATCTGATATTAAGGAGAAAGGGCGTCCGATGAGACCAAGGTTACAGAAGTACCAGAACTGTAACGATCTATACCTCTATACTTATATGCGATGCTTAGAAACGTTGCAACATATATCCTGTAGAATTCTATGAAACCGAAATATCGAGGTAGGCGAAGTTTCTCGCGTAGTAACATGGTAAACAAACATGACCGACAATGTTGTCTCTGTTTTGGAAAGGAAAGTTCTTAATAGCTCATTGAATATGGAAAAAAACATGTTTTTCTTGCTGTTTCTCTTTAAAGGTATGAAAATGAGTGCCTTTGTGACAGATAAATGCATGGACCATCTGCTAAATCGACCATAATGATATTTATTCCAATGGAAGACAGAATTTTGTCTACGTCTGACGCCATTCTGCAAACAGTGTTTCACTAAAACCGTTGCTAAGACCACATATGCGCCCATGGGGATAGTACTGCTTAATATTCTGACTGAACCCATAGTTACCGTGCTAGGTTTATTGTACTCTTCCGTGACATGGAGTATAAAAAACGCTTCTTTGGAAATCATCATGGTATTATATTGCTTTTTTTTCTTCAAATGACATAATCACATATGTTGATGTCTTATTCAGAAAATATATTCGACATTTCTCTGTTCATTGAAAATAGGTTGGATGATATAAATGCAGAAGTTTCTTTACATCCGTTAACGTTGTATTGGTGAAACAATTGTGTGAGTTATATTAAAGCAGCTCCTTCGCAGATGATCGGAAGAAATAAAAACAAGACATATCTTTAAAAAAGATGTTCGGCCGTGGTAACCAGCTTGATGAGTAGTGTCTGAATGGTTTAACATGTAATTGGTTTAATAGTTGTGTAATTCCTGTGTCAGTGCAGCTCTTTGAAATACCACGTATCCAAAAAATTCATACAATATTGGTAGATACTTACATCCTTAAAACATCTGCGCATTAGACTTCGTTTCGCGGACTACAAAACGAAACCGAATGTTACGTTTTTGTTGAATATAGGATCTGTCTGGATCGAACAATCAATTCCGAAATATATGTGTTTCCTATTGTTTAGCGTTCTACTCTATCAGTTTACCTCAATAGGGTGCAGTGTCTTACTATTCGGGACAAATCGCTTGCAGGGTAAGAAAACTTTAACTTTTAAAACAAACAGAGATCTAAAGAACTCGTTTCCGCAACTCCTTTCTTTTCTTTTGACTAATTTTACAATGACTAATGGGAATTTAGCAAAGTATATAATAACCAATGAAAAGCCTAATTTTATTCCGCTTCTTTACTGTGTATTTCACAGGAAGTCAGGGTGAAAATAAACGGCCTTACGGCCGAAAAAAATCTACTCTCCCTCGTTAATGATGGTGAAGTCTTTGTTTGCTGAAAAATAAACGTGGCAAGTGTAGGTCAAATTGGGCTGGAAAACGCTCTTTTTGTAAACTTCGTCGAAATCGGTTAAATATAAAATACGGTATCCTCGAGCAAGTGATTGTGGTGCAACGTGATGCGTTCCGCAAAATGGCGTCTTCACCAGCTCAAAGTAGCGAATTCGTTTATTCAGCCTATGAAGTTAGAGCATGCGCGAAGAGTGAATGTGAGCACCCAAGTGACGGCAATTGAATATAGAAAATCTAAATATATGTTTCCTAACTCTAAATATAGTTTCTATATCGTCTATGACGGTATTGCCTGTGATGGGGAAACCACCCCATTTTACAGTCACGGATGATTGCATTGGGTGAACATGCTTTTATAGATGGGTATTGATAGATGAAATTCTTTGTCAATGACCATCTGTGAACGGGCTGCTTTAAAGTTAACATACTGTATCAATAAAAATAAGGATGGATATCGAAAACAAGCAAACAAACAGAACATCAATAAAATGCACTTTAGATAAAAGTAAAAAAAAACCCCCAAAAACATGGCTTTCGGACTTTTAGATGGTTAATTTATATTCTATTTAGTATAAGACATTTTACATCATGCCACCGGTGGGTGAATAGTGGAAACATCCTGTTACAGTTTCCAAAATGCATTCAGAATTATATTATGAACATCAATTTTATAATCAAATATAACATTTTTCTTTTCATGAGCAACAATGCCAAATATTAACGAGGCCCATATTTTCTTGAAAATATCAAATACTTTATCATTTAATGCAGTCTGTCTGACATTGTGTAAAGGAACCATAGACGAAATAAACTTTCATATGTTGAATCCATTATTTAATTTAATTTCCATAATTTCAATTCAAGTCATTTACATCTGTACATTCTCTTTAGAAATAAATCGATATACATGATGTTACATTTCCGGTGACTGAGACTATAGTACAGTGTACATGTAGGGCTAAAACGAGTCCATATTTTACCCGGGTACCCGTTATACTATTACACGCGGGTATGCGGGTACTCGTACAGATGTAGTCCTTGCATAAAATACTTTATCACCTGTAATAAAATATATCAATACAATATGGACTTTGTAAACCCAAAATACGTCCATCTTGAAGCATATTACGATAATTCCTTGGCAATTTTCTACCTGACCCGCGGGTAACCGAGTACTCGTTTCAGCCACAATGTATATGTACGATTATTTACAAGTATATTTACCTTTACATGAAATGTACGGATAAACCATTAATTTTCTTTCGACTAACTTCATCAGACAGATGCTGTCTCATATACATATCAAAGGAAAACGACCGTGTTCAGTTCTGGTTTTAGTTTGTTGAGATTTGCAAAGCAAAGGAAAAAGGCTATGTCTGCCTGCACATTTATAAAAAAAAGAAAAAAAAAGAAAAAAAAAAAAAGAAAGAAATAAACTGTTAAAATGTCTAGCTGAAGGAAGTTGAACTCTTTCTTTACTATGTTCTTTTTGTCACTATCCATTCAGACTATAATTTTATTGTTCTCAAATATATGCTTCAATGGATTAATCAAATGGAATTGAATTACACCATTCACTTAAAGCGGCATCAGATCACTTGTTTTCTTCATCAAGATCAGTAGTGGACTATTTATAATAACCTCTTCATGAATAATATTATTATTAGTATGTCATAACAGATATTGTTTTTTTCTTAAGCGATTTACCCAGTATTTAGAAAGTTGGTATTTAATCTTGGAATACTGCTCTGGACCACAATCCCCTCATACCTATCCCATCTTCAATATATTTGATTTGCCTAGAATTATCATCATTACTCTGGCCAATACACCCAACGGAAATATTGCAAAGCAATAATGTATTAGCAATCAATTGTATTGGATTATTACAGCTGGTTCGCTGTCCATTGCACCAGCATGAACAACACAAACCACTTAATCAGTAGCGACAACAAGGGACTGGCCTCCCTCTTGTTCGAGGAAGAAATGAACGGCGCCTTTGTCGCCCCAGGAAAGGTACATGGTTAAACAATTATTCAAATAAAACAGCTGGAAAACACATCTTTCGTGTACTAATTGCCTAACTATCTAAATACAATGTAGGTGTTTCCAAGAGTAGATCTCACAAAGAAAGATAAACATGGAGAAGGTGAAAATGCAAATTAAGTCTTTTTAGATTGAATAAGTAACCACGTCTCTATGTATGCTAGAAAATCACTTCTATTCATCATTTTAGAAGTCAGCTACCATGAAATAACCATGCTCTGTATAGTGAAGTTGAGTTTATATCTTACAGGGAGAGTTCGTAGCCGCGTTTGGCCAGGCCAACGAAGGTGATGTGTCGCCCAACACCAAAGGCCCTCACTGTCTTGATACCGGCCTGCCATGTGACACAAATACCAGCACTTGTAACGGCAAGGTAAAGTTGCTACATGAAATATTCAATTGATTGATTTTTTATTCGCGTTAAACATGTTAAACACGAGAATGCAATCGTTGATATTGGTGAAATGAAGAAAAAAATTATCGAAACGCCATGTAAAATTGGTTTTATTTAGTATACTATTTATAGATCTCGTGTTTGTATCTTGGAATTCATTGTTTTTGATAATAGCTATATCTTTTGTAGAATGAGATGTGTGTTGCATTCGGACCAGGAAAAGATATGTTTGAGAGTACGAAAATCATTGGAACGAATCAATACAAAAAGGCAAAGGTATGTTACCAAAATAATGTTTTTGAATTGCGTGCAGTTACATTGTTAATTTGCCCAAATCATCTCTGTCAATAAAAAACATGTTTTTCGATAGAAATGCTAAGGAGTAAGAAAGGAATGGCATTATCATGCACAAGTTGCGATATTTTGGTTTACATGCCAACGTTATTCCGTGATTGATATCTGACTGCATCATCCGTGCAGACAGAGTCTGGTTTTATATGTGCCCGCTTAAACAGCCTAACCAATCACGAAAACTCGCAGTTTGAACACGTCTCTGTTGGAAGCAATGTGTCTCCGGTTTTAGGCAATGCATCGTAATTAAACAAACAAGACTTGTCATAATAATGCAACACGCCATCTAGACCAGGGTTTTCATTCCCATGACAGATACTGCAGTATCATCTTTCCATTGGGGATCTATTCATGTTTTAGATAGATCGTCGCTATTTCCCATCAGAATTGTCCGACTGCTGAAACAAAGCATAATGTGTATGTTAACATGACATAGCCTTTTATTTTTAAGGCAATATATTTTTTATGTTTTAAACGCTTTACAAACGTAATTAGATACTTCTTTTACATTTAGGAAAACATTTTTTTTCGCAACGCCGGCTGTAGCATTTAAAGCGACTCGTCGAAATTGTTTCATTGTGAAACAGATAGCATATCTTCCATACTAAACTACACTTTAGAAAAGCCTTATTATATCACAGTCATTCATATAACTCTGATACCGGGTTAGCAAACTCTGCAAATTAATTCTAATGATTTATGATTTTGTCAATTAAAAAAGGGTATTAGATTCGTACCGGATTTAGCACTGTTTTTCTTTATGAATATTTCTAAGGAAAAAAACAACAAATTTATTCATTTGTTAGATGTACGTTTCCTGCAATATTACGAAAGTATGTGAGTCAAGTCACGGATGTTTAAAATTCATCAATTACACATTTTTTATCAAATATTTCAGGAACTGTTCGACTCCGCCACGACCAGGCTTACTGGTCCTGTGGATTTCCGCCACACTTTCACAGACATGACGCAACAGACTGTAGGGGAGGTAACTACAACAGAACAATATCACCACCATCTTCCAAACACAATTGTCTCCTCCTTCATTTTACCCCCGTGACAATTTTAAATTCAAATGCTTTTGTGCTATAAACACTTTTAAGTAAGAGGTAGGTTATGTAATAAATTGTGTGATTTAAGTTTTCTAATTCAAGTTGGTATTGTCTTTTGAGAGTTTCCATCTCCTGCGAATTGAAAATGAGTGTCTGAAATCGTTTTCAATTACCGAGATAAAACTGAAATGAAATTTATTATAACCTGCAATAGATGCAGACCTGACTCGATTCATTTTCAAATTATTTTGATATAAGTTTAACATTTTATTCTTCGATTTTTTTTTCTGGTTTTCCTCGAATATAAATCTGATTTATTATCCGTATATCGGAAATGGTTTTAAGCTTTCTGATTTCATGACATCGTTGTAACAAATAAGAGTATCATTTGTTTCGACTATGAACTAAACCTGTACCATCTTTCACGATTCTACTATTATCCTGACTCCTATCGTCACTGTTTTTGCAATTATTTGACAAAGCGTCTGTTGTCTCTCCATCTGTCTGCCTGCCTGTTTCTCTACAGAACACAATACATATTTAGTTATTTACAGTAGGCTGAATCCAGGCCTCAGACATATGTGATACATAAGATACCCTAATTAGGTGCACTCCTGTTTTGGCGGCACCACAGATGGAATTTTATCTAACATTTTCTAAAATTGGCCTCCATTGGGTCGTAGCCTTCCCTGTGTAAATACTTTTAGATACGCTGTATTGTAAAGACACTATTGTATCTATTAGATTATAGATTTTAATTTGAGGTTAATTATTATTATTACGGAAACAAAATAACATCAGTATAAGATTATGATCATAAAATCTTTTATACATCAGCGTGTTTTCTCAAAACACACATATTAAAACCACCATCAAAGGCATCGGTATAACAAAAATTAGGCATACAATTCGATTCATTTATTTTCAAATCATTTTAGGATATTTCGTTGATTCTCATTTTTATTTCTTTTTATGTTTCCTCTTTAATTTCACATTATAGCTTGTGCCACTGCCAAGAATAGCTAATTCTAGAGAGTTTTCAGATACTTGAGTGCATGTTTCAAATCGAACCGTCATTTATAATGTTTGTTATCTTTGGAGACCATGCTACATAACCAATAACCACAATGTATGGTCGTTTGAAAACAACAACAACAACATCAACAAAACAACTCCATATAGTATAACTTTCCAGAAATTCGAATATTTTTTAGTTCTCGACTATCGCTTCAATATTCCATGATTAAAATGACGAAAAATGACGAAAGTCTCCATCCCTCAAAGTAGAAATATGCTGATGTCCACCAATAGTATGTCCGGAAAATGCTGGGCAACATTCCTCGTTTTTCTTCCCCAAATAAAATATTTCGTCTTTTAACAAATAGTGGTAATAAAGCAAATATTTATAATAACGTAGCCATATACTAAACCTTCTTGAAACAAGAAAGGTCAATTGAGTCTCTATTGTATTTTAAGATATTCAGTTATAAGAACTTATCTGCTAGGATATTAACCAAAGTAAAGAAAAACGGACTACCCTTTACGATCCAAAATCTGTAATGCAGGGCAAAAAGACGTGTAAGCCAGCCATGGGATACAGCTTTGCAGCCGGTACCACGGACGGCCCAGGAGCATTTGACTTCACACAAGGTTTTGTATACTTTAGTCTCGACTGATATTTTATATTAAGTCATTTGCTTTTATTTGCTTCTGGTAACATGTTCTCTTGTATTTACATATTGAACTTGAGTTATAAACCTGTTTGTGTTATCTAATTCAAGTTATAATTTGTCAGGTCGGTTGTAGTTAAAGAATACAGTGTTCCGCTCGAGTGATCTGAACGACAAATTGAATTGCGAATATAAGTTTGCCATTACATTATAACAGTCATTTTTGTAAACCACAATACCAAAAGATATCTTAA
>CM037778.1:65420464-65437976 GCA_021229015.1 Solen grandis | reverse complement strand
TCGCCCTTTATTTCACTCCTTTATTGACAATGTTTATAGCCAAGTTCGATTATGGCTGATATCGGCCAATTAGGTCAGGAGTTATGCCCCTTTTAATATTAAATAATGCCAGATTTCTCTTTGTTTGCACTCTAGCCGCTTCATTTTTAAAGTAATCATCTTCAAACCTTATGGCAATATTTATAGCCATAAATTCTCAGTCAAGTTTAACTTCAAATTTTAATTTCAGGTTCTTTTTGGTTTGTGGAACTGAAATGATATCTTGGATTATGTATTCAGTACAACTATGCTATAATATAGTAACTTGTTCAGGAAGTGAAGGCAGTTTTTCTCAGGTGAGCGTCTTCGTGGTCGTCTTGGCCCTCTTGTTTTAACAATTGATATATCAACTGCAGACATTCTGTGTTCTTTGTTGTTATGTATTGGTCAGTTTAGTGTATCTATGTTGCTTTTTTGTTTCTCTTTAACCATGTCATCATATCTCTGATACAGGACAGGAATCTAACAAAGATTTTGGGTATACAACGATGGAAGAGGAGACAGTTCGTGTCACAAATGAATATGCAAACCCAGCCAGACAACTTACCACTTAATATTAAACGTAAATGAGTCTTGATCACCCAGACGCTTTGGTGAACCAATGCATTAACTTGTCGAGTACATCAAAGCGTCTCAATACTGAGGACCATGGAGAACTCATGAAGATAGTTTGATACATATGCAGAAAGACTGTGAAAGAACAGTGTTTTCTTTTGAAATATTCTGCTACCTGCTGCTTTATGCTCTGCTGTCATTTTACATTTGCAGTTCGTCTACTTAAAAACAAAAGAGAAATAGAAAAGATCTAGAACAGTGTAGTTGATGATATATATATATATATATATATATATATATATATATATTAATGTATATTTTTTTTATTTTGTAAATATGTTTTTATTTGTATTTGTAATCAGAAAGATAGGACGCGCCATTATCAAATAAATGTTTATGAAATCTACGAGTGTGTTTCTAAGTTACAATAGATCTAGTGTAGGCTCTATTCAGTGTTGTATGTGTGGTCTAAACATAAAACTCGTTTTATGTAATTAATAGACTGATTCGCAAAAATCAAACAACATATAACATATTTAATGTATGGTGTCCATTGTTTGCATCTTTTTGTAATGACATTCGCATAATATGGGGACGTGTAATACATGATCTATCAAAAAAAAAAAAAAAAAATAACCTCCGAACCAAACTTGTAATGTTTCAATATATCGCATAGCTTTGTAACATCAACACTTTATTTCACTTCAAATCACATGTATGCTGTACAAGTATTCATTTTAGGAAATAACTATATTTTGTTTTCATTTGTTTTTTCATGATATAAAAGTTTTGTTAAAGGTTTGATATATATGACAGTTCCAACCACCAAAGTTACATGAGGTCATCATTGATTGACTTATGTCACTTGATACTGAAATGTATTCTGTAGACAAAAATATTTATCCTTTATGACAATATGCCATATGCATTTTGTGTGTTCTATCATAAATTGTCAGTAAATGTTATCATGTATGTGTTAATACACCAGACTCATCTCTGTAAGTCTTATTTTCCTATTCTATCCGTAAATAGATGGGTAAAAATGCCTTAATTTTCAGCAACGCAATGGTATACTTTATGCTTATTTTACAACCTAGTAAGGGTTATAAGTTCACTTCCATAACAAAATAGGTCTTAAAAGTTACAAACAGTATCATAACTGATCTGCCTGTCTTGTCTCTAATTTTATGTGGTCTCACCCATACATTATTATGCGATAAAATATAACGGCTGTTACATTTCTCACCCCGGATCGTTCTCCGAGCGTCTACCACCCTTTCCGTCACGTGCCGTTTATATACACAAATTCATCTTAAGATTTTCTATGAGATACCGAAATATATATGTGTGAGATATAATTCTTATCTAACTGTTGAAACTATGAGTGATATATAATCCCGATCTGTAATTTGAAATATACAGCAAAGTAGAACGCGAAACGGATAAAGATTTCTATGACGTCACCGCTACGTCAAATAATCCTCTTTGTATTAGCTTTAAACGGCAGCAATACATCATAAAAATCTGTAACTATAACTTTCTGTGTCTACTTTTTAAAACTTTTTTGCGAATTGAAAACCGTGGGAAATTTCTACATGGTGACGTCACAATTTTCATTCGTGGGGGTAAATATAATAGTAGTAACAGCCTTGTCGGCACGCGCCTAGTAATCGAATGACAATTAGGTTCGCAAATGCAGAGATGTAAAGTATGAAATATTTGTCAATGAGTGGTTAAAATCGAAGTGATAAATATTTGTCTATATTTTATCGACGAATAAATTATGGGCGGTCGTTTGGATTCGAATAATGCTACGCACTCGTGATTTAATTACTGCGCATCAAAACTTCCGCCCACATTTTATTCGCCAATAAACTATGGGCAAATATTTATTATTTCTTAATTAAAGAAAGCTGTATGAAAATCAGTGTCTAAGCCTCCGTTCCTGGATTTATTTCAAACAAAACAGCAAAGGGTGATATTTTAGCCATGATTGCAGTAAAACAAGTCCAAATAGATTTTGAACCATATCAACCAACCGAGGTATTTTAAGCAAATTCAAAGAATTCACTTTGTAAATATATGTACGGATTTTACTGAAAATTTAACCTGGTCTTTGTTTTTAAAAGATGAATATGTGTATCCAAACAACCTAAATCCGCTGATACTTTGATAAGTTATCAATAGGACAAGGTATTTTTGAAAAATCTTTAGTAAAAAGGGGCTATAATTCTGTCCAAAATTTACAGAATTTGCCCAAAGTCATACTCAGCCTTCTTTTTTACAGAACATGATATCGAAATCCTTGAGCCTATGCCAAGTTTTTGATAGGAAAAGTTGACTGTGTCCAAAAAATAAAATTATGAATTTGAATCAAAGTCGAGCTTGGCCATTATTTAGTGTGATGTACATATGCGAATCAATTGAGCCTATATTGAATTATCGATCGGGCAAGGTATTTTTGGCAAAATCTAAGTTGAAAAGGTTCAATAACTGTGTCAAATATGAAGAACTATTATTCTTAATAGTATTGTTTGTTTGTTTGTCGGCTTTAACGTTACACCGACAGTATTTCAATCATTTGGAGACGATGTCTACTTGAGACATGTATAGTGCTGCCAAACTGCATGTAGACATGTGGCATGATACATCACCCAGTCACATTATCCTGACACCTGGCAAACCAGTCCTGCAACAACCTTCATATGCTGAGCGCCAAGTAAGGGAGCTATACCAGTACCATTTTTGACAACTTTGGTATGTCGCGGCCGGAGATCAAATCCAAGACCTCCCGCTCCCGAAGCGGACGCTCTAACCATTCGGCTAATGGGGACGGTATTCCTTATAGACTTGCTCTGTATTCATAACATATATCATCAGCATATCGGCCGTGGTTGCTGTTAAATGGAGTGCAAAAAACTATGTCGACGTAAATTCTCTGTTGCAAAAGCGCAATAACTGCGTCAAAAGTGAAATGTGAGGTTTTACTCTCTCTTTAATATGACTGATCTACTAGCCCAGCTCTACATTTCAATCAAATATCTTCAGAATATCTGCAATTGAAAATGCCGACCCTAGGGTCGACGTAGACACGGACGGATGGAAGACTGGATGCCTATGTTGCACCTGCTTGCTTAAAGAGATGTGTCAATGAGTGTTTACCTTTGAACACTCTAACCCCCCCCCCCCCCCCTCCCTTTATATAACAAAAAAGAAATCAATAAAGTAAAGAACATTCCAGTAAAATCTACAACAGTACAGACACCCTGGAATTTTCTGCTTCAGTCTCCATTGTCACCAATTCTATATTTTTTTATACATTGTACCAGATTTTTTCCAAATTTTCCATATTTTTCAAAAGATTTCCTGATATTTCTAATATATTTATAACAATATTTCATATACTGCAAATCATGACGACTACCTATCTAACTATTTAAACAACACACGTTTACAGGCATAATGCTAAATGCGAAGAAGGTGTATGCTGATTACACAATTATTTCAAACGGGGTATCATAGATATGTACAAACAATCATGGTTTGCTACTTTGCTAGCATAAGAAATTCAAATAAATTGTCACCATGAAACATTTGAGAGATAGATGATCTAAGGATGAACATAATGCATGTTATATATATATATATATATATATATATATATATATATATATTCATCTGTAATTTAACGGAAAAAGAAAAAAATGGTTAAGACGTATTTTACGTCGATTCGGAAACAAGTTATACTAATCCCTCTCAACGATTCCTGGTGTGAACAAGTACTTTGCACCGGGGAAGGTCATTATAAAACTTTGCCAAAAAACTGGGTTCGAACCCGCAACCTTCAGGTCCGACGTTGCCACTTGACAACGGCACGAGGTCCGATAATCGATAACCCGAACCTTGAAGGTCATTTGAGGTTAATTCCAGGATTCAAATTTCAGAAACTGAGAAACAACCGGTATTCGCGGTTAATTGAGCCTTGCGAGATCCGAACATATCATTTTCCCTCAGTAGCATGGGAGTTTTTTTTGTAATTTTTCTGAAAAACGACCATACTTTAAAAATATCTAAAATATGCATTACATCCACAGTTCACCAATAAGATATAAATAATAAATTTAAATGCCAGTGTTACATAGTTCCCTAATTATATACAATAAGCAATATCTGGGACTTTATCACGTTACCGCAGAAAATATTATATATCCGGTACAGTACCAGTGTAGTCAGCGAGAAACTCGAAATCAGATATTGTTTATACTGTGTTTTTTTTAGTCATTATGGACCTTCCCGATATCTACAAATGAATTCAAATTGTCTTACAAGCTATCCAATAGCTACACTCGCATCACAGATAGTCAAAGATTAACTTGGTTTACACGAACTATGTTTGTGATATACTTTGTGAGCAGTTGATCTTACCATAAATAGATGTAGATGTGGCTTAAATCTTCAATATTTAAAACTCGGTAAGTGCATTCTGGATGATAACCTTTGCAGTTAACAACATGTCAGAGAATCGCTTTTAAACTGCATTAATGGCCAATGGCACACGTCGAGATGTTCATGTGTTACACGCTTTTGCCGTCTATCGTTAGACAGTCATCATCGCCCGTCGCCCTATGCTGCAGAATATAGTCATACCTCGTGTTAATGTCTACCAGGGAGTTAGCCAGCAAACTAAAACGAACACTCATATCATCTGTGACTGAGTCTGGGGCGTAAAAACTGAGATCACATGATAAGTAGACGCGAGATATCTCGAACTGCACGTGTTACACGACTTCCGGCCTTTACCGGATACAGCACATTGCTGACATAATACAGCAGAACCGGGCACGTGAACAGCTTCGCCGTGGAAGTTCAATACCGGAATCGTCACTGGACATAGACGTCTTTAAGTGGAAGTATTTCTTTGAAACCCAGTTCAGGTTTTCTTGCTGGTATTGCAAACCGTCTGAAACAGCTTTTTTTAATTTTTCATACAAGCTGTTTTGCTTTCCTCTACATATTTTCTTCTTTCTAAGCCCTGCAATATTCTGCAGGTACTTGATAAGCGGATCTGCATCTGCCGTAATTGGAAAGATTGGGCCCGGAATATCATTGATTGTAAACGTATCGAGTGTGTAGGAACAGTACACGGACACCAGTTTGTAACTCAGGGCAGGGTTTCTATATATTTCCTGAACAGAAGTGATAAATTGCACATCAGCTTCAGAGGACAAAGTTGACACGTGGATATCCCCGTTTAGAACGCCGTTGATCAACCGAAAACCCCATTCCGAGTGTACCATGCAAACTGCATCCGCTCTCTCGAGGGCGCTGGTGTTGTCTGTCTGTATGGATGAAAATGAACCTGTGGATCTTGAGGCTAAATAAATGCCCCTCATAGGGTCAAGGTCACAGTCGAGTACAGCACACAGCAGCTCCGAGAATGTCATGACAACCCGTTCAGGGTCTTGAGTACACCACACACAGGGTCTTCCGAGTTGCACCTGAAGTACCCTCTACAAGGGTGAAAGGAAACAAACAAAAAATTACACGAAAAGAGGCGAGTGTAACGTAGAATCTTTTTATCAGAGACAGCATTACATAAATTATTTTCTTTATTCATCTAAATGAAAGCAGAAAATGATTATGTTACTCACAGACAGTTACAATTATTGTAAGGGGACACTTATCCCACCAACCAATCCCTGTTGCCCGGCAAGTGACGATTATTGGGTACACATTAATTGGTTCAACTTGAAGCATCCGCCATATCAAAATACAATAATCAAGAACCAAGTTTACTGTTGTTTGATTTGACTATAGCTACTTAGACTGTAGTGTAATACCACAACCAAAATAAACAATATGATTTTGTAACGTACAGGCAGACTGGACAGAAACAATAACAATCGAAACGAGCGCATAGTATCAAACGTGTGTCTAAGACACTTCAAAATACAAATCTCCTCGGGTCTTTCCTAGTCTATGACTCAAACTCAACTTTTGTTGAATATGTACAGAAACACTATTTAATTTGAAAATGCTTGTTGCAACCAACGATTTAACCTGTTTCAAACTCGATAATCACAAATTAATCAGCAAAATTCCAAACAATCTAAATATACGTCACTAACCCTTTGTGAAACACTGTATCAACCATCCCAGGCGAAATACCCCAAATATTTCCCAAACAATATACATGTGAACCCTAAATTTACCAAACACTGTTTCAAACTAGGTTCAAAACTGTTTCTCGAGTACTTTCTCAAGCATATCCCAAGCTCTCTACAAGCAGCGCTCGAAACATCACAAAACCATAGTATACAATGCTGTATTAGTCACCAATCCCTTGCTTTAGACACAATGTTTAAATCATTAAGACATTGACCTAGTCTTGAACACTGACCAGGGTTATTAACTTGTTCCAAACTCATATCAACAAGACATAAGCCATACCCAGACGCCATGACAAGGCTTTGCCCAAAACTCTTGAGCTGAGGCAAAATTTATCCAGCTACACACCTTAAGTCTCTCAAACATGCTCCTAACTACAGGTAACCTAGTTTGACCTCTGGTACACAGAAATAGCTTTAAGCAATATTAAAAACACCCTCGAGCAAACACCAAGGTTCAGCAACAACATTGTTTCTGATTGTCATGGTGAAAAGCCCAGTCTCCGAAACAACCCAGCAAATGTATGGCTTCATCCCCAGCAACCTGTGCTGAACACATCCTCAACATGCGCACACATCCTCAACACCATGTGTTGAAAACCCTCGATGACAACATCGAGCCAAGACTACATATCTATAGGCTCTCTGTCATCACCGAGACCCATGCAGACGAACTGCACAACACCAGTCATAATATACTTGCGAACCCCTGTATATATTCCGAACCATATCACGTGACCAACGAATCTTGGACTCTTCCGGGTGAAACATTCCCCTAAAATCATAAAAATTATTTCAATGCGTATGAACTTTGATTGGAGCCCTTAAATCTACTTACATTTAATTCAATGTCAAAATATGTTTAGACTTAAAATTAAATCTAACTCTACAAAAATTCAGCAAAATGCAAGACTTACTGAACACTATAAAAAGACACAATCGATAAACTCTTTCAGTTATAATATTAACATGAACCTCAGCTTCATCAGTTTCGTCACAATCATTTCTGGTGCTAATGACACTTTCGTTTACAAAAATGTTTTTAAGGTTGAATACTTGTTTATATGTAGAACATTTAGTTTGGCATGATACAACATCAAGCAAATTTCGGATATAACAAAGAGACACGACATTGACCATTACGCTGATCTTCGATAGCTTAAGAATGGGGACCCCAATTTCGGAAATATCTTCTTGCTTGGAATTACTTTTTGCAACGCTCTATATGTCACTGAAATGTTACATTTTCATTTTTTAAGCTTATGTAATTGATATATGATATAGCAAATTTACCCCAACACTCACCTGTAACACGTTTGAGTAACGTCATGCAATCCATATTCCTTTGTCTGCAGACGACAACCAGGACAAACCCACCTACTAAAGCTAAGGCAACCATTACTCCCAAAGTGATGCCAACCGTTGTCATGGTGACGTCCTTCTCCACCGGCGTTTCTATTCGAACGAACGAATCACAATTTTTTGATGACATGATATTTGACATTTGAACACCACGAAATTTTGCATTTTCTTTTAGCAATAAGCATCAAATTCTCAAACAGTTCACAATTAAGGGGTGGGGTTTAACTTAAATTCAATCAAGTTTAGTATAACTGGACTGTCTACTTCTTCTCTTCTACAGACACCTAAGAAGTTTCACTTCAATATCATCAATATTATTTTTTAAAATATAAGACAGAGAGCTCCTTGCACACAAAGACATTTAACAGAGATATGAAACTGTCCAAATAACAGTTTTTTTAATCTCGTGACGAAAAAACAGGTCAACGGGATTTGAACGAGATCTCGCTGAGACATTTAACATTTTGCAGACGCTTAACAGGCAGACGCTTCACAGTATCACCCATAAAAGATATATACGGTCTAATGAGAGACATAAGTATTTTATTTAAGTGACAATAAATTGAAGAGAAAACACTGATATGAGCAATTTTACAGGTCTAATGTTATCTCGTGGTCACATCACCGTACATGTAAACGAAAGCTTCCCTTAACTTGCTCTTTATCTATGTCAGAGTTGCGGATCACTGTAAGGTTATAATGTCCTTGTTGCACGCAAAACGTGAACCTAAACGTGGTCACAGTATTCACTCAAGGTGAGTACTGGCTTCACTAGATCTAGTCACTCAGCTATGAAGCTGTCTTAGTGCCATAAACAATGATGTTTATGTATACCTACATCATAATTTACTCGTGATCAGCACGTAATCTAATCACAATATAGTCTATTCTAGATATAGATCTTGGAGATGATGGGCCAAAACCCATATTATAGCTTCCTTAATAGACGCCAAGTTGCAATGATATGTTACGAAAATGAAGCATCACAACAATCTTAAAGTTAATTATTCTGACATTGGCCGTAGATCTATTGAGGTCAACACCCTGTATGGAATATCATCTTTTAGACTTTATTTGAAGTTTCATTCGAATTGGACCTTAAGTTGTCAAACAAAGCTTGTAGATAACCTTGAACCACAATGTAAGCTAAGTGTATCACTTTGTTCTTACAGATTTTGAGAAAGCTTAAGATAGTTAAAGACATGAAATTATTTTAAAAACCCTAGAACACCTCAATTTGGAGACGGGGTTATTAAATGGGTCAAATAATTCTGGAGAGATATAAACAGTTTAATCATTTACAATGGTCATTTGCGTCAAAAACTGCGCAAGAATCACCTATGGTATATGATTTTAAATTTCATAGAGTACAATTCAAATTCTATGGGAAAAAATGTTAATGGTATAGAAACTATATAAACTCTATTCGCTGCTAACGCAGCATGTTTTACTTATGGAAAAAAATAGTTTTAACAGCCGCTAAATACCATAACGCCTTTTTAAATGTTACCGGCCTACATTTTAGAAAAACAAAATTATTTTGAGAGCAGGGCGTTTAAAGAATTCAAATATTACATTTATGGTGAAAAATATTGAGACCTCAAAAAATGCAGAAACATCTAAAATATATTTGTATAACACTGCAAACAAAAATATGACTTAGATCCAAAACTCAATGAGTCTATGTATTGTTTGAAACAGTGGCAATGCTGAAAATTAGCACTTATAGGAAAGATTACTGTAATCAAAATATTTACATTACCAAAGCAAGTGTATCCTTTAAGGGTTCTAATAAGTCCAGCTGATTATATCCTAAAGGATCTAAATATAACGATTTTCAACTTCATATGGCGTGATAAACATAACAAAATTAAAAGAGACATGTTAAGCTTTAATCATATTGTTTGTGGACTAGAATCAACAAATACTGAAGTGTTCGTAATTCTATCAAAATTATTTGGAAAGATAGAATATTTGATAAGAATGATGAAAATTCAATGCTTTTTTTTCTTTTATGAAAATAAACTTGAGAAAAATGGAGATGAGCTAGTATTCGAACAGCGTTAACTGTACCTATAAAATAGAATGGAAAGAAATATACAAACATTCACAAGGTTTACTGTTACGGAAGCGTATTAGTGCCACATTGACACTTATTATTTTTTTAATTTTGACACTTTAATCTGTATAATTTACAGATTAATCTGTAAAATTTACAGTTTAAACTGTAAAATTCACACTTTTTTCTGTAAATTTTACACTTTTTTCTGTAAAATTTACACATTAATCTGTAAAATTCACACTTTTTTCTGTACATTTCACAGATAAAACTGTAAAATTCACACTTTTTCTTTAAAATTTACACATTAATCTTTAAGATTCACACTTTTTTCTGTAAATTTTACAGTTTAAACTGTAAATTTTACATTTTTATTGTAAATAATTTTTTTTAATTTTATTTTTTTTTTTAATAAACTTGTTTCTTTCTTTCTTTCCTGTATATATTATACATATATGTTGTATGTATATGCTGTATGTTTTGTTTTTGATGTGTCGGTATATATTGTACATATAAGATGTAGGTATATGTTGTATTTACCAGTATATGTTGTAGGCATATGTTGTAGGTATATGTTGAATGTACCGGTAATTCTTGTAGGTACAGATATATGTTGTAGGAATGCAATGTAGGTATATGTTGTAGGTATGTTTTGTGTACCGGTATGTGTTGTAGGTATATATAATATGTACCGGTATATGTTGTAGGTATATATTGTATAAACCGGTATATGTTGTAGGTACCGGTAGATGCTGTAGGTACAGGTATATATTGTAGGTATATATTGTAGGTATATGTTGTGTGCACCGGTATATGTTGTAGGTATATGTTATAGGTTTGTATTTTGTATATTCTGTAAAAGTAATATGAAATTTTGAGACTAAAATAGTGTATAATAAATTTTATGTATATATGACAATTATGTAGAATTTTGTAGCTTAATTTGCCAAAAACAAAATTGGGTGGTTAGGAACAAATATTCTCAAAGTTACAGGTTTTTTTTATTCGTTTCACCTTATCTCCTCTTCTTAATTTTCTTTGGATGTTTCAGTAATACTAAAAGGTCGAAACCTATGTTATCCCCACTCTTTCTTGTATTTAGTCTGGTGTTTGCTGTTTAGCTTATGCTGCTTTCATTACATGTCTTCTTCAATACATATCTCTTTACCTACCCACTAAAGATAACTGCAAAAAAAAAAAAAAAAGATGAGGATGCCCTTGTCACGTGTCATAAAACATCACCACTGGCAGAACTAAGCAAACTATTAATTCAATAGGAAAGAATTTGGTCATTTACAAGGCTCCTTATCGCCGCAACATTTGAAACAAATGAAATAAAGAAAGAAAGATGGAAAAAACAAGGTCTAGATATTTTCACCTCTAGATGTGCTTTTTTATATTTTCGTCGTGCGTATGAGCAACCTTATCTGCACGACCGTCGTGCCGATAGACACTGCCATTATTTTAAACAGGCTAGTTTAATGTATAAAATTTACAGATTAAAATGTAAAATTTACAGAAAAAAGTGTGAATTTTACAGATTAATGTGTGAATTTTACAGAAAAAAGTGTTAAATTTACAGAAAAAAGTGTGAATTTTACAGATTAATATGTAAATTTTACAGAAAAAAAGTGTGAATTTTACAGATTAAAGTGTCAAAATTAAAAAAAATAATAAGTGTCAATGTGGCACTAATACGCTCCGTACATCATAGAAAAACGATGTCTCTCTCTCTCTCTCTCTCTCCCCCCCCCCTCCCCACATACACTTACAGTGACATGTACGAGAGCTCCCTCGTCAAGCTCATTCCATAAATGAAATTTCATTTCAATATCAGACCTGGAGTTATCTTGTGAAAAGGAGGATAACTCCAAAATTACTGATGTCAGAGTTAAGGACTTTGTGCATGCTAATTCCTTTCATCAGGTTCAATCCATAAATCATCTTCTGGACAAAATGTGTGATAGACAGACAGACAGGCAGACAACTCAGGCAAAAACAATGTGTCTGGGGAGGCATAATAAGTAAATTAACTTTATGTGTTTTTGCAACAGTTAGCATGTAGATATTGAACATTTGTTTTGGAAATGTATTTATCTACAAGCTAAACAATTAATTCCTTCTTTTCCTAATGTATGAAATGTCGTTCTTGCACGACGGCAAGGTGAAAATAACACACTATTGTGGTTAGGAGTGGAATGTGATAACACGTATGAAATGCCCTACAAGAACGAAAACTCGGAGATATTCTCCAACTATACTATATATAATGAGAGAATACCATATTGTGAAGTTATAATTTTCTTATTATACATTTTTAAAACAAAGTATAGATATTGTATCCCAAAATTTACGAATTACCAGGAAATTGCTCTTATAATGACAAAATTAATCTGTTTAATATGAAATATATATAGGATCTCACGTGAATTGTCATATAATATAAACATCAATGGTTATATTACACGGGCAACAAGGAACGTCAAATTATAAGATATCATAAGTTATATAAATTCTATATATATTGCATGGCTTTTGCGAGTGTGTGCATGCGCACGGATGTGCTGCCAATCTTGTGACAGGGACAGAATTTAGGAGGAAGGCGGTACTACAGTCTCGTGATTTTTTATGCAGCTGGTCCCAAATATTGAGCGCTTTGGGTATCAAAAAGAAACCCCGTGAAAATGACCAATCAGTAAAAGGAACTTTTCCTCTTAACCTATCAAATAATTCTTCCGCTCGCATTCCGGCGCCTTCCGTAAAGATGTCCTAATGCCTTTGAGAAGAGAAGAACGTACTGAATTAGTGCTGATAATCTATTATAATTGTTCGTCCTCGCGTTTGACCATGCAGCTGAACGACAGTGCGGAAAATCTTTTTTTATCCCAAGTTGCTTTTCGTGACAACAAACAACTACTCACGTACATCTAAGGGTTTCCCGAATGTTTGGAAATCTTGTACTATGTGTAGAGCTCAATTTTCCGCATTGCATGCGCTTTATCCCGTTAAAATTGATGAAGAAAGCTATTTTCTTCTCCAAATCGAGGCAAAATATGCTACTAATGGCGTTACAAACCACTTCATTTGGCCACACTGCTAATTTCTACTTCACTTTTTTTCGGTCTAAATATGGAAAATAATGTAATGATTTGAAAAAAGAGTGGAGGAAAGCTCAGTAGGGGTGAATACTAAGGGCCACTTGAAGGGATCGTATCAGGAAAACAATTATTTTTGGTGGTCACAAGATAAGTCGTGCCGCTATTACTGTCCAGATATTTAATAAACCGAGTGTCCGACATTAATGTGCGGTAATCTGGATAACTGCATAGTTTGGCTTCAGTTAACTAAAATATTCTATATCAATGTTTACTGGGTTTTAATAACATAACAATAAAAAAGTATAATAAAAAAGTAAAATGATGCTTTATTTATATATATATTTATATCATTGTATCGTTATTGTATCGTCCATTCTGGTGTTAATGTTGCATCTAATATCCAAAAAGGTGTTCACTCCTGATGTCTTTGACTTTAGAGATATTGGGTTCATTTTTTTCTAGATCATGCTTGTGCTATTTTTCACTGACATCGGACCCCAAGTTGTTTAGATACGTTAAGAAAATGGCGCTTGCCAGAAACCTTTAGCCAACAACCAACGCCGACATTGACACTGGAGTGAGTAGAATACCTCTTCTCTTCTGCTAAATGCAGGAACTGATAACGACTTTACTAGGCATTGCTGTAGGTTTTAGTAAAATGCTGCCCTTTGAATAGTTTTAACACGCTCAGACCTGTAAATATGATATTATTTTTCTCTGTTGCTTTAGAATCTAACTGATTAATTTAATTGAAACTTTCCATTTTTGAATTGTTCGTAGGTTAATATATAAAAAAAATATCGATATGCATGTACATAGGGTTCAAATTGTTTGAACAATCATTATCTTATGAAAGCGTAGTTATTTATTTTGCGATACTTTGATACGTCCAGAAAGTTATCAAAGGGCGTGAGTTGTTTAGCATCTGGGTGATATTTGATCTCTTGGCCAGTATCAAGCACGACACTAGAACTTTACGATGTGTTGATATATTTTCGGAGGAATATGCCAAAACTCACATATTTTTAATATAACTAAAATACATCCATTTATGAATTCGTTGTATGCGTCCTTAATTGAAAATAGTAAGAAATGGAATCTGACATCGCCTCCAATGGAGACAATATTCATTCTCTATGTTCGTGCGGGAAAATACAGATACGATTTTACATTTTATTATATATCTCATGATTACTTTTAATTTTTTTCCTTTTATATATTTCTGGGAAGATACAGTATGCCTTTTAATGTAATTCTTTACTACGAGTAATCAAGGTATTAGTGTTATTGTAAAATTGGCACTTTAGAAACATGCATAATGTGTGTGTGTGTGTGTGTGTGTGTGTGTGTGTGTAATTTATCATCAATGATATGATATATTTCGTAAGTTTACAGTCTTGCAACCAAATTATGAAATACAAAGCAAGGAAAGGCAAAGGATGAGAGCCATATAACCACAAATGAAGTTAAATGAAATAAAAGTATGCATTAAATTGGACAAAAAAATAAATAACGTAAATAAAAAAGAAGCAACAATAAATAAGTTTCGATTGATTGATGATAATCTTATCGTCTTTACAAACAAAACAAGACATCTGGTATTTTGACTCGGTTCTATACAAACATTTTATTATACACATAACTTTATCTGCAAATACATGTACAAGCAGGTAAAATGACTAAAACTATAATTTTACACGACGTCTGCATTTCTTAATTTAGATAGCAGATTAAAGAAAGCATGCAAAACGTGTCATCCGTATGCTTCCCTTTTATCAGCGTGGATATGTATTTAACTGACTTTTATACATTTAAATTGGTGAAACAGGATATAATAAACTATCACACTTTTTTTTTTCTTTTTGTTATATGACACCAACTGAATAAAATAAATCACTCACATAAAGAGTGAAATATGTAGAAAATATCAATTTTTGAAAAATAATGAAATACATGTGTTGTTTGTTGTGTATTGACCAATTGGCAGGTCTCAATTAACTACAGGTATATGGGGTGGTAAATTCCCGTAGCAGAAGATTTCAATTTAAGGTCATTGATAATTGTGACATTGATTGAACACTTCAAAACGCAGGTACTGGTAATAATAAAGACACAGCTTTGTTTTCAAGCACATATACTTTAAACAACATCAGACATCGAATAGAAAAATAGTTTCGATATGTATGTATATTAAAAAGAACTATGTCATGGTACGAACAGAATAAAACACACGATGTACACAAACAGGAGGGTTTATCACATGAATAAGGAAATTAAAATGTAATGAATGCTAGAACTGAAGAAAAGGAATGTGCAAGATCACGGCAACTACCCGAGGTGTAGGTCAACAAAGGATGCTGCCGAAAGCCGATCACAACAAAGGTAAAGGTCATCTGCAAAACATAAATAGGGAAAATGCCACCTGCACAAAAAGCAACATATGCTGAAAGACATCAGTGAAACACAACAGAGGTGAAGGTCATCTACCGAAGACAAATTCTGGAAGCAGCTTACGTCTATTTGGAGTGTAAGGCACGAGCTGCACGTGGCGAGCGTATGGACGGCATGGCACGCACTGGACTCTGGTCAACTTTGTTGCTAGGTAACACACACACCTATCCTCGTTGTACCGATAAATATCCACAGGTGAAACCTAAACAAAACGAGTTTGGGATCATGAAACACAGTCAAAGGAAAATAATTATGAAATTTAAAGAACAAGGAAACATTCATACATTCGTACATGTAAGCCGCTTCCTTTGTTTTCAAACATATTAAAATGATTTTTTTCATTTAACACCAAAATATAATTATCATAACAATTCCGCGTAATTTTTAAAATTTTCCAACATACCAGAAGTGTATAATTTCCTTCTTGCAATCCGTCTATTTCTTTTCTGAAATAAGAATAGCAAATGTCGGCACGTGAACATTTCGTATTTCTTTATCTGAAGCTAAAAAGTTGTATCTAGATAAGAAAAAAAAAAGGAAGGCTCAGATGTGATCCTTGAAGCTATAAAATGCATGGGTATGAACAATCTTGTCTTAAGAGAAATATATTATTATGTCCATCATTTTTAGTTGTGTGGCGCCAGTCACTCAAAACTATATTCCCCACTATGGAAACCAAAGTACCTTCGAATTTTGTAAATTGATCTTGCACGGTTAAACATAGCTCTACAACACAGGTTTGTTAAGATAAATCAATGTTGAGTTTAAAAGAAATATTAAGAGATTAAAAAATTGTCTGTAACATTAAACTAAATTCTCTATACTGTTGCGTAACTGTTTTGATCACGAGATCGCTTCATATTCGCTTTTACCATGCGAAAGAATATAGTTTGTTTCGATCACGTGACTTGTGACGCTGTGAGTCCATGACTGTGAGTCCTAGACGCTACTGACAGTCAGTATGATTTCAGAGATGTTACTGTTTTATGCTTGTCGCCTCGTGGTGTACACCCAATGGAGCCGTGACCATGGAATGTCCGTCGTGGAAGACTTGACTATATTATGCCATTGTGGCAATATTGAATTGCATTTATTGTAAAACCTATCTTGTATAATACAATCAATTATTTAACAGTAATAGAACCTATGTGGTGATAGAACTTATGTAGTAACAGTACCTGGGTGGTAGTAGAACCTGTGTGGTAACAGTACCTTTGTGGTAACAGAACCTGTGTGGTAAAAGTACCTTTGGCCAAGCCAATCCAGTAACTACCCTTACACTGTCCCAGTCAGTCCTGTAACAACCATGACATTGGCCAAGCGAGCCAATTCCGACCCAGCCCAGTCAGTCCTATAACTACCCTGACACTGGCACAGCCAGTCCTGTAACTACCCTGACACTGGCCCAGCCAGTCCTGTAATTACCATGACACTGGCCCAGCCAGTCCTGTAACTACCCTGACATTGGCCAACCCAGTCCTGTAACTACCCTGACACTGGCCCAGCCAGTCCTGTAACTTCCCTTACATTGGCCCAGTCATTCATGTAACTACCATGACACTGGCCCAGCCAGTCCTGTAACTACCATGACAATGGCCCAGCAAGTCCTGTAACTACCATGACACTGGCCCAGCCAGTGCTGTAACTACCCTGACATTGGCCAAGCCAGTCCAGTAACTACCCTGACACTGGCCCAGCCATTCCTGTAACTAGCATGACATTGGCCCAGCCAGTCCTGTAACTACCCTGACACTGGCCCAGCCAGTCCTGTAACTACCATG
>CM037778.1:65370364-65420364 GCA_021229015.1 Solen grandis | reverse complement strand
TTTAATACCACTTAATACTTTTCAGACATGCACATCTTTTACCGCTATTTGCTATCATAGTACGGCTGCCGTTAGATAAAGGGGTGAAATTCTTCGCCCTGTTGCAGTCCCAAATGAGCTTCAGCACAACCTATTCTTTTAGCATGGCAATGTCCGATCCCATGTAGCCAGAGTTTGTCGAGACTTTCTGGCAAACCATTACATTGAGCACTTGACTGGCCGACGTACAGTCGAGAATTGTACCCATATGAGGACAAGGAGGCGTCAGAATCCCCCGCTTCACTTGACGAACTTGGAATTGCTTTGATGGAGGAGTGGAATAATATTCCCATGAGAAATGCAATTATGTACGCCATGCATAGAAGAATCAATGCCGCGACAAACACGCAAGGGGGTGGAAGAGGGCAAACGATCAAATATGCTTTAATTATTCTATTAAAGATTAATTGTTAAACTGATTTAAACTATTCTATAGAGCATTCAAATATGTATATTATAGACCCAGAGATTTCATCCTGGGTTTCTTTTTTGGTTCAGTATATTTACAGAATCACGGCCTTAACCTTCGATCATATGACCTTAACAACAATTACACACAGGACAGTGCAGTATATGTTATCAGATAACCACGTGACGTAAGTTAACATAATAAGTTAAAACGCCGTAGTTTTATTTAGTCTGCAGATCGGACATACGACTATAAGAGACCAGACATATGTGGATGTTTGAGCGGGACTTTGATTCATCATTAAATTGTTGAAAGATAAAATACACACAACGTTTATGCTAACAGGGCACCAGATAAGGACCTCAGATAAGACACGTGGATAAGTGCAGTGTACCTAACGGCTGTGCATCTAGTGACGCGTAAAACACCCGTATGATGCATTAATGCTGAAGCTGAGTACAAGGAAGAAAAGAAGAAATATCATATATCAAGAAATAGTCAAGCAAAAATCGTTTTATAGCAGTCGTTGGATGAAATATTGGCCAGTGGAAACGCGTCTTATTGAGTTACATTACCTCGATGGAACCTATGAAGTGGCGTAATTTGATACATACTATAACGACGAAACACAGGCGGAAAAATACGCTTCGATCGATCAGGCGTGGGTATCCGACGATGTGAGAGGACAAAAAAGCAATTTGTCTCAAGCAAATAATTGGAATAAAGAGGAATATTATTTTAAAATTCACTTGTTTTTCTTTTATTATTATTGAAAAGGGGAATGCGACTAAATCACATAGTTTTTAACTTCTGTAAGAAATGAAGACTCTTTGCAGAAAAAAAATCTGAAGTGCTGACTGTTAAATAATTAAAGGTTATAAGACTAGACTAATAATTCAAAAAGACATTGCAAATCAATTAACGCCGAATCTCTTCTATCTGTTTAAATTAACAAAACATTTGATAAAGTATCAAACATGATATTAACCTGACACTCTCTAAATATTGGAGGAAACATTTTCTGAAACTGAAGCATACGTATCAATTAAATAATACAGGATTATTCCTTCAAATATACATTTTGCATTCATTTTGATTTATTTTCCCCGATATCCTCTCTCTGTTATAAACTACTTTGCGCATTATAACATAGTTATCGGCAGACAGACAAGGCAAGCTTTCCTAAGATAATATTATCAAGATATAAGGTATGCTTTCCTAAAATAAAATATAGTGGATTATTGTTTGTTTAGACTGGATATCCATACAGACTCAAAGCAAAAACAGTTTCCCTTTATTTAATGCTAACTGCTGGCAAAAGAATGGAACTTTTTTGTGTAGTCATTCCCGTTAACCTGCGAATGATTCCATGTAAATGTTTGCCACTTAAGAAAAAGAAGTGTGTGGGTGTGGGGGGGGGGGGGGGTGACTGGAATGCTCCTGGAATGCTCCATATCCACATACATATCTTTTTAAAATGAAAATAAAAAATAAAATTCCTATAGACCTATATCAGTCACATTGTGGACGATATTGATTTTTCCTCACCGGCAGAACTTAGTATTCCATCGCTTGTTACTATTCCTACGAGATCGTCTGTTAATATACTACAACACACGACTCATACACAATGGTTACGACGTCTGCTCCTGAATAACAAAAATAATCACTTGAAAAAGGATTGAGAAACTTATTCGTTACCATGGAATATAAGACGTATTGACTGCAAAACATTACATTAATAAGTGTCATACGGAAAGCTTATCGCAATTGATCCGTATTCTTCACTGACATATGGTTTATGATATATAGGATTCCATATCATTGGACATAAATTTACTCTAATATTTATAAATACCCAAGCTTCGTTTTATAAAGTAGGAAAAGTATTGCAGATACGTAGCGTCTGATCAGTTTAATATACAATAAAATAAACATATAACTCACGGGTATATACTTATTTTTTCTAGTCCGAGCTCTCTCTCTCTCTCTCTCTCTCTGCGCGCGATGGCAGACCCATTGTGTCTGCATTTGTGTGCCATTGCGGTCTTTTTTCGTGATAAAAAACTTTCTTTTAACACAAACTTTTGTGACAGTCTATTTCTGGGTGACATAACACCATTTCTTTTTATAACGCTAAGACCACCACAGCCATGTTTTAATCAATCGACGCATGGACCTTTAACATAGCAATTATTCCTCCCTATTTATTCAGATGAGGTCAACAAATATCTACCATTATAGGAAGTTTTTAAAATAAAATATGGAACAATAAAGCAAAGCAGAATCATTTTTTTTACCTACCCTTGTCATCCTTTATTGTCTGGTAAAAACTCTCAACCTTGGGAGCGGGAAGACGTGGGTTCGATCCCCGACCGCAACATGCCAAAGTCGTTGAACTGGTATTGGTAGACCCCTGCTTGGCGTTCAGTATACGTACAGGTTTGCTCCTGCACTGGTTGGCCCGGTGTCAGGATAATGTGACTGGGTTTGGTAATATGCCACATAATACTGGAATGTGGCAGCACTATATCTGTCTCAAGTAAACATTGTCTCCGAATGACTGTCGATGGGTATTAAAACAGATCGTTCTCAGAGGATCGGTAGAAATAAAAAAAAATCCTATCTTCTTCGTTAATGTTTATGAAGTCTTTGTTTCCTGACAAATAAACTCGGTAAGTCTTGGTCACATTGCACAGAAAAACGCTCTTTTCATAAACAAACTTCTGCAAAATCGTTTAGATATCGAACATGGTATCCCCGATACACTGGGGCTTGTTGTACCACGTAATAGTGATACGTTGTTCTCCAGTTCAGGGTAGCGATTTCGTAAGTTCAGTCTATGAAGTTAGCGCATGCGCGAAAAATGAATGTGATCAGCAAAGTGACATACGTATACACTTTTTAATTCTAAATATAGTTTCAATACCGTCAGTGATACCATCCATTCATCCATTTTTTTTTTTTTTTTTTTTTTTTTTTTTTTTTTTTTTTTTTTACAATCACGGATGGTTGCTCTAGGTGACCGTGCGCCTGTAGATGGGTATATACGTCAATGCACACAGAAAGTTGAAAATCAAATTCTTGGCCAAAGACTTTCTCTAAACGAGTTACTTTAAGCCAAACAAACAAACATATAACCGTTAAATTAAAGCATAACTCATATGAATCAATGCACCACCTACAGCAACGGGAGAGGCCCATCTGACTAAAGTCATCTTCTCTATATACGCTACGTTACATAAGGAAGATCGGGAACTTTAGTCAGACATTAAATATCTCATTCATTGCAAAACAATTAATGCAATATATTATACTTTATTCTAAAGAAACAAATCCCCCTTCTCCAGTAAATAATCTCAACAATAACAGAACATAAGGGCTTTATTACCAAGAGCAGACGTTTCATTTATCGGTCTTAAGCATATGATAGTCTAGCAAACAATGTCTCTCACTTTCTCATTTTACATTATTAAAATGCAACAAAATTTAGTCACTTTTAATTTCAAACAGTGTGTGGGTTTAGACAGTAAAGGCTGAACCAGGCGTGTTTGAAAATGTATATAATTCCATATTCTCGAAAACGTTTGAGATGTGTTAAAATTGGTACAGAGATGTAATCTTTCTCTCAAATCTCTATGCATTATTAAATTTTCCATTGCAAAAACACTAGACAAACACCGCGAAAAAAGATGTGTCGATATTTGCACAAATTAGGAAATAAATTTGAAATATTTTGAGTACTTATATTTGATGGTCGCTTATCGATAATACTGGCTTATGAAATGTTCAGGTGCCATTTTTACCACCTTTAAGTTTTCTTAGATTCTTTTAGCTTTATTGTTAAAACAACATTACTTGAATTATTTTTAAGTCTTCCGAGGAGATTGATTTATGATGTGCAGAATAGCAGAATATCTGCGGTATAGTGCAACTTGCCCTCGGCGTGACCTGTCAAATGCTGAGAAGCCGGTGAAGACTGAAGATCCCGAGTTAGTTTTTTATAACGTCCCACCAACAGTTTTTCATTAATTAGGAGACAATGTCTAGTATAGACAAATAAAGTGCTGCCACATGCCATTGACATGTGCCATGATACCACACCTTAGTCACATTATCCTGACAACGGGCCCACAGGCCCTGGGACTATCCTGTGTACATGCATAGCACCAGTACCATCTTTACGACTTTGGTATGTAGCGGTCTTGGATCGAATCCACGACCTCCAGGGTCGGACGCTTTAACCACTCAGCCACGGGGAAACTAACCACTCAGTCACCGAGACAAATTCTCTCCTTCAGTACTCTTCAATAGCTTCACAAATTCTTGTTATCTCACACGATTTACTACTTACCAATAACCTCATGAATATTCATGTCCAATAATGAGTTAATAAATATTAATTTTATTGAAATTTAAATGGTATAATGATGAAATAAAGGAATTTTCTTTGACGTACAGATTGTGTAGAATCTGACCTACAATATATTACTAGCTAATCGAGGCACCTTTCTGATCTGGGTCTTGCTCTATTGCTATGGCGTCAAAGTGCGTCTATAGGAGATAAACAGTTCAACAATCTATATTAATTTACTTATGGATGTATCTTTTTACACCGGGGGACTCATCAAATTCCTTCTGAAGATTCTAGCGTTTGATAAAAGACAATATTTGTCAGTTACTGCCCTTTCTTCAAGGCTAATCCCAAACTGATGTTCTCGCCGACAAACATTTTTCTCGTCAGATTTGCTAGTGATTTGGTTAAGCTAATCCACTAGAAACAAAGCGACTTATTTCAGGGGATCTAACTAATGACAACAAAATTATAAAGGGGAGGTAATAATAAAATGCTGTCATATGTCGTAACATGTCAATTTGCCTTTAAAATTTCTATGGTTTGACATTTTATAAGCTTATATCGTGAAATTATATTTATGGCTTTGATGGATATTATGGGGCATATACATTAACCGGAAGTGAATTACAGGGCATAAACCTTAATGAAATAACCAAATATATGAAACAAAGTCATTAGAATCTCACCCCCATCCCCAAACAAGTATACATATTCTTATTTAAATGGTCTATACTTATTCAAAGCGAATAAGTATTTTCAAACACAACACTAAACTTATAAACAAGTTTCAATATCTTATAGATATTCTCTAAATCTGTCGAAAGAAATTTACCCGGAGAAGTGTCAACTAATCACTTATGTTCTGTATAAAGTGCAGAAACACGATCGACCTTTTATTATTTTACAGAAACTAATCAAGATTTGTGAGGAAAATACCAGAAGATTGATTACCTGCTATATCTCTGAAATTCGCTCAAACGAATAGTTTGTCAATGAAACAGTTCCCTTGATAGTCCAGTTCTCTCCATTTCTCTCAATTTTTTTGTGACCGAAAAAACATATTGCTAAACAAAGCAAATATCACGGATATCAAAGTATTTAATTAAATTTTGACATGAACTTGGTTTTCTGTGATTTCTATACGGAAAACAATTGCTTCGTAATCAAATTCCCAACAATTGTGTCAGATAGTTTGTCTGTTAATACTGCTGTTTCATTGCCTCCACCGAGAATACAAGTAGAATATCCGGCAGATTATGAGATCGTTTTATTTACGGTTTCGTAACCAAGTTAAATAAAATATCTTTCATAAAATTTAGGTTGAAGGATATATGATACCTTTGTTGAATCTAATCCATTTTTTATTTCGAATATTAAAATAGATTCGAATTTAAACAACATTACCTCAGTGCCGTATAAATTTGTAATATACTGAATGAAAAAGTATAGAAACAAATTTCAAACTTGCAGTTATTTGCACAACAATATTTTCAAATAGAAGTAAATGAAAATAAAGAGCTTTTTGGACTGAGGTTCGCCGAAGGACATGATTAATGTGTTACAAATAATTTATCTTTGTCTCAGTGCCAAATTGCAATAATCATGCTGTGTACGTACACAACCCTAAAGACTGTTTATATTTCAAATTTACACGCGTCTCAGTGACATCGTTTATCGATGAAAAATCGCTAAAAACAAAAATCATTGCTATGGTGATTCGAACGTATATGCTGTTAAATCATCGTCACCAAGGACTGCAAGTAGGACAACGTGGTGACGTCAATGACATCCGAAACCTGGAACATGTTTAGTGGCCAACACTGATAGAACCCTTATAGCTAACATATGCCGAAGAGTATGCACTAATGCTATTACCCAGCGGAGGCCATTCACGATAGTGATAGTGTGCCTTTTCATTAAAAGACACGACGATCATATACGTTCATTCAAATTGATAGAAGGAATTTCACAAACTTCAACTCATCTCAACATTAAAGTATTAATTGATGGCAGTTCTTCTTAAGAAAACTCCATGCATATGCGTTGAATTCCAGGAACAAACTCAAATAAATGTCATTTGTTGCGAGTTGTTAAATGAGAAAATAATAATGGCTGAATATTACCTAACTTAAAGGTTACTCATCAATTAAATCATGCATGTACAAGGTACATTTTCTTTTATCATGCAGATATCAACTCCTCCCTCCTTTTTTCAACTTTTGAATCTGTTGTTGGAACTTCATAAATATTATACAAAAAACTTACGTATTTTGAGCAGTGTTAAATATGTTTCCAGGTTGATATTTAGATTAAATGATTTATCCATATTTCCTGTATCCAAGGCATAACTTTAAGCGGCCCACTCTCGACTTGTAAGTATTGATCATTTAATGTTTTTATAACAAGTTGACATATTGACTTATGATTTATAGATGGCTATTGGTGAAGATAAAAAGGAGTCTAGTTTGTTTAGAATAGTCTTATCAATTTCCATCCTCCTTTGAATATTGCAATTATTTTTGAAGTTACTGTATCACTAAATAAATTAAGTATTTTTCGATGCCATTTATTTTAAATCAACCGTGTCCATATATCATATAAATTAGTTTCAATGTGGTGTTTTAATTTATTTTCAACATCTTCAATTATCTTGGATTTTATCCATAAATTTACAAAACGCTCTAATCAATAACGGTGGCGTTACTGGACAGAAATAAATCTGTTTATGTCTGCAAATGTGTATAATGTCAAGGTAAGTGTCTGCGGCAATGTTTTCCTAGCTGAATATTTCATTAATTTCTCAGCCTATTGTCTCAACTATAAGAGCTTGATATTACCTATCAGCACTTCGGGCTCCTATTCTAACAGTAATATCTATCGCTTAATAGCATTGAAATTCGTGTGTTGAAACACATTCCACCATTCCTGTTATATAAAAAAGTATAATACATGATTGGCAAACCAATCATATTTCTTTTATAACCAAGAATATATGATGAAAAAATAATGTGTGTATCTATGTATTACCTAGTGCTAAGTATTTTTAGTTGAATTCGAGCTTACATGACTTACATTGACTGTAATATACGGTGTGTCGAGGGAAGAGAAAAGGGTTGGTTGAAATAAGCCCATCTCAACAACTTAAATTATACCTCAAAGTGTAAACTTGAGAAAATAATCATCCGACTTGAGTTCGAGTCCGAGATTGGTCCTGAAGTTTCTTTCTTATATGTGTAAGGAAGCCTTCTAGTGTCAGTCTATCCTTCATTAACATTAAAAAAAAGGGTAGCAGCATTTACTCTAAAAAATATCATACTGCAAAATAGAATGAGATTTTTTTTTTTTTTTTTATTTGAGAATGAGATTTATTGATATTTTAACGGTAAATTGAACTTCCCAGTATTTTCGATATTTAGATATTATACCACGATATTTACCCCGATTAGCCATGCATTATTTTTAAGATATATCAGGTATATGGATATATGGATCACAATATGCAATATACACAGGCAATTGCACGCAAATGAGGATACCTTACATAGGAAAAACGATAAATCTGAATGAGAAAATGAAATAATTATGGGCGGATTTAAGGTGACGTACACACCCTCCGTAAAATCGATCAAGACGTGTTTGAAGACGTTAACCCTCGTATTAACTCTATATGTGACAATCAAATCCCTTACCCCCACAACGCAAGGTCAAAATTTGCTTTCTTTTCTTTTCTTTTTTTTCAAATTCCACGCATCACCCCTTAACCCTTTATTCTGTATCCGCGCCCGCCTGATAAGTATGGGAGAAAATCAATGGTAAGAGGAAGACTGTGTTTGAGAGCTCACGACGGTTGAGACTGTAAAGGTCGAGAATTTGTATTTTAAAACATTGAGTAAATAATAGATATATGAGTATCTACTATTATGTAGTTAACGAATTCGTGTATAGAACACGATTTGAAAGTCCATTTACAATGATAGTAAATGGCATATATGACCAACCACATTGACCGATGTCATTTCAATTTTTCAGAAATTGTGAAACACATTTTCTTGAATACCTTCTAGCAAACTATCACCTCTCTTACACTCTTTGAAAATTTTAAGCCTACTGTGGCATTGAAAGGCCACTTTTAGTTCACGCAGAGAATGTCGGCGATTAGTTTTCACCATCCGAAAAAACAGGCTATATACGAACGGAATTTCTTTTTTCGGCTATGTTTTCACTGTTACCATGTTCAACAATAAGATTTAAAAATCTAAAGTCAGTTCTACGATTTAATTTAGTTACCTTCTCGATTTTCCGACTTGAAAATGCCATCTTAGAGAGTGGCACAATAACGTGTTTTGCATCAGGTGTCATATATTTAAATGATGTACAAAGTTCACATTGTGTCTTTTCTTGAAGTGTATGAAATTAGATTTATTTTAATACATGTTGAGAGACTTTCCGCATGTTCAGTTTAGCCTTGAGTCTATAATAAGAATTAAGTAGTAAGACAATCTCGTTATAAAATCTACAATGGTGATAAGTGTCTGATATATTTGGTATAAGTGAACTTTCTCTGTCTGCCACGCGACTTTTTAACTTTTAAAGTAGTTAGGTGTTCATTTAAATGTCCTTTAAACAGATGCAAATTATACCTTACTAAGGCAGATATACTGTAAGAATACATTCAGATGTTTGCGTTCGACTTGAAACAGATAGTATAACTGCAACAAAATTTACGAGTAATGGTCTACACAAGCAGCAGCTTTGTATTTTATTCACTGAAACATACAAATGTACTCATAAGTTAATATTACAACAAGAGGATCCAGTCTTTTAGGTACTTATTGATTGATAAGTATTTTTTTATATTTGATAAGCGATGTAAGATATGGAATGGGAATAAAATGTAACTAGAATCGCTTTCGCGATATCATCGGTTTTCGCGATATCATCGGTTTTCGCGAAAGCAATGTCATTCAGTTCACGAGTCTCATGATTCGAAAAACATATTTCTTTGTTCAATGGCTTGTTGAATACTGTTAACAAACATTTCAAACATTTTGGTCGCAATGTTTAAGCAGACCTTTTACCCAAAAGAATATTTTTGAGTATTACCTGTCAATAATGTAGTCGCAAACTTGAAAACGTTTTTACGGTATTCGGTTAGTGCCACGTTTGATGTGTGTGTTGCTTTATGATGGTGACAAATGACAATTGTAATTGATAAACAACAATTGCAAACGGCACACAATAGTATAAAATGACACACGACAATGCGACATGACACTCAACATTATTACGAACTAATGTTACATTGAATAACTATCATTTTCATGAAATATCGCATTAATTTTGGAGTGTCGTTTCAAATAGATGTAACCAAGGAACAGAATGCAAAAAATCGCATAAAAATCAGACTCAATTTTTTTAAGTTACAAAGAGTGATTTCAAGCCAAGCGCCCCCTAGCGGCCAAATGAGAAACAAAATTGATTAAAATTTTACTGTTAGGTACGTAGCAATGCAGCAAATGGTTCAATCAAGTATACAAGTCGCACTAGTCAAACATTCTATTTCTTATATATCACAATTTGAAGCATAAAAACTGATTTACAATTATTCAAAGGATCAAACCTTGGACTGCCGTAAAATGACTAAATCAAATCCGATCTTCAAAAACTGAACATCACTCAAAAGAGCTTTTTAAGAACTAAAACTTTTGTTCATATACTCTCTATGAAACATGTTTAGTTTTGGAGCACTTTGGGGCCGAATAAAAACACAATAATCGTAATATGACCTTTGACCTTTTCAATGTTTTTTTTTTACTTTTTAGTTGTGAGGCCCTTTCAAACTTAACAATCCATAACGTGTGAAAATTTCATGACGAATAAACAAAAAATAAAGTCAGGAGCGACAAAAAACATGTTTTTGGAATTTTAATTCTTCCTAAATTTTAGTGAAGTTTGACCGTTTCTAGAGGACAAACCACACATTTCTTAAATTCGCCACCCCAATTATTTTGTGTGTATATGTCTTGCAAATCGTATGCAGCAAACAGAATTCTTTTATCTGATCTCTAACAAAAATGGATAGGTTTTTTGTAGACCTACCCTCATTTGCACAGGTTTTTTTTGCGAGGTTCGAACATTCAACCTTCGCAGCTCAAAAGCGTTCAGCCACACGGACCCTCGAATCCTATCATATGTTATTAGGCTGTCAACAGGGAACAGAATGCAAAAAAACGCATTCGAATCGGACTTCAACTTTTTGAGTTATAAGCAAAAGAATGATTTCAAGAAAAGCGCCCCCTAGCGGCAAAATGGAAACAAAATTGATTAAAAAATTTTACCATTAGGTACCTAGCAATGCAGCAAATAGTTCAATCAAGTATACAAGTCGCACAAGTCAAACTTTTTATTCTTATATATCACAATTTGAAGCATAAAAACTGATTTACAATTATTAAAAAAAAAATAATAATCAAACTTTGGACTGCCGTATAATGACCAAATCCGATCTTCAAAAACTAAACATCACTGGAAAGAGCTTTTTAAGAACTAAAACTTTTGTTCATATACTCTCAATGAAATATTTTTAGTTTTGGAGCTATTTGTGGCCGAATAAAAACACAATAATCGTAATATGACCTTGACCTTTTCATTTTTTAAAAACTTTTTAATTGTAAGACCCTTTCAAACTTAACAATACATAACGTGTGAAATTTTCATGAAGAATGAACAGAAAATAAAGTCAGGAGCGACAAAAACATGTTTTTGAAATTTTATTTTTTCCTAAAATTTAGTGAAGTTTGACCGTTTCTACAGGACAAACCACGCATTTCCTAAATTCGCCACCCAATATATTTTGTGCGTATATGTCTTGCAAATCGTATGCAGCAAACATATTTCTTCTATCTGATCTCTAACAAAAATGGGTAGGTTTTTCGTAGACCTACCCTCGTTTCTCCACTTTTTTTTACAAGGTTCGAACATTCAACCTCTTCTAGAACATTTTTTTCCAATACTTGATGATGAGATTTCCATTATATTTGATTGGGCTGCCAACAAGAAACATTATGTAAAAAACCGCATCTAAATCAGGTTTCAACTTTTTGAGTTATTAGCAAAAAAGTGATTACATGCATTGCGCCCCCTATCAGAAACAAAAGTGAAAAGTTTGACCATTTAGGCACAAGTTCAGATAAAGATGACTCCATGCCCAAAATTTCATAGCTGTAGCTTTTCTCATCTGGCCGCTAGGCTGGCTAAAATAATGGGTGGAATCGGAAAAATAATAAACATAAAAAAAAAAAAAAAAAAAAAAAAAAATCAACAGAAGATAAACAAAAGGTTTTCGCCCTGCAGAGGCGAAAACCTAAAAATCGTTCTCAACCACGGTAATATTTCAGATTATTCATAAATATATGATAACCCATATTTTTTTTTTGTAATGAAACCATCTGTGCCGAAATTATTTATTTTTCACGGACAACAGATTGTTTACTGTAATTTTCTCTTATGTCCTTGTTAGTCATAAATATATAATTTATTATTAATAATAGTATTGGCTATTAACATAAGCTCTTGTGTTTGTGCGTTATATTTGTAGAATTAAATGGAACAGGGCTATAAAAGATTTATAAATTTATAAGCTCTATTTCAATAATACATCCATTTTTCTGCCAGGTTGTAATTCTGAAATTTGACATTTCCTTATCCTTAATATCCACTGGTTTGCCAGGGCGTAGGGTTACTTTGAAGTATATTGCTGGATCCGCATTCGGCGTAGGCAATCCACGCACCAGTGATATCAGATATCAATGCACCGACTTCAAATTAATTCACCTATTTTATCTAATAAGAGTAAGAACTTCCAGAAATAGTTTGATACTAACACGTAAATAACTTAATTTTATCAATTTTAATATTAAAATATTATTTACTCATTGCTGAAAGTTTGTTATATGGATGGATGATTTTTTTTTTAAAATTGACATCTATTACGGAAAATACAATTTCGAACTACAAGGGGACCATATGTACAAATAATTATTTCAATTTTCACTTCATTGTGCGTCAAACTGGATCGTAGTAAAGTGAAATATTCTTTAGAAACAATTAACAAAAACCTAGCATAATTGATTTAATTGTATATATGGGGCTAATAAAAAAGCCTACTTTCGAGGTGCGATCTTATAACTACAAGACTATTGTCGTAGCTCTGCGCTGCCTATTTAAAACAATAAGGAAAATAAAACCATTGTAGACATTTTGTTTTCAGTTACTGTTTATATGAAATTCAGTGATGATTCGCAGACGGAGTTGTTACCACTGCGCCACTTGAGAGCCTTATCATATGAGGATAAACGACATTTATAACATTACCCTTAAGTAATCTAACAACCGTTTCCCAGTCTTTGGAAAAATTGTATTACTAGTAGTATTCATTATGTCAATTTGTCAGTACGACGTTCTTATCGATGACAATGTCATATAACGTGATCCAAAAACTTGATCAGTCATTTTGAAATTATACTGATTGACTAACTGACTATTTGAGTTAATCGTCGCTTCGACAGTATTTTAGTCATATAGCGACGTCCAGCTTAAACAGTTGGAGGAAGACCCCGAATGCACGGACGCATCCAGATAGAACCACCGACCTACCGCAAGCCAGCTGGAAGGCTTCCTCACATGAAAATCCGAATGACCCTGCCTGGATTCGAAGCCGTGCGTTGAGGAGATTTGAATATATATATATATATTTATATATAAATATTTGATGATTATTTTACCAACGCCGAAAATAATCTTACAGATAGTTCTTGTTTAAGAAAATAAGTCCTTTTCACTACGTGCGTAAAGAATCATGTACCTTAAGTTCTTGGTGAGCTTCGAGTGCGTGGGAATAAGTGTTAACTCTCTTTCCATGCTTGTGTGTGAGAAAAATAAAATCACACAGTTTAAACCGTTTAGCTTTTTTATTAGATTCCTAACTGAGCTAGCAATAAACCTAAAGCGGGTAGAAAAATAAAGAAAAAATAAACAGCAAAAAACAAACAAACAAATGCAGTGTATATTTATACTTAACTGTGAGTGTCGGCTAGAAAATCAACACAACACGTTAAAAGAATTGATTGTCTAAAAAGCAAAGGTCAGGAGGACGTCTATTTTGTTCTACAATTAGAAGGACATATACTCAGAGATAATTAACATCCATTGCCTTAAAATGGTTGAATTTAAGATATTATCAATATGAATTATTTTCTCATTTCAGAGAAATTATTATTAGGATATATTATGATTTAGCAGCAGAAAAAAAAGTGTACATGTGTACTTCATAAAGTTTTATTAATGAATATTTTTAAAAATGGCGGTCTTATATTTTTAAACAATTGCTTTCTATTCTATCTAAACTTTGGTAGTTTATCATCGGTTTAATCGCTTCTTTATTATCAGTTGAATCCAGAAATAAAGCTGTATCTAACAGTTTAAGCATATTGAATTCTGATACTGAAATGCATAAAGAATTATATTCTGAAAAAGAAAACCGATTTAGAGATTAGTGGATATTTCTCGAAAAATGTAGAATATCTTGTTTTCCCAATATATTAAACTTGCCGAAATACACAAAGCGATTATATTAAAACCGAACTGTGGAAAGAGATGCAAAACGCTATGTATTTTACTTAATTTCGGCATTGGGTAAATTTTAGCATGTGGTAAAAGTATTGATTCATTAAAAAGTTAAGACAAACATATATATGAAAAATGTAAACAAATAGGGAACAGATATCGCTCAAATGATTCCTGGTTTACACAGGAATATGTTTACACAACAGTATATAGGTTCATACCATTAGATTGTAAAGAAACTGTACGTGACGCTTATACTCTCTATAGCACGTAGCTTAAATTGTCTTAGTCCAATGGCAGCAATTTCAATTAAGTCGAATGCGCAAACCCGTCAAGCATGGTAAAACTTCATTCCAAATACAGCTCAATGGCTGAAGGCATGTACGGAAGACCTTCATTATTAAGAATATTTTCTAATCCCAAGGGTCGGTGATCTGTCATTGAGAACAATGTCATCACGATCTGTAAACAAAGCAATTCAATGTTTTAAGTTTGTAGAAAAATCAGTGTATTTTGAAAGGAATTATGGAATTATTATAAAACCCAGTCACACCCTATCGGGAACATATATTAGTTAAATAAAAGAAATAAAAAAATTTCAAGTTATATCATGTCTTGAATTCCACTAACAATACGCAGCGCCAGCTAATACTTAAATTCATAATTTTGATAGATTCCTGTTTCCGATATATCCAAGTACATTACCATGTTGATATAGACTTTTACTTTTATAACTTCCAATATTTCTTCAAAATTGATAAATATGGGTATTTTATCAGAAAAAAATCATTACTAGGTATCTAAATATTATTTAGCGCTAAGAATGATTGGTGGTATTGGAGCCAAGCATTTGACGTACAAGTAGTTGTCTACGATGATTACGCGTGTAGAGATTTTGTCAAATCAGCTCTCCCACTTGCATAGTTCCATGCTCTTAGTTTACAAATCAATGTTAATACATGATGGTACATTGGTGTTTAGTTTGTTAGTTCGAGTGTATAATGTGAACAAAAGAGTTATAACCAAAATTACTTATTTGTAAGATCTAAGACTATTGACGATACCCAAATAATAATAGCAACAACATGTATTTGAATGGCTTCACCGACTGTATTTCAGTCATACTTTTTAACTTCTTTGTTTTTCGTTTGTGACGGCCTCGAAACAAATTTGCCATAGTTCGCAAGTTGAACCATACTTTTCCATACAAATGGGTCCTGTTTAGTAAATATGCAAATATAAGCTGACAAACGAAGTTCCACCCCTCTACACTATCAAATAAGAGAACTTTAAATCTTCGAAATTAATGGTGATATATGTCTAAATGTTAATCTCAAAAACCCATATTTCTTACCCATAAACGTTGCGTCGTCGCCGTCATTTGTCACTCTAAGTACCAAACATCCCCTAGTTCTCCAGTATAGATCATGACAAATAGCTCCCTGTCAGTGACAATAGCTTGTCTAATTATATTTTTTCTGTTTAAGTCGTAATCTTGTTAGCGTCAAGATCAAAATAGACTTTTATATTTTCTCCCTAGCTAAAGTTAATCTAATATTCATGCCTCCACTATAGATGACACCTTAACTTACATAAGCACATTAAAGTTCACTATAAATAGTTTAGCAGCCTTGCCCTGACAACAGTATGGTATTTAGTAAATGCATTTTTATACATTGTGTAGCTTATATTAACATTAAATGGCCAAGCTGACATTTCATGTAGCATCTTATTTTCGTATGAACAGAAAATACTTTGTTTTTATGATTAAATATTTCAAAAATGTAATAAAGTTTTAAAAAAAAAATAAAGGAAAAGCTCACATGAAATTATCTGAAATTTAGGACCATTTTTATATACATGTACATGTCTTTATTTATCAATTAGTTTAACCGCTTGCATTGCAAACAGCAGACGAAGATCAAAAACTGTTTGATCTGGGTCTAAACATCTCAGATTTAAAAGTCTACACAACAAAGACAAAGCCATTGTTTTATTTACCATATTTACCATACATCAATTGACAAATATTAAGTCATAATTTGGTACGAGTACATGAATATTCAGGTGATAAAAGGATACTTTGAAAATAAGACCAGCTCATTATTAAGACCAGCTGACCTCAAATCGGTCATAATGATGTCCTTTACGGTGGAGATCCACTTGCATGACTATATTCTTTTCTTTTCTTTGAACATCAGAAAACTTCGAATTATTATCTTCTTTCTGTCTTTCTCATGTGATTAAGTAACACACACATATACTCACACTTTTCTCAATTTTGATTACCCACACACGATCGATATCATCTATCGGCCGTGGGGTTTTACGCCTGTATTTCGCCTTTTAAGTGTGTGTCAAAAAAAAAAAGTCATTGATTCCATTGATTTGCAGCTTTACCAGGTTATGTAAAATAACTGTCAAGCCTCTTAGCTGAAAAGTATTTCATTTGTAAGGCCCGTTTTCATCAATCGATATTTTCGTAAATGCTATAAAACGATTTATACTCGTCTGTTTCTCCCAAAGCTTTAGGTCATTATTTTATACCAATAAGTCAGCCGGTGGTTTCCGACTACATTGTGATAGGATACATTGAGATATGATAATTGGGATATACCAAGATGGACGATATATACAAGTATGATATATATCGAAGAACCGTGGAAAAGTGGTAGCGTACATGGCGTGGGATTCGAAGGTTTGTTAGTGCAAAAATCTTTATTGATCTTCCCTGGCGCAAAGTACTGTTTCAGCTCTTAGCCATCGAAAGGGGTTTGTATTAGTTGTAAGAACGGTTTTCCAATATTTAACTGAGCATATACCATTTTCAAATTGCATACTTAACAATTAAGCCATCGAGTAAAATAAGTTCATATTCAGATTAAAGTTTGAAACACTCTAATATCAAACCATTGAAGTGCATGGTAGTTAACTAGCTATTTATCAAAACATACAAATCGGTATTGAAAATATTTACAACTGGCGTACAAATATAATTAATTTAATACTGCTTTCAAAATATTATATTTATTTTTCTTTTATTTTAATACTACCACAAATAGGAAAACATGAACAAATCAATCTAAGATCGTAGGCTGTCTGTTGTCAGATTTTCTTACTTTCGTCGATTCATACGGATATTTTCATACGGATATATAAGATATTTTTACCACTCAACAAAACCTAGACATACGCGGACGCTAAACATAACAACAAAACAGAGGACTTTCTTCATGCATATAACTTACTATATACAGATATAAATTACATCAAACACATAACAAAGCAAACGCAAGTATTTAAATGAAACGGTTATTTTAAAACAAGAATGAAGGAATTTATTCCATTTTTCATATAAGATTCATTTCGTCATAATGAATTATTTTCCCAATTCTTGTCCCAAGAGATATTACTGCGTACGTATGCTGACTAATACACCAGGCCTCGCTAGCGGAATGTAAATGGCAACATAGTTTTATATTGGTCTCATAGGAAAACACCATTATTAATCACGCCAGAAAATGAAACCTGAATAGATCGTGAATTGTAAATAAAACAGGGTCCATTCTTCAAATAAATGCTTTATTGGACGTTTATTATATTTGTTTATGTTAAATAGATGTTTGATTATTCAAGCCAGAGGAAGTAAATCAAAGGGAATTACTTAAATGATATATATATATATATATATATATATATATATATATATATATATATATATTTAAATAATAACAATCCATAAAATCTAGAGAGCATTTAGATAATATTTTTTTTAATATATTAACATTTCAATTTGATTTTCAAATATTTTCGCTTGTACACAGGGAATTCCCATTTTTGCCGTTGAATGATCGGCAGTGTAGACGGTATTATAACAGCCATACGTTACATTGATCTGAAGTTTGGCTTAAGTTTAACGTCCTACTGACTCGGTAAAATTTGCATACCTGAGATATAATGCCAACGTCCCCGATGACCGAGTGGTTAGAGTGTCTGCTTCAGGAGCAGCAGGTCGTTGGGTCAATCCAAGGCCGCAACATACCATAGTCGTTAATATTTGTACTGGTATAGCTACCTTGCTTAGCACTAAGCATATAGGTGTAGTTCCGGGACTTGTTGGCCGGTGTCAAGATAATGTGACTGGATGTGGCATCATGCCACATGTCTACGACATGATACTGCAGAGTGGCAGTACTATATATCTGATTCAAGTAGACATAGTCTCCATATGCCTGAAATACTTCGACTAGACGTTAAGCCCAATAAATAAACAAACATATTAAGTGCTGCCTCACGGCAATGCCAGCAGTGATTGATTTCCATTTCATGCTGAGTTCCAAACAGAAGTGAAATATACAAGTACCAATTCTAACGATTTTGTTATATTGCAAAAAGGAATAGTACCCATGACCTCCTCATCCCGGGAGCTCTAGCCACTCGGCCAACGGGACAAGTTACTTTATCCATTAACACAGTATTGGTCTAATCCAGAAACCTTTGAGGGGGATAAGTGTAAGTTGTTAGACACTGTTACCCAATCCTCGATAAAAACATAAGTGTTAATTAATCGAATGATAGCTCTGCAGGGATTGGTAGAAATGCCAAATAAGCAGAGCATTATTTCGATAAAGAAGCATTTTGAGGTAATAAACTATTCATCATATTGTTCTACATGATGGATAAATGAAACACCATATCTCAAATATGTTGTGAATTTTAGACATATCTGTTTTACACATGAATTTGATTCATTTGTTTGAATGGTTTTGAAATATCTTAGTATGAAATTGTCTGCAACAATCGGATTTATATGTCACTGCCTCATTACAATATCACGTTAGAGATAAGTGTCATGGTATCATGTCCAGTTGAACTATCCTGAAATACGGTGAACCTGATATGAAATTATCTAGACATGTATATGATGAGCTACAAGCAAGAGTCTTGGTTCTAGATCGAACACATTTATTCCCACTCCGTGTGCTATGCATGTACTCGTATATATTTGTTATACCATATTTTAGAGTAAAACCGGAGTAGTTGGGGCCGGATTGTAAAACTTCGACATAGGATATATAAGAAACCCGACTTAGATTTTTGGGTTTACTACATAGAATAGCGAAAATCGCTTTGTAAAGATTATAATTTATATTTTAAAGTCCATGAAATTTATCACAAGCGAAGCGAGGCGGAGCTCTACGATGGATTAATAAAATTTAAAATAGGAACGATTATATATTAAACAGTTTGACACGCACGCCATACAGTGTGCGTTATTTAACAAATAAAACATGGCGATGAGGTTAATGTGCAAGGAAGGAATATGGACAATTGCGGTGCTAAGGTCCATATACCTTCCGCGGTATTTATAAAATATAGATATGGTCTACGGCCTAATATCTCAGGAGGTAGCAAAGTATGATTAATGAAAACACGCCTGACCAAATAAATGAAACATTGTCGTTAGAATTTCAAACCCCCTAAAACAAGTATACATATACATATTTAAATGTTCTATATCTCTTCAAAGCGATTTTTTTTCAAACACAACACTATAAACAGAGTTTTTCTATTGTATTGAAATTCGTACATTTACCTCTAAATATGTAAATACCAGAAAATCAATTATCGGCTATATCTCTGAAATTCGCTCAAACGAATAGTTTGTCGATGAAACAGTTCCCTTGATAGTCCAGTTCTATTTATTTCTCTCAATTTTGTTACTGAATAAACATACTGCTTACCAAAGCCAATATCACGGATACCAATTATTTAATTAATTTTTGACATGAAATTTTTTCTTTGATTTCTTTAGGGAAAGCGATTGCTTTTTAATCTTATCCCCAACAATTGTGTCGGATAGTTTGCCTTAAATACTGTTGTTTCTTTGTCATTCTATCAAACCAAGATTAATAAAATATCTTCATAAAACTTAGGTTGAGGGAGATATGATACCTTTGGTGAATCTATAATTTCATTTTTTTTAATCATGAAATAGAATGGAATTTAATTGTCTGTTCATATCACTTCAGTATCGTATATATTTGGAATATTCTAAATAAAATAGTTTAGAAAAAATGTGGGTATATGGAACTCTCAACTTCATTCTATTTCGATAATATGCTACGATATTTACCCCGATAAGCCATACTTAAAACGTATCATGTATAAGGATATATCCATGACGTTATCTAATATACACAGGCAATTGCACGCAAATGAGGAAGTGGCTGAAGGGCTAAGAAGAAAGAGAGGTTGCAAGTTAAGTGGAGAATGACAAGGTTAGAGAAAGTGATATTGTAAGGGAGAGACAGTGGGAAAGAGAAAGTTCTTTATTTGAAAGAGGCTTAGAGACAGGGGCAAGTAGAGAAAGCATAGGTATGAACTTATAAATTTATACCGAAAAATGAAACGATGAATCTAAATAGGAAAATGAAATTATCATGTGCGGATTTAAGAGGGCGGAAGCGACGTATGCACGCGCCCTCTCTTTTTTCGACCAAGGCGTGTTTTGAAGACGTTAATTTTCTTATTAACTTTATATGTGACAATCAAATCCCACCCCTCGCAACGCAAGGTCATTTTTCTATATTTTTAAATTCCACGTACCTCCCCCTAACCTTTATCCTGTATCCGCGCCTGATAAGTATAGGAGAACATCAGTGCTGAGAGGAAAGCCCACGACGGCTGAAACAGTAAAGATCGGATAAGTGTGAGGACATAGAGGAAATGATTGATAAATGAGTATTCATTGTTATGTAGTTAACGAATTAGTATATGGAACACATACGTGTAATTTAAAAGTGCATTTACATTGACAGTTAATGGGTTAATGACCTACTACAATGACCGACGCAATTTCAATTTTTCACAAATTTTGAAACACATTTCCTTGTATACCTTCTAGCAAACAACCACTCTTTACATTCCTTGTTGACAATATTTAGTCTACTGTGACATTAATTATTCGAAATAACAGGCTATATTCGAACATAAATTATTTTTCGTCTACATCTTCTTAAAAGCGGCATGTTTTAACAGTTACAATAGAAAACAGTTCTCTACGACTTATTTTAGTTACTTCCTCGATTTTTTAAACTTGAAAATCTCATTTTAGACAGAGGCACAATGACATTATTTGCATCAGGTTTAATTTATTTCAATGATGTACACAATTCTCAGTGTTTCTTTTTTTAATGTATGACATGTATGAAATAAAATGTATGAGTAGTTCTATTTAGTGATAAAAGCGAACCATAATTCATGTTCAGAGACTTTCCGCACGTCCAGTCTAGCCTTTATTCTATTATAAGAATTAAGTAAGAAGGCAATCTCGTTATAAAATATACCAAGGTGATAAGTGTAAGAAAAATTTAGTACATCAAATTGTTCTGTTTGTCTCACGAATATTTAACTATTAAAATAGTTACCTGTTCATTTAAAGGTTCTTTATACAGATGCAAAATATACTTTACTGAGGAAGACATATTGTTGGAAAAAAATCATTTGCTTGCGTTCGACTTGAACAGATGGTATAATGGCAACAAAATGGACAAGTAATGGTCTACACAAGAAGTAATTTTGAAATTATATTTTGATTTATTTTTCATTGGTGATAATCCCACCAACGCCGGAAATCTTTTTAAGATAGTTCTTGTTTAAGTCAAAATTGTCCTATTCACTATGCAACAACGTGAGTATACATGACGCATCTTGTTCTTTAAGTCCAGGACGAGCTTCGAGTGCATGGGAATTAGTAGTAATGACACTATTATGCTTCTGTGTGAGAAAAATAAAGTACACTGTTTACACCGTTTAATTTTCTTAGTTTTCTTACCGATCTAGCAACATAACTAAAGCGGGTTGCAAGAAAAACAAACGAATTTCAGTGTATAATTACATTATGGCAAGTGTCGGCTAGAATATCAACACGACACGTTTAATTGATTGTCAACAGTCAGGATGACATCCATTAAGTTCCACAATAAAAAGGACATGTACTCAAAATTATTAACATCTTGACATTGCTTGAAAATAATTGAAATTAAGATATGTACATATTTAACATGATTACCCTTCCATACAAACAAACATGAAATCTAAATAATTTGATAATTAACATTGGCAAATTGCAAGCTTCTGCTACAACATAATCACAAGAAACACCTTTGTCAACAAAAAGTGTCTAGATGCATTTTTTTCCAGAATCTAAGGACTTACTTACAGAAACCTTTGTTCCTACTCAGACGGATGAATGTGAGCTTCTGCTTCAATAGTTTCTGAGAAATTACTATGACCAAGCGCAATCACCAATTCCAGCATTATACCGGCGACGTGTGTGACCATTCGGAAGAATCTACTAAGTAGCATATATCACTATGTTAAACGTCAATCTTCAGCTACTATAAATTCTGATGAATCATTGTGGTCAATTACACACTTCTGTTGATATATCATTATAGAAGTGTCTGCGTCTACAGACCAAGTGAAATTACAATGACTATCAAAAACTCTTTAGATATTACTGTCACAGTGAACAACCAAACATTTACTAAATTCTGGCTTGCCAAAAGCTTCTGCTATTGAATTATCTGATCCACAAATGTAGCAACCTGCAAGCTTCTGCTACTAAATTATTTGATTCACCACTGTAGCACACCGCACATTTCTGCTACCACAGACATAATTAAGTCACTGCGGCCATTCCGTAAGTTTCTTATACAATAATTTCGCAATATTACCAATCACTCAGACAATCACAGGCTTATGTCATTGGAATATCTGAATAAATAATTCTTCCTATACGGACTTCGTGTACTCAGTGTGTCTACATGAACTGATAGAGCACTGTTTCCAACTTCAAAACGTCTGGTACTAAATATCCTGACCAATCACTGTTGTCAACTACAATCTTCTACTATTACTATATTTGATTAACCACAAACACCTGTTAAAAAGAACTGTTGTCAATCACCAGCTTATGTTATTCAGAATCCGTTAGACTCACTATGACCACTTGCTTGCGTGTACAACTACAAACTAATTTGTATCACGGATAACATCCACAAACATATGTTTCTACTGACTGGGTGGACGTAAGACTACTACCTGCTACTTCTACATAACTTGCTTAATTATTAAGTATCTACTACTTCAGAGTCTGATTTATTACTGTGCCCAATTGTAATTCTCTTTCCTATGGAATTCCAAGAATCACCTAGGTCAGATGCAAGTTTCTGCATAATCATAAATTGTGAAATCTGTTGCCAACTCGATTTGTCTGCAAATTTGTTTACTTAAAGTTACTTCAGTTTCAAATAATCTGCGTAGCCAACTGTAAGCTTCTGCTACCATAGAATACAATTAACTACAGATGCCAGCTGCAAGTTATATTAATTCAAAAAATGAATTTATTTCGTTAATCTAAAAGTTTTCCATTATTATATTTTATGAAATTGCATGCTTAATTACGAAATGATGTATTCATATAAAATATGTTGATGTACCTATAACGGCCATTCTCTTCTTCTTTGACAATTCCATTCACTATTGCGTTTAATATGTAAACATAAATGCTTTAAACAGCCATTAAAATAATAGCACAATCTAAGATTATATCAATTTTAAATAAAATGCATTTGACTGGATACCTGGATATATACCGAAAGTGTTTATGAAACTAATGAAGCATAGTAAAATGATTAGATCATTAGCACAATAAGCTGATTATTTGATTTTCTAGTACAGACACGGGGTCCAAGCTTACTTGAATAAACACTGAAATATGTAAAAATGAGTTAATATAACCCGATCCTGAAAACAAATGTATATATTGATGGGACGGCATTTTGATTTATATCCAATACGGTTTTAAAGTTAAACAAAAAGGCCTTTGTCTTACTGAAAATATATTTGACGCACGTACTGTTTTAGTGATACACATATCTCCAAATGAATTGGATTAAAATTGGCAAAACTTAATAGAATAATAGTTCCTTTCACGTTTACTTGTGCACCTGGGATTTCATTTGGGATTTATTCAATTCTACCAGAGTAATGGGCCTTGAATTTGTGAAATATGATATTATGTTGATCTCAAAAAGTATTCGTTACAGAAAAAATTCATTGATGTTGTTTCTGCATATGGGGAGATCACCTTCATCTGCAATGGCTTGCGAACGCCAGTAAGTAAGTAAGTAAGTAAGTATCTGCAATGGCTTGGAATAATTTGAAGACTTTAATTCAGTATTATCCAATCGATAATATATTGCAATCGAAGAAATGCATTTTTAAGACAAGATACATGACTTACATTTATCGAGATTGAGCGATTTTTACTTTTTATGCATCCATTTTGCATGTTTTTAGGGGTTGTATTTTGTGTGTGAATGACTGTGTGTTTGATATCTGATTAAGCACAGACGGTTGATGGTTCCGTTGCCGAAATCTTGTCAAATATTTTCCGCAATGTAGTTTTTCAATTTCACACACACACACACAAAAAGAAAAAAACTGAGAAAGCTATAAATTGGAACTTTCATCCATGTACTATGGACTTCTTCAGCAGTCTGATCACCTTGTCTTACTTGCTCCAAGAGGTGTTAGTGTTATTCCTCAATAAATCAAGGTGATCAGTTTGCTGAAGAAGTCCAAAGTACATGTGTGTGGAATTGAAAAGAGTTTCAAACTTGATAGAATGAGTAAAGTGATATATTAAAACTGAATTGTAGACAAAGAAAAAGAAGTCACTTAGTAATTCGGCATTGAATCTTCTGTAAAATATTCATACATTGAAAAGTTAAGAAAACATTAATATACAAAGTGCAAACAAAATAGGAAACATATACCAACCAAATGATTCCTGATTTACACAGGAATATGATGTTTATCCAACAGTATGAAGGTTCATACCAACATATTGTAAAGAAACTGTATGTGACACAAAACACCCTCTAGCACGTAGCTTAAATTGACTAAGTCCAAGGGCAGCAATTTCAATAAAGTTCTTAATTGAATGCGCACACCCGTCAAACATGGTAAAACATCATTCCAAAAACAGCTCAATGTCTGCAGGCATGTACGGAAGACCTCCATTATTAAGAATATTTTCTAAGCCCAAGGGTCGGTAATCTATCAAATTGAACGAGGGTGAGAACAATGACAACACAATCTGTAAACAAAGCAGCTTAATATTTTAAGCACGTAGAAGTAAGTCGGAAAAATATCATTGTATTTTGAAAGTTATGGCATACGAGAATAACACGATAAAACCACACCCTATCGGGGGCATATATTCGTTGAATAAAAAAGTAACAATGAAGTAATTAAGTTGAATCCAGGTTTGAATTCCACTTACAATACATAGTGATAGATGATACTTAAATTCTTAATTTTGATAGATTCCTGTTTCCGATATATTCAAGTACATAACCATGTTGATATACGTAGACTATTTCCTTTATAACTTACAATAGTATTCATAATCGATAAATAAGGGTATTTTACCAGAGAAAATCGCCACGAGGTATCTAAGTATTATTTAGCGCTAAACATAGTTGGTGGTATTCGAGCCAGGCATTTGGTGTGTAAGTAATTGTCTAAGAAGATTAAGCGTTTAGAGAATTTGTCAAATCAGCGTTCCCATTTGTATAGTTCCATGCTTTTTGCATCCTAATCAATTTCAATACATGATGGTTGTATTTACAATAGCGGTTAGTTTGTTAGTTCGAGAGCATAATGTGAATAAAGGAGTTACATACAAAATGATTCATTTTTAAGGTCTAAGACTAATTTTGTTACCCCAAGAATACAAACATGTTTTTCAACATGGGTTTATTCCTCACCGATTGTATTCAGGCATGTTTATTTTACTCCTTACATATATATTGCTATCTCACTGCGATGTCAAGCTATTTGCAGTGCTTGAATGTCTAAGTGCTAAATAATTATTACCTTTTTCTGGATGTGAGAATCGGAAAAAATGAAATAAATTTAAGTTTTGTTTAAACGTACTTTTGACGGTAGGTTTGTGAAAGGCTCTGTAAAATATAAGCAAAGCCATATCGACAACATGCTTCATGTTTGTGACTGTCGTGAAACAAAATTGCCCTAGTTCGCAAGTTGAACCATACTTTTTCAGACAAATGGCTTCTATTAAGTAAATATGCAAATATAAGCTGACAAACAAGTTTCAACTTTCTAAACTATTAAATAAGATAACTTAAAATCTTCAAAATCAGTGATGATATATGTCTAAACATTAAGCGCAAAGACCCATACCTCTTACTCGTATACGTTGCGTCGTCTCTGTCATTTGTCGCTCTAAATACCAAACATCCCCAAGTTCTCTGGTATAGATCATAACAAATTGCTCCTTGTCATCGACAATAGCGTTGTCTAATTATTTTTCTGCTGAAGTCGAAATCTTGTTAGCGTCAAGATTAAAACTTTTATATTTTCTCCCTAACTAAAGTTGATTTAATATTCTTGCCTCGCACTATAGATGAACTCCTAACTTACATTAGTAGTACATAAATGTTCACTATAAATAGCTTAGCAGCCTTGCCCTGAAAGCAATATGGTATTTAGTGAATGCATATTCATATAATTTTGTAGCTTGTATTAACATTAAATTGCCATGCCGACATTTCAAAAATCAATTTATTTTCATATTAACAGGAAATTCTTTGTTTTTTATAACTTAATATTCTAGAAATGAAATAAAGTTAGTTTAAAAAAAAATCCAAACAAAAGGTATACAGTAAAGCCTCATATGAAATTATCTGAATTTTAGGATCATTATGACATGCCTTTATTTATCAATTAGTTTAACCGTGTACGCGTTGCAAATAGCAAACCCAGAACAAGAACTGTTTGATCAGAATCTAAATATCGTAGCTCAGTCTCCACAACAAAAACGCAAAACCATTGTTTTATTTACCACATTAATCTAAATCAGGTAACATCCATCACATCAAGTCAAGAATTGGTACTTTAATATTCATGAGATCAAGGGATACTTAAATCGGTCACAATGATGACCTCTATGGAGGGGGGGGGGGGGGGGGGTCCACTTGCAATACTTAACCCTTCTCTTTTCATTGTACATCAGAAAATTTCCATTCCGTCTTTCAGATAATCTCAGGTAACTAAGTAACGCACACATATACGCACACAACCCTCAAATTCGAATACAATCGATATCATCTATCGGCCGTGGGGTTTTACGCCTGTATTCCGCCATTTAAGGGTGTGTCAAATAACTCCATTTCAAAAGTTCTATCGCGGATTTACCAGGTTATGTAACATAACTGTCAATCCGCTTAGCTGAAAAGTATTTCATTTTTAAGGCTCGTTTTCATCAAACGATATTTTCATAAATGCTGTAAAATAATTTATACTCGCATATTTTTCTCAAGCTTGATGTCATAAATTAATATCGATAAGTCAGACGGGGGTTTCCGATGATCAACATACGCGTGATACATTGAGATATGAAAGTCTGTTATCCCAAGATGGACGGCATCTATTAGTACACATTATATATCAAAGTACACCGTGGTAGCGTACATTACGTGTTTGTATTAGTTGTAAGAAAGGGTTTTCCAGTATTTAACTAAGCATATACCATTTTTAGATTGCATACTTAACAATTACGCCATCGAGTAAAATAAGTTCATATTCAGGTTAAAGTTTGAAACGCTCTAATATCAAACATTGAAATGCATGATAGTTAATTATCTAACTATTAAAACATATAAGTCGGTATTAAGAATATTACATCTACAACTGGAGTACCAATATAACTAATTTGATAATGCTGTCATAAATTTTATTTACTCTTCTATTATTTGAATAATGTCACAAACAGGAACACATGATCAAATCAATCTTAGATTGCAGGATGTCCGTTTTAACAGAATATCATTTGTCGATTCATACGGATTTTTTTTACGGATATAAGATATTTTTACTACCACTCAGCAGAACCTAGACGCACGCTCAACATAAGAACAAAACGGTGGTCTTACTGTATGCATATAACGCACTACATAGAGGTATAAATTATTTCGGAAACAGAATAACAAAGCAACCGTAAGTATTCAAATAAAACGGTTATTTTAAAACAAGAATAAAGGAATCAAATCCATATTTTCATATATGATTCATTTCGTCATAATAAATTATTTCACAAAATCGTGTCCCAAGAAATATTAGTGCCTATGTATGCTGAATAAATACACCTCGCCAACGGAATATAAATGGCAACATAGCTTTATATTGGTATCATAGGAAAACACCATTATCAATGACGCAAGAAAATAAAACCCGAATAGATCGTGAATTGTAAATAACACAGAATCCATTCTTTCAAATAAATGCTTTATTGAAAGTGTATTGTACTTGTTTATGTTTAATTGATATTTGATGATTCGAGCCAGAGGAAGGAAATCAAAATTAATTAAATTTTTTTTTTTTAAAAATTAAACCAAAAAATTTTCAGGGAATTCACATTTATAGGCGCCATATGATCGGCAGTGTAGACGACATTATATCAGTTCAACTTAACATTGTTTTGAACATGTTTACTTGTTGTTTGCTCCAGTTTAACGTCCTATTATCTAAGTGAATTTTGAGACATAGTACCGTCCCCGGTGGCCGAGTGGTTACAGCTTCCGCCTCGGGTGCAGGAGGTCGTTGGTTCGATCCACTCCGCACATACAAATATTGGTACTGGTAGTTCCGGTGTCAAGATAGAATTATTGGACGTGGTATACCACAGGTCTACGACATGATACTGCAGTGTTGCAGCACTATATCTGACTCAAGTAGACATAGTCTCCATATGACTGAAATACTGTAGGCGAGACGTTAATCCCAATACCATAACAAGCGCTGTCTCCAGCAGTGATTGAATTCCATTTAATACTGAGCGCCTAACAAAGTGAAATATATACAAGTATCATTTCTATTGACTTTGGTATGTTGCAACCGAGGATAGGACCCTCGACCACTGTAACCAATCGACCAACGGGACCGGTTACTTTATCATGATTTCCGTTAACAAAGTACTGGTCCAACGCAGGAACCGTCGAGAGGGATAAGTAAAAGTTGTAAGACCTTGTTTCCCAATCAACGCTAAACTATGTTAAAACTTTTCTAACTACATGGTGAGTGAATATTTGAGTGTAAGCATAATGTGAAAATAATTGATAATATGGATAAAACCAGTTTCTTCGTTCATTAGAACATAATTATGTTTCAAAGATTATTTTGTAAGTGTTAAACTACCTCAGAACATACACTCATTTGGAAATTGGACTGTATCAAAAGATGCCTTATCAGTTCTGGTAGGGATTGGTAAAAATGCTAAATAAGCAGACCATTTTCTCGAAAAGAAATATTTTTGCGGTGCATAAACTATGCATCTGACAACCATGGTAGATTAAACTCTTGACTGAATTTAATATAAAATTATGGCCCCTTTTAACTTAGATATTTTGGTTAAAAATATTGCGGTGCATAAACTATGCATCAGATTGTACTACGTGATGGATACATGATTGTAAGTTTTAGACGTCTCGGTTTTACATATGAATTTGAATCATTTTTTTGATTGGTTTTGAAAGATCTTAGTCAGTTGGAAATTGTCTGCAACAGTCATATTTATGACACTACCTCACTGCAATATCGCGTTGGAGACAAGTGTCATGGTATCACGTCCAGTTTAACTATCCTGAAATACAATTAACCTGGCATGGAATTACCCAGACCTGTATATGCTGTGCAACAAGCAAGAGTCACGTCTCGGGATCAAACACATTAATTCCCGCTCCATATTCAATGCATGAACTCGTATATCTTTCTTTTATCATATTAAACAGTAAAACCGAAATAGTTGGGACCGGATTGTTAAATTTCGACGTGGAGAATATTCGGCTAAGAAACCAGACGGAGATTTTAGGTTCACTACTGGTGCATAAGTATAGCGAAATTATCACAAGCGACGCGAGGCGGAGCGCTACGATGGATTAATAAAATTTAAAATATGAACGATAATATTTTAAACAGTTTGTCGGTTACGCCATACTGCATGCGTTATTTAACAAATAAAACATGACAATGAGGTTTATGTACAAGAGCAAAAAAGGAATATGGACAAATGCGGAACTGAGATCTATATACCTTCTGCGGTAATTATAAAATGATTTCTGATTGCGATGCCGTGCTGTAGACAAATGGCATGATACCACAATCCGTTATTGACGCAGAATGGAAACGCGGCGTCAATATTGAATATTCTTCTTTTGCGAGTGGAGCCACATAATTACAACAGGAAGCAACCACTATTATTATTGTAAAATTAAACCATGTAATATGTTTGAAAAAAATCTTTAAAAATCAGTTACTTGTATTAACTGATGTAAAAAAATATTCAAAATACGCAAGTCTTCTGTCGTTATTAAAAAGAAATTTGACACATTTAATGGAAATCTGATAACTTCTCCCTAAATTCGTAGGCCACGGGTTTTAAGGCTTGGTTAACGGACCTTGCAAGCAACCTGATTCATTAAAGCTCAGAAAAAGGGTTTTGGAAGATGTTTTGTAAACTTAAAATATTCACATCTTTAGGTGCATAACGTCAACTTGAAAATCAATGAAACCGCGGTTTAATAATACACATTACAGCCTAATGTATAAAGTGTAGGAAACACAAACACTATATACATACGGCCGAATCGGACATGTCTAATTGACGGTCCATGGCCTAATCTGCGGTCCCAGTATTGATATAGTGCTTGAAATTGGTGAACTTAACTGAAATTTGTAGCATATGTTGTAAAGCCTTGTAAATATATATTTAATTTTATACGAAAAGAATTCCATACTCCTACATTCGGAAACTTATCTGTACTAATTTGTTTCGTTATTATTGTTCTTTGTTGTTACTGAAGATGATGATTTTTGTACATTGACGTTAACACCGCTCTTGTAGCTTATTTACTGGAAATGCGATGCATCTTGCAGACCCTAACTCTTCCAATAATTATATAAGAAAGGAATAACCTGTTGTAAAATGTATTTCATTTGATCTATAGGTAAGATAATATATGGCATCTCAAATCAAATTCATATACTATGTCTACTATAATTAAAGTATTTTTCTGAATTTTTGTGTTCTATATTTCTGAATAATTTGATAATATGTGTTTTTCATCGGCCATATTCTCGATAAATTTTTTTTCAGATTTAATAGATAAAATTTTAAAAAAACAACAACATTAAAATAAGGCCGAAGACACTTTTGATTTATATACATTTTAGAAATCTCTGAAACAAACGGTCTACAGCTGAGGATATTTGCGAAAATGACATATATCATTGCCTAACGGAAATATTAGACCTGCTGTGTGAAAATGTTGCATACACATGTTATTTACTATTCTAAAATGGCTTTTCTTTACTTAAGTCGTGCTTCAGAAACATGCGTCTTTGATGATTTGCATCAAAATAAGTCTTGTTTTATTCTTACATCGGATCCTGCAGTGCTTGATCTCTATTTTATGCTGAGCGGCAAGCAGAATCTTCTCACATTCTTTCCATTTAACACGATTTACCACATTACCCATAACCTCGTGAATATTTATGCACAAATGATGAGTTAATGAATTTGATGTTGTTTACTGAACTTAAAATGGTCTAATTATGAAACAATGGACCTTTCCTTGTACATATTGTGTAGTATCTGAGTTACACAATTGTATAAGCTAAAACAGGGGCTCGTCTGATCTGGATCTCTGCTCTATTTGCTAAGGCGTCAAAACCCGTCAATATGAGATAAACGGTTATATAGTCTATACTAAATTCCTTATGAATGTATCGTTTCACACGGAAGGACTCATCAAATTACTTCTGGACAACGTTACGTTTGATGAACAGCAGCATAATGTTCTTTCAAGGATAATCCCAAACTGATGTTCTCGCAGACAATCATCCTTCACGTCTGATTTTCCTGTTGCCCGCAGTTTCCATTCAACTCTTGCGCACATATGTATCGGTTTTGGTTAAACCTCTAGAACAAAGTGACTAATTTAAATTCTACAGCTATATTTTCTTAAATTAAAACATAAGGATCACCCAGTTCTGCGCTTTATTATTCATTCTTTATTAAACATGTTGTGATTAGAGAATCCATCCCGTACCCGGAAGGTCGTGGGTTTGATCCCCAGACCCGACAGGCTTGGTACTGAGCTCATAGGAGTAGTTTAAGGACTACTTGCCATAGATATGGTCTACGGCGTAATATCTCAGTGAGATAGCACGGTATGTTTCATGAAACACAACTGGCCAAATAAATGAAACATTGTCGTTAGAATTTCAAGCCCCAAAATTAAGTATACATACCTAAATGATCTATATTTATTCAAAGCGGCTTACTTATATAAAGTCTTTTCGAACAAAACACTATAAACAGAGATTTACTATCTTGCTAACCTTTACATCAGTTGCAAAAAATTTACCCAGAGAAGTGTCAACTTATTACTTTTATTCTGTACAAAGTGTAGAAATATTTTTTTTATTATTATTTTACAGAGACTAATAAAAATTTGTGAAAAAAAATGTCAGAAGAGGAACACTATCAATATCGTGTATGGCCTTCGCTTGATTAATGATATTAGTGCATATTCTTCGGCATATACTAGCTATAAAGGTTATTTTATTGCGCAGCCACTAAACATGTTCCAGGATGTCATTGACGTCATCACGTTGTCTTATTTGCCGCCGTTGGTGACGTTGAACAGCATATACGTTCGATGCTCCGTAGCAATGATTTTTATTTTTAGCGATTTTGCATCGATAAACGATCTCACTGACACGCTTCTCAATTTGAAATATATACAGTCATTAGGGTTGTATATGCGAACAGCATGATTATTGCATTTTGGCACTGAAACACAGATAAATTATTTGTAACACATGAATCATGTCCTTAGGCAAACCTCCGCCCCAAACGCTTTATTTCAATCACTTTGAATCGAAAATCATGTTTATGTGCAAGAAAGTGCGAGTTTGAATATTGCTTCTATATTTTTTCATTCAGTTTATTTCAAATATATACGGTACTTGAGTGATGTTTAAATTGGATTCTATTTCACAATTCAAAAGAAAAAAATAGTTTTAAAAGTTTAGATTCACCAAAAGTATCATATATCCTTCAGCCTAAATTTTATGAAAGATATTTTATGAAACCCATAAATAAAACGATCTCATAATCTGATGCATATTCTGCTTGTATTCTCTCTAGAGTCAATGAAACAACAGTATTTACAGATAAACTATCTGACACAATTGTTGGAAATTTGATTATGAAGCGCAATTGTTTTCTGTATAGAAATCACATAAAACCAGGTTCATGTCAAAATTTAATTAACTAGGAAATAAATTAAGTACTTTTCGAAGCCATTTTAAGTAAACTATGTCCATATACATAAAAAATAGTTTCAATTCAGTATTTTATTTTCAACGTCTCCAATTATCTTTTATTCATTATTTTTCACAACACTCTATTCAATAACGATTGCATTATGATATTACTGGAGAGAAATAACTCTGTTTAGGATCTGCAAATGTGTATAATGTCAAAGTTATTGCCTGCGGCACTGTTTTCCTAGCTGAACAGATCATTAAATTTCTCAAGTTCTATTGTAGAATTCTCAACTATAGGAACTTGATATTACTTATCAGCAGTTCGGGCTCCTATTTTACCAGTAATATTTATCGCTAAATAATATTGAAATTCATGTGTTGAAACACATTCAACCATTCCTGTTTTATGAAAAAGTATACTACATGATTAGCAAATGTATTACTTTTATAACCAAGAATATTTGATAAAAATTAAATATTGCCGATTTCTGATATGCGAAAAAATAATGTGGGTATCTAAGTATTTCTTAGTGCTAAATATGTTTGGTAGAAATAGAGGCTATAATGTTTACATTAACTAGAATTTGAGGTACGTCGAGGGGAGAAAAAAAAGGGGGTGGGGTGAAATTAGTCAATCTCATAACATAAATTATATCTCAAAGTGTATTCTTGAGGAAATAATCACCCGACTTGAGTTCGAGTCCGAGATTGGTCCTGAAGATTCCTTCTTATATGTGTAAGAAAGCCTTCCAGTGTCAGTGGCTCCCTCATTAACATTAAAAAAGGTAGCAGCTTTTACTCTAAAAATATCATACTGGAAAATAAAATGAGATCTATTGATATTTTAACGTTAAACTGAACTTTCAAGTATTTTCTATTTCGTTATTATACCGCGATATTTATCCAGGTTAGCCATGCATTATTTTAAAGATATATCAAGTATAAGGATATATCCATGACGTTTTGCAATATACACAAGCAATTGCACGCAAATAAGGGATTGGGGGAAGGGTTTTGAAGGTAGAGACAGAAGGAAAGAAAAACTTAATTATTTGGAAGAGGTTGAGAGACAGAGGCAATAGAGAAAGGGTAGGCATAAAATTATAAATTATACCAAACAATTCAACATCTTACATAAGAAAACGATGAACCTTGAAAATGAAATTAATCATTGGAGGATTTTAGGGGTCAGAGGCGGCGTATGCACCCTCTCTTAAATCGACCAAGATGTGTTTGAAGACGTTAATCCTCGTTTCAACTTTATATGTGACAAAAAATCCCCTACCCCCACAACGCACGGCCATATATTGTTTCAAATTCCACTACCCCCACCCCCGCGCCCCTTATCCGCACCTAATAATTATAGGAGAAAATCAATGGTGAGAGGAAAAGTATGCTTGAGTGCCCTCTGCGGTTGAAACTGTAAAAGTCGTATGAGTTTGTATTTTACAAACATTGAGGAAATAATAAATGAGTTTCTACTATTACGTAGTTAACAAATTCGTATTTGTTACACACAAATTGAAGGTACATTTACATTGACAGAAATTAGACATAAATGACCTACCAATTTTGACCGACGTCATTTCGGTTTTTCACAAATTGTAAAACACATTTTCTTGTTAAACGTCTAGCAAAGGAATGCCGTTCGGATATAGACCTCTTTACACTCTTTGACAATTGTCAGCCTACTGTGGCATTAAAAGCAACTCTAGTTCACACAAAGACTGTCGGCGATTACTTTTCACCATCCGAAAAACAGGCTATATCCGAACGGAATTCTTTTTTTTTTTTTTCGTCTATGTTTTCAGTGTTACCATATTAAGCAACACGATTTAAAAATTAGAGACAGTTCTACGATTTATTCTATTTACCACCTTGACTTTTTGACTTGAAAATGCCATCTTAGTCAGTGGCACAATGACATGTCATATATTTAAATGATGTACAAAGTTCACATTGTTTCTTTTCTTGAACTGCATGAAATTAGTTTTGTTTTGATATATATTCAGAGACTTTCCGCATGTTCAGTTTAGCCTTGAGTCAATAATAGGAATTAAGTAATGAGAAAATCTTGTTATAAAATTAACAATGGTGATGCGTGTCTGATATATTTGGTAAAAGTGAACTTTTTCTGTCTGCCACGCGATATTTTTATAATTAAAGTAGTTAGCTGGTCTTTAAATTTCCTCTAAACTGATTCAAAGTATACTAAAATAAGACAGATATACTGTAGACATACATTCAGATGTTTGCGTTCGACTTTAAACAGATAGTATAATTGCAACAAAATTAACCAATAATGGTCTACACAAGCAGCAGTTTTGTATTTTATTCACTGAAACATAAAATTGTACTCATAAGTTAATATTACAACAAGAGGATCCAGTCTTTTAGATACTTATTGATTTATTGACTTGACTATATGAGTTTATCGTCGCTTCGACAGTATTTCAGTCACATAGCGACGTCCAGCTAATTACAGGTGGAGGAAGACCCCAAAATGCACGGAGGCATCCGGGTAGAACCACCGACCTACCGCAAGCCAACTGGAAGGCTTCCTCACATGAAAATCCGAATGACTTTGCCGGGATTCGAACCCACGCGGTGAGGGGCTGAGTGAGTGTTAAGGTCAGAAACTTTACCCTCTCGGCCACGGAGGCCCCCAGATTTATTGGTATATTGTTGATAATTGATAAGCGATTAATAAGATATAAAACGGAAATAAAATGTAAAAAATCGTTCTCAACCACTGCTATATTTGAAATCATTTTATATTGATATGAGAACCAATATTTTTTTTTTTTTGCAATGAAACCATGTGTGCCAAAATTATATATTTTTCACTGACCTTTTATCATAAATATATACAATTAAATAATATATTATCAACATAATTGGCTATTCACGTACGTTCTTGTGTTTGTGTTCTATATTTCTGTAGAAGTAAATGGAACAAGGCTATAAAGGTAATTTGAATATATAAGCTCTATTTCAATTATGCATTCTTTTTTCTGCCAAACTGTAATTCTGAAATTTGAATTTTTTCTTTTCCCTTATATCCGCTGGTTTGCCAGGTTACTTTAAGTCTATTGCTTAATCTGCATTCGTAGTAGCATCAATCAAAGCATCAACAATATCGGATATAAATGCACCGACTTCAAATTATTCCATTTATTTTATTTAATAAGTGATAAAAACTTCCCGAATAATTTGATGCCAACATGTAAAGTATATCATTTATACATTGCTGAAGGCTTGTTATATGGATGGATGTTCTTTAATAAATTGAACATCCATTCCGGATAATACAATTTCAAACTACATGCCGGATCATTTGTACACATGTTTATTTCAATTTTTGCTTCTTTGTGCGTCTAACTGGGTCGTAGTAAAGATGAATAGTCTTTAGACAAAATGTACCAAAACCTAGCATAATTGATTTAATTGTACATATGGGGCTTATAAAAAAGCCTACTTCCGAGGTGCGATCTTATAACTCCAAGACTATTATAGCTACTGAAAACAGAAAGGCAAATAAATCCATAGTTAATATTTTGTTTTCAGGTACTGTTTATAGGAAATGCAGTGATGATTCGCAGACGGGGCTGCTACCACTTCGCCACTTGAGAGCCTTATCATATGAGGATAATCGACATTTATAACATCACCCTTAGGTTATTTAACAACCGTTCTAACATTCTAATACCAGTAGTTTTCATTATGTCAATTTGTAAGTACGAGGTTCTTATCGATGACGATGTCATATAATGTGATCCAAAAACTTGATCAGTCATTTTGATTTTTTTCATTGGTGATAATTCCACCAACGCCGAAAATATTAAAGATAGGTCTCGTTTAGGAAAAAATGGTCTATTCATTATGCAACGACGTGCATTTTTACCTTAAGTCCAGGGTGAGCTTCGAGCACGTGGGAATTAGTGTTAACGCCCCTTTCATTCTTGTGTGTGACAAAAATAAAATCACACAGTTTACACCGTTTGGCTTTTTATTAGATTCTTAACCGATCTAGCAATACACCTAAAGGGGGTTTTGAGAAAAACAAACGAAAGTCAGTGTATAATAACCAAATTGCAAATGTCGGATAAAATCAACACGAAACGTTTAAATAATTGATTGTCGAAAGATTAAACAGTTAGAAAAACATCTATTAAGTTCCTCAATAAAAAGGACATATACACAAAGCTTATTAACATCAATTGCATGATAACAATTAAATTTAATATTATGTAAATATTTGACATTGTTACCCTTCCATACAAACATGCAGTTTACATAATTTGATAAATCACAATGTCAAATTGCAAACTTCTGCTTAACAGATCAGATTCTGGGGACTTGCTTTGCTCAATCGATAGCTTCTGCTACAAAATAATCACACGAAACATTTTTTGCAAACATTAAGTATCTTTTTTTTTTTTTTTTTTTTTTTTAAAGAATCTAAGGACTCACAAAAATCTCATGCTCCTACTGAGAAGGATGACTGTAAGCTTATGCTTCAATAGTTCCTGAGTAATTATTATGACCAAGGGCAAGTATCAAATCCAAAATTATAATGGCGACGTGTGTGACCATATGCAAGAATGTGCGTGTACTAAGTTTCATAAATCACTGTGTTAAACTCCAAATTACAGCTGCTTATAATTCTGAGGAATCATTGTGGCCAATTGTACACTTCATTTTTTATATGGAAAACCGCAAGTTTCTGCTTCTCCAGACCAAAGAAATTACTATGACTAAAAATGTCTGGCGTAATACAATTAAAGGTATCACTGTCACAGTGAACAGCTACAAAAGTATTTTATTCTGGGAAGCCACAAGCTTTATCTACCGAATTATCTGATTTATCACTATAGCAAGCCGCAAGCTTCAGCTATCGAATTATCTGATCCAAAAATTTAGCAACCCGCAGTCTTCTTCTATCGAATAATAGTAATCTGATTCATAATTGTATACCGCATGCTTCTGCTATTACAGACTTATTTGAGGCACAGTGGTCATTCCGTAAGTTTCTTTACAATAATTTAGCAACATTACTAATCACTCTGACCAATCACAAGTTTCTGTCATTACAATATCCAACTTATGCTTCTTCCACTACGGATTACGTGTACCCAATGTGGCCAACTACAGGGGTGTACCATTATAGACTATTAAAGTCTGTGTGTCCAACTGCAAGATTCTACATAAACTGATAGAATACTTTTACCAACTTCAAAACGTCTGGTACTTAATATCCTGAGCAATCAGCTACAATCTTCTACTATTACTATATTTGATTACCCTCAAGCAACTGTTGAATATAACTGTTGTCAACCAGCTTATTTTAATCGATATTAGAATCCGTTAGGTTCGCTAATGCCACTTGAATGCGTGTACAACGGCAAACTAATTAGTATCACTGACAACCACAAACTTATGTTTCTACTGACTGGGTGGACATAAGACTTATACCTTCTGCTTCTACCACTTTAAAATACGACTAATCACTGTGCCAAATTACAATCAAATTCCTATGGAATCCCTTGAATCACTGTAGTCAGCTGCAAGTTTCTGCTTAATCATTGTAAATCTGTTGCACACTCCATTAGTCTACACATGTTCTGACGTTAACCTCTCCTACTTTAGTTTTAAAGGAAACTGTGTAGCCAAATTTAAGCTACTGATACAGTAGAATACAATTAATCACAGAGGTCAGGTGCAAGTTATATTTGTTCAAAGTGCCTTTTTTTCATTAACCTATAACGGCCATTCGCTTCTCCTGTGATTTCAGTCACTAGTATGTTAAATATTTAAACATAAATGCTTTTAAACAACCACTGTCAATATTGCACGGTCTAAGATGACTGGACACCTGGACATATAGCGAATATATTTATGAAACAAATGAAGCATAGAAATATGATTAGATTAACTGCAATGGATTTTTACAACACATTAGCATATTAATTTGATTATTTGATTTTCTAGTATAGACACGAGTTCCAAGCTTATGTAAAAATGAGTATATATAACCCGATCTTGAAATAATAATATATATATATTGATAGGATTCAAGACGACGACATTTTGATTTATATGTACAATCTGTTTTAAGGTAAAAAGATAGTGGTTCATATCAATAGTTATTTACTAGCAAAATTCCAATATTATCCATCCCTGGTCTTCAGGTGCAGATGTGCATTCAGATTTTAAAAACGTCGAAGTTAAACAAAAGGCCCCTGTCTTAATGAAAATATATCTGACACACGTACTGTTTTAGTGGCACACATATCTCCACATACATTGGACTAAAACTGGCAATACTTCATATATATATATTTCCTTTCAAGTTTACTTGTGCACCTTGGATTTCATCCAGAATTAATAAAATTTACCCAGAGTTACAGGATTTGAATTTGTGAAATATGACATATGTTGATCTCAGGGAGTATTTTTTAAAGACAAAACTTCCCATGCATGTTCTTCTGTTGCTGGTGTTGTTTCTGCGTTTGAGATCACCTTTATCTGCAATGAGCAGGCATACTATTATATAACTTTAATTTAATTCTGTGGAAGCAGCATTTTGATTGCAATTTCAAATAAATAAATTGTATAAGACATTAGCCAAGATATTGGGGGTGCTTTTTTGTTTGTGATTGTATGTGTGTGTGTATGTTTTGCTTCTTATTTTATTAATTTATTAATGGTCACCAGGTGTCTGATAAATGAATACATTATTATTTATTTAGACGGTGAATTTTAAACAAAGCCTGGCTGGGCCTCTCATAATGTTAGCACGTGCGAGGGCGTACAATAACTTTTAAATTCTACATCAATATGACTTTACGAATATTTTTACTTATTTCACAGAAATTATTATTACGATATATCATGATTTAGCAACAGTAAAAAGTGTACATGTGTATCTCATAAGGTGATATTAATTGATATTTTCAGCAATGGCGTTCATATAACTTAAAATAATTGCTTTCTTTTGTTTTACAGCATTGGGGACGAGAAGATAAACTTTGATCATTTATCTTCGGTTTAATCGATTCTTTATTATCAGTTGAGACCAGAAATAAAGCTGTATCTAACAGTATTAGCATATTGAATAATGACTTCTGATACTGAAAAGCATAAGGACTTATATTCTGAAAAAAAAAAAAAAAGATTCGGAGATTAGTGAATATTTCTCGAACAACGTAGGGTATCTTCTTTTCCCAATATATTAGACTTGTCGAAATAAACACAAAGTGATTATATTAAAAACTAACTGCTGAAAAATGCAAAACACTATGTATATTACTTATATCAATTTTATCATGTGGTAAAGATATTGATACATTGAAAATTTAGGAAAAATATATATATACAAAATGTAAACAAATAGGGAGCATATATCGCCAAAATAAATTCTGGTTTACACAGGAATATGTTTACACAACAGTACATAGGTTTATACCATTAGAATGTAAAGAAACTATATGTGACAACTCCCTCTAGCTCGTAGCTTAAATTGTCTAAGTCCAAGGGCAGCAATTTCAAAAACAGTTCTTAATCGAATGAATACACCCGTCAAACATGGTTAAACTTCATTTCAAAATCAGCTCAATGTCTGCAGGCATCTACGGAAGAACTCCATTATTAAAAATTTCCTAGCCCAAGGGTCGGTAATCTGTCAAATTGCACGAAGGTGAGAACAATGCCAACACGATCCGTAAACAAAGCAACTCACTGTTTTAGGTACGTAGAAGTACGTCAGACAAATCAATGTTTTAAAAGGAATTATGACATACAAAAATAACATAATAAAACCAAGCCTCAACCTATTAGGGGCATATATTCGTTGCATAAAAGTGTAAAAATGAAATAATTCAAGTCGAATCAAGGCCTGAATTCCACTAACATTACATAACGCTAGGTAATACTGATATGCCACGCATATCAGTGACATTTAATACTTGAAGAACCGTCATTGATTCTCTTATATAGATATTTATAACATTTATCTAACTTACCTTGTCATCAACTTGAACGGACATTTAATCCTTTTGTAGTGAAACAAACATGACTTTTATTTCATGTAATTGACACTGATTGTAAGCCGGATTGTTACATCATTGAAGTGTATTACATTTGTACTAAGGTCACACTTTGTTTTTCTCTGTTAGTTTTCGTGTGTAACTGACTGAAATGTATATTGCATAAGATTTTTATTAGGATTCTTAAGTCATTGTATAATTGTAATATGCAATTAACGCTGTTAAGGTTAGGTTCTATAAATTATTTACATACCATTTTTTTGTGTTACTAGGCCTGGAATTCTTGTAATATTGTAAGTCTTTAATGGCCGCCATTTTGTTTACAGTTGTAATGACGTCGTATTCGGCCACCTTAAAGTGACGGTGTTCTCGTTATCGGCCATGTATTTCTGGCCAGTCGGCCATTAAATAGTGGCCGACGTCCCCTTTTCGGCAATACGGCCATTTCAGCCGGTGGTTACTATATAAGGGGTTTGGGCCTCATTCTGAAGACAGTCTGAATTAGGTAAAGCTACGGCCTACATTCCATCGCATTTTTATTATGGAATTCCTAGTAAATAAACATTATAGGAAGTTTTAAAGATAAAAATATGATATTGTTTACTTCAAGTTCAATATATTTAGTATCATAATGAGTACTTACAAACATTTAAATATCTATTTTAAATTCTAACAACATTCGACTTTGGCACTGTTGGAACTGTTGGTTGTATTTTAAATATGCGCGCCGATTTAAGTATCCGTTAGGTACTTTAAGTAGTTAACGTTAACCAGCACTGTACGCGTGTGATATTGAATACTTTTCATTATGCTATGCGCAGAGTTACATTTATTATTTGTACATAAACAAAGTATCGATGAATTTTTGATGTTGAACTTTTTTGTTTACTAAGTGGTTATGTAAACAAAATAAAATTTATGTTTAACTTTAAAGCTGCGCAGTTGTGATGTTGATTCCCTGACAATATTTAGTTTACACTAAACCGAGGGTCTACAGGCGGGGCGTAACATATTTTTGGTGTCAGAAGTGGGATATGTTTTATCAAATTTAACAGATCCAGTGATCGAACTCAACAGGGTAGGACAATACTGAATTACAACAAAATTTAATATAACTTAGCAATTTATTTTATATATATATATCCATACATATATACATTTTATATAATGGAGAGCCCGAGGCCTGTTGACAGCGAGGGCGTGATAACTTTCCAGCATATGGCCAATGGCAACGCGGGTGGCAGTACAGTATCCTTGGCGACGGTTGACGAGGCTAATGATGGGGATCTGGCACAGAGAGTCAATCTCACTGCCGAATCATTAATAGAGTTGACTCAATTGGTAATTGATTTAAAACAGGGTCATGAGAGGTGTGCACAGGTAGAGCAATATGACAGCGGTGACGTTAACAATAATGTATCTAGGGACAGTATAACCGCCGATACTAAAATTGATCAGTCCCGGACAAGATCAGGTTTCAGCCCGAGTAAATTGCCGACCCCAGAGGTCAATTCCGAGATCCAGACAGACGAGAGACAGCTCTCGCCTGGTCGGGGGGAGGTACATAAGAGGTCAGGGTGTATTTCCACAGGCTGAGAGTTGGCCGATCGCGATGCATGCACGATGCGTGCACGTATCGAGGGGCCAGATAGCGTTAACGTACCCACACATAGAATACAAGCGCCGTACCAAATTTAAATTTACCAACAGGTAAACGTCACGTCACATTTCGCTCAAGTAAACAGAGGACACAGTCATGATCCCAGCCCTGTATGCACCCCGAGCCAAATCCCACTTAATAGAAGCTGGAGCAGTGGCTGGTGTCGTCAACCTGACAGCGCAAACAGTAACATACCTACCTCATACTACAGAGGGACAGATGTACGTCAATTTGAGGGTGCGGATGTGCAACAAGAGGCTTGCCAGGTAGGATGCGTCGCGGCTAGACAGATCATGGACACGACACCTCCCGAACAGGTACCAAATACGGGCGCACCTGCCATTAATGAAAGTGCCTGTAGCGGTTATCAGAAGGGTAGCAGGGGCCACAACATCAAAATTCCACCTTTCACAGGGAAAGAAAACTTGGCCGTTTTGTCAGCCAAGTTCGAGGCAATCGTCCAGAGGTATGGATGGGACTCGGAAGAGAAATTAGATAACCTTTTGCCTAGAATAGAGGGCCAGGCAGGGGAGTTTGTTTTCACACAGCTTCCTAAGGGCATGCTTGGTAGTTACGAGGATCTAGTCAGAGAGGTAACTTGCAGGTACAGGGTCATAGAAACGTCGCAGTCGTTTGCAGCAAAATTTAGCAAGCGTAACCAGCACAACGGAGAAACCGCCGAGGACTACGCCGCGGACCTAAAGCATCTCTATGAAAAAGCACATCCAGATAGTGCCCGGGTTACCAGGGATGAAGATCTCGTGAGACGTTTCCTAGACGGCCTTACTGACACAGAAGTACGTTTTGATGTAGAATACCACAAGGAACCGAGGAACATCGATGAGGCGGTGTTCCATGTGGTTAACATGTTTCAAGTTAGAAACAGCAGTAAACCCGACAGGGTATATAGACATTCCACTAGACGGGCCTATGATGAGAATTATGATGAGAGCATGGAAAGGGACACCAGCCAGAGAGCAGAGGCTTCGCGCGTTGGGCAGCATGTGACAAAACCCGCCGGGAACAGGTCATTTCCTAACCAAAAGAGAGGCTATAGGTAGCATGGTGGTGACATCAGTAATATGTTGGCACAAATTGTGCAGCGCCTGGAGAAACTCGAAAGGAGACCAGTACAGCCAGCAGTAGACAAGACACGCCCGAAGGGGAGGGAATGTGAATGTTTCCGTTGCCACGGCAAGGGTCATTACGCTCGGGAGTGCCCAGACGAGAATGATGACCCTAAACCTGACCAATCTAAACCACAGTGCCAGCAGAAAAGTAGAAATTTAAACAGCAAAGGGCCGTCCCTCGTGCCCGGAGGGAGATCCAACTAGATTACGAGTTGTGGAATGAGGGCTTATATTGCAGGATAGGCACAGTGACGCAGCGGGCGACCTTTATAACTTTCCGGAGGGTAATTTGCTAGGAGGAGAAAGGGTGTATGTAATCGGGTATGTACAGGGAGTACCCGTGGTGTTTACAGCAGACACAGGATCGTCTAGGACTATAAATTCCCACAAGGTGTTCAAACGTATTAGCAATGGCGAGAGGCCAGTGCTGTCTGGAAGCTCTCCTTTGAGAGGAACAAGTGGAACCCCCATTAAGAAATGGGGCTTGGGTATTTTTGACCTTAAGCTAGGTTCACTTTTGATGCAGCGGGGGGGGGGGGGGGCGGGCTGTAGTGGCGGATATAGAGGACCAGGCCCCTTTGGGTTATGACCTTTTGGTTGGTGGTCCGCAGGGTCCCGCCGATATTTTATTGAGTGAAGACGTTATAGTCCTAGATGGTGTGCGCATCCCATGTTTCCGGAAAGAGCGATAAGTCAGTTCCCGGAAACCCTTGTTGATGTTTACATTGGTAGACAGGAAGATGACGATGGCATTGTAATGCTAACATCCTTGTGGAGCCAGTCGGTGCGTTCGGGGATCGTTATCCGCTGATGCTAGCGTCTTCATTAGTTGACAAGGGCCAGGATATGATCCCACCAATGTTGCCAAAGTTATCGACTGGCCAAGGCCTCAAAATGCAAAACAAGTACAATTTGTTGCATAAGCTTCATACTATCGGCGTTTTATCAAGAATTTTACTAAGGTAGCACGCCCTCTTCTTGCCCTTACTACAAAGGGTACTGACTTTATTTGGACTGACCTGTGTCAGGAAGTTTTCGACTCTTTGAATTTTGCCTTGGTAAGTCCCGAAGTTATGGGATATCCAATTAATGACGGTGGTCCTTTCTATCTAGATGTTGATGCATCAGGTACAGGAATCAGAGCCGTTCTATCACAAATACAACGGGAGCGCGTCATTGGTTATGCCAGTCGAACTCTGAACAAGGCAGAGAGAAACTATTCCGTTACTGAAAGAGAATTGCTTGCTGTGGTATACTTTATTCAGTTTGGTTGTTCAGCCTGAAGAAGCCAAATGGCAAAATAGCAGGGTGGATAGAGATCCTCGTACCCTTTGACGTTGCCATTGAATACCGGGCGGGTCCAAAACAGCCGCACTGTGACGCCCTTAGTCGCCTATGTAGTGAGGAAGATACAAGTGAGCCACTCAAATTCGGGCCTTGCTATAAGTGTCGCCGTAATGCAGATAATATGTCTCTTCAGTTACCATGGCAACCAAGTGCCGACTCCTGTGCTCCTGCTGTTAAGCCTCACCTAATTGAAGTCCAGGCCCATGAACCCCTTAGGTCAATTACAGGAACTAAACATTGCACATCAAACAGTACAACCGCATGTCAGTCCTCAATATGTGCTGCTAAGCCATGGTTACAGATGTGTTCCCAAAACCAAATGGGCAACCTACAATTTCAAGATCCTGGTATAAGTGTTATCTATACTGCTGTCCGAGATGGGACCAAGCCGACGAGTAATAAATGTCAACACGGAGTCCAGAGTCACGACATTACTGGATAATGGGACAGCCTCGTAATGTTAGAGTCTGTTCTTTAAAGGCGTTTCAGAGATGGAGACCCATCTTTCTGTAGACTGCAACTCATAGTCCCGAAAGTCTTGTGAAAAGATATTTTAAAATCAATACACAATTCATTGTCATCTGGTCATTTCGGAGTCAGGAAGACCAAGTCGTTATTATGTCAAAAATTCTATTGGTTCGAATCCAGAGCCGAGGTCAGACTTCATATTGCAGGGTGTGATGTGTGCCAGGCGGACAAAAAGCCCAATAAAGCTCCGAAGGCACCCATGGGTCATCTACGGACAGGGGCACCTTGGGATGTATTGGCGATTGACTTTGCAGGTATTTTCCCCATTACTCAAAGAGGAAATAGATATATTCTGGTCATGACTGATGTTTCTCAAAGTATGTTGAAGTAGTACCAGTAGCAAGTCAGACAGCTGAAGAGCGTGCCATTCAGATTTTTAATCAAGCAGTTTGTCGGTGGGGTACTCCTTTTTTCCATCCATTCAGACCAAGGTTCAGCTTTTGAAAGCCGGGTCTTCAAATAGTTATGTTCCTTTTTACAGGTGAAGAAGTCCCGAACAAGCGCAAGACGTCCCTGTGCTAACGGCCAAGCTGAAAGGTTTATGAGAACCTTAATGCGAATGGTTAGAGCTTTTCTTGTAGGTGAACAAGATACCTGGGACCTAAACCTGATGTGTTTAGCTGGTGCTTATAGATGTACACCACAAGAGTCGACAAAACTTTACCCAAACATGTTAGCCCTTGGTCGCGAGATCCGTCTCCCTATTGAAGTCATGTATGCAAACAAAACTAATCAAACTATCCATGAAGACTGCTACGGTTTCGTTTATGGTCTAAGATCAACAATGGTTCGTGCCCATGAGATAGCCCGGTCTCATTTACAGCGTTCCGCGAAGCGTAGTAAAGACATATGTGATGTAAAAATGAACTTTCACGAGTACAACATTGGCGACGTTGTATGGTGTCTCCATGAGACGCGTGACGTTGGTGTCTGTCCAAAACTACAGAAAAATTACGATGGTCCATTTCTGGTGACTCAAAAACAGTCCCATATTAATTTCGTCGTGCAGTTTAGCGAAAATGTTCATACACGGATGATGCACCATGACAAATTAAAACCGTATATTGGCTGTAATCTGCCACGCTGGATCTTGAGTGCATGTCGTAAACTTAAGAGCGCATAGACGTATGGCCCCGAGGTCCTCCTGCTACCGTTACAAGGTTTTTTTTTTGTTATTTTTGTTTTTTGCTTTGAAATATCAATCCAACAAGTGCCACAAAACCAATTTTATGTTTAAGGCTGCAGTTTCTGCCGCCACTTACCATATATTTCCAGAAGGATGGCTTCCAAAACCATTGACAGACGAGCCTATTCATGTAAAAGGTAATCAAGGAAGGGGCGAAAACACAGATCATGAGGGATCACATCCCAGCAGACAGGGTTCCCTTTTATTGTACTCTGTGCAACTTTCGTTGTCAGGACGCTGCCACCTTTAAGAGGCACATTACGTGCTACGACCGACACCGCAAGGCCGAGGCCAGGTCTGGAGCTCCTGGTTACCTCCAATGTCTGCAGAGGGCCACCCAACCAATTTATGTTGGGGAAGGTGACATGACCAAACTGTCTCGGGAAGAAAGTTTGTTGTTCTTCCGCGGATGCAGTGAGGCAGAGGAAGGACCATGGGTAGATCTCTTTCCTGACTGGCTACTGGAAGACCCGGAATCGTTTGGGGTGCGGATAGAAGAAGTTGTGAAACCGTCACCTATACCAGCAACCAGGCATGTTGTGGCATCCATGCCTCTAGTATCTATCACTTCGGGATCCCCCCTGGTTGCCAGCCCATTGTTCGCACAGCCCTTCATAAAGTCACAAGCAGCACTCCTCGGTCACAGACACACCCCCACAGTCATTTAGGGTTGTGTCTGCACCTGTGCCAGCAGCTCTCATGACAAGACCAGTGTCAAGCATACGCCAACCTGTTCTAGGACAACTGCCTGACACATTATTCTCGCCACCGAGAAGCACAAAGTCGCACCAGACACCTCTATTGGACGGAAGAGTTGACCTCATGCCCTTAGCCCAGGATCAGATGGACCCCCTCTTCCAGTGTCTTGAAGAGGTTGGGATACCCATGTTGCCAACGGAACAAAGTTATCCAACCGTTTCTGCGAGTGCTGGTGCTGTTCAGCAATCCTTAGCTCCAGTGCCTGAGAAGGTCTCTTCCGAAGACATGGCCACCCAGACATCAGCTGATGAGCCTGAGGTCCTGAAGGCTCTCTGTAAGTTGGTGTCTACCATAAACAGGTAGACTGATGGCCATCCATCGCGCCGAACAGCACATGCAATCCATGCTATCTGAGATGCGGAGGATAGAGCGGAAGGTTACCAAAATTGCCCGCTCGATCGAGACCAGATCCGCTGCAGGAAGTCCATCGCCAAAGAGGAGGTGGTCCATTCAGAGTGTGGTTCAGAAGCGGAGAAAGACCTGAAAATCAGTGAAATTTTGGGTGAATAATGAACTTTACATATTACAAATAGTGACATTTAATTAATAAATATTCGTATCCAATTAAGTTAAAAATTTAAGAAATATACATGTGGACATTTCAATTTAAATACAGTGCTTCAATAATTTATGTGTGTGGACACATTTATATATTTTGAGGACATTATTAGGCAGCAGGAGCTTTGCTTTAGAAGGCCGGGGTAATGATATGTCCCGCATATCAGTGACATTTATTATTTGAATAACCGTCATTGTGAATTAATTCTCTTATATAGACATTTAACATATTTATCTAACTTACCTTGTCATCTACTTGAACGGACATTTAATCCTTTTGTAGTGAAACAAACATGACTTTTATTTCATGTAATTGACACTGACTATGAGCCGGATTGTTACATCATTGAAGTGTATTACATTTGTACTAAGGTCACACTTTGTTTTTATCTGTTAGTTTTCGTGTGTACCTGATTGAAATGTATATTGCATAGAATTTTATTAGGATTCTTAAGTCATAGTATAATTGTAAAATGCAATTAACGCTGTTAAGGTTAGGTTCTATAAACTATTTACATACCATTTATTTGTGTTACTAGGCCTGGAATTCTTGTAATATTGTAAGTCTTTAATGGCCGCCATTTTGTTTACAGTTGTAATGACGTCGTATTCGGCCACCACAAAGTGACGGTGTTTTCGTCATCGGCCATGTATTTCTGGCCGGTCGGCCAATAAATAGTGGCCGATGTCCCCTTTTCGGCAATACGGCCATTTTCGGCCAGTTGTTACTATATAAGGGGTTTCGGCTTCATTCTGAAGACAGCTCGAAGTAGGTAAAGCTACGGACTACATTCCATCGCATTTTTATTATGGAATTCCTAGTAAATAAACATTATAGGAAGTTTTAAAGATAAAAATATGATGTTGTTAACTTCAAGTTCAATATATTTAGTATCATAATGAGTACTTACAAACATTTAAATGTCT
>CM037778.1:65320264-65370264 GCA_021229015.1 Solen grandis | reverse complement strand
ATTTTAAATTCTAACAACATTCGACTTTGGCACTGTTGGAACCGTTGGTTGTATTTTAAATATGCGCGCCGATTTAAGTATCCGTTAGGTACTTTAAGATATTTATAGATCGTTTATCATAACGATAAAGGTGAACTTTCGAATTTAAGTAGTTAAAGTGAACCAGTACTGTACGCGTGTGATATTGAATACTTTTCATTATGCTATGCACAGAGTTACATTTATTATTTGTACATAATCAAAGTATCGATGGATATTTGATATTGAACTTCATTGTTTACTAAGTGTATATGTAAAAAAAAAAAAAAAAATATGTTTAACTTTAAAGCTGCGCAGTTGTAGTGTTGATTCCCTGACAATATCTAGTTTACGACTAAACACACTAAACCGAGGCTCTACAGGCGGGGTGTAACAATACTAAGTCTTAATTTATATATATACTACCAGTACTACTAGTACCAGTTTCCCCATTATAAAGAAACATGTTTTAACTAAGCATATACCATTTTTAAATTGACCACTTAACAATTATACGAGATAGATAAGTAAGTTTTTGATCAGTGTAAAGTTTGAAACGCTCTAATATCAAAGCATTGATGTGCATGATAATTAACTAGCTATCTGTTAAAACATAAATATCGGTATTACATTACATTTACAACTGAAGTACCAATATAATTGACTTAATGATATTTCACAATACGTGTATTATATTTTCTCTTCTATTGTTTGAATACGGTCACAAAAAGGAAAACATTAACAAATCAATCTAAAATTATAGGCTGTCAATTTTAACAGATTTTCTTACCTAAGTCGATACATACGGATATTTCTATACGGATATATATAAGATATCTTTTCACTACCACTCAGCAGAACCTAAACGCACGGTCAAAATAAGAACAAAACGATGGCCTTACTGTATGCATATAACGTACTATATAGAGGTATAAATTACTTGGGACACCTAATAACAAAGCAAACAGAAGTATTTAAATGAAACGGTTATTTTAAAACATGGACGAAGGAATCTATTCCATATATTCATATAAGATTCATTTCGTCCTAAAGCAATATTTCCCCAATTCGTGTCCAAAGAGATTTTAGTGCGTACGTATGCTGAATAAATAGGAAAACACCAATATCTATCACGACAGAAAATAAACCTGAATAGATCGTGAATTGTAAATTCTTTCAAATAAATCCTAAATTGAACGTGTATTATATTTGTTTTGTAGATGTTTGATGATTCAAGCTAGAGGAATTAAATAAAAAGAACTATATAATGAACTGTATTTTATTTTTAAAATTATCACAAACCATAAAATCTAGCGAGCATTTAGATCATATTTATTATTTACATTTCAATTTGATCTTCAAATATTGTCTCTTGAACACATGGAGGTGGAGGTGTATACAGAATTATAAAAGTCAAACCTTACATTGTTTTGACAATGTATACTTGTTGTTTGCTTGCGTTTAATGTTCTATGACTTGGTGAATTTTGCATACCTGAGACATAATGTTAACATCCCCGGAAGCCGAGAGGTAAGGAGGTCATGGGTTCGATCCACAGCCGTAACAAACAAAAGTCGTAAATATTGATACTGATATAGCTACCTTGCTTGGCGCTTTATATATAGGGGTAGTTCCAGGATCGGTTGGCCGGTCTCAAGTTAATGTGACTGGATGTGGTATCACGCCACATGTCTACAGCGTGATACTGCTGTGTGGCAGCACTTTAACTTTTCAAGTAGACATAGTATCCAAATGACTGAAATACAAAAAAACAATGAATAAACAAACATATTAATTGCCGTCCCAAGGCTATGCCAGCAGTGCTTGATCTCCATTTCATGCTGAGCGCCAAGCAGAAGTGAAATATACAAGTACAGTTTCTAACGATTTTGATATGACCCAAGACCTCATGATCCCGGGTGCTCTTAACACTCGGCCAACAGGGCCGGTTACTTTATAATGGTTCCAATTAACAAAGTTCTGGTTCAACACAGGAACCGTCGAGAGGGATATATAAAAGTTGTAAGACATTGTTCACAACAGACTCTATAAAAATAAGTTGGTAAATATGGTGAGTGAATATTTGCGTATTATATTAATGTGAAAATAATTGATAATATGGTTTAAATAAGTTTCTTTGTTCATCAGAACATAATAATGTTTCAAAGATTATTTTGTAAGTGTTGATCTGTCTAAGAACATACACTTGTTTAGAAATTGGACTGTATCAAAAGATGCCTTATCAGCTCTGGCAGATATTGGTAGAAATGACAAAAAAACAACAGACCTTTTTCTCAAAAACGAAACATTTTGCGATGCATAAACTATTCATCAAATTGTTCTACATGATGGATAAATGGTTATGGAATCTTTCCTAAAATATGTTGTGAATTTAAGATATCACGGTTTTACATATGAATTCGATTCATTTGTTTGATTGGTTTTGAAAGATCATAGTCAGTTGGAAATTGTCTGCAACAGTCAGATTTATGCCACTGCCTCACTGCAATATCACTTTGGAGACAAGTGTCATGGTATCACGTCCAATTGAACTATCCTGAAAATCGGTTAACCTGACATGAAATTATCTAGACCTGTATATGCTGAGCATCAAGCAACAGTCACGTCTCGGGATCAAACACATTAATTCCCGATCCGTTTGCAATGCATGAATTCATATATATTTGTTATCTGACATTATATAGTAAACCGAAGTACTTGGGACCGGATTGTAAAATTTCGACCCGACGGAGATTTTTGGGTTTACTACTGGTGCATAAGTAGAGCGAAAACGCTAATTATATGTAAAATTCTACGACAGATTAATAAAATTTAAAATATGAACGATAACATATTAAACAGTTTGTCAGGTATACAATACAGCTTGCTTTATTAAACGAATAAAACATGGCAAGGGGGTTTATGTGCAAGAACAAGAAAGGACTATGGACCATTGCGGAGCTGAGGTCTATAAACCTTCCGTGGTAATCATAAAATGATTTCTGATTAGGATGCTGTGCCGTATACAAATGTCATGATACCACAACTCGTTATATAATTCTTACAACGGATCCTGCAGTGCTTGATCTCTAGTTTATGCTGAGCGATAAGCAGAAGTGAAATATTTTCTCACATTCTTTTCATCTAATACGTTTTATCACTTAACCCATAACCTCATGACTATTCATGTAAAAATAACGAGTAAATGAATATTAATATTTTTTACTAAACTTTTATTGGTCTTATTATGAAACAATGGATCTTTCCTTGTCGTGCATATTGTGAGTTACTCTAAGGTATGAGTTAACGGGGGTTCGCCTGAATTTGGTCTGCTCTATTTGCTGAGGCGTCAAAACGCGTCTTAATGAGATAAACGGTTATATAGTCTACACTTCATTCGTCATTAATGTATCGTTTCACACACAGGGACTCATCAAATTACTTCAGAACACAGTGACGTTTGATGAATAGCAATATTTGTCAGTTAATGTTCTGTCAAGTACAATTCCAAACTGATGTTCTCGCAGACAAACATCTTTGACATCTGATTTTTCCAATCGCCCAGAGTTTTCATTCAGGCAAACTGTTGCATACATATGTATCGGTTTAGGTTAAACCACTAGAACAAAGTGACTAATTTAAACTCTACAGCGAATGGTTCTTAAATTATCAAATAAGGATAACCAAATTCTGCGCTTGATTCACGTTTTTGTGTTAAATTTTTATCTGTTCATGTGTCTCGGTTGCCGACTGAAAATCAGTCCAGTTTTATTTTTCCTTGGTGCTGGCGCTAAACACATAAGGGCAGTTTAAGGACTACTTGATATGGTCTACTGCGTAATATCTCAGTGAGGTCGGTATGTTTATAGAAAACTCAAATGACCAAATAAATGAAACAGTGTCAAAAACATAACCAAAAAACACAAAAAAACAAGTATACATATACATATTTAAATGATCTATATCTATTCAAAGCGCTTTCATGGAAGTACATGTACTTTCAAACACAACACTATAAACAGAGTTATTATTTTATTGATTTTTTTACATTAATCTCTACAACAGTCGCAAGAAATTTATTCGGAGAAGTGTCAACTAATTACTTATATTCTGTATAAAAGGAAAACATACGGAAGAATGTTTTTATTTTTTAATGAAACTAATCAAAGTTTGTGAGGAAAATGCCAGAAGATTAATTAATTAATTGCTATATCTCTGACATTCGTTCAAACGAACAGTTTGTCGTTGAAACACTTCCCTTGATAGTACAGGTTTCTCTATTTCTCTTATTTTTTGTGACCAAATAAACATATTGCTAACCAAAGCCAATATCACGGATATCAAAGTATTTAATTAAATTATGACATGAACTTGGTTTTCTGTGATTTCTGTTCGGAAAGCCATTGCTTCATGATCAAATTCCCAATAATTGTGTCGTAAAGTTTGTCTGTAAAACAGTTGTTTCATTGACTCCACTGAGAATTAAAGCAGAATATGCGATATATTATGACATCGTTTTATTTATTGTTTCGTAACCATGGTACTTTTTTATAAAATATCTTTCATATAACTTAGGTTGAAGGATATATGATACCTTTGGTGAATCTAAACTTCCTTTTTTTCTTTCGAAACGTGAAATAGAATCGAATTTAAACAACATCACTTCAGTGTCGTATAAATTCGAAATATACTGAATGAAAAAGTATAGAAACAAATTTCAAACTTTCACTTATTTGCACAAAAACATCATTTTCAAATCAAAGTGATTGAAAAAAAAGAGCTTTTTGAGTTGAGATTCGCCGAAGGACATGATTAATGTGTTACAAATAATTTAACTGTGCTGCAGTGCCAAACTGCAATATTCATGCTGTGCGTGTGCAAAACACTAATGACTGTAAATATTTCAAATTGACACACGTGTCACTGAGATCTATTATTGGTGAATAATCGCTAAAAACAAAAGTCATTGCTATAGAGCATTAAACCTATATGCTGTTAAATCAAGGTCACCAAGAGCGGCAAATAGGACAACGTGATGACGTCAATGACATCCTGGAACATGTTTAGAACCCTTATAGCATATGCCGAAGAGTATGCGCTAATGTAATCTCATTGAAATCAGATTCAGTATCGGTAACTGAATCTGACAACATCGTATCGAGGGTCGTCTCAGATTTACCTTTGGATAAGCCAATCGGCGCCTACCAAATCGTAAGGTATAACCAGAGGAAGTAACCGCAAAAATGTATATGAACAAAATACAAAATGATGTCCCGTAGGGCGAACTACCACAAAGTCCCGAGAGTGCCAAATGAACTTCTTTTTGTTCAGTCTTTAATTCTGGTATCCGTAATTTAGAAAGAACAACAGTTGTTGAGGCATTCATTTTTAATGTGTCACATCACTGATAACTCACAATAGGATAGAAAGTTGTGTCACTTGCCGGGTAACTCAGTCGGTAGAGAATTAGCTCTGTAAGCAAATTGCCCCGGGTTCGAGTCGCGGTCAAACTGCATATTTTTCTCACCCTGTGATAAATGTTTAACGAAGTCAGCTAAAAACTCGTTATTCTATAGCTTAAAATCGAGCACACTTGTTTATGCATATAAATAACTTAAAGGGTCAATCTGACGTGACCTCTATTGCGATGTTGTCAGATCCTAAGCGCTTCTAGTAGGAAGAGCGCAAATTAGGATATGATTTTAATGAGATTGGCACTAATGTTGTTACCAAGCGGAGGCCAAACACGGTAATAATAGTGTGCTTCTTCATAACACGACACGACGACCATATACGCTCATTCAAATTGATTGAAGGCGTTTCACAAACTTCTACTCATCTCAACATTAGAAGATTCATTGATGGCAATTCTTCTTAAGAAAACTCCATACATATGCGCTGAATTCCAAGAACAAACTCCAACAAATGTCATTTGTTGCGAGTTGTTAAATGAGAGAGTAATAATGCCTGGATATTACCTAACCTAAAGGTTACTCATCAATTAAATCATGCATGTACAAGGTATATAGTTATCAACTCCTCCCTCCGTTTTTTTTTATTTTTTTTTATTTCAACTTTTTAATCTGTGTTTGGAACTTCTGGATATAAAAATAATAATAAGTACCTTATGTATTTGGAACAGTGTTAAATATGTTTCCAGGCTGATATTTAGTTCAAAAGATGTATGCATGTTTCCTATATCCAAGGTATAACTTTAAGCAGCTCACTCAATACTTTAAAGTATTGATCATTTAATGGTTTTATAAGAAGTTGACACATTACGTTATGATTTAAAGTTGTCTATTATTTTTCTGAAAAAGGAGCCCAGGTTTGTCTAGAATAGTCTTAACAATGTCAATCCTCCTTGGAATATTGCAAATATTTTTGAAGTTAATGTATAACGAAATAAATCAAGTATTCATCGATGCCATTTAAAATCAACCGTGTCCATATATCATGTAAATTTGTTTTAATTCAGTATTTTATTTTCAATATCTTCAATTATCTTGGTTTTTATTCATTAATTTTCTCAATACTCTATTCAATAACGGTTGCATTCTGTTATTACTAGACAGAAATAGCTTTGTTTAGGATCAGCAAATGTGTATTTTGTTTAAGTAAGTATAATATAAACAAAATTGACCAGTAATGGTCTACACAAGCACAGCTTTGTTTTTTATTTACTGATGCGTACACGTGTACTCTAATTTTATCATTATAAGAGGGGTCCAGTCTTATAGATACTTGTTGATTAATGGGTATCTTCTTGAGGATATTGGATAATCGATTATTTAGATACGAAATGGGAATCAAATTTAAAATTCGTTATCAACCACTGTAATATTTAAATATTATTTGTATGATAACCAATATAGTTTTGTGTCATGAAACCAGCTGTGCCAAAATTGATATATATATATATATATATATATATATATATATATATATATATATATTTCTGACACCAAATTGTTGTTGCATGCAATTTGCTTTCTACAGTATGTCTATGTTAGTATTTGTAAGCTTTATTTCAATTATGCATCCGTTTTGCTGCTAGGCTCTAATACTTAAATTTAACGTTCCTTATAACTTATATCCTCTGGTTTGCCAGGACATATGGCTCACGTAAATAACTTTATTTCATTTTTTTTATTATTACGATATTATTTTTATTACTAATGGTTTATTTTATCGATTTTTTTATTTCAAATTGAACATCCATTCTGGAAAATACAAATTCAAACTACAATCACGATTATCTGTTCGCATATTAATATTAATTTTCACCTCTATGTTCATCGTACTGAATATTCTTGAGATACAATTTAACCGATCTCCTAATCTCCTAACCGATACTTACTGAAAACAGAAAGGCAAATAAAACCATTCTTTCAGTTACTGTTTATATGAAATACAGTGATGATTCGAAGATGAAATTGCTACTACTGCGCCACTCAAGAGCCTTAAAATATGAATACAAACGAGATTTATAACAGTATACCTAGGTTTTTTTTTAAAAAAAACGTTTCCCATTCTATTGAAAAAAAAAGAGTTATACCAGTAGTATTCAACTGGTCAGTACGAGGTTCTTATCGATGACAGTGTTATATAACGTGATCATTTAATTTGATCAATCATTTTGAAATTATATTTTAATCTATTTTTATTGGTGTTAATCCCACCGACGTCGAAAATCTAGTTAGATAGTTCTTGTTTTCGTTATATTTTTCAAATTCATCATGCAACGACGTGCGTATAGCGTCTTGTACATTAATCCAAGATTCAAGATTCAAGATTTTATTATGGTAAGGCCTCCAGCCCATACACAAAAATATAAATACACATCATTTGCACATGCAAAGCAACGTATGTATTGTGACAGGTAGTCATATTTATCAACATATTTAAACTATATAACAAAGACACATCCTAAAGACAATACATAATATTATAAGTCATAGTGTAGTAAAACTTTACTTGCCTAAATATTCATTTCTTACATTAGTTGCATGGAAGATAAACATTGCTAATTTCTTAATGACATCTTCATTTTTACATGCTATAAGATTGTAAAATTTTTCAACAGAGGGGTTTTCATAGTAAATAACTGGTATATATATTGAACGAATATTCTTATATAATGAACAAATGCATATAAAATGGTACATTAATCCAGTATAAGGTTCGAGTGCAGCGGGAAGTAGTGTAAACGCCCCTTTCATGTTTCTGTGTGAAAAATATATATGTTACAGAGATATGTACATATTTGACATGATAACCTTTCCATACAAATATGCAATTTAGATAATTTGATAAATAAAAATGGCAAATTGCAAGCTTCTACTAAATAGATCAATATATCAGATTCTGAGGATTTGCTGTGCTCAAACGCTAGCTTCTGCTATAACATAATCACACGAAACACTTTTGCCAACTATAAATGTCTAGATGCTTTTTTTTCAGAATCTAATGACTTACTTACAGAAACCTATTGTTCATACTCATACGGATGACAGTAAGCTTCTGCTTCAATAATTTCTGAGAAAGTACTGTGAGCAAGCGCAATCACCAATTCCAACATCATACCGGCGACCTGTGTGACCATACGCAAGTATCTACTAAGTACCATAAATCACTGTGTTAAACTTCAATCTTTAGCAACTATAGATTCTGAGAAATCATTGTGATCAATTGCACATTTCTATTGATATTTCATTGTGGAAATCCGTAAGTGTCTGCTTCTACAGACTAAGCGAAGTGACTATTAAAACGTTTAGATATAACTGTCACAGTGAACAATCACAACCGTATTTGAGTCTGGCTAGCCAAAAGCTTCTGCTACTATCTGATTCACCACTATTGCAAACCGCAAGCTTCTGCTACAACAGATTTAATTGAGTCAATGTGGCCATTCATGTGTATTCACTGTGGCAAACTACAGGTTTGTGCCATTACAGCCTAGATAAAGCTAGTGTGTCCACCTAACGGAACTGATAAGGCACTGTTATACACTTCAAAACTTCTGATACTAAATATCATGAGCAATCACTGTGGTCAAATACAATCTTCTACTATTACTATATTTGATTAACCACAAGTACCTCAGAATCAGATTCACTATGGCCATTTGCATTCGTATTTATGTTTGTACAACTGCAAACTAATTTGTATCACTGATAACAAACACAAACTGACGTTTTCACTGACTGGGTGGACGAAGAGCTCTACTTTCTGCTTCAACTTAATTTCCTGAATTATTAAACATCTACCACTTCAGAATCTGATTATCGCTGTGCCCATTGCAAGTTTCTTTCCTCTGGAATCCATGGAATCACTGTGCCTAATTGCAAGTTTCTTTCCTCTGGAATCCATGGAATCACTGTGCCTAATTGCAAGTTTCTTTCCTCTGGAATCCATGGAATCACTGTGGTGAGCTGCAAGGTTATGCTTAGTCATAAATTGTGAAGTCTGTTGCCAAACCAATTAATCTACAAATGTGTTGATTTAAAGCTCTGCTACTTCAGTTTCAAAGGAATCTGCGTAGCCAATTGTAAGCTTCTGCTACAAAAGAATACATTATTAACAGAGGTCAGCTGAAGTTATATTTCTTCAAAATCAGTTTATTTCGGGGTTTTTTTATTTATCTGAAATGTTTTTATTACTGTAAAATATTAATTGTCGCTGACACTAAATTACGTTGATTATGTACCTAAGGAAATTTCGTTGGTACATTTATTCGTTGATCTATGTTCTAGAAAACGTCAGGTCTGTTTAAGAGACAAGTTTTCGTGGGGTTGAATATTCGTTGATAAAACCCACCACGAAATCGACGAAAATTAGTGTCCCACGAAAATTAATGATTTTACAGTATTATTTCAGTTGATTGCATGCTAATTTACGAAATAATGTATAAATATAAAATTATTTTAGTGTACCCATAACGACCATTCGCCTCTTCTGTAATTTCATTTATTTCAATAGTGTTATAAATATTTAAACATAAATGTTTTTTAAACAGCCACTGTAATAAAAGGACGGTCTAAAATTATATCAATTCTACACCTGGATAATATGCCGAATGTTTGTAAAACTAATGAAGCATAGTAAAATTTTCACATGAGCTTCTTAGTTATTTTTCTATTATAAGAAAGTGGGTCCAAGCTTACTAGTATAAACACTAAAATATGTAAAAAAATAATTTCTTAATATAGACCGATCTTGAAAAAAAATGTATATATTGTTAGATTCAGGACGATGGTATTTTGATTTATATGCACTATCCGTCTTTTGGTTTTCAGTAGGAACTTATTAGCAATCTTCCAATATTCATTTTTGGTCTTGAGGTGTAAGTGTGCATTCAGTTTTTAAAATCGTCGAAGTTAAGCAAAAGGCCCCTGTTTTAGTGAAAATGTATCTGACGCACGTATTGTTTTAGTGGCACACATATCCCCAAATGAATTTCATAGATCGTTTACTTGTGCACCGGGGATTTCATTTGGTATTAATTAAATTCTACCAGAATAACGGGCCTTGAATATATGAAATATGACATATGTTGATCTCAAAAAGTAATCTTTACAGAATAAAACTCACATGCAAGTTTTATTGTTGCTGATGTTGTTTCTGCGTGTGAGGAAATCACCTTCATCTGCAATGAGCTGGAATAATATGATATGATTTTAATTCAGTAGTATTAAATCGATATTAAATATTAAATTGCAGTCGAAGAAATACAATTTAAGACAAATGCGGGAGTGTGACATTTATCGAGATTGGTAGTTTTTTTTTTTTTTTTTTTTTTTTGCTGTTGTTTTATTTTTTTATTTATGTTTTTTTTTAGGACGGGGGTATTTTTATGTGTTAGTGTGTGTGTGTTTGGCATCTGTTTGAGCACAGACAGTCGATGTTTCTATTGCATAAATGAATGTCAGATATTTTCTCAAAGTTAGTTTTATTAATGGACACCTGGGGCCTGAAAAATGAATATATTATTTAGAGTCAATGTTAACCTTAACGAATAATTTATTATTTCACAGAAATTATATCATAATATATAATGCTTTAAGCAGCTGTATATATGTAATGTGTACCTCATAAAGTGATATCCATTAATATTTTGAACAATACAAGCGTAGCGGTCTAATAACTTTAAACAATTGCTATCTACAGCATTGGGCACAAGAAGATTTCTCATCGGTTTAATCGATTCTTTCAGTTGATTCCAGAAATAAAGCTGTATGTAACAGTGTAAGCATATTAAATAAATATCTGTCCATGAATTCTGATTCTGAAAAGCATACGGAAGAATAATTATTCAGAAAAAGAAAACCGATTCAGAGGTCAAAGAAAATTTCTCGAACAACGTAGAATATCTTCTTTTCCCAGTGTCCAACATTTCCCAACTTGCCGAAAATTATTCAACGCGATATATTAAAACTGAACTGTGGAAGACGAAAAATTATACTATGTATTTTACATGATTTCGGCATCGGGTCAATTTTATCATGTGGTAAAATTATCGATACATTCAAAAGTTAAGAAAACATTTATATACACAGTGCAAACAAAATAGGGAACAAACACCAACCAAATGAATTCTGGTTTATATAGGAATATAATATTTACCCGACAGTTTATAGTTTCAAACCATTAGATTGTTAAAAAAAACTGTATATGACACAAATACTCCCACTAGCACGTATCTTAAATTGTTTAAGTCCAAGGGCAGCAATGTTAATACAAAAATTTATCGAATGTGCACAGCCGTCAAACATGGTAAAACTCCATTCCAAAAACAGCTCAATGTCTGCAGGCATGTACGGAAGACTTCCATTATTAAGAATATTTTCTAAGCCCAAAGCTCGGTAATCTGTCAAACTGAACGAAGGTGAGACCAATGTCAACACAATCTGTAAACAAAACAGCTCAATATTTTAATTAGGTAGAAGTACGACATGATGTTTTGAAAGGAATTATGGAATACAAGTGTAACACGATAAAACCCATCTGAAACAAACAGATATATATATATACAGGTTGAAGGTTTCCGATATATTTAAGTACATGACCAAGTTGATATAGATATTACCTTTATAGCTAACACTATTTGTTCATCACTGATATATAAGGGTATTTTACCAGAGAAAATCGTCACTACGTATCTGAGTATAGCGCTAAGAATGATTGGTGGTATTCGAGCCGGGCATTTGATGTGCAACTAATTGTCTACGAAGATTACGCGTGTAGAGATTTTGTCAAATCAACTCTCGAACTTGCATAGTTCCATGCTCCTGGTACCCTAATCAATGTCAATACATTATGGATGTATTTACAATAGTGAATAGTTTGTTAGTTCTAGGGCACTATGTAAACAACAGAGTTACACACAAAATGATTCATATTTAAGTTCTAAGACTAATTACGTTACCCCAAGAATAATAACAACAACATGTTTTTGCTTGGGTTTAATGCTCTACCTACAGTATTCAAAATGTTATCTTAACTTCTTATATATAATATATATCTTGCTGTCTCACTGCGATGTTAAGCCATTGGCAGTGCTGGAATGTCTGAGTACTAAATAATTATTACCGTGAATATTTGTATAAACGTATTTTTGATGTCATGTTAGCGAAAGGGTCTTAAAACAAACACAAAACCATATCAATAAATTGCTTCACGTTTGTGACGGTCATGAAACATATTTCCCTAATTCTCAAGTTGAAACATACTGTTTCAGACGAATGATTCCTATTTAGTAAATATGCAAATATATATACTATCAAATAAGAGAACTTAAAATCTTTAAAATTAAAGGTGATATATGTCTAAATGTTAAGATCAAAGACCCATATTTCTTACCCGTATACGTTCCGTCGTCGCTGTCATTTGTCACTCTAAGTACCAAACATCCCCTAGTTCTCCCGTATAGATCATGACAATTGCTCCTTGTCAGCGACGATAGTGTTGTCTAATTATATTTTTCTGTTTAAGTCGTAACCTTGTCAGCGTCAAGATCAAAATAGACTTTTATGTTTTCTCCCTTACTTAAGTTAATTTAATATTCTTGCCTCGCAATATAGTTGAAGCCCTAACTTATATTAGCACATTAAAATTCACCATAAAAGTTAAGCAGCCTTGCCCTAAAAGCAATATGATATTTAGTATCCTAGAGTATCCAGTTCTCGACAGCATAAGACATTATTGCAAGAAAATTGAACAAAACGACCCCTCACTTTTATATTTAATATATCATCAAATGCATTAATATCTTTCCTTTATATGTAATTGATTTTCAATGGTAATCAAAAACAAACTTAAAAAAAACTGTCAAAATCCAATAACATTCATAACAATTATTTCCAAAATGGCGTCTGGTGTTCTCGACAATGAACTGAAAATGAGTCTGCCATGAGTATGGTGCACATATATATATAGACACAATCTATAAATAACAGTTGCATTGAAGTTCTGTGTTCTTAATCACAGAACAGATTGGTTTGTAAAATACAAGATGATCCAAATGGGAACAAGAAACACTATCACTCTGAAAGTGTTCATGTTATTATAGGGTGCCCTCCGAGTTTTGTAACTGGGGGTACAACTTTGTTTCCTTTCAACCAGAGAGTCCTTACAGTTTTGGAGGTATATGGCAAATTTTGGGTGTAAAAACCCTATCAAAGGTTAAATGTGCATGCTGTATTACAATTATCAAGTATAAAGTTTACTATCATATTGATAACAGCTATGTCTCTAAATGACTTCTGTACATAGTATTGTTGAGAAGTGTATTCATAATCAAACCTACACTATTTTAAGAACAGATGTTGGTCTATTTAAATCATTGATCGTATACTTGCTGAATATTATCGGTAGATTCAACAAGTGGTTTAAAAAATCATAAAAAGAAGCATTAATGAAAATGGTAGAAAATCGTTACTTCTTTGTTAAATGAATATTTTAACCTGTTTCCCAAACATTTTCAATAAAAAGAAGGTTAAGAAACAAGGATCAGTTAATGTTGTTTATTGTCGATGGTTTCTCTGTAAAATTACGTCACACTTGACTTCAAATATTGCACTAGTGTAAATAGCCAGAGAATGCCAATATGGCGAGAACTCAATACTTGAGAGTAAATGCATATTTATACATTATGTAGCTTGTATTAGCATTGAATGACCAAGTCGACATTTCATGTAGCATCTTATTTTCATATTTACATAAAATACTTTGCTTTTATGACTTATTTTTTTAGAAATGTAACAAAAATTTAAACAAAAAGCGCATTTTCCAGGAAAAGGTATACAGTAAAAACTTAAATGAGATTATCTGAATTTCAGAACCATTATTACATGCCCTTTTTCATTAGTTAGTTTAACCGTTTACGAATTGCAAACCCAGATCAAAAACTGTTTGATCAAGTTCTTAATATAGTAGCTCAGATTTTATAGTCTTCACAACAAAGACAAAATTATTGTTTTGACTACTATATTAATCTAAGTCATTTGAAATCCAGTAAGTGATAAAGTAGAATTTCAAAATCATGTATAAGGCTCGTTTTCATTTATCGATATTTTCGTAAATACTGTTGAACGATTTATACTCGCCTTTCTCCAGAGCTTGATGGCATAATTCAAAACCAAAGTGTGAGCCGAGAGTATCCGACGATGAACATACGCGTGCTACATTTAGATATGATAATTTGTGATATCCTAAGATTTACAGTACATATTACATATCGAAATGGTCAAGTGGTAGTTGGACGTTGGATCTGAAGGTTGAGGGTTCGAACCTGGTTGGTGCAAAAATCTTTTATGACCTTCCAAAACACGAAGTATTGGTTCAACTCATAACCATCGGAAGGGATTTGTATGAGTTGTAAAAACGAGTTTCCAAATTAAAGAAACATGTTTTAACTAAGCATATACCATTTTCAAATTGACCACTTAACAATTATACCCGAGAGTTAAGTAAGTTCATATTCAGGTTAATGTTTGAACGCTCTGATAACAAAACATTGATGTACATGATAGTTAACTAGCTAACTATTAACACTAGCTATCAAAATATTACATTTACAACTGGAGTACCAATATAATTCATTTAATAATGTTTTAACAATATTATATTTACTTTTCTATTACTTGATAACTGTCGCAAACAAGAAAACATTAACAAATCAATCTAAGATTGTAGGCTGTCAATTTATTCGATTCATACGGATATTTTTATACGGATACACAATATATTTTCTCATTACCACTCAGCAGAACCTAGACGCACGCAGATGCTAAACATAAGAGCAAAACAGTGGCCTTTCTGTATGCATATAACGCACTATATAGAGGTTTTATTTACTTCGGACACATAATAACACATCGTCGAATACCCCCGGCTGACTTAATCCGTTTCAAAATATGATTTCATGCCATGGGGAAATAGGCAAGCAAACCGTCGTTATATAGAAGTTATTAATTATATTATCGACCAATGAAAACGGGACTTATAAATGCAACACTCTTTGGCGCGGAGGCTTAAAAGTCATGTAAGCATATTTTTTTTTAATGACTGCGTTCGGCAGCTGAATAAACGGCCTTTAAAGACGCGATGCGTTCAATGGAATTGCGTATTTTGACACACCCTAAAACTACCAATTGTAATATTGTAAAACTACCAATTGTAATCAGCTGTAATATCCCACGGCCTACAGATGATCTATCAACCGGCCATGGGTATTCGTCGATGAAAATAACAAAGCAAACGTATTGTATATTTATGTTTTTGTATGGGTAAGCCATCTTTTTCTTTCTTCTTTTCAGAGTAATTTCATTCATTTCAATAGTGTGATAAATATTTAAACATTAATGTTTTTTAAACAGCCACTGTAATAAAAGGACGGTCTAAAATTATATCAATTCTACACCTGGATAATATGCCGAATGTTTGAAACTAATGAAGCATAGTAAAATTTTCACATGAGCTTCTTAGTTATTTTTCTATTATAAGAAAGAGGGTCCAAGCTTACTGGTATAAACACTAAAATATGTAAAAAAAACAAACTTAATATAGACCGATCTTGAAATAAAATGTATATATTGTTAGATTCAGGACGATGGTATTTTGATTTACATGCACTACCCGTCTTTTGGTTTTCAGTAGGTACTTATTAGCAATCTTCCAATATTATTCATTTTTGGTCTTGAGGTGTAAGTGTGCATTCAGTTTTTAAAATCGTCGAAGTTAAGCAAAAGGCCCCTGTTTTAGTGAAAATGTATCTGACGCACGTATTGTTTTAGTGGCACACATATCCCCAAATGAATTTCATAGATCGTTTACTTGTGCACCGGGGATTTCATTTGGTATTAATTAAATTCTACCAGAGTAACGGGCCTTGAATATATGAAATATGACATATGTTGATCTCAAAAAGTATTCTTTACAGAATAAAACTCACATGCAAGTTTTATTGTTGCTGATGTTGTTTCTGCGTGTGAGGAAATCACCTTCATCTGCAATGAGCTGGAATAATATGATATGATTTTAATTCAGTAGTATTAAATCGATATTAAATATTAAATTGCAGTCGAAGAAATACAATTTAAGACAAATGCGGGAGTGTGACATTTATCGGGATTGGTAGTTTATTTTTTTTTATTTTTTTTTTTGTTGTTGTTTTATTTTTTATTTATGTTATTTTAGGACGGGGGTATTTTTATGTGTTAGTGTCTTTGTGTTTGGCATCAGTTTGAGCACAGACAGTCGATGTTTCTATTGCATAAATAAATGTCAGATATTTTCCCAAAGTTAGTTTTATTAATGGTCACCTGGGGCCTGAAAAATGAATATATTATTTAGAGTCAATGTTAACATCATTATGACTTAACGAATAATTTATTCATTTCACAGAAATTATCATCATAATATATAATGCTTTAAGCAGCTGTATATAATGTATATGTGTACCTCATAAAGTGATATCCATTAATATTTTGAACAATACAAGCGTAGCGGTCTAATAACTTTAAACAATTGCTATCTATTGTTTTACAGTATTGGGCACAAGAAGATTTCTCATCGGTTTAATCGATTCTTTCAGTTGATTCCAGAAATAAAGCTGTATGTAACAGTGTAAGCATATTAAATAAATATCTGTCCATGAATTCTGATTCTGAAAAGCATACGGAAGAATAATTATTCAGAAAAAGAAAACCGATTCAGAGGTCAAAGAAAATTTCTCGAACAACGTAGAATATCTTCTTTTCCCAGTGTCCAACATTTCCCAACTTGCCGAAAATTATTCAACGCGATATATTAAAACTGAACTGTGGAAGACGAAAAATTATACTATGTATTTTACATGATTTCGGCATCGGGTCAATTTTATCATGTGGTAAAATTATCGATACATTCAAAAGTTAAGAAAACATTTATATACACAGTGCAAACAAAATAGGGAACAAACACCAACCAAATGAATTCTGGTTTATATAGGAATATAATATTTACCCGACAGTTTATAGTTTCAAACCATTAGATTGTTAAAAAAAACTGTATATGACACAAATACTCCCACTAGCACGTATCTTAAATTGTTTAAGTCCAAGGGCAGCAATGTTAATACAAAAATTTATCGAATGTGCACAGCCGTCAAACATGGTAAAACTCCATTCCAAAAACAGCTCAATGTCTGCAGGCATGTACGGAAGACTTCCATTATTAAGAATATTTTCTAAGCCCAAAGCTCGGTAATCTGTCAAACTGAACGAAGGTGAGACCAATGTCAACACAATCTGTAAACAAAACAGCTCAATATTTTAATTAGGTAGAAGTACGACATGATGTTTTGAAAGGAATTATGGAATACAAGTGTAACACGATAAAACCCAGCCACAACCTATCAGGGACATATATTCGTTGAATAAAAGCGTAAAAATGAAATTATTCAAGTTGAATCCAGGCTTGAAGTCCACTAACAATACTTAGCGTTCGATAATACTTAAATCCTTAATTTTGATAGATTACTGTTTCCGATATATTTAAGTACATGACCAAGTTGATATAGATTATTACCTTTATAGCTAACACTATTTGTTCATCACTGATATATAAGGGTATTTTACCAGAGAAAATCGTCACTACGTATCTGAGTATAGCGCTAAGAATGATTGGTGGTATTCGAGCCGGGCATTTGATGTGCAACTAATTGTCTACGAAGATTACGCGTGTAGAGATTTTGTCAAATCAACTCTCGAACTTGCATAGTTCCATGCTCCTGGTACCCTAATCAATGTCAATACATTATGGATGTATTTACAATAGTGAATAGTTTGTTAGTTCTAGGGCACTATGTAAACAACAGAGTTACACACAAAATGATTCATATTTAAGTTCTAAGACTAATTACGTTACCCCAAGAATAATAACAACAACATGTTTTTGCTTGGGTTTAATGCTCTACCTACAGTATTCAAAATGTTATCTTAACTTCTTATATATATATATATCTTGCTGTCTCACTGCGATGTTAAGCCATTGGCAGTGCTGGAATGTCTGAGTACTAAATAATTATTACCGTGAATATTTGTATAAACGTATTTTTGATGTCATGTTAGCGAAAGGGTCTTAAAACAAACACAAAACCATATCAATAAATTGCTTCACGTTTGTGACGGTCATGAAACATATTTCCCTAATTCTCAAGTTGAAACATACTGTTTCAGACGAATGATTCCTATTTAGTAAATATGCAAATATATATACTATCAAATAAGAGAACTTAAAATCTTTAAAATTAAAGGTGATATATGTCTAAATGTTAAGATCAAAGACCCATATTTCTTACCCGTATACGTTCCGTCGTCGCTGTCATTTGTCACTCTAAGTACCAAACATCCCCTAGTTCTCCCGTATAGATCATGACAATTGCTCCTTGTCAGCGACGATAGTGTTGTCTAATTATATTTTTCTGTTTAAGTCGTAACCTTGTCAGCGTCAAGATCAAAATAGACTTTTATGTTTTCTCCCTTACTTAAGTTAATTTAATATTCTTGCCTCGCAATATAGTTGAAGCCCTAACTTATATTAGCACATTAAAATTCACCATAAAAGTTAAGCAGCCTTGCCCTAAAAGCAATATGATATTTAGTATCCTAGAGTATCCAGTTCTCGACAGCATAAGACATTATTGCAAGAAAATTGAACAAAACGACCCCTCACTTTTATATTTAATATATCATCAAATGCATTAATATCTTTCCTTTATATGTAATTGATTTTCAATGGTAATCAAAAACAAACTTAAAAAAAACTGTCAAAATCCAATAACATTCATAACAATTATTTCCAAAATGGCGTCTGGTGTTCTCGACAATGAACTGAAAATGAGTCTGCCATGAGTATGGTGCACATATATATAGACACAATCTATAAATAACAGTTGCATTGAAGTTCTGTGTTCTTAATCACAGAACAGATTGGTTTGTAAAATACAAGATGATCCAAATGGGAACAAGAAACACTATCACTCTGAAAGTGTTCATGTTATTATAGGGTGCCCTCCGAGTTTTGTAACTGGGGGTACAACTTTGTTTCCTTTCAACCAGAGAGTCCTTACAGTTTTGGAGGTATATGGCAAATTTTGGGTGTAAAAACCCTATCAAAGGTTAAATGTGCATGCTGTATTACAATTATCAAGTATAAAGTTTACTATCATATTGATAACAGCTATGTCTCTAAATGACTTCTGTACATAGTATTGTTGAGAAGTGTATTCATAATCAAACCTACACTATTTTAAGAACAGATGTTGGTCTATTTAAATCATTGATCGTATACTTGCTGAATATTATCGGTAGATTCAACAAGTGGTTTAAAAAATCATAAAAAGAAGCATTAATGAAAATGGTAGAAAATCGTTACTTCTTTGTTAAATGAATATTTTAACCTGTTTCCCAAACATTTTCAATAAAAAGAAGGTTAAGAAACAAGGATCAGTTAATGTTGTTTATTGTCGATGGTTTCTCTATAAAATTACGTCACACTTGACTTCAAATATTGCACTAGTGTAAATAGCCAGAGAATCCAAATTAAATGCATATTTATACATTTGTAGCTTGTATTAGTTGAATGGCCAATCGACATTTCATGTAGCATCTTATTTTCATATTTACATAAAATACTTTGCTTTTATGACTTATTTTTTTAGAAATGTAACAAAAATTTAAACAAAAAGCGCATTTTCCAGGAAAAGGTATACAGTAAAAACTTAAATGAGATTATCTGAATTTCAGAACCATTATTACATGCCCTTTTTCATTAGTTAGTTTAACCGTTTACGAATTGCAAACCCAGATCAAAAACTGTTTGATCAAGTTCTTAATATAGTAGCTCAGATTTTATAGTCTTCACAACAAAGACAAAATTATTGTTTTGACTACTATATTAATCTAAGTCATTTGAAATCCAGTAAGTGATAAAGCAGAATTTCAAAATCATGTATAAGGCTCGTTTTCATTTATCGATATTTTCGTAAATACTGTTGAACGATTTATACTCGCCTTTCTCCAGAGCTTGATGGCATAATTCAAAACCAAAGTGTGAGCCGAGAGTATCCGACGATGAACATACGCGTGCTACATTTAGATATGATAATTTGTGATATCCTAAGATTTACAGTACATATTACATATCGAAATGGTCAAGTGGTAGTTGGACGTTGGATCTGAAGGTTGAGGGTTCGAACCTGGTTGGTGCAAAAATCTTTTATGACCTTCCAAAACACGAAGTATTGGTTCAACTCATAACCATCGGAAGGGATTTGTATGAGTTGTAAAAACGAGTTTCCAAATTAAAGAAACATGTTTTAACTAAGCATATACCATTTTCAAATTGACCACTTAACAATTATACCCGAGAGTTAAGTAAGTTCATATTCAGGTTAATGTTTGAACGCTCTGATAACAAAATTACTAGCTAACTATTAACACTAGCTATCAAAATATTACATTTACAACTGGAGTACCAATATAATTCATTTAATAATGTTTTAACAATATTATATTTACTTTTCTATTACTTGATAACTGTCGCAAACAAGAAAACATTAACAAATCAATCTAAGATTGTAGGCTGTCAATTTATTCGATTCATACGGATATTTTTATACGGATACACAATATATTTTCTCATTACCACTCAGCAGAACCTAGACGCACGCAGATGCTAAACATAAGAGCAAAACAGTGGCCTTTCTGTATGCATATAACGCACTATATAGAGGTTTTATTTACTTCGGACACATAATAACACATCGTCGAATACCCCCGGCTGACTTAATCCGTTTCAAAATATGATTTCATGCCATGGGGAAATAGGCAAGCAAACCGTCGTTATATAGAAGTTATTAATTATATTATCGACCAATGAAAACGGGACTTATAAATGCAACACTCTTTGGCGCGGAGGCTTAAAAGTCATGTAAGCATATTTTTTTTTTAATGACTGCGTTCGGCAGCTGAATAAACGGCCTTTAAAGACGCGATGCGTTCAATGGAATTGCGTATTTTGACACACCCTAAAACTACCAATTGTAATATTGTAAAACTACCAATTGTAATCAGCTGTAATATCCCACGGCCTACAGATGATCTATCAACCGGCCATGGGTATTCGTCGATGAAAATAACAAAGCAAACGTATTGTATATTTATGTTTTTATATGGGTAAGCCATCTTTTTCTTTCTTTTTTTTTCAGAGTAATTTCATTCATTTCAATAGTGTGATAAATATTTAAACATTAATGTTTTTTAAACAGCCACTGTAATAAAAGGACGGTCTAAAATTATATCAATTCTACACCTGGATAATATGCCGAATGTTTGAAACTAATGAAGCATAGTAAAATTTTCACATGAGCTTCTTAGTTATTTTTCTATTATAAGAAAGAGGGTCCAAGCTTACTGGTATAAACACTAAAATATGTAAAAAAACCAAACTTAATATAGACCGATCTTGAAATAAAATGTATATATTGTTAGATTCAGGACGATGGTATTTTGATTTACATGCACTACCCGTCTTTTGGTTTTCAGTAGGTACTTATTAGCAATCTTCCAATATTATTCATTTTTGGTCTTGAGGTGTAAGTGTGCATTCAGTTTTTAAAATCGTCGAAGTTAAGCAAAAGGCCCCTGTTTTAGTGAAAATGTATCTGACGCACGTATTGTTTTAGTGGCACACATATCCCCAAATGAATTTCATAGATCGTTTACTTGTGCACCGGGGATTTCATTTGGTATTAATTAAATTCTACCAGAGTAACGGGCCTTGAATATATGAAATATGACATATGTTGATCTCAAAAAGTATTCTTTACAGAATAAAACTCACATGCAAGTTTTATTGTTGCTGATGTTGTTTCTGCGTGTGAGGAAATCACCTTCATCTGCAATGAGCTGGAATAATATGATATGATTTTAATTCAGTAGTATTAAATCGATATTAAATATTAAATTGCAGTCGAAGAAATACAATTTAAGACAAATGCGGGAGTGTGACATTTATCGGGATTGGTAGTTTATTTTTTTTATTTTTTTTTTGTTGTTGTTTTATTTTTTATTTATGTTATTTTAGGACGGGGGTATTTTTATGTGTTAGTGTCTTTGTGTTTGGCATCAGTTTGAGCACAGACAGTCGATTTTCTATTGCATAAATAAATGTCAGATATTTTCCCAAAGTTAGTTTTATTAATGGTCACCTGGGGCCTGAAAAATGAATATATTATTTAGAGTCAATGTTAACATCATTATGACTTAACGAATAATTTATTCATTTCACAGAAATTATATCATAATATATAATGCTTTAAGCAGCTGTATATAATGTAATGTGTACCTCATAAAGTGATATCCATTAATATTTTGAACAATTCAAGCGTAGCGGTCTAATAACTTTAAACAATTGCTATCTATTGTTTTACAGTATTGGGCACAAGAAGATTTCTCATCGGTTTAATCGATTCTTTCAGTTGATTCCAGAAATAAAGCTGTATGTAACAGTGTAAGCATATTAAATAAATATCTGTCCATGAATTCTGATTCTGAAAAGCATACGGAAGAATAATTATTCAGAAAAAGAAAACCGATTCAGAGGTCAAAGAAAATTTCTCGAACAACGTAGAATATCTTCTTTTCCCAGTGTCCAACATTTCCCAACTTGCCGAAAATTATTCAACGCGATATATTAAAACTGAACTGTGGAAGACGAAAAATTATACTATGTATTTTACATGATTTCGGCATCGGGTCAATTTTATCATGTGGTAAAATTATCGATACATTCAAAAGTTAAGAAAACATTTATATACACAGTGCAAACAAAATAGGGAACAAACACCAACCAAATGAATTCTGGTTTATATAGGAATATAATATTTACCCGACAGTTTATAGTTTCAAACCATTAGATTGTTAAAAAAAACTGTATATGACACAAATACTCCCACTAGCACGTATCTTAAATTGTTTAAGTCCAAGGGCAGCAATGTTAATACAAAAATTTATCGAATGTGCACAGCCGTCAAACATGGTAAAACTCCATTCCAAAAACAGCTCAATGTCTGCAGGCATGTACGGAAGACTTCCATTATTAAGAATATTTTCTAAGCCCAAAGCTCGGTAATCTGTCAAACTGAACGAAGGTGAGACCAATGTCAACACAATCTGTAAACAAAACAGCTCAATATTTTAATTAGGTAGAAGTACGACATGATGTTTTGAAAGGAATTATGGAATACAAGTGTAACACGATAAAACCCAGCCACAACCTATCAGGGACATATATTCGTTGAATAAAAGCGTAAAAATGAAATTATTCAAGTTGAATCCAGGCTTGAAGTCCACTAACAATACTTAGCGTTCGATAATACTTAAATCCTTAATTTTGATAGATTACTGTTTCCGATATATTTAAGTACATGACCAAGTTGATATAGATTATTACCTTTATAATTAACACTATTTGTTCATCACTGATATATAAGGGTATTTTACCAGAGAAAATCGTCACTACGTATCTGAGTATAGCGCTAAGAATGATTGGTGGTATTCGAGCCGGGCATTTGATGTGCAACTAATTGTCTACGAAGATTACGCGTGTAGAGATTTTGTCAAATCAACTCTCGAACTTGCATAGTTCCATGCTCCTGGTACCCTAATCAATGTCAATACATTATGGATGTATTTACAATAGTGAATAGTTTGTTAGTTCTAGGGCACTATGTAAACAACAGAGTTACACACAAAATGATTCATATTTAAGTTCTAAGACTAATTACGTTACCCCAAGAATAATAACAACAACATGTTTTTGCTTGGGTTTAATGCTCTACCTACAGTATTCAAAATGTTATCTTAACTTCTTATATATATATATATCTTGCTGTCTCACTGCGATGTTAAGCCATTGGCAGTGCTGGAATGTCTGAGTACTAAATAATTATTACCGTGAATATTTGTATAAACGTATTTTTGATGTCATGTTAGCGAAAGGGTCTTAAAACAAACACAAAACCATATCAATAAATTGCTTCACGTTTGTGACGGTCATGAAACATATTTCCCTAATTCTCAAGTTGAAACATACTGTTTCAGACGAATGATTCCTATTTAGTAAATATGCAAATATATATACTATCAAATAAGAGAACTTAAAATCTTTAAAATTAAAGGTGATATATGTCTAAATGTTAAGATCAAAGACCCATATTTCTTACCCGTATACGTTCCGTCGTCGCTGTCATTTGTCACTCTAAGTACCAAACATCCCCTAGTTCTCCCGTATAGATCATGACAATTGCTCCTTGTCAGCGACGATAGTGTTGTCTAATTATATTTTTCTGTTTAAGTCGTAACCTTGTCAGCGTCAAGATCAAAATAGACTTTTATGTTTTCTCCCTTACTTAAGTTAATTTAATATTCTTGCCTCGCAATATAGTTGAAGCCCTAACTTATATTAGCACATTAAAATTCACCATAAAAGTTAAGCAGCCTTGCCCTAAAAGCAATATGATATTTAGTATCCTAGAGTATCCAGTTCTCGACAGCATAAGACATTATTGCAAGAAAATTGAACAAAACGACCCCTCACTTTTATATTTAATATATCATCAAATGCATTAATATCTTTCCTTTATATGTAATTGATTTTCAATGGTAATCAAAAACAAACTTAAAAAAAACTGTCAAAATCCAATAACATTCATAACAATTATTTCCAAAATGGCGTCTGGTGTTCTCGACAATGAACTGAAAATGAGTCTGCCATGAGTATGGTGCACATATATATAGACACAATCTATAAATAACAGTTGCATTGAAGTTCTGTGTTCTTAATCACAGAACAGATTGGTTTGTAAAATACAAGATGATCCAAATGGGAACAAGAAACACTATCACTCTGAAAGTGTTCATGTTATTTATAGGGTGCCCTCCGAGTTTTGTAACTGGGGGTACAACTTTGTTTCCTTTCAACCAGAGAGTCCTTACAGTTTTGGAGGTATATGGCAAATTTTGGGTGTAAAAACCCTATCAAAGGTTAAATGTGCATGCTGTATTACAATTATCAAGTATAAAGTTTACTATCATATTGATAACAGCTATGCTCTAAATGACTTCTGTACATAGTATTGTTGAGAAGTGTATTCATAATCAAACCTACACTATTTTAAGAACAGATGTTGGTCTATTTAAATCATTGATCGTATACTTGCTGAATATTATCGGTAGATTCAACAAGTGGTTTAAAAAATCATAAAAAGAAGCATTAATGAAAATGGTAGAAAATTTTTTTTTTAACCTTCCCAAACATTTTCAATAAAAAGAAGGTTAAGAAACAAGGATCAGTTAATGTTGTTTATTGTCGATGGTTTCTCTGTAAAATTACGTCACACTTGACTTCAAATATTGCACTAGTGTAAATAGCCAGAGAATGCCAATATGGCGAGAACTCAATACTTGAGAATAAATGCATATTTATACATTGTGTAGCTTGTATTAGTCGACATTTCATGTAGCATCTTATTTTCATATTTACATAAAATACTTTGCTTTTATGACTTATTTTTTTAGAAATGTAACAAAAATTTAAACAAAAAGCGCATTTTCCAGGAAAAGGTATACAGTAAAAACTTAAATGAGATTATCTGAATTTCAGAACCATTATTACATGCCTTTTTTCATTAGTTAGTTTAACCGTTTACGAATTGCAAACCCAGATCAAAAACTGTTTGATCAAGTTCTTAATATAGTAGCTCAGATTTTATAGTCTTCACAACAAAGACAAAATTATTTTTTTGACTAATATATTAATCTAAGTCATTTGAAATCCAGTAAGTGATAAAGTAGAATTTCAAAATCATATATAAGGCTCGTTTTCATTTATCGATATTTTCGTAAATACTGTTGAACGATTTATACTCGCCTTTCTCCAGAGCTTGATGGCATAATTCAAAACCAAAGTGTGAGCCGAGAGTATCCGACGATGAACATACGCGTGCTACATTTAGATATGATAATTTGTGATATCCTAAGATTTACAGTACATATTACATATCGAAATGGTCAAGTGGTAGTTGGACGTTGGATCTGAAGGTTGAGGGTTCGAACTTGGTTGGTGCAAAAATCTTTTATGACCTTCCAAAACACGAAGTATTGGTTCAACTCAAAACCATCGGAGGGGATTTGTATGAGTTGTAAAAACGAGTTTCCAAATTAAAGAAACATGTTTTAACTAAGCATATACCATTTTCAAATTGACCACTTAACAATTATACCCGAGAGTTAAGTAAGTTCATATTCAGGTTAATGTTTGAACGCTCTGATAACAAAACATTGATGTACATGATAGTTAACTAGCTAACTATTAACACTAGCTATCAAAATATTACATTTACAACTGGAGTACCAATATAATTCATTTAATAATGTTTTAACAATATTATATTTACTTTTCTATTACTTGATAACTGTCGCAAACAAGAAAACATTAACAAATCAATCTAAGATTGTAGGCTGTCAATTTATTCGATTCATACGGATATTTTTATACGGATACACAATATATTTTCTCATTACCACTCAGCAGAACCTAGACGCACGCAGATGCTAAACATAAGAGCAAAACAGTGGCCTTTCTGTATGCATATAACGCACTATATAGAGGTTTTATTTACTTCGGACACATAATAACACATCGTCGAATACCCCCGGCTGACTTAATCCGTTTCAAAATATGATTTCATGCCATGGGGAAATAGGCAAGCAAACCGTCGTTATATAGAAGTTATTAATTATATTATCGACCAATGAAAACGGGACTTATAAATGCAACACTCTTTGGCGCGGAGGCTTAAAAGTCATGTAAGCATATTTTTTTTTAATGACTGCGTTCGGCAGCTGAATAAACGGCCTTTAAAGACGCGATGCGTTCAATGGAATTGCGTATTTTGACACACCCTAAAACTACCAATTGTAATATTGTAAAACTACCAATTGTAATCAGCTGTAATATCCCACGGCCTACAGATGATCTATCAACCGGCCATGGGTATTCGTCGATGAAAATAACAAAGCAAACGTATTGTATATTTATGTTTTTATATGGGTAAGCCATCTTTTTCTTTCTTTTTTTTTTCAGAGTAATTTCATTCATTTCAATAGTGTGATAAATATTTAAACATTAATGTTTTTTAAACAGCCACTGTAATAAAGGACGGTCTAAAATTATATCAATTCTACACCTGGATAATATGCCGAATGTTTGAAACTAATGAAGCATAGTAAAATTTTCACATGAGCTTCTTAGTTATTTTTCTATTATAAGAAAGAGGGTCCAAGCTTACTGGTATAAACACTAAAATATGTAAAAAAACCAAACTTAATATAGACCGATCTTGAAATAAAATGTATATATTGTTAGATTCAGGACGATGGTATTTTGATTTACATGCACTACCCGTCTTTTGGTTTTCAGTAGGTACTTATTAGCAATCTTCCAATATTATTCATTTTTGGTCTTGAGGTGTAAGTGTGCATTCAGTTTTTAAAATCGTCGAAGTTAAGCAAAAGGCCCCTGTTTTAGTGAAAATGTATCTGACGCACGTATTGTTTTAGTGGCACACATATCCCCAAATGAATTTCATAGATCGTTTACTTGTGCACCGGGGATTTCATTTGGTATTAATTAAATTCTACCAGAGTAACGGGCCTTGAATATATGAAATATGACATATGTTGATCTCAAAAAGTATTCTTTACAGAATAAAACTCACATGCAAGTTTTATTGTTGCTGATGTTGTTTCTGCGTGTGAGGAAATCACCTTCATCTGCAATGAGCTGGAATAATATATGATTTTAATTCAGTAGTATTAAATCGATATTAAATATTAAATTGCAGTCGAAGAAATACAATTTAAGACAAATGCGGGAGTGTGACATTTATCGGGATTGGTAGTTTATTTTTTTTATTTTGTTTTTGTTGTTGTTTTATTTTTTATTTATGTTATTTTAGGACGGGGGTATTTTTATGTGTTAGTGTCTTTGTGTTTGGCATCAGTTTGAGCACAGACAGTCGATGTTTCTATTGCATAAATAAATGTCAGATATTTTCCCAAAGTTAGTTTTATTAATGGTCACCTGGGGCCTGAAAAATGAATATATTATTTAGAGTCAATGTTAACATCATTATGACTTAACGAATAATTTATTCATTTCACAGAAATTATCATCATAATATATAATGCTTTAAGCAGCTGTATATAATGTATATGTGTACCTCATAAAGTGATATCCATTAATATTTTGAACAATACAAGCGTAGCGGTCTAATAACTTTAAACAATTGCTATCTATTGTTTTACAGTATTGGGCACAAGAAGATTTCTCATCGGTTTAATCGATTCTTTCAGTTGATTCCAGAAATAAAGCTGTATGTAACAGTGTAAGCATATTAAATAAATATCTGTCCATGAATTCTGATTCTGAAAAGCATACGGAAGAATAATTATTCAGAAAAAGAAAACCGATTCAGAGGTCAAAGAAAATTTCTCGAACAACGTAGAATATCTTCTTTTCCCAGTGTCCAACATTTCCCAACTTGCCGAAAATTATTCAACGCGATATATTAAAACTGAACTGTGGAAGACGAAAAATTATACTATGTATTTTACATGATTTCGGCATCGGGTCAATTTTATCATGTGGTAAAATTATCGATACATTCAAAAGTTAAGAAAACATTTATATACACAGTGCAAACAAAATAGGGAACAAACACCAACCAAATGAATTCTGGTTTATATAGGAATATAATATTTACCCGACAGTTTATAGTTTCAAACCATTAGATTGTTAAAAAAAACTGTATATGACACAAATACTCCCACTAGCACGTATCTTAAATTGTTTAAGTCCAAGGGCAGCAATGTTAATACAAAAATTTATCGAATGTGCACAGCCGTCAAACATGGTAAAACTCCATTCCAAAAACAGCTCAATGTCTGCAGGCATGTACGGAAGACTTCCATTATTAAGAATATTTTCTAAGCCCAAAGCTCGGTAATCTGTCAAACTGAACGATGGTGAGACCAATGTCAACACAATCTGTAAACAAAACAGCTCAATATTTTAATTAGGTAGAAGTACGACATGATGTTTTGAAAGGAATTATGGAATACAAGTGTAACACGATAAAACCCAGCCACAACCTATCAGGGACATATATTCGTTGAATAAAAGCGTAAAAATGAAATTATTCAAGTTGAATCCAGGCTTGAAGTCCACTAACAATACTTAGCGTTCGATAATACTTAAATCCTTAATTTTGATAGATTACTGTTTCCGATATATTTAAGTACATGACCAAGTTGATATAGATTATTACCTTTATAGCTAACACTATTTGTTCATCACTGATATATAAGGGTATTTTACCAGAGAAAATCGTCACTACGTATCTGAGTATAGCGCTAAGAATGATTGGTGGTATTCGAGCCGGGCATTTGATGTGCAACTAATTGTCTACGAAGATTACGCGTGTAGAGATTTTGTCAAATCAACTCTCGAACTTGCATAGTTCCATGCTCCTGGTACCCTAATCAATGTCAATACATTATGGATGTATTTACAATAGTGAATAGTTTGTTAGTTCTAGGGCACTATGTAAACAACAGAGTTACACACAAAATGATTCATATTTAAGTTCTAAGACTAATTACGTTACCCCAAGAATAATAACAACAACATGTTTTTGCTTGGGTTTAATGCTCTACCTACAGTATTCAAAATGTTATCTTAACTTCTTATATATATATATATCTTGCTGTCTCACTGCGATGTTAAGCCATTGGCAGTGCTGGAATGTCTGAGTACTAAATAATTATTACCGTGAATATTTGTATAAACGTATTTTTGATGTCATGTTAGCGAAAGGGTCTTAAAACAAAACACAAAACCATATCAATAAATTGCTTCACGTTTGTGACGGTCATGAAACATATTTCCCTAATTCTCAAGTTGAAACATACTGTTTCAGACGAATGATTCCTATTTAGTAAATATGCAAATATATATACTATCAAATAAGAGAACTTAAAATCTTTAAAATTAAAGGTGATATATGTCTAAATGTTAAGATCAAAGACCCATATTTCTTACCCGTATACGTTCCGTCGTCGCTGTCATTTGTCACTCTAAGTACCAAACATCCCCTAGTTCTCCCGTATAGATCATGACAATTGCTCCTTGTCAGCGACGATAGTGTTGTCTAATTATATTTTTCTGTTTAAGTCGTAACCTTGTCAGCGTCAAGATCAAAATAGACTTTTATGTTTTCTCCCTTACTTAAGTTAATTTAATATTCTTGCCTCGCAATATAGTTGAAGCCCTAACTTATATTAGCACATTAAAATTCACCATAAAAGTTAAGCAGCCTTGCCCTAAAAGCAATATGATATTTAGTATCCTAGAGTATCCAGTTCTCGACAGCATAAGACATTATTGCAAGAAAATTGAACAAAACGACCCCTCACTTTTATATTTAATATATCATCAAATGCATTAATATCTTTCCTTTATATGTAATTGATTTTCAATGGTAATCAAAAACAAACTTAAAAAAAAACTGTCAAAATCCAATAACATTCATAACAATTATTTCCAAAATGGCGTCTGGTGTTCTCGACAATGAACTGAAAATGAGTCTGCCATGAGTATGGTGCACATATATATAGACACAATCTATAAATAACAGTTGCATTGAAGTTCTGTGTTCTTAATCACAGAACAGATTGGTTTGTAAAGTATAAGATGATCCAAATGGGAACAAGAAACACTATCACTCTGAAAGTGTTCATGTTATTATAGGGTGCCCTCCGAGTTTTGTAACTGGGGGTACAACTTTGTTTCCTTTCAACCAGAGAGTCCTTACAGTTTTGGAGGTATATGGCAAATTTTGGGTGTAAAAACCCTATCAAAGGTTAAATGTGCATGCTGTATTACAATTATAAGATAAAGTTTACTATCATATTAAGAAATTAAGAACAGATGTTGGTTATTTAAACATTGATCGTATACTTGCTGAATATTATCGGTAGATTCAACAAGTGGTTTAAAAAATCATAAAAAGAAGCATTAATGAAAATGGTAGAAAATCGTTACTTCTTTGTTAAATGAATATTTTAACCTGTTTCCCAAACATTTTCAATAAAAAGAAGGTTAAGAAACAAGGATCAGTTAATGTTGTTTATTGTCGATGGTTTCTCTGTAAAATTACGTCACACTTGACTTCAAATATTATGTAGCTTGTATTAGCATTGAATGGCCAATTCGACATTTCATGTAGCATCTTATTTTCATATTTACATAAAATACTTTGCTTTTATGACTTATTTTTTTAGAAATGTAACAAAAATTTAAACAAAAAGCGCATTTTCCAGGAAAAGGTATACAGTAAAAACTTAAATGAGATTATCTGAATTTCAGAACCATTATTACATGCCCTTTTTCATTAGTTAGTTTAACCGTTTACGAATTGCAAACCCAGATCAAAAACTGTTTGATCAAGTTCTTAATATAGTAGCTCAGATTTTATAGTCTTCACAACAAAGACAAAATTATTGTTTTGACTACTATATTAATCTAAGTCATTTGAAATCCAGTAAGTGATAAAGTAGAATTTCAAAATCATGTTTAAGGCTCGTTTTCATTTATCGATATTTTCGTAAATACTGTTGAACGATTTATACTCGCCTTTCTCCAGAGCTTGATGGCATAATTCAAAACCAAAGTGTGAGCCGAGAGTATCCGACGATGAACATACGCGTGCTACATTTAGATATGATAATTTGTGATATCCTAAGATTTACAGTACATATTACATATCGAAATGGTCAAGTGGTAGTTGGACGTTGGATCTGAAGGTTGAGGGTTCGAACCTGGTTGGTGCAAAAATCTTTTATGACCTTCCAAAACACGAAGTATTGGTTCAACTCATAACCATCGGAAGGGATTTGTATGAGTTGTAAAAACGAGTTTCCAAATTAAAGAAACATGTTTTAACTAAGCATATACCATTTTCAAATTGACCACTTAACAATTATACCCGAGAGTTAAGTAAGTTCATATTCAGGTTAATGTTTGAACGCTCTGATAACAAAACATTGATGTACATGATAGTTAACTAGCTAACTATTAACACTAGCTATCAAAATATTACATTTACAACTGGAGTACCAATATAATTCATTTAATAATGTTTTAACAATATTATATTTACTTTTCTATTACTTGATAACTGTCGCAAACAAGAAAACATTAACAAATCAATCTAAGATTGTAGGCTGTCAATTTATTCGATTCATACGGATATTTTTATACGGATACACAATATATTTTCTCATTACCACTCAGCAGAACCTAGACGCACGCAGATGCTAAACATAAGAGCAAAACAGTGGCCTTTCTGTATGCATATAACGCACTATATAGAGGTTTTATTTACTTCGGACACATAATAACACATCGTCGAATACCCCCGGCTGACTTAATCCGTTTCAAAATATGATTTCATGCCATGGGGAAATAGGCAAGCAAACCGTCGTTATATAGAAGTTATTAATTATATTATCGACCAATGAAAACGGGACTTATAAATGCAACACTCTTTGGCGCGGAGGCTTAAAAGTCATGTAAGCATATTTTTTTTTTAATGACTGCGTTCGGCAGCTGAATAAACGGCATTTAAAGACGCGATGCGTTCAATGGAATTGCGTATTTTGACACACCCTAAAACTACCAATTGTAATATTGTAAAACTACCAATTGTAATCAGCTGTAATATCCCACGGCCTACAGATGATCTATCAACCGGCCATGGGTATTCGTCGATGAAAATAACAAAGCAAACGTATTGTATATTTATGTTTTTATATGGGTAAGCCATCTTTTTCTTTCTTTTTTTTTTCAGAGTAATTTCATTCATTTCAATAGTGTGATAAATATTTAAACATTAATGTTTTTTAAACAGCCACTGTAATAAAAGGACGGTCTAAAATTATATCAATTCTACACCTGGATAATATGCCGAATGTTTGAAACTAATGAAGCATAGTAAAATTTTCACATGAGCTTCTTAGTTATTTTTCTATTATAAGAAAGAGGGTCCAAGCTTACTGGTATAAACACTAAAATATGTAAAAAAAAACAAACTTAATATAGACCGATCTTGAAATAAAATGTATATATTGTTAGATTCAGGACGATGGTATTTTGATTTACATGCACTACCCGTCTTTTGGTTTTCAGTAGGTACTTATTAGCAATCTTCCAATATTATTCATTTTTGGTCTTGAGGTGTAAGTGTGCATTCAGTTTTTAAAATCGTCGAAGTTAAGCAAAAGGTCCCTGTTTTAGTGAAAATGTATCTGACGCACGTATTGTTTTAGTGGCACACATATCCCCAAATGAATTTCATAGATCGTTTACTTGTGCACCGGGGATTTCATTTGGTATTAATTAAATTCTACCAGAGTAACGGGCCTTGAATATATGAAATATGACATATGTTGATCTCAAAAAGTATTCTTTACAGAATAAAACTCACATGCAAGTTTTATTGTTGCTGATGTTGTTTCTGCGTGTGAGGAAATCACCTTCATCTGCAATGAGCTGGAATAATATGATATGATTTTAATTCAGTAGTATTAAATCGATATTAAATATTAAATTGCAGTCGAAGAAATACAATTTAAGACAAATGCGGGAGTGTGACATTTATCGGGATTGGTAGTTTATTTTTTTTATTTTGTTTTTGTTGTTGTTTTATTTTTTATTTATGTTATTTTAGGACGGGGGTATTTTTATGTGTTAGTGTCTTTGTGTTTGGCATCAGTTTGAGCACAGACAGTCGATGTTTCTATTGCATAAATAAATGTCAGATATTTTCCCAAAGTTAGTTTTATTAATGGTCACCTGGGGCCTGAAAAATGAATATATTATTTAGAGTCAATGTTAACATCATTATGACTTAACGAATAATTTATTCATTTCACAGAAATTATCATCATAATATATAATGCTTTAAGCAGCTGTATATAATGTATATGTGTACCTCATAAAGTGATATCCATTAATATTTTGAACAATACAAGCGTAGCGGTCTAATAACTTTAAACAATTGCTATCTATTGTTTTACAGTATTGGGCACAAGAAGATTTCTCATCGGTTTAATCGATTCTTTCAGTTGATTCCAGAAATAAAGCTGTATGTAACAGTGTAAGCATATTAAATAAATATCTGTCCATGAATTCTGATTCTGAAAAGCATACGGAAGAATAATTATTCAGAAAAAGAAAACCGATTCAGAGGTCAAAGAAAATTTCTCGAACAACGTAGAATATCTTCTTTTCCCAGTGTCCAACATTTCCCAACTTGCCGAAAATTATTCAACGCGATATATTAAAACTGAACTGTGGAAGACGAAAAATTATACTATGTATTTTACATGATTTCGGCATCGGGTCAATTTTATCATGTGGTAAAATTATCGATACATTCAAAAGTTAAGAAAACATTTATATACACAGTGCAAACAAAATAGGGAACAAACACCAACCAAATGAATTCTGGTTTATATAGGAATATAATATTTACCCGACAGTTTATAGTTTCAAACCATTAGATTGTAAAAAAACTGTATATGACACAAATACTCCCACTAGCACGTATCTTAAATTGTTTAAGTCCAAGGGCAGCAATGTTAATGAAAATTTTTATCGAATGTGCACAGCCGTCAAACATGGTAAAACTCCATTCCAAAAACAGCTCAATGTCTGCAGGCATGTACGGAAGACTTCCATTATTAAGAATATTTTCTAAGGCCAAAGCTCGGTAATCTGTCAAACTGAACGAAGGTGAGAACAATGTCAACACAATCTGTAAACAAAGCAGCTCAATATTTTAATTAGGTAGAAGTACGACATGATGTTTTGAAAGGAATTATGGAATACAAGTGTAACACGACAAAACCCAGCCACAACCTATCAGGGACATATATTCGTTGAATAAAAGCGTAAAAATGAAATTATTCAAGTCGAATCCAGGCTTGAAGTCCACTAACAATACTTAGCGTTCGATAATACTTAAATCCTTAATTTTGATAGATTACTGTTTCCGATATATTTAAGTACATGACCAAGTTGATATAGAGTATTACCTTTATAGCTAACACTATTTGTTCATCACTGATATATAAGGGTATTTTACCAGAGAAAATCGTCACTACGTATCTGAGTATAGCGCTAAGAATGATTGGTGGTATTCGAGCCGGGCATTTGATGTGCAACTAATTGTCTACGAAGATTACGCGTGTAGAGATTTTGTCAAATCAACTCTCGAACTTGCATAGTTCCATGCTCCTGGTACCCTAATCAATGTCAATACATTATGGATGTATTTACAATAGTGAATAGTTTGTTAGTTCTAGGGCACTATGTAAACAACAGAGTTACACACAAAATGATTCATATTTAAGTTCTAAGACTAATTACGTTACCCCAAGAATAATAACAACAACATGTTTTTGCTTGGGTTTAATGCTCTACCTACAGTATTCAAAATGTTATCTTAACTTCTTATATATATATATATATCTTGCTGTCTCACTGCGATGTTAAGCCATTGGCAGTGCTGGAATGTCTGAGTACTAAATAATTATTACCGTGAATATTTGTATAAACGTATTTTTGATGTCATGTTAGCGAAAGGGTCTTAAAACAAACACAAAACCATATCAATAAATTGCTTCACGTTTGTGACGGTCATGAAACATATTTCCCTAATTCTCAAGTTGAAACATACTGTTTCAGACGAATGATTCCTATTTAGTAAATATGCAAATATATATACTATCAAATAAGAGAACTTAAAATCTTTAAAATTAAAGGTGATATATGTCTAAATGTTAAGATCAAAGACCCATATTTCTTACCCGTATACGTTCCGTCGTCGCTGTCATTTGTCACTCTAAGTACCAAACATCCCCTAGTTCTCCCGTATAGATCATGACAATTGCTCCTTGTCAGCGACGATAGTGTTGTCTAATTATATTTTTCTGTTTAAGTCGTAACCTTGTCAGCGTCAAGATCAAAATAGACTTTTATGTTTTCTCCCTTACTTAAGTTAATTTAATATTCTTGCCTCGCAATATAGTTGAAGCCCTAACTTATATTAGCACATTAAAATTCACCATAAAAGTTAAGCAGCCTTGCCCTAAAAGCAATATGATATTTAGTATCCTAGAGTATCCAGTTCTCGACAGCATAAGACATTATTGCAAGAAAATTGAACAAAACGACCCCTCACTTTTATATTTAATATATCATCAAATGCATTAATATCTTTCCTTTATATGTAATTGATTTTCAATGGTAATCAAAAACAAACTTAAAAAAAAACTGTCAAAATCCAATAACATTCATAACAATTATTTCCAAAATGGCGTCTGGTGTTCTCGACAATGAACTGAAAATGAGTCTGCCATGGTGCACATATATATAGACACAATCTATAAATAACAGTTGCATTGAAGTTCTGTGTTCTTAATCACAGAACAGATTGGTTTGTAAAGTATAAGATGATCCAAATGGGAACAAGAAACACTATCACTCTGAAAGTGTTCATGTTATTATAGGGTGCCCTCCGAGTTTTGTAACTGGGGGTACAACTTTGTTTCCTTTCAACCAGAGAGTCCTTACAGTTTTGGAGGTATATGGCAAATTTTGGGTGTAAAACCCTATCAAAGGTTAATGTGCATGCTGTATTACAATTATCAAGTATAAAGTTTACTATCATATTGATAACAGCTATGTCTCTAAATGACTTCTGTACATAGTATTGTTGAGAAGTGTATTCATAATCAAACCTACACTATTTTAAGAACAGATGTTGGTCTATTTAAATCATTGATCGTATACTTGCTGAATATTATCGGTAGATTCAACAAGTGGTTTAAAAAATCATAAAAAGAAGCATTAATGAAAATGGTAGAAAATCGTTACTTCTTTGTTAAATGAATATTTTAACCTGTTTCCCAAACATTTTCAATAAAAAGAAGGTTAAGAAACAAGGATCAGTTAATGTTGTTTATTGTCGATGGTTTCTCTGTAAAATTACGTCACACTTGACTTCAAATATTATGTAGCTTGTATTAGCATTGAATGGCCAATTCGACATTTCATGTAGCATCTTATTTTCATATTTACATAAAATACTTTGCTTTTATGACTTATTTTTTTAGAAATGTAACAAAAATTTAAACAAAAGCGCATTTTCCAGGAAAAGGTATACAGTAAAACTTAAATGAGATTATCTGAATTTCAGAACCATTATTACATGCCCTTTTTCATTAGTTAGTTTAACCGTTTCGAATTGCAAACCCAGATCAAAAACTGTTTGATCAAGTTCTTAATAAGTAGCTCAGATTTATAGTCTTCACAACAAAGACAAAATTATTGTTTTGACTACTATATTAATCTAAGTCATTTGAAATCCAGTAAGTGATAAAGTAGAATTTCAAAATCTGTTTAAGGCTCGTTTTCATTTATCGATATTTCGTAAATACTGTTGAACGATTTATACTCGCCTTTCTCCAGAGCTTGATGGCATAATTCAAAACCAAAGTGTGAGCCGAGAGTATCCGACGATGAACATACGCGTGCTACATTTAGATATGATAATTTGTGATATCCTAAGATTTACAGTACATATTACATATCGAAATGGTCAAGTGGTAGTTGGACGTTGGATCTGAAGGTTGAGGGTTCGAACTGGTTGGTGCAAAAATCTTTTATGACCTTCCAAAACAGAAGTATTGGTTCAACTCAAACCATCGGAGGGATTTGTTAGTTTAAAAACGATTTAAACATTTTCAAATTGACCACTTAACAATTATACCCGAGAGTTAAGTAAGTTCATATTCAGGTTAATGTTTGAACGCTCTGATAACAAAACATTGATGTACATGATAGTTAACTAGCTAACTATTAACACTAGCTATCAAAATATTCGATTCATACGGATATTTTTATACGGATACACAATATATTTTCTCATTACCACTCAGCAGAACCTAGACGCACGCAGATGCTAAACATAAGAGCAAAACAGTGGCCTTTCTGTATGCATATAACGCACTATATAGAGGTTTTATTTACTTCGGACACATAATAACACATCGTCGAATACCCCCGGCTGACTTAATCCGTTTCAAAATATGATTTCATGCCATGGGGAAATAGGCAAGCAAACCGTTGTTATAAAGAAGTTATTAATTATATTATCGACCAATGAAAACGGGACTTATAAATGCAACACTCTTTGGCGCGGAGGCTTAAAAGTCATGTAAGCATTTTTTTTTAATGACTGCGTTCGGCAGCTGAATAAACGGCATTTAAAGACGCGATGCGTTCAATGGAATTGCGTATTTTGACACACCCTAAAACTACCAATTGTAATATTGTAAAACTACCAATTGTAATCAGCTGTAATATCCCACGGCCTACAGATGATCTATCAACCGGCCATGGGTATTCGTCGATGAAAATAACAAAGCAAACGTAAGTATTTAATTGAAACGGTTATTTTAAAACTAGAATGAAGGAATTTATTCCATTTTCATTTCGATTCATAATGAGTTATTATGATTCATTTCGTCATAAATATTTATTTTCCCAATTCGTGTCCCAGATATATTAGTGCGTACGTATGCTGGATAAAAACACTAGGCCTCGCAAGCGGAAAGTAAATGGCTATATAGTTTTATATTGGTCTGAAAGGAAAACACCAATATCAATCAGGCCAGACAATAAAACCTGAATAGATCGTGAATTGTAAATAATACAGGGTCCAATCTTTCAAATAAATGCTTTATTGAACGTGTACTATATTTGCTTATGTTTTATAGATGTTTGATGATTCAAGCCAGAGGAAGTAAACTAAAAGGAATTATTTAAATTAACTATATTTTATTTTTAAAATAATAAAAAAATAATAAAATCTAGCGAGCCTTTAGATCATATTTATTATTAATATTTCCATTTGATTTTCAAATATTGTCTCTTGTACACAGGGAATTCACATTTATAGTCGCCGTATGAGCGGCAGTATAGACGACATTATAACAATCAAATTTTACATTGTTTTGACAATGTATGCTTGCTATTTGCTTGAGCCTAACGTCATACTGAATTGTGAATTTGGTTTACCTGAAACACAGTGCTAACGTCCCCAGTGGCTAGATCGTCCTTCTCGGGTGCAGGAGGTCATGGGATCGAGCTACGGCCGCAACATACCAAATTCGTAAATATTGGTACAGGTATAGCTACTTTACTTGGCGCTTAGCATATAGAAGTGGTTCAAGGACTGCTTGGCCCATGTCAAGATAATGAAACTGGATGTGGTATCATGCCACATGTCTACGGCGTGATACTGCAGTGTGGCAGCACTTTATTTGTCTCAAGTAGACATAGACTCCATATGACTGAAATATTGTCGGCTAGACGTTTAACCCAATAAACAAACAAACATATTAAGTGCTGTCTCGCGGCGATGCAAGCAGTGATTGATCTCCATTTCATGCTCAGCGCCAAGCAGAAGTGAATAAACAAGTACCATTTCTAACGACTTTGGTATATTGCCGCCGGGAATAGGACCAAAGACTTTCCCGATTCCGGGCCAGATGCTCTAACCACTCAATCATCGGGACTGGTTCCTTTATCATGTTGAATGAATTTAATCCCGTTTGGGGTAAGGATTTTCCATGACCTTCCAAGGATCAAAATACTGGTCCTACCTTTGAACCGTCGATAGGGATAAGTATAGTATAACTTGTTTCCCAGTCGACGCTAATATTAAATAAGTTAACTATGGTAAGTGATTTTTTTAAATGTATCATGCGTGTAAGCATAATGTAAAAGAAGAATTTGATAATACGGTTAAAAGAATTACCAGTTTATTTTCATCAGAACATAAAACTTTTTTCAAAAATTGTGTTATAAATGTTAAACTTCCTCGGAACATACTCTCGTTTGGAAATTGGACTGTTTCAAAAGATGCCTTATCAGCTTTGGTGGGGATTTGGAGAAAGTCCAAATTAGCAGACCATTGTCTCGAAAAAGAAACATTTGCGGTATATAAATTATGCATCAGATTGTTCTACATGATGGATAAATGATTGTGAAATACAACGTTTCCAAGATATGTTGTGAAATTTAGACTTCTCTGTTTTAAACATTTATTTGATTCATTTGTTTGCTTGGTTTTGAAATATCTTAGTCAGTTGGAAATTGTCTGCAACCGTCAGAGATTTACGGCATTGCCTCACTGCGATACCACGTGGGAGACAAATGACATGGTATCACGTCCAGTTGTATTATCCTGAAACTCAGCTAACCAGACATGAAATTAGCTAGACGTGGATATGGTGAGCAACAAGCAAGAGTCACGGCTGGGGATCGAATAAATGAATTCCCATTCCGTGTGCAATGCATGCATTTATTTGTTTTATCATATGCCATTATACTCGAACAGTTGTTTCCGGTTTCGTATAACCATCACATATTTTCTTATATTTAACACGTTACATATAACTTTTTGACTGAATTACATCACTCCGCTTCACGCGTTGTATTATGAACTCGAACAGCTGAATTAAATGTGTTTGATGCAACATACTTTGATCAAAAAGATACATTATTCATATAATATTGAAAATAAATACACACATTAAATCGTTATTTCCAGTTATTTTTTTTAACTTTTTTAAAGTAATTTGTTCACAGTCCGTTCATTCATGATTTTGATTGTTGTTATAATCGCGATTTACTGTCAGTAAAGGTCATTTGATAAAAAGAATTTGACATAAATTGTTATTTCATATTAAATTTTACTAAACTCGTTCATAAAAGCTCGCCATATTTTCATGAACTCGTTTAGTAAAATTGATATGAAATAATTCATGTCAGATCATATATATATATATATATATATATATATATATATATATATACCGAAGTAGTTGGAACCGGGTTGTAAAATTTCGACATAATTATATTCAGAAAAGAAACACGACGGAAATTTTGGCGTTAAGTACTGCTACATGCGTACAGTGAAAATTTGATATGTAAAAACTATAATTATTTCTTAAATTTTATTAAATTTAGCAGAGCGCTACGATAGATTAATAAAATTTAAAATATGAAAAATAACATATTAAACAGCCTGTCATGTACGCCAAACAGAGTGCGTTATTTAATAAATAAACATGGCATTGGGGGATAAATGCAAGTTTATGGACTGGTCAGTCGGACTGAGGAAAGTTAGACGGCATATGACTCCTAAAGTAAATCGTTCAAAAGCGTAATTAAGTCAACTGGCACTTAAGAGGTTGGAAATGAGGTTTTAAGGACCTCAGAGTTATGGCCCTTAACGTGGATGTAGCCCTTGTGATAGTGAATAAGTGTATTATTTTTGGTCATGGTAGTTTCAATAGTCTAGAAGTTAAATACTTTTTTCACGACGGCTACGCTAACAACGATAACAGTACCTCGACATTTTTCTTTTGAAAAAAAGAATCGTTTTAGGAAAGTCAGTAACCTAATGCAATCTTAAATACAAATTATGTAGATCGAGTATGATACTGAAAGAGAAAAAATCTATCCGTTTTTGTGTCAGTGAAGACAAACGTTTTATATCGAAAGTGCATGATGGAACATTAATTTATAAGAATTATCAGAAGATACCTCCAAAGGAACTTGGCGTCCAAAGAGCATCAACATTTGACAAGACCTCGATTTCGATGGTAACATGGGGGAAATATAACGAACAGGGGTGACTATTTAAAAACATAACTTTTTGACGGCCAGTAGGATTAGGCTATAAATTGGAAAGGACCTCATAGAGTTAACGTAATTAAAAGTACTGCATTGGACAGAAATTTATTTGGGAATGCAAAACGTCGCTTCCATAGAAAAAAATAGCACCCTTTTAGTCCAAATTCAAAAATAAATATTACATATTTTCTTCGTATTTTGCGCATGTTATATGAAAATTAAATTTGATTAGAACGGTTGCATGAGCCGCAGGCTCCTACCGCCGACTTCAAACGTATTGCTGTAACCTACATGACAAAAAGGTAAACCAATTATGTTTTTTGTTGTTGTTTTTTGTTTTTTGTTTTTTACAACACATCAGGACTAGGTATGGTCTATTAATTTTAAGTAAAAAGAATAGATATTTGGTAACAAAACTAACTCCCACATTGCCAGAATGCTGCCTTAGGGACAACAGTACTTGCTTATATCTGGTTTAATTAGGTTCCGACTGCTCAGAGAATGATTCCAAACTTTGTTTTACCGTGTTTAAAGTAGGGTCCGAATGCTCAGAAAATATGATTAGTGCCCAGACCCCTGCGTGTGACCTTCCTTCCATAAGGACGTTTCAGCGGGTTACCACTGATTAGAATATATAAGGAAACTGTCCAACTCCGTATGGGTCTCATTTTCAAGGGATCAACTTCATTTTAACAATTATGGTAGATGACTATTAAGTAATCGGTTATGTTAAAGGAAATTAAATTTAGACCACTGGTTTCAGAGAAGATTTTTAAGTATTTTTTAATAAAAGTTCTCCATCAATCAAGTTTATTTTAGCAACTTCTGTGATGAATAATTCATGCCAAGTTTCATCAATTTCTACCCAACAGTGTTAGAGGAGACGTCGTTTTAAGCAAATTGTTAACGACGGATGACGGACGAAGCACGACGATGGACGTGGTTTCCTTTTTTCGGAGCTAAAACAAATCAGTGGCATATGTAATAGAGAATGTCGGTCTGTAAGCATTATTTTCATTATTATTTTGTACAGTTATTCCACAATTATGAAATTGTACACAAGGTGTGTAGATGTACATAGTGTAAAACTAATTTTCTATGATACTGTCAAGAAGTTATGAGTCCTTAAGCACTGGCAAATCGGTTCATTGGATGTTAATCTTGGCATTTTCTTACTTAATTTCTAGAGTCTAGAGATACCCTTTAAACATAAGTGAAAACAGGATTCGTAACATCAAGCACAGAGCAACACTATCTGGTAACTAAACACCAAAAACATTTCTCTGTATCTTTTTTTATTCATTTTTACAGTATTTCATCAGTTACCATGAAATAAATAATAATAATTAAAAAAAAACACTGCTATATTTCAAATTAATTACATGTACATGTTCATGTCGATAACGGCTTACATCAAAATGATTACTGATATATAATATGTCGTAAGACATGATTCATACCAAACATGAATCATCAGGTGTTTTTTTTTTCCATTAATGTTATCTTCCAAAATCGGACACCTTTATTTTTGGTGCTGTATTGCCTCCTCAAATATTTATATTGTTGTGTGCTATTCTCGTTCGGTACTGTGATTTGAAACAAATTTATTTATGTGCTTATAACGAGATATTTCTACTAAACGTAATCGCGGATGCCTTTCATGGGAGACATGATTTAGGAGCATTTCAATTCGGGGAATCACGTGATCAAAAATTCTTTTCTAGTAAGCAAAATTTAGACCTAGAAAGCCGATATTACAAACTTACTTTCATAGAAGTGAAGGTTTATCTATTTTCTGCTTGAAAATATTCATATTTCATGTGTTTTAGCAATGACTGTATATTCACATTAACATAATCACAATATTAATGGGCATATGATGTTACATTTTTAGTTGAATTTAAAACGTATTTGATTACATTTTCAAGATATGTATTTAATCTAAAATAATTTTCTTCTTGAATTCGTGATTTCGATATTGTTGTATGACATTTAGATTAACATAGCATAGCAAGGTAAATGGCATAGTTATAACTTCAGAGTTCATGAGCATATGTTTGCTATTCCGAAAAGCACATTACTTATTAATGGTGTTTTCCGTACCGAGACAAACTACTTGTGTTAGCTTAAAATGACGTGATTCACCATGTGGTATGGCCACACTGTTAATTTGTATTTTTCCTCCTGAAAATAATTAGATTTTACGAACATTACGATGATACCGCTTTGATAATTCTAATGCTAATAGTTAATTACATTACAATGTATTTCATTTTTCAGTGTTTTTTTCCGTCTAAAATTCAGTTATCAGAATGTAACTCTACTCTCTTTACTCAATAAGCATTAGTTATCATTTATATTTTAAAATTGAATTTATCGCTATTTCCAGTTTGTGACGTACGTCATACAGTGTTGCCTTTGACATTGCATTATACAACTGCCTCCCGTTTGATTGACATTTTCACATAATGTTTTAAGTACGGATCAGAGTAAGTGTCTCTGAGTATATTTATACTTTGAGCTAACAAACCATAACGCAAAGCAGTGGCCACTGCAACTTGTTTCGCCAATAATTCGCTTTAGTCACCATATAATTATATATTATATAAATGTAATATCGGTGGTTTCATGAATTCCAGTTCCAGGGATCAAAACGCGATAAGCATTTATATGCATAGATACGAGAGTTTGAACCAAATGACATGTGGTTTAATATTGCGCTACAATGCAAAAAGGAACCATGCCCATCGATAACTTCATGACTTAAAGCACCCCAGTTGGTCTTTTTGCTACAATACCGATCGTTCCAAGGCGGTAACTGGTGGCATTTCTTCTATTTTTTTCTATATTTTATGTAATGTTCGTTATTCATTTTCATTGAAGGGGGGATCCATTCATTGTGCAAAATCTAATAAATTTCTGCTATTACACAATGCAATCAATATTAATGAGTGGAATAAAGTAAAACATCTGACTTAAAGTAATCTAATAATGTGCCTTAAAATATTTTAGGTTAGTTACTATCATATTTTGACACTGACAGGGATATTGACTATGATTTGGTCAATATAGAAAACTTATTGTAAAGTGCGCTCAGGTGATATCGTTCGTTAGAAGTATCCATATAAAACTTTTACAAAATCAAATGCAATAAAAATGCAAATTTTGAACAGAAAAAAAAGAAAGCAAATGTGTTTTTATTTTGTTATACAGAATCAAATTATAATACAGAAACATATTTTTTTCTGTATGATGTGTTACTTGCATCTAAAATTAATACTATGCACTGCGTACAATAATATTTGTATTACTTCAGCTCTGAGGAAAAATGCAAAATACATCTTTAAATAACACATTTTCATCAAAAATATTTGAAAGCTTTGCATCTTTTCGATGTACTACACCAGAAGCCATCCGGCAAAACTTGTAGTTTGATAGTGAGTTGCGTCACTAATTACATTGCATTCGGACTGAGGTCCACGCCTGACAAAGACATGGCTTCCTTGACGAACATGCACAACCGCCGTTGTAGATGCAGGATGTATATCATGGATTTCATCAGAATCGGCAAACGCTGTAGCCATAACATTGCCGTCAACAATTAATTCAGTTTGGGCCCAGTGCCAGAAATCGGGTGTCACGCTGAATGTGAAGACGTAGTATCCATCTTCCGGGGCCGTGAAGATTCCATCATTTTCACTGTAAGATCCCAAAGTGTCCACTACCTAGTTATAAAAAGGCTTAATAATTTAAAAGACTTAAAATACTTATATAACTTTGAGAAGAACTAACGGACTGTTTACGAATTCACGACTTGGAACGGCTCGGTGTTTTTATGTGTGTGTGTTGTTGTTGTTGTTTTTGTTATTTTTACTCAGTGGTTTCTGAATTGGATAAATTCTTTTTACAATATTGGAAGAAAATAAAAGCATATGAGTGGAGTTTGAACTCGAAGCCATCGGATCTTATGTTAGATGACATTCTAACTATCTTAGTGATCTCGTAATACTATGAAATAAGTGATTAGTGAAAAAGGAACTCCTTTATAAACTATATATTCTGACTTCTAAAAGGATACTCCTTTATAAGTTATGACATAAGAAAATCCAGTATACAATATTTTAGCTGACAAAGCATTTGAGTGGCAAGGGAGGTTTTCCATAAAATATATTCAATAATCTTTATCATGCAACATAACCGATAATTCGATATGAGTAATATACTATATTAAACCAGACATATATAATGGAAGGAAAACACTTAAAAAGAAATGGTGTTACCTCCGCGTCAAAGATGAATGTTTCATGTAGACCAAAGCATCGTGATCCGCTGAGGTAGACATAAAATGCAACCACTGACGATGGTGTTCGTTCTGTTCAGAAAAAAAGGTAGATATGTGAATAGGTTATTATATATATATATATATATATATATATATATATATATATATACGAATATTTTTAGAGGAATAAGGAAAAGCAATACCGTGATATGTTTTAAAACAAATACCAGTCTTTGACATTAGAAATTAGTTTTGTAGATCATTAAAGAAAATAAACGCGTATTCCAATTCTTACTAATTAATGGGATTTGTCGTTTATCGACATAAATCCCTTTATTGAAGAGGAGATACATCGTTTTCGGCACCCCTGTTCCCCCTGCAGGTGAAAGTTATTACTTTAGTCGTGTTTATCTTAAGCTGCACCGTTTTTGCCTTTCCGGCTCTCAAGGTCATCTATTTGTGTCTTATTGGTAACTGCATTATTACAAAATGCAATATAATTTTAGAAACAGAAAAAGAGAAGCATACTCACTGCTGTTTTTAATGATTTCAACTGTAGACGTGTTGGAACATAGCTTCTTCAACTGCATATTTTCCTTTTCCAGATTGTGTATTAATTGTTCATGTTTAGCTAAGACTGCTTCAATACGATCTAGTTTGTCACGCTCAGATTCTACTGAAGCGTTCGCTTTAATCTCTTTGCCGATACATTTTGTGATATATAAAAGAAATACCAACGAAACTACATTTCTTTTCATTTTGTAACGTTTTGTTTTCGTCGTGATGGTATATGCGCTTGTTCAAACATGCCTGTTATTTATACTGAGTGCAAATTTCAATCGACGAATCTAGGTGTTTCCAAGATAACCTAAAGGCATAGCACGTTTATGCTTACTTTCAAATTATAAGATAGCATTATCATTGTCCTAAATGTTGCTTAACGACAGTTCCATAATATAGCTATCAACATCGGCATCTTATTTTTTTCCTTTATTAAAGAGTATCAGATCATTTTCTTTAAATTAAATATAAAACATGATGAAAAGTTGTAGATGCAGGATGTATATGTTGATTTCATCAGAATCGGCAAACGCTGTAGCCATAACTTTGCCGTTAACAACTAATTCAGTTTGGACCCAGTGCCAGTAATCGGGTACCACGCTGCATGTGAATACATAGTATCCTCTCTCTCAAAATCTATAATAATAACATACAAACTATTAACCAAATGAAAGAATAATCTTTGTTATCTCTAATTCTTTTGTTGGCATTTCGAGTGGATAATTTGTAGTTTTAAGGCTATAATGGACGTAGCGGTAGTGACTAAAAAGTACAAAAAATGGAAGTTTTAAAATGACTTGCAAAATAATATAAATTTCGATCAGAAATAATACATTTTGATAAACAAATCGTTTTACAATAGTGGTATATATTGATTCTACAATACGGACAGAGAAAACTACCATATCGCAAAAAACATGGATCGGTTAAATAATATATCCCACAAATTACCCTAGCATTTGCAGGAATTGTTGCATTACAAACATCGCAATTTATTCACAACGCATGTCCAGCTATTCTAATTGCTCTTATCTATTTGGTGACATTGTTTCAACCCCTGACCTGACTTTAGAGTTGATCATGTGAAACAACATACGTTTGACTCGTCGAATTTAGGTAGATAAGGTGTGTCTCACTTTGGCAACACGGATTATACAAGTGCCATGAGATTGCACCGATACAATGACAACCAGTTTCATGCTGAGATAGCAAGCATGTCATGCCAATACATTTTTTTCGACTATGGAACGTTACCTCAGGCGATAAAATTCAATATTTAAAGTATTCGTATAAAATTTGAAGAAGTTCAGTATTTGAAGTATGCTACAATGGTTTTTTCGACGAAGCTGCCTAATAAAACATTTTAACTACTAAATGTGTAAAACAGGAAGATTATTAGCCACTAATGAATACATATCATTATCAAATTTTGTTATTTTTAAATTTAAAAAGAGGCTTACAGATTATCTTTTCCAAAGTTTATTTCTAAAATAAATAATTTATAATAGAGTCCTTTTATGGAAATATAATAGACATTATATACTTATATTAGCATCACGTAGATTAAATATTGACACTAAACCAGAAGATGGATATTTTTAATTTGGTAACATTTTAACGCTATTTTTTTGTCAATATTTAAGGCTACTTATTCTTCCAAAGGCGGTTTATATTTATCTAACACATAAGCAAAATGTGTGTTACAGATGTATTAAGAGGTGCTATCTGCACATACTCGCATTACAAAAATGCAAAAAACAAATGAATCTTTTAATTAAGATCATTAAGTTGTTTACAAAAGTACCAAATCTACATACGTTTTGTATTCCGAATATCTACCTCAATTTTCTGACGTTTTCCAAAGACCTTCCATATATCTCCGTTAAGGAATCGTTAACAAAAATTGATGACGTAGCAGACAAATAAACTATGATTTGGGCGACATTTTTATCAAATTCAAAAAAGCTCTGATCCCCCGTCTTCGGGAATATTCGCCAATGCCAAATGTAAATAACAATAAGAGTATTTTCACATCCATACATAATACTAAATGGTGTTATTATTATCCCCCCCCCCCCCCACACACACACTAATTTATATGAGGGGGGATTTTTGTCAGAGTTGTATATCTGTTTGTCCATCTGTCTGTCATACGTTTTACCCACAAGATAACTCATCTTCAACTTATGTGATTGAAGTGGAGTTTCATTTATGGATAAAACCTGATGACAGGAAGTGTCGTGCACAATGTCCATATCTCTGTATTTTGGACTTACCTCCCTTTTTCACATTTCCTTGTCGCATTTTGTCCGAAAGATAACAGTTACTCCTCTTCTACTTCAGCTTTTGAAGTGAAATTTCATTTATGGAAATAACTTGATGAAAGGAAATATCTTACTTAAGTCTCATAGCTCTGACATCAGTGCGTTATTCCCCCTTTTACACATTTGCTTGTCTTGAAGATATATCCTCTTCTAATCGTGCAATTGAATTGAAGTTTCATTTATGAAAAGAGCCTGGTGAAAGAAGGTGTTATTCACAACTCCGGCATCAGTACTTTTTGAGTTACCATCCTTTTTTCACATTTCCTTGTCGCATTTTGTCCGGAAGTTAACTTCTCTTCTTCTAATGCTATTGAAGTAAAATTTCATTTATAGATAGAACCTGATGGGAGAAAATGTCATGTACAAGGTCCATAAAT
>CM037778.1:65270164-65320164 GCA_021229015.1 Solen grandis | reverse complement strand
CTGGCATCAGTACTGGAGTTATTCCCCCTTTTTCTTGTCGCATTTCGTCCGGAATATAACACCTCTTCTACTTATGCTATTGAAGTGAACTCTCACTTTTGGTTAGAACCTAAAAAGACAGGATGTGTCATGCATAAGGTCCAAAACTCAGGCATCAGTACTGGAGTTATTCCCACATTTTCACATGTTTGTGTCCTTAAGATTACTCCAGTTATTATTACTCCTGAGTAATTCCACCCTTTCACAATGTCTTGACCGCAAGATAACTCATGTCCTACTTATGCTATTGAATCAAAATTCCATTTTGGAAATAAGTTGATAAATGGTCAATAATCTGGGTGGATCTAGATTATTATTGTAAGCCCTTAACCATTTACTCTAGGAATACTGATGACTTAATTCATGATTCAAATTATATTAAAAACATGAATCAGCCATGTTTTCAATTACCGCAAACTTCTGCAAACGTTTTGTTCACAAGAGCTTACCTGTTTCATGTCATCCTAATTATTCTTTTACACGTGAAAAAAAAATGTATTCCTATTTCAAAGCACTGTTTTGTTAACTTAAATCATGGTAGATCTTCTACTTTTTCAAAACAAACAAATTAGACCCTCATGAGAGGGCACATATGTCACTGTATGCCTCCGTGTGTGTGTGTGTGTGTGTGTGTGTGTGTTAAAATTGGTATTCGTATAACTGTATTGTGCCTGGCTTCAATTCATGAGGGTAGTTTCAAAATTGATTGACCCAGTGCCTGGATAATGTGGATAGATACGGAAACATACAACTTGTCTATGGATTGCTCTTATCAATTGATACATTTGTTTGGTGTGAAACATGGTTCATTAGCGATACAATTTTAAAATTAATGTACCTTTTACACTTTAGAATTTCATAGTGTACCGCCTACTTTAATTCTTTTGACGAATTACTTGGGTAAGGTTCGACTGTGGGTCATGTCCTACTGTGTGTCGGGTTCTACTACAGTCGGTTTCTGCTGGGAATCAGGTTTTACTTAAGTCGGGTCCTACTGTGTGTCGGGTTCTACTAGTGGAGTCTCTGTTAGTCAGGATCACTAGAGTCTTTTCCATGGTCTACAGTCCTTCTACCAGAGTTATTTCTACTGTGAGTCAGGTTCTACCGTGAATCATGTTTTGCTGAGAGTAAGATTCTGCTGTGAGCCATGTTCTGCTGTCGTAAGGTTCTACTGTGGAAAAAATCTTCTACTCTGATTGCTCTTCTACTGTGAGTCTGTGAATAAGGATCTATTGTGAGTAAGGTTCTACAGTGAGTCAGGATCTTCTATAAATTATGTTCTACTGTGAATCATGTTCTACAGTGAGTAGGGATCCACTCTGAGCCATGTTCTACTTTGAATTAGGAGATACTGCGAGTCATGTTCTACTGCGATTCGTGTTTTACTTGGGCCAGGTTCTATTTGTATCATTTTCTTATTTGTTTAAGGTTTTACTATTAGACAAGTTCTACTCTAACTTGTTGCGGCGCTGGTGGAAGAGAGCTGAACTATGTCGTTGTTAACCTTTTCGACGTAGTCGTGGCTGCAGGAGTGGCGGCGCAATGGCAGTTTCTGCTCATCGTGTTTCTGCTACGACACGGTAGTCCCCTCTGTTTTGTTAACGCAGTCTTCGATGGCGGCACAGGCACTGAGAGCCGTGAATATCATTTAGGAAATCAGAAAATGTCGTGGTGAATGAATCAATACAATTTTGAAATTCTAACACGTCTTGCCTTAACTTCAGCATAACACGTCAGCATACGTACTTATATATACATTTAAGCATGCTTGCACAGATTTGATGTCAGTTTCATTGCTTTTCCAACTCAGAACTTTGTATGGGATCATCATTGCTTCAAAATTAATAAAAAAAATAGATATTCAACGACGTTAGGGATAAAAGTAATGGTGAATGTAAAACGGTAATATAATGTTCGAATTATTATCTGTTAAAGGTTTCAATCTTTCAAGTCAAAGAAGGATAGATAAAAACTCAGATGGCAAAGCGTCCACAGTGAAGTAAACATTATTGTAATGAAGTGGACAGTGAAACTGACAATAATAAACTACAGACATTCAAGCCGAAACATGCCTCACTGTACATTTTAGAGAATTGTTATTGTTATAAAAACTATATATTTGTCAATGAAAAAGTAATTCAGTCACACATACATGGATGAGAATCCGGACGACTAAAAATTCAATCCGGCAATGTCGTATTTACATATTGGAAGTGAATGTTTAGCTATATTCTATCAACATTATGAAACGTGGATATACAGAATTCAGTTTTGAATTTAATCAATTGCTGGGAGACTTCTGAACTGTTTCAAACTATACTCAAAGTGAAAAATCGAATATTTTATATTTTATTTCATGTTTTTGAATTTAGATTATTTAGAAATGCAATAAGACAGATATCAGAGATGGCTGAATCTATGTTTGATGACCTTATCTTTTCCTGGACGGTATTCAGTACTGTATTTACATTACTGTTATTAAATACTGTATATATATATATATATATATATATATATATAGTATGTCCATTAAAATAGTTTACACTTTCGTTTGCGAATGTGCAAAATTGGTATTGCAGTCGAATGTAAAGTTGTAATAGTAATAGTTTTCAGTGACCGATATTTTTATATGTGATTATTAAGGGGTTTCAAATATGTGATATGTGTTTGTTTTAAATAGTTTCCAGTGTAATTTATCATATTTAATAGATTGTTACTCAGTAACTGTATGTATTTTAATGATGTTTACTTACATATCGGTCATGATCTACTTATCGCTTCGCTCGCCGGTCTGGACATTGAACATTTCATGTCCTCTTTATTAAGCGTGTAATCATACATAGTAGTTTAATTATGACATGATGGGTGGGATAAGTAATGCGTATAGTTTATCTTGTTAATATGTAATCGTAATATAAAGAACGCATAGTGTAGAGACCAATACAGTACAATTGTCTGTGTAGTGCTAGTCCTGCTGTTTTGATCATATTGATTATTTATAGCCTTATTTACACACGTCTCCTGTACTTGTGAAAATAACTCAATTGGCGTCGATCGATACTTTTTCTCCCCTTCAAGAGGTCATGAGTTCGATTCCAGCTGGGACCTTTTCTTAATTCTTATTATTTGGAAATTCTTGAGTTTTATTTGAATAGTTTGTTTTAAATAGTAATTTTATACATCCTTTATTTTGCTTTTGTTAATTTGTATTTGCTTCCTTTTGATTTAAATATAAAAATTAACCCCCTTCTGTATGTAAAAATAATATATGGAGAGGTGGATTGTTTTTAAATTTTAATTCCTAGTTTTTAAAAAAATGACCTTTTATTTTTTTTACCCATGCACTTTTCATCTTAGGTGAAATGTTTTCGCTGTCAGGATTCAAAGTTTAAATTTCAATGCATCCACAAGATGCCATAAAAATATATGGAAAATGTTACTTAATTGGGAGTCACATTGTTTAAGCCTAGAAAGTCTCGGGAACTCGTGCATGGAAAATTATAAATTAATAACTGCCTCTCTATATATGAATAATATTTATATTAAGAGAGGTCATATTTATTATTATTATTTTCATTATTTACCTATTTTTTTTTGTATTTCATATAAAGGTCCTGTGGATAGACAGGTTCGGAATAAAGTCAAAACAGTAGAAAAGAAATAGAAGGGGGACAGTATGCTTATTATAAGCCGTCCATTAAAACATTTTTATGGTGGCATATTTCTGCCAACCACTTATCCACTTAGCTGGCAAGTAGAAAACTTTCATGTTATCCTCTTAGGTATCTTAACAGGACAAAACTGCCTGTTAGTGCATATTTTGCAAAACATTAGTTAGAATTGAATACTAATGCAACCATATATTCACTTAAGATAACTGGATATCTCGCCTTTTTTCAAGTTAGTCTGTTAAATTATTGATAACAGGCTTTTTTCACTAATTATCTGGAAAAAAGCATGATATCTAGTTAACCTAAGTGAATATGTGATTGGCAGTAGTCGGCACTAACAGACAGTTTAGTCCTGTTAAGATACCTATGTTGATAATTTTTCTACTTGCTTTATAATAACTGAATATGTAACAATTTTCCAAAAAATTAAGTGGATAAGTGGCTGGCAGAAATATGCCACCATACATTTTGTTATAAACTTTTCTGGTTATCACTGAAAAGAGTACGAGTTTAAAGGAGGGGTCATCCTCTGTAGAAAAATAATCTTAAATATCGTCGTTTCATACATAAGAAATTTTCAAAGTCTTAGAGTATTTGATGGCGTCGTTTTTCAGTATACACAATTTACGACCTCCTACAAGCTCAGATTTAAATTGAATTTGTTTAACCTTTAAGATGTGACATAATTTTCTTCTTGAATTCGTGATTCCGTTATTATTGTATGACATTGTAATATGTTTTGATCATTATTAATAGATTCACATAGCATATCAAAGTAAATGACATATTTATAACATCAAAGTTCATGAGCATTTGTTTGCTATCCCGAAAAGCACATCACTTATTAATAATGTGTTCCAAAATGGTAAGGAATTACTGTGCATCTGACAAAAGAATCATTAGGTTTTTTTAGTTGTAGTGCACAATTTGTCGCTTCGCATGCGATATATCCCATTAGAATGGCATAGAAATGAAATAATTACTGTTCCTCGTGAAATTAATTAGATTTTACGAACAATACAATGATACCACCTTAATAAATTCTAATGCTAGTAGTTAATTACATTACAATGTATTTCATTTGTCAGTGTAAAAATTGTTATCAATAGATATATATACTTAGTAAAATTGCGAGATATACGACTACTTAAATTGGCCCTAAAAACAACATGTTATACGAAATTGGCATAAAGGGAAATAATTCCTATTACAAATGACATATGTTGCAGTGCTGAGTTATGGTTGATTCCTTTGATATGCAGTAAGTTTTCTCTCGCAAAATGTTGAATAAGCTGTATAATAAAGTGAATAAATAACAGACACAGGAAAATATAATTGATTGTACAGATGACATATTAACAATATTCGATAGTCCAAATTTAAGTGAATTGTTTAATGATTAACAATATGACCACGCATTCGATATGTTTAAGAATATTTTTTCCGACTTAAATTCAATCACCAGAATGCACCTCTACTCTCTATACCCATTAAGTATTAGTTATCGTTTATATTTTACATTTAATGGACTTCATTGCAAGCGACGCGAAGCGGAACGCTTCGATAAATCCATAACATTTAAAATATAAACGATAACACATTTACAGTATGTTATGTACACCATGTATTATTTATCGTTTAAATTTTATTTTTTATGGAATTTATCGCAAGCGACGCGAAGCGGAGAGCTGCGATAAATCCATAAAATTTTAGATATAAACGATAACATATTTCCAGTTTTCACGTACGCCATGTATAAGTTATCCTTTATATTTTATTTTACATAGAATTTTTCGCAGGCGACGCGAAGCGAAGCGCTGCGATAAATCCATAAAATTTAAGATATAAACGATAACATATTTCCAGTTTGTCACGTATGCTATACAGTGTTGCCTTTGACATCGCAATATGTATGCGCCTGTCGATTGATATATATTTTATTAACATGATGTGTTTTGTACAGTTCAAAGTCAGTGTCGCTGAGTACATTTAGACTTTGAGCTAAAAAAACAAAAAAGTAAAGCAGTGGCCACTGCAACTAGCTCCGCCTAGTCGTGTAAACATCATAAAATAATATTTTGTCCATATATCTTTACGGTTCCTTTTATGATTTTTTTCCAAATTTTGTCCGGAATACAAGCATTTCATTGGACGATTGAGTCGGACAAACTGTAATGAAGGTCACACGACTGATGCTGGTGGTCGAACGTTAACGCATCAGCCTCGAAAACCTGGGGGCTGTTCGATCCTTAGTCGTAAATACCGTGGTTATTAAAAATGTAGTTCCAGGTTTGAGGATAAATCAGGTATGACGTGATGTTGCAGAAAGGCAGCACTGTATCTTTTTAATGTCAGCAAGCCATAAATGAATGTTGATATTTGGACATTTTACATGTAGTATTGTTGTTTTCATGAATCTCAGTTTATAAATTCAGGGGTCGGATGCGTCTGGCATATATAGATAAGAGCATTTGGAAACAATTGACATATGGTTTTATACTGCGATACAATGCGAAAACGAATTTATGCCCATCGATGACTTAATGACTTAAAGCTACCCGCTTGATCCTTTTGCCCCCTCACCGTTCGATCCAAGGCGGTTACTGATGGTAATTTTCTATCTTTTATAAATCATCCGTTATTTATTTTATTGAGATAACGGGTCCATTGCACCTCCTCCCAGAGTAAGTTCATTTTAATTACGACTTTTCGCAAACCTGCAGAAAACGTATAGGGTTTGTGATGTTTATTCTCCTTCTTATTATTATTATTCCAACCTAATTCAAGAGTTAATTGAAATATGTTGCCAATGTCAAACCAACATGAAAATTGAACTGCCTCGACAAAACAGTATAACTGATTTAAATCAAGTGTTTTCAATTTTCATTGACGTCAAATTTGACGTCAGTTCCATACGTTTGTTCGCGCTCTAGAGCCACCATTTTTGATCTGACTGTCATGATATGTTCACAGAAGATGTATGTTAGGATGTAGATGTGCACCTTGGCATCCAAATTTCCAAAATTCGAAAAAATAAGATTTCATGGCAAGACCAATTTCGAACTTAGGTCCTAAAAATATTTTTTTTTCATGTTATAAGGCCACATAATGCGTTAGCAGCATGAAAATTGGACAGCATATCGGCCTAGAGGTCTTCTTTCTATTTCTTAAAGGTTTTTCTCTCACGTGGTTATAACGTCATAAAAATGACAAAAAGTATCTTTTTGAAAAATTTCTTTATATCTGGCATCAAGACTTTTTACTCAATCTTTTTGAAAATTAAATGCAACGAATTAAAAGTTTAAATTTATATTCATTTAATTTTAATCTTCAGTGACGTCAAATGACGTCACATTTGACGTCAGCTCCAAAAGTTTGTTCGGGCTCTAGAGTCTTCAATTCTTATCAGACGGTCATGATTATTCACAGAAGATGTATGTGATGATGTAAATGTGCATCTTGGCATTCAAATTTCCAAATTCGAAAAAATTAGGATTTCGTGGCAATACCAAAATTGCATTTAAATGTTACAAAGCCCCCCTGGTGCGTTAGAAGCATGGAAATTGGACATATCGACAAAGAGGCTTACATTCTATTTTCTGAATGATTTTCATTTAAGTCACGTGAGAAAAAATTATATAAAATCGCCAATTGGAACAATGAACTTAAAATTTTCAAAAGTGTCAAAACTGAGTCCGTTCATAAGGTCTTGAAAATTTCAAGTGATTACGTCATCAAACATGGCAGATATTCATGTTTGATGGAATGCCTGCTTGAAAATGTGAAAAACAAACCTGTTCGCATTCTCGAAAATATATTTTTTACTGGATAAAAAGAACGTTAGCTGAACATGTCCTTGGAAAAAAGATATTATTCTTTAGTCACTTGATTTTGACGTCGTTGAAATATAAAAATCATTCATTTTAATTTTAATTCGCGCTTCAGCGTCATGCGTATTGATGCCAATCTTAAACATACCTTTGAATACTTTTTAAGCAAAACATATTAAAATGATCATAAGTATGGATATATCAACTTTAAATAAGTAATATTGCCGTACCTTATAATGCGAAAACAGTCCAGAAATTTCCAGTGATTACGTCATCAAACAATACTTATTCATGTTTTTCGTAAAAGGGCTAATTCATGAAAGCGGTCATTTGGTTGATTGAGTAAGATCCGATTGTTCTTTTGCAGGAAAGAGTGCCCGTGTTGAATAGTGAATTGTGATACATTTTTGAGTAAATGAGTCGCATTTAAGATGAATTGGTTTAATTATGATAGATCCAGAAAACCTATACGGATAATGTATTGCATTTGCCACTACGGCTTACCGCAAACCTGAAGAAAATGACAAATACATGCATATCTACAAATCAATTTTTTATGTTTTCTAAAGGTTTAATGGTTTCTTTTCCTAATCTGTAAAGAAAGAATATATATAAAGCAAATGCAAATTAATTGTTGTAAGTTTCAAGACGTTTATGACGTCAATTACATAGAAATAAGAAATTATTTTCATGATTTTGCTTACACCTCGGCCTTTGTTTCCATCTATTTTTGCAAATGTAAAACTCAATTAATTTAAAGATTGAAAGTCATAGATTTCAAAGTATTTTTTTTTTCTTTTTTACAATTTCAATTATATGGAACAAATTGCAATGAATATTTGTCAAGTCATATGCTTACGAAGTAATGGATATCAAAAAAAAGAATAAAAAAACTTTTAAAATTGATTAAATAACGTAAGAAAAATATTCTTGAGGATAGTATTATCTTAAAATTTTCCTTGTGTTTTTTCTGCATGATAGTAAACGGTTGCGTAATCAAATAAGATTCATATTTATGCTTTCTCAAAAAGTGAATGTAAAAGTAAAAAAAAGAAGATTTAAACTTAATTTTGAACATAAGTATATATTTATGATAATAATGATAATGTATTAAATCTTACATAATCAAGCATCATTATTCCATTTTTTGCATTAAGATATATTCAATACCTGTGAAATAAGCAAACGGAAAGCCGTTTCGTTTTTTATCTTAAACAAACGACTTCTAGTTATATATTTAATTTCTAATAGAACGTTTTCCCCCTCACAACTCTGTATAAGATTCATGATTCATACGAGAGCTTTACGCCATATAATGATTCAACCGTCCATATTCATTTCCACATTCCATTTTTGCAAAATCTAATAAATTTCTTCTATAACACAATGACAATTGAGTAAAATATTTGAGTTTATGTAATAATCTGATTATAAGCCCGAAAATATTTAGTTTGAAATCTTGCATCGATGAACTTTCACCGATATTGACTAATATCATTAACATATCATTAGAACCAGCGTATGTTCCAAAATTGTTTAAATGTTCACGAATACGACCACTACACAAAAAATCCCGGCCTCGACCAAACTGAACTAAAAACAACTATAGACCAGTTTCAAATTTACCACTTGTTTCAAAAGTTTTAGAAAAAGCAGTAGACTCACAACTAGAGCGTCATTTATCACTGAACAATCTACATTAACAACATCAATCTGCCTATAGGAAGTTCCATTCTACAGAAACAGCATTAATAAAAGTCCAAATTGACATCATGCAATCTTTAGATCAAAATAAAGTCGCCATTCTTGTCCTACTTGACCTATTAGCTGCGTTTGATACCACTGACCATAGTTTACTCTTGAATCGTTTGAAACATTACTTTGGAATTGAGGGAAAAGCACAGTGGATGACGTTTTACTTAGGTGACCAGTACCAAACAGTTTGTATTGACGGCCATTTGTCAGAAGCAGTTTTGATGAATTACAGTGTTCCGCAGGGCTCAATTTTAGGTCCGAAAAATTACATTATGTATACAAAACCAGTTGGAGCCATCTGCAGAAACCACGGTCTACTTCATCATTTTTACGCAGACGATTCTCAACTTTACATAGCTTTCAAACCTATTGACCAAGTTAATGTTGCAGAAGCTGTTCAACGTGTCGAGGCCTGCCTGGCAGACATAGTTTCATAGATGCATCAAAATATGCTGAAACTCGACACCAAAAAGCTGAAGTAATTCTTTTCTCTTCTAAACACAATGAAAAGCTTGTAGGTGATATTTCAATAACCATTGACTCTAGATTAGACTTAGAAGATCACGTAAATTCAGTGTGTCGATCTTGTTATGCTCAACTTCGCCGAATTAGCCACATCAGACAGTATCTTACTCCTGACACAACAAAATCGCTTGTTAACAGTCTTGATACACCTCGATTGGACTACTGTAATTCTTTGTTATATAGATTACCAAAAAAAACACTCTCCAAAAGCTATAGACTGTCCAAAACACAGCGGCTATGATTATTGCAAAAAACCCACGTTTCAGTCATACAACCCTCGTCCTTAAAGAACTGCATTGATTGCCTGTAGAAGCCAGAATACAGTCTAAGATATTAAGTCTTGCGTTCAAGTCACTACATGGTCATTCACCGGAGTATATTCAATTAATGTTAGAAATTTACAGACCCAGCCGTGTACTTAGATCCCAAGACGTTTCAGTGACACTAGTCCAACCTAGAACCAAAACAGCAAAATATGGGGACAGATGCTTTACTCTTAGTGCTCCCAAACTCTGGAACTCGTTGCCAGTATTAATACGCCAGTCAAGCAGTTTCTTCTCATTTAAGAAACTCCGAAAAACATATTTCTTTGTTCGATTCTATAGCGATTATTAAAATGGAAATTACTCGATTACTGTACTTTTAATAACTGTGGATTTAAACATTTTAATGTTGGTTTTTTACACGTTTATTATTTAATGATATTTTCCCAGTTTGCTTCTTAAATTTATCAGGGAACCTTTACTTTTGTGTTAAAACAGATTGTAAAGCACTTTTGAGCGTATAACATATATGAAAAAAATGATATATAAATGTGGTGTAATAATAATAGTTACCACCATATTTTGACTTTGACAAGCATATTGACTATGATTCGGTTAATATACAAAACAAAATTCCTAAAGTGCGTCCAGGATGAATATCGTTTAATAAACGTATCCAAAAATACTTTTACAAAATCAAATGCAATATAAATTTGTGCATAATTTGAACGTATATAATAGTGTTGATATATTGTTATACGAATGAAATTATAATACAAAAACAAATATTTGTTCATTGGTTGATTGGTCATTACTAGTAAATGAACCCTAATGATATTGGGGTTACTTGTTCAAAGGTCAAGGTCACAGTGACCTCGAATGTGGAAATCGTTTCCGATCGATAACCCGAGAACGCTTAAATCCACATTCATTAAACTTCAAAGGGTGATTGGTCATGACTAGTAAATGATTCCGAATGATTTGGGGTGGGTGGGGGGGCACTTGGTCAAAGGGCAAAGTCACAGTGACCTCGATGGGACTGGGTGGATCGATGGGGGACAGATGGGGAACATATGTGTCTTTCCGACAAATCTTGTTCAGTCGGGTACTTCTGTGAGCCAGGATCTTATTTATCAGGGTTCTTTTGTCTGATTCTGCTGTGAGTCAGGTTCTACTTGAGTCAGGTTCTTCTGAGAGTAAGGCTCTGCTTCAGCCGGGTTCTAATGTGAACCAGGTAATACTTCAACCAGGTTCTACTGAGAGTCATATTCTACTTGAGTCAGGTTCTTCTGTGAGTAATGTTCTACTTCAGCCGGGTCCTAATGTGACCCAGCTATTACTTCAGTCAGGTCCTACTGTAAGTCAGGATCTACTAAGGTTAGGTTCAACCTCAATCAGGTTCTGTTGGGAGTCAGTTTCTGCTTTAGTTAGATTCTGCAGTGAGTCAGGTTCTATTGTGTAAAAGGTTCTTCTACTGTGAGTCAGGATCTACTATGAGTCATGTTCTGCTGAGAGTCAGGTTCTACTGTGAGTAAGATTCTACTGTAAGCCGTCTTCTACTGTGAGTTTTAATCTACTGTGAGTGATGTTCTGTTGTGAGTTAGGTTCTGCTCTGTTGTGAGTTAGGTCCCACTGTCAGTCATGTTCTACAGTGAGTCAGGTTCTACTGAAAGGTTCTACAGTGAGTCAGTCTCTGTTGTGAGGATCTACTATAAGTCATGTTATACTGTGAGTCAGGATATACGGTAAGTCATATTCTACTGTGAGTAATGGTCTACTGTGAGTAATATTCTACAGTGAGTCAGGTTCTGTTGTGAGTCAGTTTTTACTGTGAGTCATGTTCTACTGTGTCTCATCTTCTACTCTGAATTCTCTTCTACTGTGAGTCGGGTTCTTTTGTGAGTAGTCGTTTTCTGCTGTGAGTAAGGTACTTTTGTGAGTCAGGACGACGATAGGGATAAAAGAAATGGTGAATGTAAAACGGTTATATGATGTTCAAATTATTATCTGTTAAACGTTTCATTCTTCAAGTCAAAATATGGAAAGATAAAAACTCAGAAGCGTCCACAGAAGAGTAAACATTATTGTAATGAAGTGGACTATCTTAGGGTGTCAGTGAAACTGATATTAATATACTGAAGGCATTCAACCCGAAACCTGTCTCATTGTACATTAAAGAGAATTGGTTTGATATAATAACTATATATTTGTCAATGGAAATGTAATTCAGTCATAATAATTTATCAAAATTTCAAGAATACTTAGTACATGTATATATTTCAGATAGTTGTCATGTCAACATTTTTTTTCATGAATATATCAACCGTTCAATGACACACGTTAAAAAGTTTATTTTGCATTTTATTATGTCACCATCGTTAAGAAGGCCAAAGGTGATAATACAGAAAAAAACAACATTTCATCGCTTAATGTCGCGGTCGCACATACATGGATGAACATCCCGAACGACTACAAATTCATTCCGGGAATGTCTGTATTTACACATTTTTATTGAAGTGAAGGTTTAGCTTCTTTTCTGCTTGAAAATTTTATATCGTCAATATGAAATGTGGATATACAGAAATTCAGTTTTGAATTTAATCAATTCCAGGGAGAACTTCTGCACTGTTTCAAACTATACTCAAAGATCACAAAGCGCTTCGCAATTAAAAAAAAATCGAATATTTTATTTCGTGTTTTTAAATTTAGATTATTTAGAAATGCAATGAGACAGATTTCAGCGATGATGTATGTTTTATGATCTACTTATTTTTTATCACTGATGAAAGTTTGAGTTTAAAGGAGGGGTCATCCTGTGAAAACAAATGACGTGAAATGTTGAAGTTTAATACATGATACGTTTTCAAAGGCTTCGAGTATTTGATGGCGTCGTTTTTCAGTATACACAATCTACGACCTACTACAAGCTCAGATTTAATATATCTGAAGTATTGCATCATGTGTTCTTAGCATTGACTTTGTATTCACATAAACATAATCACTACATTAATGGGCATATGATAGGTTACATTTTCAGTTGACTTTAAGATCTATTTGAATATATCTTCAAGATGTGCTTTAAATCTGACATAATTTTCTTCTTGAATTCGTGATTCCGTTAGTGTTGTATGACATTTGTAATATATTTTGATTATTATTAATAGAGTTACATAGCTTTTCAAGGTAAATGACACATTTATAACTTCAGAGTTCATGAGCATTTGTTTGCTATCCCGAAAAGCACATCACTTATAAATAATGTTTTCCCGAATGTTAAGGAATTACTGTACATCTGACAAAAGAATCATTAGGGCTTTTTTGTAGTGCACAATTTGTCGCTTCACATACGATATATCCCATTAGAATGGCATAGAAATGAAATACTTACTGCAGTTTTCTTTACCGTATCGAGATAAATTAAGCAACTTGTGTTTTAAAATGACGTCATACACCACGTGGTATGGTAACACTGTTAATTTGTATTGTTCCTCGTGAAATTAGTCAGATTTTACGAACAATACAATGATACCACCTTAATAAATTCTAATGCTAGTAGTTAATTACATTGTAATGTATTTCATTTGTCAGTGTAAAAATCATTATCAATAATTATATATACTTAGTAAAATTGAGAGGTATACGACTACTTAAATTGACCCGAAAAACAACATGTTATACAATATTGGCATAAAGGGAAATAATTCCTATTGCAAATGACAAATGTTGCAGTGCTGAGTTATGGTTGATTCCTTTGATATGCAGTAAGGTTTATCTCGCAAAATGTTGAATAAGCTGTATAATAAAGTGAATAAATAACAGACACAGGAAAATATAATTAATTGTACAGATGACATATTAACAATATTCGATAGTCCAAATTTAAGTGAATTGTTTAATGATTAACAATATGACCACGCATATATTTAAGAATATTTTTTCCGACTTAAATTCAATCACCAGAATGCACCTCTACTCTCTATACTCAATAAGTATTACTTATCGTTTATATTTTTATTTTACATAGAAATTATCGTAAGCAACGTGAAGCGAAGCGCTGCGATAAATCCATATAATTTAAGATATAAACGATAACATATTTCCAGCTTGTCACGTAATCCATACAGTGTTGCCTTTGACATCGCATTATATATGCGCCTGTCGTTTGATTGACAGTTTCACCTGATGTGTTATGTACAGTTCAGAGTCAGTGTCGCTGATTACATTTAGACTTTGAGCTAAAAATATAACGTAAAGCAGTGGCGACTGCAACTCGCTACGCCCATAATTCAATTAAGTCGCGTAAGCACCATAAAACTATATTTTGTCTATATATCTTCACGGTTCCTTTTATGATTTTTTTCCAAATTTTGTCCAGAATACAAACATTTCATTGGACGATTAAGTCGGGCAATCTTTAATGAAGGTCACACGACTGATGCTGGGGTCGAACGTTAACGCATCAGCCTCGAAAACCTGGGGGTTGCTCGATCCTTTGTCCTAAATACCGTGGTTGTTAAAAGTGTAGTTCCAAGTTTCAGCATAAATCAGGTATGACGTGATGTTGCAGAAAGGCAACACTGTATCTTTTTAATGTCAGCAAGCCATAAATGAATGTTGATATTTGGACATTCTACAGGTAGTATTGTTGTTTTCATGAATTTCAGTTTATAAAGTCAGGGGTCAAATGCGTTTGGATAAGCGCATTTGGAAACAATTGACATATTGTTTTACATTGCGATACAATGCGAAAACGAATTCTTGCCCATCGATGACTTCATGACTTAAAGCTACCCGCTTGATCCTTTTGCCCCTTCACCGTTCGATCCAAGGCGGTTACTGATGGTATTTTTATATCTTTTATATGATGTTCGTTATTTATTCATTCATTCGAGAGCTTTGCGGCATATAAAGATTCAACCGTCCATATTCATTTCCACATTCCATTTTGCAAAATCTAATAAGTTTCTACTATACACAATGACATCAAATTGTTAATGAGTGTAATTAAGTTAAACATTTGAGTTTATATAATCTGATTATTACTTTGACAAGCATACGGACTATGATTCGGTCAATTTAGAAAACGTATTTCTTAAAGTGCGTCCAAGATCAATATCCAAATAATATCCAAATAATATTTTTACGAAATAAAATACAATATAAATTAATGCATAATTTGAACAGAAAAAGTAAATGATAGTGTTGATATATTGTTATACAGAATCAAATTATAATACAAAAATATTTTTTTTTGGTCTGATTTGTTACTTGCATCTAAATAAAAACAATACACTGCCTACAACAATAATCTTATTACTTCAGCTCTGAGGAAAAACGCACAATACATTTTCAAATAACACATTGTCCTCATAGATATTTGAAAGCTTTGCATTTTTTTCGATGTACTACACCAGAAGCCATCCAGCAAAACTTGTGGTTTGATAGTTAGTTGCGTCACTAATCACATTGCATTCGGACTGAGGTCCACGCCTGACAAAGACATGGCTTCCTTGATGAACATGCACGACCGCCGTTGTAGATGCAGGATGTATATCATGGATTTCATCAGAATCGGCAAACGCTGTAGCCATAACTTTGCCGTCAACAATTAATTCGGCTTGGACATAGTGCCAGAAATCGGGTGCCACGCTGAACGTGAAGACGTAATATCCATCTTCCGGGGCCGTGAAGATTCCATCATTTTCACTGTAGAATCCCGAAGTGTCCACTACCTAGTCATATAAAGGCTAAATAACTTTAAAAGACTTAAGAGTTATGTAACTTTGAAAAGAACTAATTGACTGTTTACAAATGTTAATATTACTTTTTATGACTTGGAAAGGGCCCTGTGTGTGTGTGTGTGTGTGTATGTGTGTGTGTGTGTTTCACGCGGTGGTTTCTGAATTGGATGAATTTTTAAAATATTGGGAGAGAAAAAAAGCAACAATATAATGGTGGAGTTTGAACTCGTAGCCATCGGATCCTATGTCATAGGACATTCTAGTTAGTCTTAGTGATATCGTAAATATGAAATAAGTGACTTCGTGACAAAGAAACTTCTTTATAAACTATGTTTTGTAAATAGAGCTCAAGTTATGACATAAGAAAATCAAGTATACAATTATAAAGCTGACAAACTTTTTTAAAACATTTAAAAGGCAAGGGAGGTTATCAATAAAATATATTCATTAATCTTAATCATGCAACATAACAGAGTTGTATACTTGATTAAACCAGATATATATAATGGAAGCAAAACACTATCAAAATGTGATGTTACCTCCGCGTCAAAGATGAATGTTTCATGTAGACCAAAGCATCGTGATCCGCTGAGGTAGGCATAAAAGGCAACCACTGACGATGGTGCTCGTTCTTTCAGAAAAGGGTAGATAGGTGAATAGGTTATATATATATATATATATATATATACGAGTATTATTACAAAGGAATAAGGAAAAGCAATACCATGAAATGTTTTAAAACAAATGTTAGTCTTTGACATTAGAAATTAGTTTGTATATAATTACAGAAAACAAATGCGTATCCCCATTCTTACAAAATAATTGAATTATTACAAAATTAATGCATTATTATTGCAGAAACAGTAAAAAAGATAAGCCTACTCACTTCTGTTTTTAATGTTTGACGTGTTTGAGCATAGCTTCTTCAACTGCATGTTTTCCTTTTCCAGATTGTGTATTAGTTGTTCATGTTTAGCTAAGACGGCTTCAATACGATCCAGTTTGTCACGCTTAGAATCTACAGACGTATTCGCATTAATCTCTTTGCCGATACATTTGGTGATATATAAAAGAAATACCAACGAAAATACAGTTCTTTTCATGTTATACCCTTTTCTTTTCGTCGTAATGGTATATATGGTCGGGTTCAAACAGGCCTAATATTTATACTGAGTTCAATCGACGAATCAAGTCTTTTGGGAAGTGATTCAAAGATAACCTAAATACATGACAGGTTTATGCCTACTTTTAGATTAAATGATAACATTATCACAGTCCTAAATGTTACTCGACGACAGTTCTTTAATATAGTATCAACATCGGCATCTTATTTTTTTTATTTTTTAAAGAGTATCAGATTAGTACATCAAATGAAATATAAAATATGATGAAAAGTTGTAGATGCAGGATGTATATGTAGATTTCATCAGAATCGGCAAACGCTGTAGCCATTACCTTCTTGAATGTGAATACATAGTATCATCTTTCACAGAATCTATAGTAATATTATATAAACTACCAAATTAAAGATGATCTTTGTTCTCTCTATTGGCATTTCTTTTGTGGGCATTTCGAGTGGATAATTTACTGTTTTAAGGCTAATATGGACATAGTGGCCGTCAATCAAAAGTCAGAAAAAGAGTTTTAAAGTGACTTGCAAAAAAAGGAAACTTCGATCAGAAATAAAATATTTTGATAAACAAATAGTTTCACAATAGTGGAATATATTGATACTACAATACGGACAGAGAAATCTAACATATTGCAAAAAAAGAAAGAAAGAAAAAAATGCTCAGTTGAATAACAGAATAACATATCCCACAAAACACCCTTGCATTTGCAGGAATTGTTGCATTACACACATTGCAATTTATTCACTTAATTATTGCTGGCATGGTTTCAACCCCTGACCTGACTTTAGAGTTGATAATGTGAAAAAAAAACACATATTTGACTCGTCGAATTTAGATAGATAAGGTGCTGTCTCACTTTGATAACACGGCTTAAGAAGAGTCATGAGATTGTACAAGACCTGCCAGTTTCATGCTGAGTTATCAAGACTGTCATGCCAAGTATAGGTTAGACCATAGTTGCCCCTATCTACACGATATAGTCACGAGGGCGGTTGTTTAATTATTGCATGATGTGTGGGATAAGTAATGCGTAATGTTTATCTTTTTAATATGCAATCGTAGTATGCAGTAAATTAGTGAAACTGTGTACTGCTGCCGTTGTGATACAGTAAATTACCTATAAGTAACCTTGTTTGAACAAAACTTTATTTATGTGGAATAAGCTCAATTGGTAGAGGCGTCGATCTGCACTTTTGTTTTCCCCTGCAAGGGTCGTGATTTCTATTCTTCCTAGCACCATTTTTTTAATTCTTATTTTTTGGTGGGGGGATTCTTGGGTAATATGTATATTGTATGTTTAAATACTAGTTTTTATACAACCATTATTTTGCGTTCGTTAATTTAAATTTGCTTCCTTTTTATTTAAATGATTTTCCACAGGACCCTGATATTTGGTAAAAAAAAAAACCGACCTCCCCATATAATATATTGTTACATATTACACCTAACCTAGTTATGTATACACAACACTGTAGAAGGAAATCCCTATTCTAAGAATAACTTGTTTACTGTTTTGTTTATTTGGTTCCTTTCAAAAAAATTGTTTGGGAGTATAGTGGTTTTTTTTTTGCTCAAGTATATATAATGAAAGGGGTTTTAGGGAGAGCAGACTTGTTGAGGAGACTTGTTTTATCAGACTTTGTTTTATATACTTGAGCAAAAAATTCTAGATATAAAGAGGGTTTTTTATTCTTATTGTTGTTGTTTTTTTCTTAAATTCTTGGGTTATATATGTATAGTATGTTTAAATACTAGTTTTTATACATCAATTATTTTGCGTTTGTTTATTTATATTTGCTTCCTTTTGATTTTAAATTATAGACAACAGGACCATGATATTCAATCAAAAGAATCAACCTCTCCATATATAATACATATATATATGTAGATCTAAAAGTTTTGTTTGTTGTTTTTTTGTTGTTTTTTTGTGTGTGTGTTTTTTTTGTCGGTTCGGTTATAAGGTCAAAACAATAGAAAAGAGAAAGGGAGGGGGCCAGTATGCTTCTCGTAAGCCGTCCGTGAAAACATTTTGTTTCAATCTTTTCTTGTTACAAAAGTATTGCACTACGCGTTATAGCCCATGGTGACTATGAACAAATACTAGCACCTAATTGGACGAGAGTAAAATGCCATGTGCTAATATATTTTTAACGACTTTGGAGTGTTACGTTAGACGATAAATATTCAAAACTTAAACTATTCGTATAAATTTTGGAATATGACGAAGTTCAGTATTTAAAACCCACTATGCTACAAAAGTATTTTTCAACAAAACTGTCTATCATACACTTTTACCTACTTAACACACATTCAAACTTATAAAACAGGAAGGTTATTAGCCACAAATGAATACATATCGTTATTATATTGGTTCAGTATGATGAAACTGCATTAAAAAAAGGTTTCGTGAGAGAGTCCACATCCGATATTGGAATAACCAGTCATGTGTTGAGTGCCAAGCACAAGAGATATACCAGTGTCATATCAACGACTTTTTAAACTGTATGGTTTCATCATTTTTAAATATAATCATAATTTAAAACAGAGGCGTACAGCTGACTTTTTTCACAATCTATTTTTAGAATAAAGGACTTAATGGGTTCTTGTATTGACATTTAATCTTTTTCTTTAATTTAGATATGTAAATGTTCAAATATATAGAAACGCCTTTATAATCAAAAACTAGCATAACGTAGATTTAATATTGAAAATTGAAGACAGATATTTATTTATTTATTTATTTATTTATTTATTTATTTATTTATTTTATTTTATTTTTTTTATCAACTTTAAGTTAATGCTATCTCTTATTTCTAATATTTTAGGTTCTTTCAAACGCAGAGTATATTTTACGGACATAAAGGTAAAATGTGTGTTGCAGGTTTGTTAAGAGATGCAATCTGTACATATTCGTTGATAAAAGAATTACTACAATACATAAATAAAATGATTTTTTACTTAGGACCATAAAATTGTTTATAAAAAATACTTGATTTGCATATTCTGCATGTCTTCGTCAATGTTCTGGTGTTTTCCATAGACCTTCCGGTACGGTTAAATTCCGTTTACGAATCGCAAGTACATAAATTGGCGTAGCAGATAAACAAATTGTGATTCGGCGATTACTGAACGTCTTCGGGAATACTCGCCGATGCAAAATGTAAACAATGAGAGTATTTTGACATCCGTACAAAATACTAAATGGAGTAATTTGATAAAATATTTTCAATGCTTTACGAGTTATTTTACAGAAGACACATTTGCATTAGTGTACTATATGTCAATGTTACTATATCAGGATTTCTTTGTCATAAAAATTGTATCGTTATGAAATATAATAGGACTTTAAACTTTCAAACAAAACAGTCAATTTATCTTTCATTTAGTTAAAATGATTACTATAATTGATAAAGCAGATTTACTCTCATCAGAAATAACTGATATTTGACTTAAGACAAACAGTTGATATAAGTGAATACATAGTGAATGCGGCTACTGACCCGTAAGTCAGTAAAACGTACATATGTGTAAATTGAGACAATATTTCTCGTAAGTCCTATCCCTAACATAAATGCTTTCGTTCTTAAATCTCCACGTTTATTCTGTGTAATGTATCTGTCACGTGGTATACATGATGGGTACGCATATCAGTCACTGGTACTAGAATTTTTTCTTCAAGTATGTGCTCTCCGTATATCGCAAGAAACATACATATTTAGATATGCACGTTTTATGTATTAAAATGTCATGGGCGCAACATATATCGCGATTGCTCAAGGTGGTCATTCATCGAATAACGGCTACAAGCTCGGTTCCTTGATTTATCCCTTTTTATACTATATATATATTAGGGCGATTCTTCGAAGTCGTTATCAAACCTATATGTATCTCCTTGGTAACCATACTTCGATTCCATGACCACCTGTCGCTGTGATTAACACCTTGACCGATATGGTTTTGTATTTGTTTTCATACATCGTCAGATCTTCAAAGAGAACATGTAAGTAAGCGAATCGTAATATTAACATTGCCGTGTAAAACGTATTTTCGCACTTACTGATCATGTAACAAACTGTGGCGGGTTCCCCCTGATTAATCATTTGTCACTACAGAAACTAATTTTGTTTATTTGTAAGAAATGTACACTGTACATTATACCTTGCACACGATTAGAAAACAAGCAACAGCATAAAGGTAAGTGTTTATTATCGTATATGGGTGTATGTCAGTTTATGCAACATTGACTCTCCCACCATGTCAGTATTTTGTCATGAGTTAAAAAGTTTAGATAAAAGTGGATTAAGACACAAATAGACTTATACAATATGCAATATCTGATTTATAATCAACTAAAATGAGCCTCTCATAAATATTACTCAACTGTACCTCCATATTTTCATGTTGTACAAGATTTTAGAGAAATAATGGTTTTGACTTGACTTGACTACAAACTTGTAAGGATTATACATCGCCAACTGATACATAATTAATTCAAAGGTTGTCAATCAAATAATCGGTAAATAAAAATGTTTTTGCTACTTAACTACCGATTTATTTATTTTTGATTTTTTTTTTTTTTTTTTTTTTTGATTTTTTTTATTTGCTTTTTGTTTTTTGTTTTTTGAGGACCCCGTCCGACCTCAAAGAATCACTTTAGTTTAATTGCTCTGTGGATCATTTTTAGCAACAAAATGGCAATTCTTTTAAAGTTTCTACAATTCAACCAACCCATGTTTGTCTTTCTCTATTACGTTTTGTTTAAGAACTATACTTCTAAATGAATCTATATTTAGATGGCTTGTATTTTGTATGTCATTTGTATGTCAATTAGGCAGTTTCCGGAAATTGGTAGAAACAGCCGAATCGGTGGCCTAATTTTCCTACTTGTTGATGCAAGCAAGGTATCGTAGCTAATACAAGGGATCAGGCGAGTTTTTATGAACATTTTCTTTACAGAATGTTCATTAAAGATGATTTGTTCAAACTGAAAGTTTCAAAATCTTCGAGTTAAATTGACCTATCTGTAGTATAGTACTATAAAAAAATAACAGCTAAAATAGATACACATTTATACCCGTGACAAAATTACATCGTGTGAATTCTTATAAAATGACTTGACTAGACTTGACTATTTGTGTTAACCGTCGCTTCGACAGTTTTTCAGTCATATAGCGACGTCCAGCGATTTACAGGTGGAGGAAGACCCCGAATGCACGGAGGCATCCGGGTAAAACCACCGACCTACTGCAAGCCAGCTGGAAGGCTTCCTCACATGCAAACAAAGTCTCCCCCATGCGGACTATCCATCACTCAATCTGACGCTGTTGTACATTTTAGGATTCAATCAGGGCATGATCCTGGTCATGGGCTTTCATGCTCTTACTTCTTATTATTTACTGTTAAATCATTAATTTTCGTGGGACATTACTTTTCGTCGATTTCTAGGAGTTTTATCCACGAATATTAATTTCCATGAAAACATGTCTCTTATATAGACCTCACATTTTCTAAAACATAGACTCGCGAATAAATGTACCCATGAAATTTCCTTAGGTACATAATCATCGAACTTTGATGTCAACGAAAATTAAAGATTTTATAGTACCTTCTCCTCTTACATGAAGTCCTTAAAACTGTACTGGCGCTTACAAAGATTTCTCCCTATTAACCCTCCCACTACAAAGCCTTAGGGACACTTGGCTTCTACATGTTTACGGTTTGAAATCTATTTGGGCACTGTATTTTTGGCCGACGGATCGATATGAAAAATGGTAAGTAACGAAATCAGTGTGGCCATACCACATGGTATATGACGTCATTTTAAGCTAATGCGTAAAGCATATTTTGTATCGATTCGGAAGAACAAACTGCTGTAAGCAATTTTTTTTTATTTATCAATTTTAATAGTATATATCTCATGCAAAGTTGAAAATTGTGTTTTCTTTTGTCAGATATACAGTTTTCCAAAACATTCGAGAAAACCGAGTTCGTGAAATTTTGTTTGCTAACACGTTAAGCACATCGCTAACAATGTTTTCCCGAATGTTTGGAAATACTAAACATCAGGCAAAAGAATCATCTGGCTTTTGTGTAGTGCACAATTTTCTTCGTAACTTCGTATGCGCCATATCCCATTACAATTGGTGAAGAAAATAAAATACTTACAGCAGTTTTCTTTTTCGAATCGAGGCAAATCATGCTGCTGGTCATAGATTAAAATGCCGTCATATACCACGTGGTATGAATACAGTGAAAATACAGGTACAATTATACTGACAGTGGAGAAAAAAGTTGGTGGAGGTAAATACAAAGGCCATATTGAAACAAATTAAAGAAGTAGAGCTACCGAAAAAATGAGCGAGTAAGAAAGCAAAAATTATTCAAAGTGTAAAGACCTTAAGAAATATTGTACAACAGTTAATGTAGGTATTTACGCATTGTGCAAAAGGTACGTGCACAATTGCAATTGCTTATAATTCAATAATTAAATATCTTACTAGAAATATATTGGCACGAAAGTAAAGGTATTTCTATTTGTTTTTTTTTTTCTTTTTCGTATTTTAATAATAAAAATCTATTTCGTCGAACATTTATTATTTCCTTGTCTGTCTTATAATATATACAGAGTATGTCTTCGTTACAGACACTGGGAAAATACTAATGATTTTTGCAGGGTTTTCAGAATAGAACTTATTTTGATAATATTTTATCATTTTATTTTCCATCGAATGGAAAACCATTACCAAATAGCCCAATACTAATGTTTTGCTTTCTGTAAAGTCTCGGAAGTTGCAAGGGGGTAGAAACCCTGTCTGAAATTCATCACTGTATTTCACCGCATGGGCTATACATATATTACTCCTATATGATAATATTTATCTATACATTTGTGAATGGAATTATATGGTGAAGCTTATTTTTTCTAATAAACGTTTACTGGGTAAATATGCATTAAATCTGATGAATAGGTTAGACTTAAATTTATCTTCAAGTGAATATTTCTATTGTTGATACGTTCATGCTTAGTTATTCATGTATGTTTTGATAAGGACCTTCTTTAAATCCAATGAACTGCAAAATTAATCTGAAAAAAACAACAACGTAACTTCAAAAGACAGATATTTTAGGATAATAGATATACTTTGATGTAAATATGGAAATGGAATGTAAAATGTAAATGGAAGTTAAGTGCAATTGAACAATATCTGCGAACATAACACAGCCTTAGTTCAGTGGTAAAGTGTCCGCTTTGCATTCGGGAGGTCTGGTATTCGAATCCCAGCCGGGACACTATCTTCCGATGTCCACGTTAAAGCAAAGACGTTTTAAAATTGGTACCAAATGCACTCTAGCCTGGCACTCGACAATATAGGGTTACTATGTGAACTCGGGGTACTTAGTACTTGTTCTACCCTAGGAACTTGTCTCTCGTGTATCGGTGCTATACACCGATCACGCAAAAGTACCTAGGGGTTTCGCACCCGGACTCTCTTGCCGTTAACCATTGTCTCTTCCGATGCTGTCTCTTCAGCAAAAAAAAAAAAAAAAAAAAAAAAAAAACATACTTGGGTAATCCTTGACCACAAGGTTTAAAAGTCTAAAATATGGCCATTATTACCAGAAAACGATAGCTAGCCATTAAAATAAGAAAAAGAAGAATAGTTTTAAATATATTAATGCACATTCAAATTGTAAAACTTGTTGTTGTTGTTGTTGTTGTTGTTGTTGTTGTTGTTGTTGTTGTTTTTCTTCGACGTGGCTGCCTATCATAACATTTTGCCTACATGACAGAACAATTTTTTTTTCCGGTTCCAGTGTTATTAACGAGTATATTGATCTATGCCTATCAAAAGATGAAAAAATAAAACAAATGTAAAACTGTAAGTAAAAGTTAAAATATAAATTTAAATGGTAAGAATTTAGCCGAAATACAGGTCATAATTATTTGTTTTGAAACTAACTGTGTGTTAGTTAGTAAGAAGTGATTCTTAGTCGTGTTCTGATCAACAACTATGTTCTATTTACTTGATCAGTCGTTCTGATTTTATATACGTTATTTTTTAAAAGGTAATACATCCATCATTAAATCATTGTCATGGTCAAATGCTTAAAAAGACTTTAGTGCAGTTGCAAGCATACATTACTTGAAGTAATGTTCTTTTCCTCAAAGTCTATAAAGGCTGCATTTACTCTACTATGAAATCCCTATGATCACTTAAGGGAAAGTCCCTGTAATGGTTCCGCTACATTTCGGATCTCATGACCTTTCACGAAGATAACCAAGCTTCCCTAATGTTTCATTAAGATACTTGGTTATCTTGGTAGATATTAAGTGGTCCAAGACGTAGCGGAACCATTACAGGGACTTTACCTTGATGGACCATGATCATAATTTAATGATGGGTGGATTACCTAATGTTGATACCAACAACGCCGAATATCTTTTTTGAAGATAATTATTGTATATTATGAAATACAACGAAGATAACAATTTAGTTCTAAAACCATTTTCACCTAGTCTTTCCGAGTAAGTTTTGAATCAAACTAGAGTTATTGTTCATTATATGGTGGTGTATCTATCGCTTTTCAGGACTAATGTTTTAAAAATGTATGCAAAATACGATATATATCGAAACAAAACAGCGTTTCACTGTATTAGACAGAAAAAATAGAACCTTTTATTCTCTTCGTATACTTCATTGTATCACACCAATCTTAAAAATCTAAATTTAGGAAATATCTCTACAAATCAAATTTCCGATATTTGACTTAAAAAAAGTGCTTTTCTATGCGAGAAATCATTCAATCATCAATCATTCTTTTCCGAATCATATATATAATTTATGTTCAAAACCCATCACGGTATTGTTGCTTCCTTAAAATATGTGCATAAAATATTATCGCTAAAATAATTTATTAAAACTATATAGCGAAAACTTTATAAAATATATAAGAAATAAATAAGCGATACTGATGCACACGCTTAAAATTAGTATACAAGATCTGTTAACGAAATTTTTATGAAATTATGATTTATTTTCGCTTGTATACTTTTTTGTGGTAAAATTACAATCAACATATTTTTTTCTTTTAAAATCGAAAAACATGTTAAAAATATATGATCTATGCATATGGATTGATAGAGGGAAAAACAGACAGATGGATTCAGTAAACTAAATTACATAGGAAGATCCGAAAAGTTGCGATTGTCCAAGAGGAAATATTCCGTATACCGTGTCTATTTCGATGGCTGAAAGACGTAAGAAAATAATAAGCTTGAGAGAAAATTAACGCTCTCGATTTTCCCATCCTCGCGAGGGTCCGAACATTTTAATTTCTCCCGTTGGTTCCCGGAGTTCTACTGTACTTCAAAAGTACCGTCCCCGAGTAGTTAGAGCGTCCGCCCCGGAAGCGTGAGCTCGTGGGGACAATCCTCGGCCTTGACATACCAAGTCGTAAAAATAGCAATGGTACATTGCTCCCTTTCTTGGCGCTCAGTATATAAGGCATTCCAGGACTGGTTGGCCCGATGTCAGAATAATGTGTCTGGATGTGGTATCATGCCACATATAATACTTTAATACTGCAGTGTGACAGCACTATACCTGTCTCAAGTAGACATTGTCATCAAATGACTGAAACTGGAACGTTAATCCAAGCAATCAAACGAACTTGATCAAGCTTTCAAGTAAAACGTTAAATAAATCCTGAAGATCTTTATTCTGATAACATAGAATATCGAAAAAGTTCATGTTCTCATTGTGTATCTATCAACTTGAACGCCACACAGTACGGGATATCCGTGCAGCGTAAGTCGAAATAAGCCTGAAAATAAGCAAGCATAAATTTACTTACACGATATATGTTAAAGTTGATTGTGGGCTGTCTGCAGAATTCTCCAACTTAACTTAGCGCTTAGTAAAACTTAGATAAGTACTAAAATTCATTTTTATCAAACCTGATGAAAAAATGAATAAATATTCATTTCGTAACAATATTGCAAACCAGTAAGGTAATTATAAATGTCAGCTTAGTCATTTATGCAAATATTTCGGGAAAAAAGGTAAACTATGTACCTTCTTTGTTTAAATTTTAAGATATTACTTAGCGCTAGGTATTGTTGTTGAAATTCAATTATGATATAATGTATGATAGACTCAATACCACAATACCACCAACTTTCATACTTAGGCGCTACGCAAAATATTTTACTTTAATTTTAAAATTAGATGCATTCCACCATATAATTTACTATGAATTAAAGTACCGGAATATGACTAAGCTAACGTAAGGAAGTAACTAAATAACAAACAGTATTTAACAAAAGATTTTAGCAAAAGAGGGTCATATAATAATTATTCTCTGAAGAGCACCTATCGTAGGAGAGTATATACAGCCTTTGTTGGGACTGCTTTAACACTGCCTCACTACCATTAACACCTTTTTTTCAAGGATACTTCTATCTTTGAATTGGAATAGAAGCTGCATTTCTTAACCGATTTTGAAAATCATTTTTTTTTTCTTTCAAAGGTAAGACTTTTCACATTAATGTTTACAAAAACGATTTAAAAACCATGCCATAAAATGATAAAAGCTTTAAGTAAAGGAAGGATCGAACTTTGACCTGCTGTTAAATCAACAAATCTCGTTTTCAAAAAATCTCCAACTTTCAAAAACCAAATATTACTAGAGAGGTCTCTTCAAGGACTTTATTTTTCATGCAAATAGTCCTGATAAAATATTTTTGATTTTGAGTTATTTAAGGCCAAAGAAAAAACAATTAACATGAAATGACTTTGACCTTTGTTAAAATTTGAAACTGCGAAAAACTTTGAAATATAAAACAACATGATATGTGAAAGTTTCATGAAAATTGGACAAAAAATAAAAGCAGGGGATTAAAAAAACAACGAAAATATCATTTCAATTTTAACCAATTTTTAGTGAAGTTTGCCGTTTAGGTACAAACGGTATATTTACTGAAGTTGCCATCCCATATATTTTATGCATATATGTCTTGCTAATCATTTGCAGCAAACAGAATACTTCTATCTTTTCTTAAACGAAAATGGGCACTTTTTCCGTGGACCTACCCTCATTTGTCAACTTTTTTGTAAAATTCAACCTCTCCTAGCCCAACACTTTTCTGGTACTCGATACTGGGATACCTATCATATATTATTGGACTGTCAACAAGGAACAGAACATAAATAACCGCATTTAAATCAAACTTCAATTTTTTAGTTATAGGCAAATACGTGATTTCATGCATAGCGCCCCCAAGTGGCATAATCAGAAAAAATAGTTAAAATATTTTGCTTTTAGGTTCAGATGCATGTGACTGCATGTTTAAAATTTAATAAATGTAACTTTCTTCATCTTGCAGCTAGAGGGTGTACAGTAAACGGGTGGAAGAAGAATAACTAGATTCGCTAACGCGACAGCATCGGTTTTCGCGGATACAACAGTCTTTGGTACCTAGTAATGTTACAAACAGTTCCAGTTAGTATAGAAGTAGCATGGTTCGAACATTAAATTTCCAGTTTGAAGCATAAACTAATTTACAAGTGATTAATAAAGGATCAACTTTGAACTGTCGTAAAATAACCAAGTCATGCCTAATCTTTAAAACCATAACATCTCTGGAAAGAGCTCTTTAAGCACTTAGACTTTTGCCCATATTCTCTCGATAAAATATTCATTAGTTTTGGACCTAGTTTGGGCCGAATAACAAATAACAATCAAATCATCGAAAAATGACTTTGACCTTTCAATTTTATTCGAATTTTTAAATTATGAGAACCTTTGAAATATAAAACTACTACATAACTTGTGAAAAATGCATGTGATTAATAAACAAAAAAAATCATGTTATTTGAATTTTGACTTTTCAAATATTTTTTGTGATGTTTGACCACTTCTAAAAGACAAACCATGCATTTCCTTAAATCGTCACCCCATATTTTATAATGCGTATATGTCTTGCAAATAATATGCAGTAAACAGATATTTTTTCTATTTGATTGATCTGAAACAAAATTGGGAATGTTTTTCGTAGCCATCCTAAACTGCACACATTTTAGAACGATCGAACATTCAACCTCTTCTAGTGCAAATATTTTCTCGTTCACCATTCGAGATACCTATTATGTACTATTGGGCTGTCAACAGGGAACAGAATGCTGAAAACCGATATTTGAATCAGACTTCAACTTTTTTTAGTTATAAGCAAATGAGTTATTTCAAGCAAAGCGTCCATTGCAGGAAAATGAGAAACTAAATTGATTTAAATTTTACCATTAGGTACCTAGCAATGCAGCAAACAGTTCACTTTACAATACAAGTCGCATAAATCGAACAATCTAATTCTTAAAGCATAAAAACTGATTTACAATTGTTCGAAAAAAGATCAAACTTTGGACTGTCGCAAAATGACCAAATCAAACATCACTGGAAAGAGCTCCCCAAGAACTTGCATTGTTAGTTTCGGAGCTATTTGGGGCCGAAGGAAAGAAACAATAATCGTAATTTGACATTGACCTTTTTAATTGTGAGGCCCTTTTAAACATAACAACATAACAACTTGTGAAAATTCCATGAAGAATGAAAAAAAAAAAATAAAGTCAGGTGCGGCAAAAAAACATGTTTTTGAAATTTTAAATTTTCCTAAATATTAGTGAAGTTTGACCGTTTCTAGAGAACAAACCATGCAATTCTTAAACTCGCCACCCCATATATTTTGTGCGTATATATCTTGCAAATCGTATGCAGAAAAAAGAGTTCTTCTATCTGATCGCTTACAAAAATGGGTAGGTTTTTCACAGACCTACACTTATTTGAACAGTTTTTTTGCGAGGTTCGAACTTTCAACCTTCCATAGCTCAAAAACTTTCAGAAGAAGAATAAACAAGAGGCCCAAGGGCCATAGACGCTCACCAGAGTACATCTGCATTTTAAAATGAAACAATTGTTTTCTGTAACAAGGAATGTTTAACTGTGACTATTTTATGTGGTTCCTTTTGAGGGTGTCAGTATGAGTCTATATGAAGGAAAAGGTTAAATCAGTAACAGTTGTTAATCTGGAAAAAGCAGCCAAAACAATTTCAAGTACAGATAAATTGGAGTCAAAACCACACAAAATACACCCTTGACTTGGAACAGTTAACTGGTTGTAAGTTGATGTATTACATTTCTTTTTTGGAAAAAACGTGCTTGCTTCCATTAAGATAAAAATATTTTAGACAACGGAGTGAAAAATCACACAAAAATACACCTTTGACTCCGAACAGTTTATAGTGACTTAAAACTGATTGTTGGAGGTTGATGAATCCATTTGTCTCATATAGGACACTAAGGAAATTAATTACCGACAACTGCAAAAAATTACAACGTATATATTTTCCGTCTTCAATAATGAATTTATATATTGTATTAAATAACCACTTTATGCAATTTCACTTCTTTAATATAGAATCAATCTTCACGTGTTTCTGTTTTTTAAACTCAAAAGTATATATCTGTAAATCTTTAATTGAAACAGAAGTGCAAATAGTAAAATGGTAAGATGGCGGATTTGTCTTGATGACGTCACGTGAAAACAAAGGACATTTCCTTTGATTTTGATTAATTGTTAAAATTGTCTGAAAAAAAAAAAAAAAAAGTAAAAATTAGCCAATTAACCCTAAATAAACCTCTATAACAATGTTTTTTAAATCTGGCTAGCAGTTCTAAACAAGATGAATTTTAAATTTATCTTTTCATTGCATTGCAATGGCAACTAGACTTCTGCGTAAATCAATATAAATATGATAAATAAGCCTCCCCTCGTATTGTTGCCGAGTTTACAACACACATCCAAATAATTTTGAATACTTTGTAGAGCTACACCCAAGGATCATATGTACCAATTAAAAACATTTTGAAACCCTGCATATTATTAATCTGGAAGATGATTTATATTAATCTTGAAGAAGATGATTTTTGTTCTATTTATTGTCATGGCAACCAGAGTTCTGCATGGATCATTTTTATTTGAGTAAATTTTGTAGACTCGCATCCAAAGATCATTTTTACCAAATTTCATCAAATTCTGTCCATTGGTTTTAGAGGAGATTTTTTTTATCTTTCCCTATATAAAAAAAAATGTAAAATAAGCCCGGCCCCTGGCGCCCATGTTTTTTCGTGGATCCGAATAATTTTAGCAATCTTTGTAGTGCTACCCCCAAGGATCATCTGTACCAATTTATTTTGAAATCTTGCCAGTAGTTTTGAAGGAGATGATTTTTAAACTTTCCAAGATTTTTTTCTTTTGGTTGCCATGGCAACCAGAGTTCTGCATAGAGCAACTTTATTTGAGCAATTTTTGTAGAGTCCCACCCAAGGACCATTTATACCAAGTTTCATCAAATTCTGTCCATTGGTTTTAGAGGAGATGTCTTTTAAAGCAAATTGTTGACGACGGACGACGGACAAATCAACAGAAGAACATTAGGTTTTTGCTCGGGTCAACAAAAAACCTAATGAGCTCACGTTCTTTTGGTTGTCAATCGATAAAATGATATCTTTAAACGCCTTTTCAACAGGCAAGTATTTCCAACTTATACTAACCTTTCCGAGTGGCTCCTGGGTCTGAACAACACTTTGCGCCATGATATTAATCTAAAATCTTTATCCCTATAACGGTTCGAACCTACAACCCCCGAATTCGCATTATCACGCTAACACTAAACAACGACTCCTATTTAAATCATAATACAAAATGTTCTCACCGGATGGTTAAATCCCATTGGATCCAAACAGTCACATGCTTTACAGTATCCGTTGATCTTGTAACCTCGAATGCCAACAGGCACCACTATTGATAATTTGTCCGGTAAAACTACGGGGCATCCTAAAACTTATAAATGAATTTAAGATATATTATTCCTCACCGGTGCTGCTAATGTGTGTGTGTGTGTGTTAAAAATTGATACTCGTATAACTGTTTTGTGTTTGGCTTTCAACTCAAGCGGGTAGTTTCAAAATTGATTGACCCAATGCCAGCATAATGTGACTAGATACTATAACATGCAACTTGTCTATGTATTGCTCTAATCAATTGATACATTTGCTTAGGTGTGAAACATGATTCATTAGCGATACAATTTTAAAATTCAACGTTACCTTTTACGCTTAAATTACCAAAAATAGAATTTGATAGTTTAGTGGACTTAAGTAAAGATACCGCCTACTTGAATTCTTTTGACTAGCTACTTGAGTTAGGTTCTACTATGGGTCATGTCCTACTGTGTGTCGGGTTCTACTATGGGTCATGTCCTACTGTGTGTCGGGTTCTACTTCAATCAGGCTCTGCTACATATCAGCTTCAACTTCATTTGTATCTACTGTGGGGCAGGTTTAAATTTCTGGCTTTGCTATTTGTCGAGTTCTTTTTAGCGGTTCTACTGTGTCCAACATTAGTCGGTTTTACTTAGCTGTTCTTGGTATGTCTTCTTCTGGGTTTTAACTTCAGCCGAGTTCTAATGTGAGCCTTTTTCCTACTATGAGTCAGGTTCTAATTCAGTCGTGTTCTGCTGTGGGCCATGTTTCTCTTGAACAAGGTTCTATTGTGAGTCAGGATTTAATTTAGTGGGCTTCTGCTGTGAGCCAGGTTTTACTTCATTCAAGTTCTGCTGTGAGTCAGGTTCTACTTGAGTCAGATTCATCTGTGAGTCAAGGAGTCATGATCACAGGTTTTACTATGAGTAAGGTTCTGCTGTGAGTCAGGATCAACTGTTAGTCAGGTTCTGCTGTGAGGCATGTTCTACTGTGCGTCATGTTCTACTGTGAGTTAGGATCTACTGTGAGTCAGGTTCTGCTGTGAGTCAGGTTCTACTGTGGGTCAGGTTCTGCTGTGGGTCAGGTTCTACTGTGAGTCATGTTCTACTGTGGGTCAGGTTCTACTGTGGGTCAGGTTCTACGGTGAGTCAGGTTCTACTGTGGGTCAGGTTCTACGGTGAGTCAGGTTCTACTGTGGGTCAGGTTCTACTGCGGGTCAGGTTTTGCTGTGCGTCAGGTTCTACTGTGGGTCAGGTTTTGCTGTGAGTCAGGTTCTACTGTGGGTCAGGTTTTGCTGTGGGTCAGGTTCTACCGTGGGTCAGGTTTTGCTGTGGGTCAGGATCTACTGTGAGTCAGGTTCTGCTGTGAGTCAGGTTCTACTGCGGGTCAGGTTCTACTGCGGGTCAGGTTCTACTCTGGGTCATGTCTACTGTGGGTCAGGTTTACTGTCAGGTTTTACTGTGAGTCATGATCTTCTGTGGGTCATGTTTTTCTGTGAGTCAGGTTCTACTGTGGGTCATGTTTTGCTGTGAGTCAGGATCTACTGTGAGTCAGGTTCTGCTGTGGGTCAGGTTTTGCTGTGAGTCAGGTTCTACTGTGGGTCATGTTTTTCTGTGAGTCAGGTTCTACTGTGGGTCATGTTTTGCTGTGAGTCAGGTTCTACTGTGGGTCAGGTTTTGCTGTGGGTCAGGTTCTACTGTGGGTCAGGTTCTACTGTGAGTCATGTTCTACTGTGGGTCATGTTCTACTGTGGGTCAGGATCAACTGTGGGTCAGGTTCTACTGTGGGTCAGGTTCTACTGTGGGTCAGGTTTTGCTGTGGGTCAGGTTTTGCTGTGGGTCAGGTTCTACTGTGGGTCATGTTCTACTGTGGGTCAGGTTTTGCTGTGAGTCAGGTTCTACTGTGGGTCAGGTTCTACTGTGGGTCAGGTTCTACTGTGGGTCAGGTTCTACTGTGAGTCAGGTTCTTCTGTGGGTCAGGTTTTGCTGTGAGTCATGTTCTACTGTGGGTCAGGTTCTGCTGTGGGTCATGTTCTACTGTGGGTCATGTTCTACTGTGAGTCATGTTCTACTGTGAGTCATGTTCTACTGTGGGTCAGGTTCTACTGTGTGTCAGGTTTTGCTGTGGGTCATGTTCTACTGTGAGTCATGTTCTACTGTGGGTCATGTTCTACTGTGAGTCATGTTCTACTGTGGGTCATGTTCTACTGTGGGTCAGGTTCTGCTGTGGGTCAGGTTTTGCTTTGAGTCATGATCTACTGTGGGTCAGGTTTTGCTGTGAGTCATGATCTTCTGTGGGTCAGGTTCTACTGTGAGTCATGTTCTACTGTGGGTCAGGATCTACTGTGGCTCATGCTCTACTGTGAGTCAGGTTCTACTGTAAGTAAGGTTCTGCTGTGAATCATGTTCTACTGTGAGTCAGGATAATTGTTAGTCAGGTTCTGCTGTGGGTCAGGATAATTGTTAGTCAGGTTCTGCTGTGGGTCAGGTTCTACTGTGAGTCATGTTCTACTGTGAGTCATGTTCTACTGTAAGTCATGTTCTACTGTGTGTCATGTTCTACTGTGGGTCAGGTTTTGCTGTGAGCCATGTTCTACTGTGAGTCATGTTCAACTGTTAGTCAGGATCTACTGTGAGTCATGTTCAACTGTTAGTCAGGATCTACTGTGAGTCATGTTCTTTTATTGGTCAGGTTCGACTGTAGGTCAGGTTCTTCTGTCAGTCATGTTTTGTTGTCAGTCTGGTTCTACTGTGAGTCATGTTCTGCTGTCAGTCTGGTTCTACTGTGAGTCATGTTCTGCTGTGTGTCATGTTCTACTGTCAGTCAGGTTCATGATCTTTTATGAGTTAGGTTCTGCTTTGAGTCATGTTCTACTGTGAGTAATATTCTACTATGGATCATGGTCTTCTGTGAGTCATGTTCTACTGTTAGTCGGGTTCTACTGTGTGTCATGATCTACTGTGGGTCAGGTTCTACTGTGAGTCAGGATCTACTGTGAGTCAGGTTCTGCTCTGAGTCAGGATCTACTGTGGGTCATGTTCGTTCTACTGTGAATCATGTTCTCTGTGAGTCATATTCTACTGTTTGTCAGGTTCTGCTTTGAGTCAGGATCTACTTTGAGTCATGTTCTACAGCGATTCGTGTTTTACTTTAGTCAGGTTCAATTTGAATCAGTTTCCTCTTTGTTTTAGGTTCTACTGTACCTTGCGGCGACACTGGAAATCGTACACATCGTTGTCGACGTAGTCGTTGGCTTCTTGAATGGCGGCGCAGTGGCACTTTCTGCTCTTCGTTGCTCTGCTGGGACACGGTAGTCCGTCTTCTTTGTAAACGCAGTCTTCGTTGGCGACACAGGCACTTAAAGGCGTGAAAATCATTGAGAAGATATCGTGGTGAATGCAATACAATACAATTTTGAAATATTACACGTCATGTTATGTCTTAACTAGCAACACGTAAGCATGTGTTCTTATATATAAACATGTTCATAGATTTGATGTCAGTTTTATTGTTTTTCCAACTTAATAAAAATTATTAAAAACAAAAAAATAAAAATAAAAAAAGATATTCATCGACGATAGGGAAAAAAGTAATTGTGAATGAAGAACGGTTATATCATGTATGATTTATTATCTGTTAAACGCATCATTCTTTCAAGTCAACTCAGATGTCAAAGTAAGGATAGATAAAAGCTTAGATGGCAAAGCGTCCACAGCGGAGTAAACATTATTGTAATGAAGTGGACTATCTTAGGATGTCAGTGAAACTGACAATAATATACTTCAGGCATTCAACCCGAAACATGTCTCATTGTGCATTTAAGAGAATTTTTCATATAATAATTACATGTATATGTTAGTAAATGGAAATGTAATTCAACATGATCATTTTATTAAAATTTCGAGATACGAAGTACATGTATATATTTCAGATAGTTGTCATCTCAACGAACAATTTTTTTTCGTGAATATATTTACCGATGACAATCGCTAAAATTCAAATTGGCATTATATTATGTCACCATCGTTAAGAAGGCCAAATGTGATAATAGAGAGCAACACGAAAAGAAAAATCAACGCCTTAATGTCGCGGTCACATCGGTTGCACCGTGATCATACTTTGGATTCACACCGCACAGGTTTTTAGGGAATGGTCAAGAGACCAATACGGATAAAAATCAATCTTGAATACGCATCGAAACGTACCTAAACCGTTATAAACCTTACTACTACGTAGAAACCTGACACGTACGGTGCATATATACGGCTTCCTATATAGGTTTGTGGATAAACTTTACATACAAAATCGGATTAATACGGTTCAAAAAGGATTTCTACGTTCTTATACGTTTCAGGACGGATAGTGTTGGATTACTACGTCTTGCCATGCGTGATTCTGTTCACTATGGGGTTTTATTTCATTCCTGGCAATTCTCTGATTCTTCTAACATGTATAGTGTTTTCGCGCCCAATCAAAAATTAGAACTGTCACTGAAGTTGATTAATATCCCCGCATACCACATAAAATAATTTAACATATCTGGTAACAAGATCCTTGTAATCCTTTTTCACATGCACCACACAAAAACCTGACAATAATTATGTCACGCAGAGAATGTCAAAGAGGTTTGCATCACAATATTTTTAAATCAAATCAGGGGCCATAACTATGTCCTTATTTGGATGACGTACATATAAATAAAGATTATGTCACTCATATACACATCATTATGCACATCTAAAGTTACCATCATAAATTCATGTGCAAAATCTTATCTCAAACGCTAAAGAAATGTAGAAGTTTGTGTCAAATGATTTTTAAAGTCCAATACGGAACCTGCAGATGCAAAATTAGAGCTGAAGTAATGTAGAAGTAGTTCTCCTTTAATGTACATATATAGTGAGAGTTTTTGGGGTTGAATTAGTTCAGTCTTGTTAAATGTATTCTTGTGAGTGAAAATGGATGATGAAATACTTTATTTTTTGTTGGTGCTGATTGCAATTTACACTAGAGATGCACAAGAAAAAAACTGCGTTGTTGGAACAATACAGAATCAGGAGACGTAGAAAAGAGAGGAAGTTGTGGTTGAGAGTCTGTCTTTCACTGGTAATACGAGGCACCAATGGCAAAAATTAAGGAAAAGGCCCGGAGATGTTCAGAAATTTCGTATTTGTCGATTCGATAATGCTCATGGAGCTACTTGACAGATTAGGAAAGAAAGTTACCTAGTACATATAAGCCGTAAATCCTGCTGTAGGGTTTGCAATACTTGGATGCACCTTGAAACAGGGGACAGTAACAGGTATCACTGGTATATGGATTAAGGGTAGCACATAACATTATTTGTACAATTGCGAAATACGTCTGTGGCGCAATTACCGATTGTTGTAACCACCCCCCCTGCTTCTGAAGAAGTGGCACGTGGGTTCGAGCAAAGATAGAATATTGGGCATGTTCTAGGCGCTCTAGATGGAAAGCACGTAGGAATATCAATCAACCAAAGGTTATTGGCTTCCACAACTTTACTAACAAATTTTCTGATGGTTCTCGACTACACGTTCCTCTTGGTGAATGAGGGTGCAGAAAGCGGGTGCAAGGATACACAAATGTGGAACCACAGTAACCTTAAACAAGCTATCGAGACAGACGTCATGGGCTTTCCGCCTGCTGTCGCACTTCATGGTGGTGACCGTCTGAAGTCATACTTCATCGTTACTGAGGATGAAGTGAGCGACACGAAAACGTGGTTATTGAAGCCGATCGCTAAACGGGGACTGGAAGGAAGGAGCGAATCTTCTTTTAACGTCTCTCCAGAGCCAAAGTGTAGACTTGTGTTTACCTATATAATTTGATATGAATAAGATATCACCATCAGCAAAATGTCCTTATAGAACAGACAATAATAACCGCATCGTTGTTCCTGGCGCTTGGAGAGATAATGTAAACAACCGCGAGGCTAAACTGCAGAGGGTTTTTATACTGTATAGTACCATATTTGTCTGTACAGTGTAAGAGTGTACCCATCCGGGATTATCATCCATGAATGTGAGACACGTTTCCTAATAACATTGTATAGACCATTTAACTCCGATATGAGACGTTAACCATCGCAAATCAATGAGCACTTTCCTAACACCTAATTAATCTACATGCTGGTGTAAAATTCCAGACATTGTTTGATGGGTAATAAACATACACATGGTTTTTCCCTGGTTTAGATCAGCGTATTATACCGAATATTGCCGATCCCCTGGTGAAATGGTCTATATGTTTTGTTAGTGGCCTGGCGGGCAAAGTAAGCATGGTAGTGGCTTTATCGTAGCAACCTGACGGCTTAGCTTGGATTACCTGCCCCATCCACTTTGTTACTAATAGAATCTAGTAGGCAGGGAACCAGACTACCTGACGACTAAGCGAATTTACGGCATCGAGACTGAATTCCTGTGCTTTCTCATTTGAGGTTTCTTGCAGCATTTATTCGTCTATCACATGGGGAATGATTTTTTATGGAACACCGTAATAGAAAAAATCAAAGCGCACAATGCGCTGAGAGACGGCGACGGGATTAACACTCTAAACCCAGTATTTCTGAAGTTATTGAAGCAGTCACATGACGACAAAAACTCCATCCGCTGTTGCTACAGAAGTTCTGTTTGTAACATAATAATCCGGAGTAAAGATCATGAACCTTTCATTCATAAAGAGCTGCATACCTAAGTAGGTAATTCTCTTTCTCTAGTGCTAGCGAATTCTATATGTTGTTTTGTATGTGTAGAAATTGACCAGGTATTTGATTATTTAAGATACTAGAATGTTTGCCTATCTATTTCAAAGTTAAGAAATGCCCTGGGAGGATCATGCAAAATATTGTGTGGACTACTTTAGGTCAATTACATACATACGGAGCACTACTTTTTTCTTTTTACAGGAGTAGATCTTCATGTTCGTAAGATGGGTTGCTGTTCTGGTTAAGAAATGTCACGGATATTTTTTTCACGCTTAAAATTGATGCTTCCAGTGCAAAATAATGGCAAAAGAAAACATGTTAACAAACAATAACACACTAAAAGCGGTTACGGTAATGATTTAAACGTCTATGTAACATATTCCATTCGTATTCGCATTGCATGGATCCGCACTAAGCGCGGAGAGGTACAGTTAAAAATGTTGTGGAAATATGCAAATTAGCAAGGCCTGATTTCGTTCTTCAGCATTAGACGGCTATCGCCGTCTAAAAATCATATTTGACTTTATCTAGGCTTTGGTTTGGTCTGTCCTATCTCGCTTTTGACCTTTATACGGATGACGGCACAAGAATAGACCAAATGAACATTTGAACGGTTTTTGGTAGAAAATGCCTATACTTAGGGGAAAAGGTTACGCACAATGTTTTTGTTGAGATGACATCTAGCTAAAAAAATATGCGTCGTATTCACGAAAAACTAATAAAGTATTCGGACTGAATTTGAGTGCCTTTGACAAATATATGATTGTTTTATCAAAGTACTTGTCTTCGATACGCATTTAGTCCTGTTTCCGGCCGACCATTATAAACATAATGCAGTATAGTCGGTTTTCACCATCTCTGTATAGTGCTCATCATTACAAAAACGTTTACTCCCCTAATTGCGGTGGAGGAGGACGCCTTACAGTAAATAACCGTTCTTCAAACTCCATTACTATCACTTTTTTTTTTTTTTAAAATATTCTTGTTATTATTATTTTTGTTATTACTATTATTACTATTATTATAATTATTATTATTATCTCAAAATTTATCTATAAAATATTCTTAGGGCACTCTAAAGTACAGTACCTAGATTTAAAAAAAGGGAAGAACAATAAAAAAAAAATCAATGTTCCGGTAGCTTATCGGCCTATCAGGGTCTATACCAGATCACAGTTCCAAAACTACTTATTTAATATTTTTAATAGCATATCCTGTTACATCCTATAACATATCAAATTGATGTATAGATACTGTATAGCGCATATATAAATATCCCTAGGTGTGGATAAGGAATGGATCGCCAAAAGCAATTAAGTAAATGATGCAAATGCTGTGTTCATCATTGATTTTCTATTCTGAGAACATTTACCTTTTTTCGCTCGCATGGATCGTACACATATGTTTTTTTGTTGTTGTTGTTTTTCAAAATAACGTTAAATGTCTAGCAAAGTGATAGACTGGCTGATTTTTTTCCCAGTCTTTACAGTCTTATTTCAAAGATTTAAGTTTAAACTTATTTTTACGTCGATTTGGAAACAAGTTCTTACAACTTATACTTATCCCTCTCGATGGTTCCTGTGTTGGACTAGTACTTAGCACTTGGGAAGGTCATGGAAAACCTTGCCCCGAACGGAGTTCGAAACCCCGATTTTTTGGTCCGTAGTCGGGTATGTTACCACTGGACCACAACATAGTTTCGTCTAAACTTTGCTGATCTAGTTTAGACACACACTTTCATATGCTTGACAACAACGTGAAATGGCAAAATCTTGAATCAGATTTCTGCGATTTATCCGATAACAATTTTTTACATTCTCTGCGTTTCTTTTTCCCTGCAGTATATTCGTTTATAAAATGATTCGTGTTAATTGTCCTTTTTTCTAATTTTCTTTTAATCAGCTTGAAAAAAAGTTACCTTTTCCGAACAATATTCCGGCATCCTCTTACTGAAAAAAGAATAAAAACATTTGAATATGATTTACACTGAAGAATAATGGGACGTAAACACACGACTTGAATTAAAAAGTATTCTTTTGATCATATACGACAGTAATACAATTCACATGCATATATCGACAAAGTATATCGAAAAATTGCTGAAACGCACAATAGCGTATGTACGATTGTCCTTAATGGATATTGGAGTAGCGTATGAATAGTATATCGTATATATATATCGTATAACTGGTGTACAGTCAGCGTTTGAGAAACGTATGCGAGCGAGCGTATGTGAGCTTGAGCAATTCTTCCCCATTAGTCCTATAAGCTAGAGTGTGTAAGCTAGAGTGTGACATCCCCATAGGGTAAAGTTGGTCTGTCGAAAATGAGTCTCCAGGTAGGTGGAGTTTTCCGCCTTGTCGCAAGCCAGTTATACGTCATTTTGTGATTCCCTTATCATCGTTTTCGTAACATTTCGGATATGTTGCATTTGATTATACACACACACACACATACATACATACATACATACATACATACACACACACACACACATATATATATATATATATATATATATATATATATATATATATACGTACGTCATATGCGGGTTTCCACTAAAAGGAGCAACCAATCTAAAATAGAGATCTTGTTCTTGTTCTAGTACTCTGCTTTGATTAAATACTTAACCGAAAACCATTTTTTATGGCTTCTGGTACTCGACATTACATTGGCTATACTTTATTTTGATATTGTTATCATCGTTCTCCTATCATTTCGGACATGTTGCATTTGACAAATAGCCGAATTATCCGTTTGTGTACACGTCATATGCGGGTTTCGCGAGGTTAAGATGAATAATACAGGGGCTTAAAGTTGCATGGGAAGATTCGCTCTATAAAACTTCGAGCCCCTGTGATCAGCAGTTGACTGCTGCTTTGATTTTTTATCAAAATACAGAAAACTATATACTATTATCAACAGAATTATCTTATCACAGTTCGGTTTGTACTCTAGCAGATGCAGCTTTGAAGCTTAATTCAAAGTTCATTCGACGGTTATTATACTGGGGTCAAGACTTGAGCAGTCGGTGGTTAAGCAACAGATGTTATGGACAGACCGACTGTGCAAGCCTTCCTTTAAAAGGAACTTTTATTTCCTCCTCAATCTGGATGGTACTGGGGATTACATCTCAACAGTTTGGCCGATCAACATATGTATCAAATGTATCCGTTTGGATCGTTATCAAAACACACACACAGAGTATTACTATATAGATGTACATCTGTCTGTAAGTAAGAGGTTGTCATACCGAGGTGTATTTTTCTGAGGTATAAATCGGTATGTAATTCAACATCGAAACTAACCATTATTTCATCCCAATAGCCAAACCAAACACGTTTGTGTTTACACTACCCACAGATAATAGCCCTAATCATAAACCAAATCCTTACCGTGACCAAAACACCAAAATAGACAAACCGAGGTAGGACAATTTTACCCCACAACGTGAGGTATACACACACACACACGCGCGCGCGCGCGCGCGCCATGGTTACACGGTGCATAACAATATCGGCGGGCCCTCTGCGGAAATCGCTTTATCGATAGGCTCTCTGCGTTCGCACCGGTCATTTTCTGCCATAAACACAAACACACGATGGACAGATGGCAGAAAAAGGGATCAATGGTCACTTTTAACAGGTGAGTTGCTCAATACCAAGTAGTGCACGGAATATGAGAATACTATGTACACGTATGCGTTTAAACGTTTCAATTATCGGCGAATGCGCTCTGAAACTCGGACAAACAGTTTAGTGATGTACCAACATGGAACACGACTTCGGTACTTTCTACAGGCTTTAGCGAGTTATTGCTTTGATTACTCTCTTACTAATGGGTATATTTTTCAAGGAGATACCGATAAATTGGCCGATATTTATGTAAATTTCTTGATAAGACCCTACTTTCGATTTTGTTGGTGCACGGGAGGTCTCTCTGCACATCACTTTTTGAATAAACATAGTATATGTATTTTTTTTATATAAATAGTAAATATATTTCGTGCACTTCTTAATATTGAGCAACTCACCTGTTAGAAGTGACCATTGATCTCTTTTTCTGCTATCTGTCCATCGTGTGTTTGTGTTTATGGCAGAGAATGACCGGTGCGAACTCAGAGAACCTGCCGATATAGCGATTTTCGCAGAGAGCCCGCCGATATGGTTATGCACCGTGGGTTATCTTGGACTTAGATAAACCTACCTTTGTTATGCATACAATGACACTTCCTACTGGAGTCAGGCGGTTTACAAAGTTCGAAGCTTGGACTGCAGCATTTCACGCACAGCTCGTTTTCAGCACACAGACTAAATACATGAATAATTGGACATTAATCCCGTCATACCTTAAAAAGGAAGCAGTAAGACTTTAACTATGTTTATCAATCTATTTCTAGTTTAACTCTTTATTTATGTGATTTTACCTGGTGGGCAATTACTCCTAATACAAAATTATAAATTCATTTATGACCCGATTTTGTCAACATATTACGACCGACATGCCGTCAGGCAAGATGTATAAAATTTATCACAATGAAATGACACAAAGGGGATTTACTTTTATTTACTTATTCATTTTCTGATCCATTTCTTTATCAAGAGTATATTTATTATTTATTCATTTATTATTTTGTTTGCTCGTAATTCTTCCAGGCGTGGTCATAAAAATACTAATTAAGTCTTCATATAGACTCATTTTGACGCGTTGGCAAACAGAGGAGACTCAGATTAGACAGCTCCAATAGGAGCAGTCTGATCAATGTCTCCTCTGTTTGCTGGTGAATAAAATATTGAAGCTTAAATTCTACACAGCCTGTAAGGCAAAGGAAAATACATTTAAAGTTCAGCCAATTAATATCCATGAAGTCCTGAAAATTTCAGCTTGAATATTCATGAGGTCAAGTGAGAAGATATGTATTGTCTAAGAGGACAAGAGAACGACAAGTTCGTGGTCGTGTGTTCCTTTATGAAGACGCGCACGACAATTGTAAACAACAAGCAGCAATTGTAAACGACAAACATGGAACGACAAACGACAATGCGACACGTCAGTTGACATTGTAACGTGTTGTAAATGTCGCGTTTCCACGCGACGCACGATATGAGAACGACAATTTGAAACTAATCTCCACATTTATTGCGATATTTTCGTAAAAAGTACGTTAACGTGCGTGCTATACTGTCGAGTATCGTTTTATGGTGGCATATTTCTGCCAGCCACTTATCTTCTTAGCTATGTCGAAACTTTTCTGAAAAAAAAAACGTCACATATTCAGCTAGTATCTGGCAAGTATAAAACTTTCGTGTATCCTCTTGGGTATCTTAACAGGACAAAACTGTCTGTAAGTGCCCACTACTGCCAGCCATATATTCACTTAAGATAACTGGATATCTCGCCTTTTTTCAAGTTAGTTACATTATGTGGATAGATAACATTCAAGCATTTTTCACATAAATATGTGGAAAAAAGCATGATATCCAGTTAACGTAAGTGGATATGTGATTGGCAGTAGTGGGCACTAACAGACAGTTTAGTCCTGTTAAGATACCTAAATGGATAACTTGAGAAAATTTTCTACTTGACAGATAATGGATGGTTCTTAAACTGTCAATCAAGTATGTTTACATTAACTGGCTTATCCAACCAGTGTAAGTGTGAAGCACATGGTGAATGGTTGACCTATTTTATACAAAAGAACATGTGGTTTTTGTTTGTGATACTGTTTGTGAGCACTTGACCTAGGTATAGAAACTGTTAAATTATCAATAGGGGGAGGAGTTACATACAAATTGTGGGAACCGTCCATAACTGAATATGTGACATTTTTTCAGAAAAGTTTCAACATAGCTAAGTTTTGGTGGCATAATACTGCCAGCCACTTATCCACTCAGCTATGTCGAAACTTTTCTAAAAAAAAAATTGTCACACATTCAGTTATTATCTGGCAAGTAGAAAATTTCGTGTTATCCTCTTAGGTATCGTAACAGGACAAAAGTGCATGTTAGTGCCTACTACTGCCAGCTATATATTCACTTAAGATAAGTAGATATCTCGCCTTTTTTCAAGTTATTCAGTTAAATTATGAGGATAACAGGCATTTTTTCACATAATTATCTGGAAATAAATAGTGAAATGAAAATATTTTCTACTTGCTAGATAATAACTGAATATGTGACAATTTTTCAGAAAAGTTTCGACATAGCTAAGTGGATAAGTGGCTGGCAGAAATATGACACCATATGTTAATTATTTATGTAGACATTAAAACAGGTTAATGAATAACGAGCAATTAAGAATAAGATAATTTAAACCAACTTACAAATTGCCTTTTTTATCGACACATTTTCCCATACTCCTCACTAAACTGGGAAAAAGACATACAGACAGTATACAAAGTATGCTATGTGCATTTGAAACAAACATCTTGCCCGAAATGGTATCGCAGGAAGGGACCTCTTTTATTTTCTTAAGCGCGTAGTGTTTTATGATCATCGGTTAAGGATTTACTTCTGCGAACATTAAGGCAGATTTACTTAATTAGAATATATACGTCACAAAGTTGGTAGCACGTGTCCAGAGACCGGTGATTTATTATATATTCACGCCATCTGCAGTAGGTGTTATTGTTGTTGTTGTTGTTGTTGTTGTTGTTGTTGTTGTTTTCAATGGTAAATCCCTTGGTAATGCCGTATCAGGTTTCCGTGTGGCGTAGTCTTGATCGCCAAAGTATTCCGGGTTGGGATCGTTGAATGTCCGTCGTCCGCCATTTCGTCGTCCACAATAAGTTTGATTACACTCTAGCTCTCTAACATCTTCATTCCTTAACCCTTTCCCTCATAGAGGACACCATGAAAAGACCTATGCGAACAACATAAAACCAGATCAGCCTGCGAGTAACTCGCATGCTGATCAGGTTTTATGCTGTTCGCTGCTCCTCAGTGGTCTGGAAATGAGGATTTTGTAATTAAATTTGGTAAGGTTTAACTGTGGTTTTCTGCAGATCAGGCTTTATGTGGTACCTATTGAGTGCGTCAAAATGAGTCTATATGAGGGAAAGGATTAAGCAATAATTTTCAAACTTCGTGATAATGTTGATAGCCATAGTATTTTTTTCAAATTGGTCTTTAAGTAATTGCATCAACACGTTTCTCTTAAAATACACAATGAAAATATTTTGGCGCATTTGACACAGTGGATAGGAGAATACGCAATAGGAATCATATTTCCCCAAAATCATTTTTGAATGCAAAAACAAATCATATTTAAATGTCTAACTATTGTCTTCAAATGTATAAATATTCATATCGTAATAAATTACGATTTATTATATTTGGTTTTATACCATAAAAATGTTTGGTACACATAAAATATTCATCTGGCCGCGACATACGAAAGTCGTAAAAAATGGTACTGTTATAGCTCCCTTGCTTGGCGCTCAGCATATAAGAGGACTAGTTGGCCCGGTGTCAGGATAATGTGACTGGATGTGGTATCATGCCACATGTCGACGGTGTGATACTGCAGTGTGGCAGCAATATATCTGACTCAACAAACAAACATAAAATTTCCATTATGCATGTACGAGTATGTATATTTGCTATGACGCAATGAAAGTTTATACGTACTATATTAAGCTCTAGGCCTTCGGTGAATAAATTCGGTAAATGAACAATAAAATATGATATCGGCAGATTCATAATTTTTTCATAACATTCAGTTTTTCCTGATTCTTTGTATATTGATAGCATATTATATTATCTGAACTATCAAAGTATGTGATAAAAACAGCGGGTCACCGGTCTTAGAAAAAAAACTATTGTTATTATAAGTAAACCCTATGTAGCAGCGGATCAGGATGAAATTTCATCTATGAAAACTAAGTCTTTTTTTTTTCTTTAAATGAATTACAATTATTAGCAAATGCTATGTCATTATATTGATAAAGCATAAAATTTATGAAATAAAAAATTGATTTATTTTTTTTATTGTTTTAATGTTCAAACATTCTGATTATTTTAATAATTAAATTCACTCTAAATCAATATATCGGCAAAAGTATGCCTTTCTCAAGAAAAAAAAAATGAATTCTTAGCAAGTTCTACATTACAGACGTTTGAATAGTCGCCATATTGTTGTTGCTATAAATAGAGTGAATTTAATTATTTATTTTATTATTTCACTCTGATAAAAATCAACATATTTATTCAGATTTTTTTTCAACGAATACTATTTAGGTACTTATCTATTTTAGATAAGAGCTTAAAAGCAATCGATCACCAGGCCTATTCTTTAAGAAAATGCATTTTAAATTCGTGGGTGGGGAATTTGATACTTAAGAGTAAAATTGAATATTTATAGTTATGTCGACATACTACAGAAATCCGTGTAAATTTCACTCAGAAATAACGCGTATCCGCTGCACTGAGATTCTGTCCGTCTAAATCGTTTTTGACATTTTTCTTTGTGCGTAACGACAATCGTCGGGGTAAATAGGTACAGTAGAAAATTACGGCAATGTCTCTCTCAACACCTGTTCAAATTTTCGGTTGGTAATAGAACTGAAACCTTTGCAGTTGAAATTTAACACGCAACCTTTTTTCGTTCTTGACTTTTCCATCATCTAGCGTTCTTATTTAAACGAAAATTGTTATATTTGCATTAGCGGTCATAGTGTAGTTGTTGTATTTGGGTTTACCGTCGCTGCGATAGTATTTCAATCATATAGCGACGTCCAGCTAATTACAGGTGGAGGAAGACCCCGAGTACACAGTGGCACCCGGATAGAACCACCGACCTACCGCATGCCAGCTGGAAGGCTTCCTCACATGAAAAATCCAAAATCCCTACCGGGATTCGAACCCACAGCGGTGAGGGGCTGAGAGGTTTGTAGTTCACGACTGTAACCGAGCGGCCCCTGACATAGTGTAAAGTGTACGTTTAACATGTACGTGATAATAGAAACTGTATCCATTTGACATAGAAATGGGTAGATTTTCAAAACATTCCTCTCAACGGTAGCATATTTCTGCCAACCACTTATCTACTTGCTGAACTTTTCTGAATAATTGTCACATATTCAGTCATTATCTGGCATGTAGAAAACAATTGTCCACTTAATATGTATCTTAACAGGACAAAACTGTCTGTTAGTGCCCAATACTGCCAGCCGCATGGTCACTTATATGTTTTTTTCCAGATACTTATGTGAGAAATTGCGTTTTATCCACATAATTCAACTGACTAAATTTTAAAAAAAGCATGATATCTACCGGTAGTTAACCTTAGTGAATGTATGGTTGCCAGTAGAGGGCACTAACAGGCAGTATACCTAAGAGGATAACACAAAGTTTTCTACTTGCCAGTATGTTGTAATTTTTCAGAAAAGTAGTGGGTAAGTGACTGGCAGACATATGCCACCATACCTCTAAATCCCGTCCAGAGAACGCTATCGATGCTATCTTTCTGTAGTTTGTACACAAGTGTTAGCATTTAAAAAAATGATAAAAAAATCTCCGTTAGCCAACTGAACAGAACGTTACAGTGTGGCATAAAGGGAAATTATATGTCGAAGTACCTGGAGTTGAAGGACATGTTGTTATCAGAGCTGATATTAGAAATAAATCCCCCTTCATGTAAAATAGGAAGCTAAATTCATAACTGCTGTACATACATTAATCAGGTGTTGATCACTTATAGCATGGATATAAGCGACATAAGTTTGATATTTTCCCTTTTATGCACCTAGCTGTGGGCTTGTTTCAAAAAGACTTTATGCATATTTTTTTTAAGAATGTACTTAAAGCTATGAAGCTACTTCTTGTCGATGAGAAAATTATAAGCTGCGCAAAATTAAGAAGTGGAATACGGAATGCATGGAACAAAGGGGAGTACTCCAATCGAATCTGCCCAGTGCGACTACCAGTCTAGCAACTTCCGTACTTCCGGTAGCCTATAAACCAGTCCAGATTTTCCAGCGTTCAAAGCAGTTTCCACAGAGCCTGTTCCCGGCACGATCTGATTTGTGTATTTTTCTGCGACGGACTGAGAATGAACCTGTTTTTTTATTCCCTCAGCGGTTCGGGAGTAAAAAGTTACTTTCTTGCTCGATAGTATAATATCGCCGCTCTGGGCTGCGAAAATTAAACAAACGTTTCTAAATATATCCTGTTACCTGGATATAACACGATGAGTGAGACACGCCAATTTGCGATTTTTTTTTAACCAATCCAGGTCTATGTAACATGTCATGATAATTTAATGCTACGGAGGATCGAGAGGTCCCGAGTTCGAGTTCTGCAAAGGACGTTAATAATACTCTTGAGCAAGAAATTCACCCCGAATAATTTCACTTCATCACGGTGGAAATGGTACCTGAATGGATAGTATAACTCCGAGGCGCCATAATGTGGGCAGCCACAAAAGGAGTGAAAAACTCCCCAGAAAACTAATAGAGTATTTACACATTTATTGAATTGCTAGAATCACATAATAGAAACAATTTAGGATTGTATAATGAAAATACGATTAAGATTGAAATGAAACACTGAATCACATGAGTTAACGGATTAAATCCCTTTCAATTTTTTACCCTAAATTACTTGTTCACCCTCATTATATTTCCGTGACAACATTGAGATTATGATACATCAACACTTTAAATTTATTAGAATAGTAAACTTACGTGATCACATGACCTAGTATTATTATTTTTGAATTTCAATGTATTTATAGACAATGTACTCTGTACACATCTTAAATAAAACACATGTTTGTTCTGTTCTGTTCTGCTAATGACTGCTGTTATTCAAATTAAGTCTTTGCCGTCTACGTATAGGCTAGTGTCTATTCAGATACTTCTACTGAAGCGATCACAGCGAGTATAGTACAATCAATAACAGGGGCGTAGCTACATTATTTTGGAGTGTACACCCGACTTTTGATAGCATTTCTGGCTTCTGTTCTAGAAAAACATTATTTCACCATACAAGTAAGAAATAAAGTTAAAGCAAGGCAGAGTTATTGTACTTGGTAAGTAAAGTTTGACCATTGTATAAAGTATAAACTCAATCCCTAAAGTACTTTCTGAGTTGTGACATACAGATGCGATTTGAGACACTACAGCCATTTGAGACCCTAACAAGAAAAGAGTAAAATCAAAATGTTTCAATTGACGGCTTACATGCCCCCCCCCCCCCCCCCCCCTCCCATTTCTACTGTTTTGACCTTATAACCAAACCTGTCTATGCGCAAGACCCTCATATTAGAAAAATCGACCTCTCTATAAATAATTTATATAGAGAGAGGTCGTTTTTTTTTTACTGAATATCAGGGTCCTGTGGTCTATGGTTTAAATCAAAAGGTTAACAAACGAAAAATAATGGAAGCATAAAAACTAGAATTTTAAAAATTCTAAATATATAAGCCAATAGTATAAAAATAAGTAAAAAAAAAAAAGAAAAAAAAAACGTTCTCAGCTGGACTAGAACTCACGAC
>CM037778.1:65220064-65270064 GCA_021229015.1 Solen grandis | reverse complement strand
ATTTTATACGGGTACATTAATTGATTATTAATAATAATTCCTAACCTTCTTTTGAAACCAATAAATTAGATATGCTACTTTATATAATCATTTGTTTCGACCGACTCAGAATAAAATGTTAATCTGGATTTTTTGACATCCTATTAACTTGACTTGACTTGACTATTTGAGTTTACCATCGCTTCGACAGAATTTCAGTCATATAGCGACATCCAGCTAATTACAGGTGGAGGAAGACCCCGAATGCATGGATACATCCGGGTAGAACCACCGACCTACCGCAAGCCAGCTGGAAGGCTTCTTCACGAACTCCTATTTATGTGTTGTGTGCATCTGCAGTTACATGTATTTACCAGGCACTATTTGAATGCGATTTTTGGATACATCAATACTCAAAATATAAAGAAAATAAATCAAGAATAAGGGTGTGTGTATATTATAAAGCAACATTATTAGGATGTCAAAAGCAAAATATTCATACGTTTTGTAAGAAACGTTGTAATCAAAAAAGATAGCAAACCGTAATTGCTCATTGAAAATCAATCGCAAAATATAATACTGGGCAAAAGACAATAGCATTACAGTAATATTGCAAAAGAACTATCCGAAGGTTCCAGATACCGATAATATTGACCTCCTATTTCTCTGCTCCATTATAGGACGCGATGCTAAGATATTCTCATTCTCTCCTTGTTGAGTTTTATTATTAAACTGACTCACTGCGTTTTGTTTGATTGTCTCGTAATATAGTGTTTGTGATAATCGAGAAATAGTGATTCAAACATATTAAAATAAATACAGTAAATGAAACATTTAAATTATCGGTTTGAAATGTTTATGACAATTAATCATCATATGAAAAAAAAACATCGTGTATAATTTTAAGTAAGAGTATGATGACAAACAAAATATTTACATGCAAACATTTACAAAAAGCCGGTAAATTTGAACATGACAGAAATAAATTACTTGCACAAATATCCCGCCATACGGTATTTAAAATTCACGAATTTATTAGAATGCAGCAACGGTTAGTCTCATGAATTGTTCTCAGTAAATCCTCAACCAGCACATTAATAACATTTAAGATAATATCAAATCCAAAATAATGAAATTTGAGACTGGTAATTTCTTTTCAAGCATTTAACTTCAAGGAAGTCATGGTAGATCTAATTAAGGTATCTTCCGGAAGCTCCCCCACTGTACAGCACAGTTAGTGTTAACTCTATTTCTTTTATATATCTGTACCGTATTTTGTAAGAGGTGAGGTACAAACCACTTAAAATGAAATAAGCAATTTTAAAAGTATTAATACTTTATCAATAAACCTACTATGAAAGGTTTTAAAAATCTTTTGTGAAAATACAAACTAGAAAAAATTATTTTCTTATAATGATTTGAAGCCTATTGTGTATTGAAAAACTATTTACAATCCAAATGTCTAGCTTTGTTGGCATAGATGTATTGAAAATACATTACTGTTCTCGTAGAAAGACCAAGACTGTAAATGTATTCCATGGCAGTATGAGATAATATGCAAATTACTAAAGGTTGAGAAATCTGAACGAACTACTTTTTAATGGTCGACGTTTAATAGATCGAGGTCTGACACATTCTTTGCAAATGTTTCCTCTAAAATACAGATGTTATATAAAAATGACATTGAGATTTTCAATGGGCTTGATTCCATTGTTCGATTGGACAAGGAACTTATAATAATCGCCTTTATAGAAAAAAAAAGTGGCCTGAATTAAGATTAAGATCGTTCGAGAAAATGGATCGACAAGCGACATACCGTTCATTTCGATGAGATTTAATCAACAGGCCTTATTTATAGCCGTGATTCCTTATCCAAATGTTTACCGTTAAATGTTAATAAACATGTTACTAAACAAAATATGTTGCTGAAAAAGCGATTATCGGTTTTTGAAAAAGATTGATCACAATTTTGCCCTGCTAGTAAGAGCAATTATCATAATAATCGCCCGTGACATCAGTTTTAATTTAAACATAGACGTTATTACGATTCGTATCTTTTGAAAAGTATTACCGTTTTAAACCCATTTGACGTCAAAATTTGCTAAACTTAAAGACTTGCAGAAACGTTTTGTTGAGAATATATTTATCATATATGTATGTATAACTAATACGCGTATGTAACTTCTAGTTATCTTTCGTGCATTTGATAGTTTAGTTATTTGATGCAATATACTAGTCGAAACTTATAAGTACCCCGACTATAGATTTGTGAGTAACTCGATATAGAATTAAAATAACGTATTTTTTTCAATAGCTTTACGCCTAAAATAGGTTTCGCAAGGTTGATTACGCATCAAAATCGTTTAAGAAGACAGATTGTACTAATATTCATTTTGCAATATTGATTGGGCATATATTCAAGAAAATTTACTTTCCTTGCAAGTTTGAAATCGGAGTACTTACAACATTTGTTAAGTATATAAACTGACTAAGACATATATCTATTTAACCAATATAAATTCGTAAAGATATGTATGTAGTATCACAGTATATATAGGGTGGTTTCGATATGCGTGAATAATATACACTGCTTTGGCTTCTGTTTATTAAATCCAAATTAATACTCAACATTTCTTAAAGATATGTATCCATTTTAAAAAGAGTAGTATACTAATATCTACGTTATATATAAAACATATATGTATCATATAGATCAATGAATGGCTGGTCGGGGCAAGTATCATTCAAATAATTCAAATATATTTAAGAGATAAAATAATAAAGGCGATTACGAATCATGATGTCAGTGTTGTTTTATTGCTTGCTTGCCTCTTTTTAAGATCATTGCAAACTCTTTTTACGACGGTCATAAACTTATTTTAGTTAATGAAAAACATCACCCTTACTTCTTGAGCTAGGTTACTGACATTTCGGGGAGTAATGAAAACAAAACAAATATATAAAAAATGTCAGTTTCAAGTCTGTTAATTTACATCGGAAAGATTGAACCTTGATAGCATCGGTAAGATTAATGAGATTAGGAAACTGTCTCGTTAAGTTTTAATCGCCTTACTTTCATTCATTATCAACAGCGGCAAGAATTGTAAAAAAAGTCTTATCTCTGATTACTGCAATAAGTGTTATCCCATATAAAAGACCGGTTTCGCTTGTTATGGCTTCCGTCCCTTATCCTTGGGGTCGTGGGTTCGATCCTCGCCCGCGACATACCAAAGTCGCTAAAATGATGCTTGTAATATCATTTATGCTTCGCAATCAGCACAAAAAGAGAATAACAGGATTGATTGGCTCCGTGTGGGGATAATGGAAATAGGTGAGGTGTCAGCCCAGTTGTCTAAAGTGTGATATCGCTGTGTAGCAGTACTATATTTCTCGAGTTGGATTAAAATAATTCATGAGAACCTGTTTCCCAATCGACATAAAATCTGATAAGTTCAAATTATACCTATCTCATGTGCATGTATATAAATGCCCGTGTTGACTAAAATACTGTCGTTTGACATTAAACCCAAACAAAAATACAGCAATATATACTCAATGTGTGCTCTACCACGTATCAGAAAGCTAACCTACGACAAAAGTTAGGAATTTCTAGAGGGCGACGACAAGTTATAGCCTGCTTATGACGCTCTGAAACAGCAATCTTGTTTGATTACCAAATACTATAAAATGAATGTCTAAATGTCTGGTCCCCGGCGTACGCGTCGAAGCTAATTCTTTATTTTTCTTTCTTTTAACTGTTTCATATAGAACAACCCAAATCAAATCTATCCGTCCGAGGTTAAACCATTTACACATTTAAACATTTTTGACATTACTAGTTCGATATCAAACAAATCTGAAGTACATGGCCAAACGTAACGCTGGTCATCTTAATGAATATTTAAAATGTTATAACAACAGTTTCACCATGTTTATGTATCTTATGTAAGTTACATTTAATAAGTTTACTTAGCAATACCTGGCATTTTCAAAAACCTTGCATCATTCGAAAAAAATATGTAGCCCCGAACCCGTCCCTTCTCATTTCTGCATAAAACTCAATTTCGTGTTATCCAAAAACATTGTCTCATCCGAAATGTTTATTTGACCCGTAGCAATAGATTTCTTTGATTTTAAACTACTTTTCAAATTCGCCTGCAAAACATTTTGAAAACAGAAAGACAATTCACAAAATGCTACTGTTAAAAATACTTAAAATATAATGCAGTAATGACATTGCAAAACACAGTAATAACAACTACGGGGTATTGGTGTAACCTGATTTCTTTCAGAAAATTCTTTTATTGAGAAAATTACAGAGTTCTTTTAATATTTCAAGATCTTTTGATTATAACAATGTTTTTCAGAAAAGAGAAAATAGCTGCCTTAGATTACAAACTGAAATTAGTTTCTCTCTCTCTCCTGCTGAGATAATTTGCATTCTGTTTTCAAAACCAATTATGACGATAATAGATTCTTCGCTGTTTGTAGTCATTGCGTCAAACACCACTTAGCTTATAACCCCTGTGGGTTCGATCCCGGGAGGGTTCTTCAGGATTTTCATGTGAGAAAGTCAACTACTTGGCTTATGGTGAGTTGACGTTTATATCTATAGCTATAAATAACTTTCCAGTTGATATCAATGTTTTTATATATAGACTCCCATTTTGCTTTACTTGTTGGTTCCTCTTCATTCCTAATTAGAACATTATAGATATATTTATTTATATCTGATTTAGTTACAATAGGGTTGATATAACAGTTACAACAATGACTCATATGATATATATCATGTTTTATATTTAAATGTATGATGTTTTTATTTATGAATCTGTTAATAACATTTATTAAACCATAATATTGTATAAAGTCTATATTTTTTCCAGTCACTAATTTCAGATAGTCAATAATTACAAAACTGTCATTTGAAACTAATATATCTTTTATCATTCTTATTCCTCTTTCATATAGTGGTGGTATAAATACATATGTTTTCCCCACCAAAAAGTTGAGATTATAAAATAATGGCATGTGTAATATTTGTTCTATATTTGTCATACATAGTCTGTCAATATACATCATGTATGCCTTTAAGACATCTATCCAAAACTTAATTTTTATTTTTCTACTGATGACATCACAAAACATTTTCCGAAATTAAAAAGTTTGTCTATGTTAAATAATGATTTGATTAATTTGTAACATTTACTATCATAGTTATTGGTGTAATTTTTCAGCTATTTTATCTTTAAACTCAATACGTAGCTGGATATATCGGTCATCTTTAAACCTCCCTCCTCATAATCATTTATAAAAACTGATTTTTTTAATTTTTGCTATGCCATTACAAACAAAATTATACAATATATCTGTAAGTGTTTTTATGAATTCTTTGCTAGGTGATGGCAAACTTTTAAATAAATGTGTAAATATAGGTAATAATTTTATTTTTCCAATGGGAGTCAACTTTCTTCTTTTCCAATATGTTATACATTTTTGGACTTTTTGCAATTTATTAGAAAAGTTTAATTCACACATTTTATCAAGATTAACATCAAAATTTAAACCTAATAATTTAAACTGCGTTTCATTCCATGTTAATTTCCATTTAGTTTTGATTGCTTGTGATGAATATTTTTTGGACCCTATCCAAATGACTTTTGTTTTGTCAAAATTGACTTTAAGACCTGACCACAATAAAAATTTATGTAAAATATCTAAGGCTGTATGCAATGAATTTTCAGAACCATCCAATAATAGTGTTGTATCATCCGCAAACTGTGAAATTTTATTCTCCTCTCCTCCAATTGTTATCCCTTTAACATTTTTATTATTTCTTAGTTTAATTGATAATATCTCTGCACATAAAATGAAAATATAAGGAGAAATAGGATCTCCTTGTCGACAACCTCTATTAACTTTAAAGAAACTTGACAAGAAACCATTTAATTGTATACAAACTTTCTGTATTATATAAGAATAGTTTAATCCATCTTTTAAAAGAGTCACCAAAATTAAAAACGACAACGTTTTTTCAATAAAATTAAATGATATGGAATCAAATGCCTTTTCAAAGTCAATAAGCATGATAAGACCAGGTATCTTATGATCTTCTGTGTACTTCATGACATCATATAACAATCTAGTATTCTCCCCAATGTAACGGTTTTTAACAAATCCTGTCTGGTCTTTTGCTATTAACATACTTAATACATTTTTTAAATCTATTTGCAATACTACCAGAAGCTAATTTGTATAAGACATTAAGTAATGTTATTGGCCTCCATTTTTTTAAGTATTGTTTTTGTTTATTATCTTTTGGAATGAGAGTTATATTACCCAGTTTAATATTCTTAGAAAAAATGTTTGCTTTGAAAGCATAATTAATGGCCCTTACTACAAAATAACTTATTCTGTTCCAAAACATTTTATAAAAATTAACAGAAAAACCATATCCGACTTTGTCTTTTTTATATTTTTAAATTTTTTTTCCAGATCATGGCCCAATTAATTTTTCTTTATAAAGATTCTCAAAATATATTTTTGTTTCATTTAATATTTCTGCTTGATCAGATATAACTGAGCCATCCTCTTTTTCTAAAAAAGGTATGGTCTTGTTACAAATATATTTTTTTTCCAGATTACAAAAATAGCTAGTATGTTTTTCACCATTATCTATCCATTCTGATTTAGACCTTATGATAAAACCTTTTAGATTATTATTTCTTAATTCATTTAGTTCATTTTGTATATCAATTAACCTACTTTTATTACTCTCGTTTAAGTCTGTCTCTAACTTAAGAATTTCTTCTAACACATTTTCTTCCTTTTTCTTATTTTCTTTCTTTTTAAAACTAGTATAAGATATTGTAACGAACCTGCTTATTAGTGTGTAATTTAAATGTTTTCGTCAAAATAATTTTAGTAAAGTTTATCAAAGTTTCTACTTCCGGTTTTCCGATTCGATGTTTTCAACGCAGGCATTCCATTATTATAGCGACATTAATATAAAGAAGCATCAAACCGTAAGTTTAAATAGCTTAATTTATCATATTTCATTGATTTAATTCATTAATTCGATTTAAATGCTTTAATCACGGGCATTAGTCTCTCGTATAAGCTAACACCCCTTTGACTATTCTTATTTAATGGAAATGGTTTCGCCCTGGAAGATTCTATGTTTTGTCGGTCACGTGACTTGTAGGAAAGTATATAAGGCGGGTCCGCTCAGATTATCAGGCAGTCTGTCGTCAACTGTCATCAGGGTAAGATCTCAGATAGCACAAGTATATCGTTGTTGATTGTTAGGCTTTGGTATCTCGATGCAAGTTCTGTCTCCTGAGTAGTCACCTAGCATTGTTAGGGGCGAAAAGATTCAGAACATTCTTGATGCCAAGGGTTCTGATACACCCTGTAATATGGGTTTGGGAGCTCATTTAGCATCAATATCGTTTCCTTGTCTGTCGGTACAGAGATTGTTACATGGGTAGGGCTTGATCATCCTGGGATATTTTTATTCATCAGTTATTAATATTAAGGTGGCCCGAGACATCATTTTAAGGTGGTTTTCATCTCTTCAATTCTGCATAGCCCAGGCAGAGTTAATTGTAGGGTTTCATGACCGGATATTTTAGAGTTTTATATTTATTTTAAACCAATCTTTGTTGATTATATTGTTTGATCCCCGTGATTTTGTGTCACCATAATCATTTTTATTGAATCATTGGTCTCTAATCATCGGCTAGATAAGCCTAAGAAAAATTAAGTATATGTACATATTTAGAAATAGTTAGCCCCCATACACGTTACAATATTGTATAATTATTTTATCTATTGTATCATTTATACAATTAACATAATCAATGTCATGTAACAAAGAATTGTTAAATTTCCACAGACCTTTTCCATGTTTACATTCTAAGAAAGATATTTCTAAAAATATGATAGAGTGATCTGATTTGTAACTAACATCTATGTCACAATTGTTAACATAACTTCCTATTCTATCAGTTACTAAAAAGAAATCTAGCCTGCGCTGATGTAATGGATTCAATCTCCTCCAGGTGTATTTTCTAGTGTCCCCGTGTATTTCTCTATATGAATCAAGGCCTCTATCAGAAATAAAAGACAATAATTTATTTCTTGCTTTGATATTATGATTCATACATCTATAGTTTTGATAATCTAAATTTGGATTTTGAACCAAATTATAATCTCCATAGAAAATATTAGATTCGTTATTTTTTTTAGTGAATCTAACATATCAAATATTTTACAAAAAAAATCTGGAGAATCATTATTTTGTGCATAGATATTCATTGCTGTAAACTTGATATCGTTAAAAGATAGCTCCAATAAAAGCAGGTTTCCATCAAAATCTTTTTTAATGTTTACTACTGTAATTCCAGTTGTTCGTTTCAAAAATTAGCTACCCCCGGGCATTGGATTTCCCATGACTAAAGAAACACTCACATTCCAATCACAATATATTCTGTTTTCAATATTGTGTATAAAGTGGGTTTCCTGTAAGCAAAGAATATCAGCGTTCTTATCTCTAAAAAAATTAAGTACATCTTTACGTTTTTTTTGTATTATTTAAACCTCGACAGTTATAAGAAAATATCTTTAATTTATCCATAAATACTATATTTAGAATTTTCTATCTCCTCTATTCCACCATATATGTAGGTAGTATAGTTTGTATTTACTCCCATTTATAAACATGTCTGTACAGATATTCAGCAATATAACATAAGTCAGATAGACAAGACTGTGAAAAACTTTGAGAACAAAAATGGAATGAGACCTCATGAAAATGAAAAACTGAAAAGACAAAGATTTTAACTTATTCACACAATACAGTTATTACATCAATGGGATTTAAGAGAGAACTATGAAATATTTTCCAATATCAATAGTATAAATTCATATGTAGCAAGTATGTACAATTCACAATCAAGTACAAAGAACATAAAACAAATGAGTCAATGAGTTATTTAATAATAAATACAAATTCAAACATATGAATATGCCATCCTCTGTAAAGTGGTTTATATATCTGTAAGCTTTACTATTGCAATTATTTTAATAAAAAATAATTGCAAGTATTTGATTTCAGTATTTTCATAATTTTTGCAATCATAAAAAAATCGACATTTTGAAACACTAGTAGCTTCATAGTTATGAAAATATACAAACATAAGGAGTTTTCTAATCTTGTGACCTTTACACATAGATAAATGAGTAGGTTCCAATATATCCTCAATATAATGGAGAACTGAATCACAAACATTTAAATCTTTGTAATAATTTTATTAACTGCAGAGAGAGAGGGGGGAGAGGGGGGAGAGAGAGAAAAATATGGTGTATAGACAAATAAAAGAATTAAGAAGAAAATTTTGTTTCTATTTTTATACCGGTAATATCTTCAGGACAGCATATACTTGTTATATAAACAAAATATAAAAACTTTAAGAGAGAGAGAGAGAGAGAGAGAGAGAGAGAAAGAGAGGGGTTTGAAACTATATGACTATATCCTCCAAATGGCACAATTAAAGTCACATTAAACAAAGTATTTGTAAACATCAACCTATAATGTTAAACAAATGAAACTGTATGAATAAGCAAGTGGTTTTCACAAGATGATACTCACACAATTCTAATCTAGAAAATCATCTTCCGCACCTCTGGATCTATAATCCAGATCACCTGTGAAATTTCATAGATGTCAAACTGAACCTTCACTTCTGGTTGTTTGAACCATACACCGATCCTGAAGACCGCACTCAGTATTTCTGATGTTCACTAGTCGTTTATAGCCTGTATCTTGACATCATCCACAATGCGATGACCTGCTGCCTTCATTTCTCTGCGTCTTTTCATGACACTCATTTTTGCACTGTTATTAATAGTTTTTATGATAACTGGTTTCACACCTCCGCGTCTTGATGGAATCCTATGTATGGCCAGGATCCCTCGTGGTTCCAGGCTCGCCCCATGACCCCGTAAGAGACTGCACACCTTCTCTGTCAAATTCTCCTCTGTCTCACCCCTCTCCTCTGGCAGGTCCATCAGCTTGAAGTTATTTTTCCTTGAATATTGTTCATTATAATTGGACCTCTTTGCAGCCTCGGTACTTCTGATAGAAATTGTTTCCAATTTAGCTTCAATATCTGAAGTCTTCTTCTTTAATTCTGCTTTTAAGGAGTCACACTGATCTGACAGCTGCTTTTTTTTCAAATTGTAGGGAGTCAATTTCTTCCCTGAATTTTTTCTCTTTTTCGCTTATTTCTTTGGTGAACTTGTCTTCAACAGTTTTTATACGCCCATCTTAAGATGGGGCGTATTATGTGAACACCGTTTGCCCAATCTTTTTCAAACTTTCCACACATGTGCATGGCCATAATATCTCGGATGAGTTCGATATCTAGCATTATCGCGTGTATGACTTAGAAGTTATGGCCCTTGACGTACACAAAATACTTGAAATTGTGATTGTCCGGGCTCTAACTTCAATACCGTTAGCCCAATCCTTTTCAAACTTTTCACACATGTGCATGGCCATAATATCACGGATGAGTTCGATATCCAGCATTATCGCGTGAATGACTTAGAAGTTATGGCCCTTGACGTACACAAAATACTTGAAATTGTGATTGTCCAGGCTCTAACTTCAATACCGTTAGACCAATCCTTTTCAAACTTTCCACACATGTGCATGGCCATAAAATCGCGGATGAGTTCGATATTCAGCATTATCGCGTGAATGACTTAGAAGTTATGGCCCTTGAACACTTAGCATTATCGCGTGAATGACTTAGAAGTTATGGCCCTTGAACACTTGAATAAGTCAAAAGAGACATTTTCCTTCAAATTAATGGAAATGTTTCAACATGATTGTTTTAATAAGTAACATCCATTAACTAATGGGATTTAGGAGACAATAGCTTGTTTCTCTGAGCTATTTCTGAGAGTCCCCATACTGTGATGGGCGTATTTTATGGCAGTCCTGACCCTTTGTTATTATATTTGTTATTGTTTTTGTAATTAGCTCTTCTATGTCCTCCACCTTCAATATGTTTTGCAAACCACCCTTAAGTTCTCCAATCTCTCCTGAAATATCACCCAGTTGTGATTGGATAGATGACATGTCAAAAGTACTTTCATGACTAACATCCGAGAATGTCCGTTTTGCCGTTTTTGGAGGCTGCTCAACTTTCTGTTCTGACATAGTTTTGCTAATCTGAGTGTTTGGCTTCTGCAGTTTGCTGTTAGTATTACTAGCCATGCTGAATGAAAAATGATGATGATGATGATGATGATTTGTACAACACATCAATTAGAGCAAATAACTGTGTACCAATGTTTTTGTTAGAACAATGTTAGCACAATGGTAAGATTTGTGTTCAGCAGTGTAATTCTATTAAATCCTTGAAAACTGCCTCAGGTTGTCCTATTGTTTGCCTCCACACAGGTGACCACCCCTGTGTTTAGGTTTACAACATGATATACAGGCAAAGGAAAAAAACTTAATCCATCTATAACATCTTTTCTGTAACTCCCTTTTCTAAAACAATCCTCTAATTCTGAAGAATTTTTCTTCTCGCTGATACAAAATTCATCCATGACTGCTTCTAATAATATTGTGTAATAAGTTAGGAGCAAATTTACACCAACATCTCTGTTTGAAGTCAACTCTTGTAACATTCAAAGTTACATGTCTGTATAATATGTTTTGTTCGTAGAATAAATTTCGTTTTATGTTAAATATTACGTCAACTGATAATTTAAATGATATAGATTAAAGGAGCGGGAAGTTAAGCTGTCATCTAAATGTGATTTTAGATGTCTACCACGGTTACTTCGATGCTTGTCGTGCTCTTGCGGACATGTCTCTCACACTGTGACACCCGGTATGGACAGATATAGAAAGCGATGTCCTTCTGCTCAGCGTTGTTATATCGTGGTAAAATTAGTCCGTCTAATGCAAGTGATATTGTCGTTGGTTCAAGTTGTGCTAAGGACAAATATCCATCCCGTGTGTTGATCACCGGTCACCAATTGCCATTATAGATGAGTTCCCATTGGGACAAAGCGATTGGTCTGTGTAGCGGCCTCCTCACTAAACCTTCGCTTTGCTTACTAAGTCATGTCTCATTTTGACCAAAGTGGTCTGCATGCAACGTTAATCTCTAATGACGCTGAAATTGATGTTATATAGATCATGAAAGTTAAGATTAACAAGGTTTGCAAGAGTCATTTCTTAACTTGTATGGAAACGTTCTGAGGCAAAGAATACGTTCGAAAGACTGTTGATTTTTATTTCTATCGGAATCAATTGAAGATTGAAAGAAAAAAAAAGGTGATGAATGGCTAACGCACCCGACGTGCTGGATAAAGCGGGTAACATGTGTTTAAGATTTGAACCAGTTTCCCAGTGGGTTGTAAAAAAAAACAAGCAGCATGTTTGCAGTTGTTAGGTACAATTAAAAAAGAAGTATTCTACTACCCTCTATGAAGTCGGTGGTCTTCTTTAATTTCTGAAAAATCAGCTAGGCAGGTATAGTGTCACATTTCATTGGAAAAACACTAATATTGCGGCCCGATACCATGCTTATTCTTAACCTTACTCATTATCAGAGGAAGTAATTTTGAATAGTTATTAATGACATATGAGCCTACTTGTCTGAAGGAACTCGAAAAAATATGCATCGCTAAATACAAAAAAAAAGTTTGTTTTCCTGGATGCCTAAATGTATAACATTTGAAATGATAACCTAAGTATTGCTATTTGAAAAAAAAAGTTCCGCTTAACGTAGGAATATACATGCTGTTATAAAAAGATGTCGCTCAATATTTTGAAAACGTGTATCCTACTTTTACTGATGTTTAATTGACATGTGTTCACATCATATCAAATTTCCAAGTGGTTTGCAGTTACACTGATTAATTTTGCATTTAAACTATGGTGAACAGTCTATTTAAATACACATTTTATCAATAGTGTTAATGATGCATCCTATACAAAAAGGTCCGTAATTTTTTATGTAAATTTGGCAAATTGAATATGTATTAATTTCTTTCACTATCAACTTTCTCTTGTTTCAATATGTTTCTCTTATTCATAACTGCGTAAATGACTAGCTAGGACTTAAATATGAAAAAAAAACAACAACATATACTGTACTTAATTTGTTTTCAAAATATAATAGTTTTTTAGAAGCGAAAGCTTCTAAAATCAGACAGTAAATTTTCTATTTACAATCACATTAACGCCTCTTATCCATACATTCGCGTTGAAAAACAGAACCACTGGTTGTAGAAGTCAACATTGCAGTTTTGATAAAAGTTGGATATATTACAGGATTCTGTTGATTTTGAGAGCATTGGGTTTAATTACAATTTCTGGGCAAATAAAACTGTAATGATTCAGTATTCATCCGCACAAAAGTTTTATTCATTAAACTATTGAGGTTACATAGAATTTACTACGTTACGTAAACGATATCTTTCCGCTCGTGTGTTGCTCTTGACTTGGGTCGTAGCAATTGTCAGGTGTTTCAGTTTAATATAGATCACCATGCCATTGGTATTTCTTTTCTTTATGAAAAACGTTTGGTGTATTTGTCGAACTGTGTAGTGCTGATGTTGTGATACAGTTAATTACCTACAAATAACCTTTTTTGCAAAACTGTTTAATGACTGTGGAAATTGTTCCATCGGTAAGAGTGTCGCTCAGTATTTTTTCCTGTAAGGGGTTGAGAGTTCTAGTCCAGCTGTGGACTTTTTTCTATTGAATTCTATCTATTTTACCTGATTTTTGGTAAAATTTAACTTCATTTTTTTACATTCATTCCAATACATACATACATACATACATATATAATATATATATATATATATATATATATATATATATATATATATATATTGAAGGAATTGACTCTATTATTCACGTCTTAACTTTCGCTTCTGACAATACTATCAGGGCTTTGATTTCTTCATGATATTGATACAGTGTAATCTTAAGTGACCACTCAGGGGAGAAGGCGAAAGTGGTCTTTAAAGACAGGTGGTATCTTAACTAATGGCCAACTTTGTGTTGTTTTATTTCGGAAAAATCAATATAACAATGTATTTCATTTAATAATATCTTTCATGAGTTCCTACAACATAAACTGTGTATCTTGCATTTAAAATTCAAAGTCACAATGCAGTCGATTTTTACTGTTACTTTAGTGTACTTGTGTATCGTGGTAAAAAGTGTTAATTTCAGTAAAGGTTTGGACTTTCGGCATAAAAAGATACAGGAAGGTATGGTACTGGTCGCTCATAGAGGTTTCAAAGACTTCAAGAGATGCTTTTAAATGTGGTCGCGTAAGGCAGTTGGTTGCTTAAGGGAATTAAAATAAATAGTGACATTGCTCGCGATGAACCGAAAGCGGCCGTCGACGGTAGGTGGTCGCTTAAAGAAGGTGGTCGGAAATGTAATTTATACTGTATTTAAATGTGCAAAAAGTCATTGTGCTTATATATGAATAATTCAATGCATTGAATTATAGGGATTGAGCGACGTGAGTCTATACATAATGCTTCCTTAACAGAAACACCCTGAGGTAACAATTTTCCTTTTGAGCGTCTAGATCGTCGCCGATGACTTCGGGACTCTAGGTCAAAGACTTGTTCTCTAGCTCAAGAGAGATCACTATATGGCATAGTGTCTGTTAAACGTCTTAATCTTTCTTTTTTCATTTCTTTATTGGAAAACGTATAACTTATTGTCATTCCTGTGAAAAGATTATCTTGCTTATAGCTGTTCCCCAGTCATTTTGTCTGGTAATTCTGTATACATGATGAAATGGAATGTCAAAATAGTCGAGAATGGTTTTCTCATTCAAATGCTTAGCCATTATTCTAAAGTCTTTACACGAACTTACAAGGACGGATCTCTTGTGACAACTAGTCAGTGTAACACCCCTATTTTGATTCTAATATCCTAGGAATGTCAGTAAAGAAAAGATATTATGACGCGATGAGTGAATTCCCCTTCCTATACTTTGATCTCTACATTCGTGACTTTTTCCCAATGATCACACATATTCCTCACGGAAATACATATAGTATAAATCGTAACTAAAATATATACGGAGTTTTTAGACACCCAATTCTCCAATACCCGGTAATCTAGACTATATAACTGAATGTTTGAATAAATCTAAAAAAACACACACACGCAGAGACACCAGTTTGCGCAAGAAGTATAAAGATTACTGATATATATTGGAAGGCACGGACTCTTACAAACATAAGAAAATAGTGGCTTGAACTTAGATTAAGATCTTTTTAGGGAACGGAATAGGGAATGGAATACAAGAAGCACTTGCCGTTCAATTGCAATCAACACACACAAAAGACTTAACCCGAATTCTAAATTTCGAGCCTTGATTCCTCATTCAACTGATACGCTAAATATTTCATTGATTATCCCATCATACTTAGACCCTGAATGGATAAGTCCAATTTAGGAGTAGTCAACATCTACTTTTATCCAAAGTAAATGAAATTTAAAATTATGAGATCAATGCTATTTTTTCCTTTGCACACTATGGTTATTGCTCGCATGCCTTTTTCATAATCATTGCATTTGAAGAAGAAATCTTTTTTACAATGTTTAAAACATTTTAGTTTTAACCACATAAATATATCGAATATTGCTAATTTCCTTTTATCAAGCCTTAAACCGTAATAGAATCAGCAAGAGTATGAGATAAGACGTTTTTGCGTTTAGTCATCTTACATTCATTAATCATCATCATGATCATCATCATCGTCTGCAGTTGAAGTGGAAAGAGTATCATCAACTATAATGATGATTGTTCTCTTGCTCTTGATATAAAAGTGTTTAAATGCTAAGAAGTATCATCAAAGGTTACAGCAACAATATGCAATAATATTAATAATAATACACTTTAATTTGCCGGTTTCGGTAGTTTTTATGCCCGTCGCTTAATCTAAAGGCTGTTGGTTGGTTCTTTCTCACGACATTCCAAAGTCGTTAAAATGGTTCAGGTAATCTGTTTTATGTTTTGCGCTTAGCACATGCAGGTAGTTTCAAGGACTGGTTGGCTCAGTGTCGGAATCATTATGCGTGGAGGTGAGGTAATATGCCTCTTGTCTATGGTGTTATACCGCAGTATTGCAGTACTTTATCCGTATAGAGGAATTAGCATGAGTTATAAGAATTTGTATCCCAATAAATACAAAAAAGACATATAAAATAAACAAGCTGAAACTATATCTGCCTTATCTAGATAGAAGCCCCACAATGGCAGAAATACTGTAGGTGGGACAAAAAATATGAATAACACAAAAATGACTTTGTGTGTGTGCTCTGTAGGGTTCCAAAAATCATAAAAACAACGGCCAAATTTGCGAATTTCTCGAGGGCGACGACAAATGATTGCCTGCCTTTGGTACAGCGATAACTTTATTAGTTTACCTGAGAACATGGAAAATTGAGAATGGATGTCTCAATGTAAGTCCCAGGCTTCCGCTTAAAGCAGATTCTTAGTTATTTTTATTGTTTCATATAGACAAATCCCCAGTAAATCCGGCCGCTCGAAGGTGAGCCTGAGTTATCTCTTTTTCGATATCGAACAAATCTGAAATACATGGCTCTATGTATCGCTCGTCATCCTTATTAATATTTTGAAATGTTTTGATAAAGGTCACACCATTTGATGTAAATCAAACATAAAGGGAATCGTCAAAAAATCGTATGTTGCCAGATTTTTTCAATTTCTATATAAATTCTTACTGCTATACACTCCTATTCGTCACATGAAATTTGGTCATTAAAGATGACGAAGAAATAAAAAGTTATTAAACAATGGTTCAGTGATATTTTCTCTGTAATTTCACCGAAAGTAGAACGCTGCCGCAGGGTACTTAATTAAATGCGAATATTTTAATTTCGGTTGAGAAACCATTTAAATCAATTGATTTCTTTTTTCAAAAAGCAATGCCAAAGAAATAATTGTGCTTCTTCAAAAATGGAAACCCGATACTAAAAGCCCGTTATGTAAATGCCCAGTTACCTTATCTCAGGACCTTATCTCAGGACATGTGTTTCTTTTATAACTATATTTACAAATCCATGTGATTTTGACTGGAGTCCGATCCTCATGGACCGCTCAAGTCACAAAGTACTATTTCAAGTCAGGCACCTTGGATATGGAAATGTGCTTGTAAAAACCGACAGCATAAAATGTGTTTGAATAAAAAACAAAAAAAAACAGGAAGGGTATCAACGATTTATACCTTGGATTGGAACCCAAAACTCCGGTCCCGTAATCATGTACGCTGTGCCCTTGAAATGTTGTAAAACATTGAAAAAAAGTTACGTAGAATACATTTTACTGTGGCCGAGTACTAAATGTTTATGGAAGAAAATAGGCCAGTTATTTACTTACCTACCTATCTCATACTGTATAAACGATAAAAACGATCAACTGCAGATATGGCTTCCATGGGCCAAATATTGCTTTTAAAAACTCCAGCTGATTTCTCATGAGAGATCTATGTATTTTGTAAGCGTATCTGCATGATGATGCCTAGAAGCTAATAAAAGCTTTAGCAGATTCGTGACTCCGATTTTATATTGTATTGATGTTTTTCGTTCAGTCCCTGTGGAGGGAATAAAACAATGTGACCTACACAGAAGATATTGTATAGATAATGCTGAGAAATTGTGAGAACAAAGCAGGATACATTAATTTGTGTTTTTCAATTGTACCATTCTCTTGCTATTGTTTGCATAAGTATACTGATGTAAATATTATAAACTAGATTACACATTTGATTTAATGAAGTTTAAAAGTATATTTAGTTTTGGTTGTGATAATATTTGTGAGCAGTTGACCTATCCATTTTAGGGAAAGCATAGCTCTTTTTCGACGAAAAACTCAACAGAAGCATTGAGGTCGGAGAAGGTTTTAGAAATAGAGGAATTATACTTGTCTTGACGACAAATTACCCCTCAACAATATTGGGTAACCAACAGTCAAAACTAAATTTCATCGGCGAAAAGCCTGTAGTCTAGCTACATTCCTACATAGACGATTTAACTGTTCCTAATTCGATATAGAAATGGGAAAAACAATACCAATAAAAAATTTCGCAAAAATAAGATCGTGTTAAAATCAGGAGGGACAATATGTCTGCTAAGAATGACTCCTGGCATATTGAAAGTCCGCTTGAAATAAGTCTGTACATAATTAACAACCTGAACGACTTGGAGCCCGTAGCAAAGAAGCAAAGTTTTTGAAATAAATTTCCAGTGCCGCAGTAAAGATAGGCATAGATGTCTTTCACAGGACTTGCGACATTTTTTTATAAGTTTGTTTTCTGAATCTCATGATATCGTTTATGATAGCATTCGGTCTAGTTATAAATATTTGACAATAACCAAGAAAAAGTAGGCCTACCATTGTTTGTGAAATGAAGTTAAATTCCAGTTATATAATCTATAATTATGGGCTAGGTTAGTGTCTAGATGTGTTATAAATGTTAATGGATTACATAGTAATTTATTATTATTATTTCGTTAAGGATATAAGAGGGATTATTACTCAGAAATTTATTTATCATGCATTTATACATTTGAGTATTTCTTATCCTAGATGAGTGATAGAAATAAATGCATTAATACATTACATATTTGTAACAAAATGACCAAGGGTTGACAACTCTCTAAGGTAGAATAAATGCCAAACAACTTTTCTTTAAAATTATATTTAATATAAAAATAATACAATGAGGATATTAGAAAAGAATTAAAAGAATATGAAAAAAAAATGCCGGCTAACTGTCTCTTTATCTGTTGGTACAATAATAACTGCACTGAAAGTTCTGTTATCACTCTATGACCGCTTATCAATCGACATAATGGCTCATTGTTATGAACGCACTTCAGTGTGCCACATTCAAAAAAACGATTCCTAAATTCACAGTACTCAAAAACTATATCCCGTGCTCTTATCGATGAACACTGGACCGATTTCCTGTCGTCGCTGTCCCTTCAGTAAATGTGATCTACTTAGTCCACCGTAGACACCCTGTCGTCCACATGACGCATACGTAGATTCTCCCGTCCATGCGACGTAGTCTACCAACGGGGTCCCGTATCGACTGTGACGACCCAGATTACATAACTAAATACTACTTAGTCCACCGTAGACACCCTGTCGTCCATATGACGCATACGTAGATTCTACCGTCCATGCGACGTAGTCTACCAACGGGGTCCCGTATCGACTGTAACCATCCAGCTTACATAGGCACCATGCCCCAACTAAATACGGCTACACACAATAAATAGCTCTTATTTACTTATAACACCAAATATAAAGTGAAGACACTATATTACTTCATAATACTACTTTCATACCAAATAACAAATCTCTGGTATTACATACGTGCATTTTAAACCATACATCAATATTATGGTTTTACATAAGTGCATTAAAACAGAGAACCGTCCTCGTTAGCAATTATATATCAAACAGATACTCCATACAACTCCACATTTCTTAATTACAAAACAAATACTGTTGGACAAATGTTTCCATGTATATTCAGGTAATATCAAATTTAAGGACAAACCTAATTACATCAAATATACATAATAATGCAGAGCTATGTACTTAGATTCCACGGCTTATAGAACCAAAACTTCGAAAACTACCAAAAATTAAATACGATCGATTGTACACTTGTTTCCCTGAGAAGAAACAATACAAAAATCTACAAAATAAATATTTAAAATAAAATCTAAGTTTCATATCTACCTGCAAAAATGAAATACAAAATAAAATTTTACTCACACAAGCTCCGTAGTGTAATTTGGCCAGAATATTCTAGACTGGACTCGGCATCTTCCGTAGCTCCCATCGATATCTGACACTGAGGCTCCATACAAATCAACTTATATACTAAAACCCCACGATTTACTCTTAAAAAAAACAAATATCACGTAAATCGTGCAATAAATTGTAAATCACTGAATCCCGTGCATCCCGAGAAACACTGACAACACTGAGGTATACTGATAAAAAGGGCTTATGTAAAGAAACTATAGGTTTAAACTTCTAAGCCTTAAAAATCTCTCTTAGTATACTTAAAACTTAGCAAAACAGTTGATACAACCATTTCAAACCCTAATCATATCTCTTTCTGAACAAAAGGTAATAAAAGAAATCTGTGATAAACCTTATATAACCAAAATCGATTAACACAGTTTCACTCTGGCCTACGTAACAAATACTTTCTAAATCTACGTTAAAAATTTTTTGTAACAATTTTTTTTCTCCGAATTGTATTCATTATGTATTTAAACATTTGAATATTTCTTATGTTACAATCTTCCTTTTATTTTACGCAGATATTTAGGGATAATGATTATAATAAAATAAGCTATAAACATGCGTTTTATTTTAAAAATTATATAATATAAAATAATATATATAAATTATGTATAAAAGGATCTAGCTAAGGTTAGAAATCAAAACTTCTCATAAATATTAAAAAGAAATATGTCAAGATATAAGTACATTTAGAGCAATGATGGATAATTATTTTAGAAAAATGATATCGAAATACAAATTAAGCTCTATTCTCCGCATTATGAAAAATATATAAATATAGATTGTACTTTTTTATATATAAATAAATGTTGTCACTTTTTTAATATTTATAATATGTAGCGTACGTATTCACAGGAAAATTATTGAAAGACAGGAGTGGGTATGAGTGGGTATGAGGATGTATGTCAGAGAATGGGTTGGCGAGAGAGGATTTTTATTTCACGTGTCTAACGTATGTCAAAATATATATAATGTATTGACGATGTACAATATTGTATCAGTCAACAGAAATAAAATAAACACATTGCATTACATTATAACAATTCACACATTGTACTTTTTACCTCATCACACAAACTGGCATTAGCATTCACTGTTTGAAATTTCAATATTAACTTGATTTGCATTTCTGAACTAAATTGTTGTGCAAATCGAAACGGATCATTTGCGAATTTTAACTAAATTGCTAAAATATTAGAGACTTTGGAATTTTCACACATATATATTAATACAAATGCTCATTTTTGTACAAAATAATAGTTGCTTCTTTTTCGATTGCGTATATTATTGGTGCTCAGCAAACTTTAAAAAGATGATGTCACTGGGTTTCCTTTATAGATTGCGCGCCAATTAACGTAACGTCGTTTTGAACGTGCATTATGTTAATGTCACTTTGTACGTTAATGTTATAGTTTGAACGGAAACACATTAATAACAAAAAGTAAATAATCTGAAATCTGAAAGATATATCAAATCAAAGTTTATTTGCATAATCAGGCCTCCGGCCTATACACAGATATATTACACCATATATAACATATTCAAAAGCAATGGAGTTTGTAGAGTACAAATCATATGTAAATTCTTACATTACTTGTATGATATATTGTCAGGTAATACATACAATCTGTTTCGATATATATTAGGAATAACAATATAACATGCTAACGATATCCTTTTTATCCAAAAAAAAATAATATCCTAGTACTTATACATACAAAATTGCATAAACGAAAATTACATTTTACATACACAACCACAAATATATATATACATTCATATACATACACATAAACATACATACAAACCTCCTGCATACACAATATATACATACATATGCGCACAATTTATTGACTACCATACAAGAATTCTAATCTTATCTCAAATGCATAATATATGTACATAGCAAGATCCCGTATAGTTTTTTCGTTTGTTGATGACATCAGATTACAGAAGTTGAGATAATTTAATATATAAAAATTGCTGATATATCTTTCACGCACTTCATTATATAACGGACAAATAAGGACAAAATGAAACTCATCTTCCAATCCACTCTCACAAAACACACACATCCAATCTTCCAACATAATGTTATGGTGCCTACCTTGTTCAACCATTAAATTGTGACTTGAAAACTTGAGATTCATGTAACTTATTATATGCATTGCTAAAAAAGGTTACTCTTTTTGTTATAATTGAAATATAAATTTTACTAAAAACACCGAGTAGCGATATTCCCCTGTAATTTCCAGGATATAATTTACTTCCTTTCTTATGAATTGGAATAATGATGGTTTTAGCCCAATTGGATGGAAATTCCCCTTTACTAAATAAACGGTTGTAAAACTTTCTTATATATGGTAATAGAATGTTAACTCCATATACAAAATGACGGGCTATTAAATTGCCGGACGAGGCCTTTTTGCAGTTTAATTCTTTAATACTTGAAATTATTTCTTCATCTGTAATTGGCGAATTGAAAACTGGATCCTCAATTTCATTAATTCTTATCTTATTTTTTTTTTATCATTATATTTATGCTCCCCATTTTAAATTCATTGATGTATCATCATCATCATCATCATCATCATAATCATCATCATCATCATCATCATCATTGTCCGTGGTACTTTTACCACCCAAAAGCTCTCTGAAATGCTCAAACCACTAATCTAAAGTAATACTTGTTTCTGTATATTTCTTACCTTTCAACATATTTATCTCTCTCCAGAATTCTTTAGAATTATTTACAGAGCTTTAATTTTAATTTCGTTTTTTCTTGCAGATTAGTTTAAATCTTTTATCTTTCAAGTACTGTATAAGATTATCGTCAGATCGGCTTAACCTAAATTTTCTAAGACTTTTTTGGGCTTCACGTTTTTTATCCCGGCAATCTTTGTCAAACCATACTTGTTTGCTCTGGGGCTTCTTTTTGAAAATTTTGAAGCTCTCAGACACATCAATAAGTAGTTTTTCAAATTCTTGTTCAATTGAATTTATATCTGCATTACTATCATCTATCATTTCATTAAGAATATCAAAATATCCATCCAAGGCCCTTTCCGATAAAGCCTCTGTATATTCTATCTTATTCTTATCATTGAGTTTGTAATATGCCTGTTTTGTTTCGTCCCTATCCATTCTATTTGTATTTTTTTGCGCTAGACCTATCTTCAAATATAAGGGCATGTGACTACTCTCTGGTTGAGAAATGATCTCGAATTTTTCTATACAATCAAACAACTCTTTTGATACTATATAATAATCAACAATGCTACAACCTTGTTGGCTAATATATGTATAACATCTACTAAAATCACCAAACCTGCCATTTACAATATATAATCCGAATGATTTACAAAAATTTATCAATTTATGACCAAACGAATTCAATCCAATGTCATCAGATAAACGTTTTACCCCTATATCACCATCTAAAATCTCAGAAAATTCTGATAATTCTGGCACGTTATTTACATGCATAGTATGATCTAATTCCATTCCAGTTCTTGCATTAAAATCTCCGTTCAATACAGTCAGTTTATTTAATAGACCACTATTAATTAATGTATTATCTAGTATGTCAAACACTGGGACGTCTATATCATAGTAAAAAGGTGAGCCCTGTGGTGGTATATATACTGTACAATATAAGCAGTCTGTACTGAACCCTGTTAGTTTCCTGTCGATATTTATAATAACACCAATTTCAAAATTTGCGAATAACCTTGAGATGTATCGGTTCAAAGACTGCCTTACTAAAACCCATACACCCCCCATATGACGCCCTCCACGCTGTGACGGCTTTGCACTCCTGTCAAACAAAACATAGTCTCCAAAATATTTATCGGCCATGCTTCGATCGATACACCAAGTTTCTGTTAGGGATATAATGTCAAAATTTTTAAGAAATTCTATAAAATCAGAATTTGTGAGCCTTTTTAGTAAACCTTCCACATTCCATGACAAACAATTTAGAGCTCCAATAGTCTGTGTTTGGCCTTGGCCACACCCTATTTAGCATGATTAAACTGACGCCTTTCTGATGTTATATTAAACTCTCTATTGTCTGCTTGCTCCTTTTCACGCCGCACTTCTTTTAGTTGCTTTTTTGCAGGAGCCCTTTTTCCGCTGCAGAGTTTCTCTATTGCGGTCGTCGAGAGTTCGAACACCTTGCTTTCTCACTCGCTTATTCGGTTGCTCTGGTTTTTGTTGAGTTATCAGTTGGCCATTTTTAAAGTATCCAATGCACCCGCGATCGCGCACTTCTTTTAGTTGCTTTCTTTGCAGGAAGCTTAAATCGTTAGAGATGCGGATATTACTTTTACGAAGATCATCTCGGTATCTGAACAGCTTCATTTTATCTTCAAAGGCTTTGAATTTGATCAAAACCATTCGCGGCTCATCACGGATACCTCTCTTTTCTCCGATTCGCTTGGCATTAATAATCACGGATTCATTTAAGTTTTCTGTTTTGTCTGCTTTACTGAATATTTCATTGGCTATTAACGATAATAAATCTTTGTCATCTGATTCACTTTCGGCTAAACCAAAAACTCTCAGGGAACACTTTAATTTTTTGCTTTCGATGATATTTAACTGACTTTCGATATTTTCAAGCTTTTCGGCCATTTTGTCATTTTGCATTGACGCCATATCAATATCATCAAATGCCATATCCTTGTAATATTCCAAATCATCAAGCCTTTGATCAATGCATTGGAGTTTTGTTTCTGTATTAACTTGCCTTTTCTGTATTTCATATATGCTCTCTTTTAACGAATGTAGATCATCCTTTACACTACTTATATCGTTACGAACGGTCCCTATCTCATAGGCCAGCTTTTCGTTTAATGATTGTATTGCATCGAGAATCACTTGTGTCTCCGCAGGCCCTGGATTCAACTCAATATCACCCGCCAGTAACAATAGGTTTATACGTTTTGGCATGCAATCCTCACCATACAGTGTACAAAGATGATATCTAGTCATGATGTGTGTATCAAAGATCGGATGCGATATGTAACAATCAGGTATATGTTCGGAGACCAGACTATGCATAAGATACTCTTTAGTTGCGATGAGTGTATAGCTGCACAGCACAAGGAACAACAGGTACGATCCTACCATGCAACTTCTAAAATGCACATCTGTGCTTCTACCATATGGGCTGAAAGTGTCGTCTTTTATCTTTCGGCGTGATCGACATAATCTACATGCTGTTGAAGCAAAACGCCCAATGTGGCAGCGGTATAGCTCAATATCAATACCCATTGTAATTTTATGGCAATTTCAATCTTCCGTAGAATTTCAGCCGTAAGCAATCAGATGTACATCAGTGCACAAGTGTACAGGTAAAGCGCGAAATCACTCGGCTCAGTAATCAACTCAGTATTGAATATATACAGCGGTCAAGCCCCGCGGGACACAATGTAATAGTTGCTTCTTTTTCGATTGCGTATATTATTGGTGCTCAGCAAACTTTAAAAAGATGATGTCACTGGGTTTCCTTTATAGATTGCGCGCCAATTAACGTAACGTCGTTTTGAACGTGCATTATGTTAATGTCACTTTGTACGTTAATGTTATAGTTTGAACGGAAACACATTAATAACAAAAAGTAAATAATCTGAAATCTGAAAGATATATCAAATGTGTATTTCCTTCTCAGTCATTTATTTGTATAATATATAGAATTGTTTAGCTATATTTTGGTTATTAATTTTCAAATTTGTCAATTAAAGTCGGTTTTTGTTCATTGTCGTTTTTCGGAACCGAGCTGGACATAACAGTTGAAAATGAAATAAGATATATAACTTATGTTACAGCTAATAATACTCATTAAATCTTTTTCAATGTTTGTCTTGTGTATGATACATTCAGTATAAAATAGTGTTTTTAAGTTTCTTGGCGCCATGCTTTAGAATCCAAAAACCTTTATAAATGTATCTAAGTAGTTTAATAATCGACTCATAAATATTCGTTTTTAAAATTAAGATGAAAACAGACCAAATAGCTCCTTTTCGACTTGTTTGTTGCAATTCGTATAGAAAAAACTTTGGAAATAGAGAGATCTACAACTCTTCACAAAATTTTAAACTTAAGACAATCGGTTTTATAAATTTCAAATCTTTATGAATAATAACAGAACCAACTGGAAACATATATAATGGAAACATGCTTCTCTTTCTTTTCATATTGATGACTTAATTTCATTTTTGCGGCCATATATCAGGCTTATTCGTTCATATAGTGAAAAGTAGCCACCTTTGTTCCCATTGACAGAGATATTTTCCAAAAAAAAAAAATAAAATAAAAAATTAAAAAAAAAAATTCGTTGCAAAGTATGATTTCACCTACGCGCTCGTGAAAATATTGTAATTGTATCACTTGATGAGAAATATTCAATATTCACCCAAATCAAACAAATATCCTCTTATAAATATAAAACTTTAGATTAAGTAATATGTAAACGCAGGGTGAACGTTTTTATTATTATTATTAAACATTAAAGGTAAAATGTCCAAGAAATATTTAATAGATCTCTAAAGAACCACGCAGTCTTGATTGGCAACATAGCTTTGCAGTCGAAATGATAAATTCTGATTCGAACAAATTTTATAAACTAAATTTCAATAATCATTTTATCAATACTATTATTGATGCATCAAATGAATGTAAGTATTTAATGAAAACCTGGCAAGTTAGATATTTAATATTTAAAACTTTTTCTCTACAATAGCTTTGTTTTAGGATTATGGTATTAAAATGTGTATACTATGAACATTTAAGTAATGTGATGTCGTTCAAGTCTCATACATTGTTTATGGCATTGTATCAGCAAAGATTGATATGTTGTTCTGAATATTTCGAGATTCCAGGCCCGAAGATTAGTACACAGACGAAATAATATAATGTCTGTTAAACTTTGATGATTTGTGTGTGTGTTTTTGCTTTTAACTTTTTTTAATGGTAAACGTGTAAGCTTTGTTGTAAATACTCGTGATTTCTGTGAAGAGTTTATCATACTCATAGCTGTTCAATTCTTCTAGAAAAGATAACAAGTCAACATGAAATGAAGTGTTAAAATGTTGAGATAAATTTTCTCATTCTAATACCAAACTATCAGTCTCCAATCTTAAAAAAGACCTCGCATCGACAAACTTTTTGTCTTGTCATACCAAGTCAGAGTTCAATATCTGTTTTAATTGTCATACACTAGATATGTCAGTAAACGATTAGTCATATGAGTAACTGCTAATTTCTCTTCCTTTATCTTGATCTCTACGTTTGTGAATTTATCATGAAGATTGCAAACATTCCTTGGGAAAATGTATTAATCATTAGACGTAGCTTAGAATTCTAAGGAGTTTTGGTTAAGAAGTTCACTTTCCCTATACCCTGTCATCTGGAGCTATATTACTGACTATACTGGTTAATAAAAAAAAAAAAAAAAAAAAACATGCATGTGGAGTCATCAAGTCACTCAAAAATAAATTTGAGAATTATTGATAAACATACCGACTCTTAACAGCGACAATACTAATTCAAAAGACAATGCGAGAGAAGAGTTTCATTATTGTATTCATATATTCCTGATGTTACAGCAGTACAAACTACGTATTCATATTATGTATCAAGTAATTTACTCAACATTTGATAAGTAAAGTCAGATTCAAAACTTAAGTCTTGCATTTACCCTCAAAACTGATACAGACATTGATTATTTTGCAATCTGATATGTTATAGCTTAAGAGAATTCATGATGTTGTGGCATTGCATCATTTAGTCAACATGATAACAATTTCTGACATCTGAACATTTTGTATCTTCTTTTATATCTTGAGACAAATCTACATATCAGCAAAACATGGATTTTCTTTTCTGATTATAAAGAATTGAACGGAAAGAAAGAGGCAAAAAGACGAAATAGCTTACACATCGATGATAAATTTAAATCCACATGGATACATAAGAATCAAGTGAATAATACAAACTTTATTTCTATACGGTATATGTTATGCTATTGACAATTGACCAAACCCTGTTGAAAAAATAAGCAAATAGTTCATTACAGATACAAGTTCCATGGCCAGTTATCTCCTTTAAAACATCCAATGGATTTCTCAGGAAAGCGTTGTATATGGGTGAATCCAATTCGCTATTCCTTTATACAAAAATGTAAAAGACCCGTGACTTAGTTTTCATATGTATTAAAATTGTTGCTATATAGCAATATAAGAAACAATGTGCTCAGCAAATACACAAGCACTATGTAATGTCCAGATATTCTGTTTAGACATCAAAATGTATTGACATTTATAAATATAAAACATATTTAATAAGTTTATAAGTAATGATTCTGATTATGCTATTTACTTTGTTTGAATAACTTGCAGAAGAAAATGCATAAATACAACATGCAATGAAAATGCTCTTAAAAGAAAACATGTATCAATTTTTAAAACATTATAATTACAACATAATATTTATCGTGCCCGAATCAGAACAGAAAATATGAAGAGTGAAACATGAACCTTGCCATAAGATAATTATTACCGACCAAATCGATATAATGTTCTCATCCAATGGCTGTGTGATCAGCCTTAACTATCTTAATTGTTTATGATAAGGATCAGCTTCGATGGAAGAAAAATACAGAACTGCAAGATACGACGACCTAACATTATGTGATAAATAATAGTAATCCTTTGAGAATTCTTATTTAAAATTTAATTATAAATGTAACTATATTGAAAACATAAAACATTTAAAATCATGTATAGCTTAGATTAAAACTTAAGAGTTTTTAAATCATTTATAAAACACACAATGGCCAGTTGGACTACTTAAAGCTTATAAACAGTGAGGCCAGTTAGGATTCTCAAAGTATAATAAAGTAGTTGGTCCCTAATGGGAACTATGAAGAATTGAAAACTAAACAATCGCTCGGGCATAAAAAAGTTTTATTCTCTAGGAAATAAGGAATTCTAATAATTGTGTACACTTCATTAAAACTGTTTTGCTATTGGTTATCGTTTAGCAAAAGAAAGATAGCAATCGGCAAACAAACCATACATGTTAAGTAATTGTTTTGACTCAAATATCTGATATTTGACCCTATTACACAACCCATTTTAAGAAATGGTTTTGTCATTTTCCTGCCTAAGAAAGAAGAACTTTAATAAGGATCACTTACAAATCGTATGATGTCTGTTTTTCTGTCAAACAGTATTTTTCTTTTTATTTTCATGTAAAATGAAAAAATATACTCGTTGATGATTGAAATAAAATCAAAGGAAATATATAAAGATATCACCTCAGGTTAACATTTGACTCTCTTCGACCTATGAAAATCAGAAATGGAAAATCTGCAGAGACCACTGTCTGGCTCAGTTTCTTATATTTTAAATATGTTTTACTTAGTAAGATAATACTGTCAACAAAACATGTTTGTACACTAAAAAGTGGAAAAGTATCGTCGTTTGCTAATTTAAGTCCAGAAAGAAATTTGCTGGTGAGAAATACCTTATACCTGAACGGTAAATATGGTGATACTTTGTTAAAATGTTTTCTAATGTTTTATGGAAAAAAAAAAACAACAGATTTTACTCTTAGCGTCATTCAACATTCACCTAAATGATGAACAAGTGTGTTTACTGATCATCAACAGAATACCAAAAAATACATGATCATTGCAAAATACGATGGGTTTCCACAGTTTCTGAGGAAACTGGAGTTATTAAAAACAATGATAAAAATGATAGCCTATAGTTTTAACTCATTTTTAGTGTGGAAACTTTTACATTGTTCTAATTCATACCCGATGGTTTTGGACTGACAAGTACTTGACGCACTGAATTTTTTTTTTTCACCAAACGTGATTCGAACTCACAACCTTAGCATTCGCAGTCAAAAACGTTATCAACTGACCCTGTCGCACTTAAACTATCCAGGGCTGGATGAAATTAAACATCATCAAAAAATCCATTGCCTCGTTTTAGTTTAATTTAGCACTTTTAATACGGATATTAAGTATACTACTCAAAGTTTGCTAAGCACCATCAGCTATTTTCCCGTAGCGTTGCATGCTTAGACAAGCGACTTTAAAGGCATGCTACATTAAATTTTACATTAAAACAAATCTTGCTTTTATGCAGAAGTATTGTTTATGTACCAAACTTACTACCAGTTATAAGAAATAAGCCTTTCGGATCCTCAATACTGGGAATTAATCATAATTAGAAAATGCGAATTTTGAGAAAACACCTTAAATTTTAAAGTTAGCTAAATTCAGAACTTTGATCAAATATTTCTGTTTTCTAAATGGAATACTTTTAAGGATATTTGTGGCGATGTTGGCCTCTTCATGGTCATTTTTTTCTGTATTGATCACAAGATTTAACTTCCATTTATAAAATGCCCTTTCTTGCAAAAAAACAACAACACACTTTTGTGAATTTTGCAAATAATGACAGGAATTTGCTAAATCATTGTAACTCATTTTTGAGTCTCTTTTCTATCATTTTGACAAAAACTATGCGTAAAATTTATTGTCAGCTAACGCTTTCCTTTCAGGTACATAGCATTACATTCAGCATGTGTTTTCATGTGACTCTATGGGAAAATAGCAGGTGGTGCTTAGCAAACTTTGAGTAATATAGATAACTTTCTACATAGCTTATTATGAATCAAAAGGATTTGCGAGGGCAAATAAAAACAATTTTAGGCCGAACATTATTATCAAAGCCAGAGTAAATCTTAAGTGTCTTATTTTCCAATAAAATCATCCTTGAATCCAATACATTTATTCAAACGAAAATCCAATGCAATTGTGCTATCAAGAACTGTTTATCTATGCCGCTATAGCCTCGATGACGTCATCTCCACTGTCAAAAATACCACACTGGCATTTTCGTTTAGACAAAAATCAAATTGTTTCCAAAATCTGAGGAATACGGGGGATGGGGTAAAAAATATCTAAGACCTGCTCAGTTGCTCTACTGCTATTGCAGTTTTTGAAGAGTGGACAGTTGCATTATCATAGAGCAAAAGGTTATAACTGCTATGAATCCATGTATTTTTCTTCCATGCTTGAACTCTGCAATAATGTCACAATCTTTCTGATAAGCTCGCGGACATAAAAAACCCGTCCTGGTGTACTTTCGTACTTTCGTATATATTTAATTCCGAACTGTTTATAAAAATATCAGACACTTAGCTGTTTTTCTTTTCTGAGGTATTTAGATAAATCATTATGTAACGGAATATAAAATTCAAGAAATTCGATATCTAACAAGAAGAGAAAATAAGCCTTGTATTGTAAAAATATGCAATAAAGATCAAGCTTCATAGATTGCTTTTATAATGACTTTTGCAATATGCCCGTTTCAAATCTTTAGATCTAAATAGACACATAGTGCGTATCAGCTATCAGCACAAACTTCATTATAACATTTGTTATTGGTCAAATATAGGACAGACCGTACACTTGAACTAAATGAAAGCCTAGTTGCCCATTGTCAAAATGTCTTTTTTCTCCTTTATCAAAAAAGTGCTTGTGAAAATATTTTTAAAAATATAATTCGAGCGGATAGTGAGAATGTTGGACTATTTTAGAGATCATATGTATTTGGAATACGTGTAAGTTTTTATTTCAATAATAAAACTTATGTTATATGCTTAGGTGCATTTCTTATAAATAGTAAATACTAATAACATATTTTCATTTGTAATAATGATATCAATTCATAAAAAGCATTACATTTTACTTAAATCAAATTCTTTTTTTTTTCAGGAAAATTACAATTACAAATTTTACTTAATAGTTGAAAATATCGAGGTATGCTGGGCTAAGCCTCAAATACGAATCTAGAATATACAGTTGATAAATGTGTACAAACTGGGATTTGACTTGAATATGATCTGCAACAAATACAGTTTTTTTTTCGCTCGACATCCATATGGCTATCCATTTCAAGTTGATGTGTATGTGAAGCTAAACATAGTATAAATAATATGCTTCAGAGATCAAGAGTCCGCTTCACTTTACTTCGTTAAAAATGTTCTTTTCAAATCATAGATTTTAAATACATTTTATATAATTCGTGTAATCATTTATTCATTTTATGCCTTGTATAATGCAATGAAAAGATAAAGCTTAACACGTTATTGAACAAATCGGGAATGAGTATGATATCATGAAGAATAGCATACTTACGACTAACATCACATTTGTTTGTTCAAAGTTTATTGAATCAGACCCTTGTATTTTCCAAATTTTGTCAATGATTAGAACAGATAATGTTTACTTTATTTCTTCAACAGATAAAGTGAGGAACACACTGATAAAACGAGAGTTTATATTATACTCCCATATTTTACATAACAGTACTATTGTATCATTAGGATGGAGCTAATATCTCTCAAATTATTTTACAATGAGACCAGATAGTTCTTTTAGATAAACTCCTAAAACAGCAGCTTAAAAACAGCAAATGTCGTCGCGTAAGTATATTTAGTTTACGATGTGTTTTGTGCGAGTTTACAAAACTTGTCAATCTCATACACAGTGTGAAATTATGGGTATAATTTGGTGACATACCTAGCTTTACTTTCAGTTCTGATAAAACTCATGTGACGATAAGCTGAAATAAGGAGAGGATATTAAATCAGTGCTAATAATTTTGGATGTGTCTATCAGCAATTTATATCAGACAAAAATCTTCATTCAGTTTTTGCTCTTTTTTGTTTTATCATTATGAATTTTATATATACGCTAAAACACATTTATAGACTATAAAATTAAGAAAAGAAATCACGTCGTTAAGTTGTAAATAATCAAAGAATTAACTTAAGCATTCTAAATGACTCATTTGGGCTATATACTATTATCAATCGTCGCTTTCGACTGAATAAATGTTGCGACATCCTATATAAAATTATCCAATATAAAGCCTGATTTGCTTATGTAAGTAGCGAAATACAGACATATGTTAAATAACTGTTATGGATCCCTTGCTTGGCGCTCAGCATATAAGGGTAGTTGCAGGACAGGTTGGCCCGGTGTCAGGATAATGTGACTGGATGTGGTATCATGTCGCATGTCTACGGCGTGATACTGCAGTGTGACAGTACTATATCTGTCTCGAGTGGACATCGTCTCCAAACAAACAAACAAATGTTAAATAACAGTCACATCACCGACAAATCAATCTATCAGTTTACCATGAACTATCCATTTGCATCTATTTCGGTGCTTAATGGAGAAACCCCCGAAATCGTTTACTGCAGACATTATATATTTTATTAAACAGCAAAGAATGGTGTCCTTTGCCAAGAAAATCAGATAGGAAACTTTCTTCTAATGGTGTATGTGATATCTGCTTTCAAGAGCTGCATGATTGTTTATCTAAAATGCAACATTCAAGAAATACTTTGAATAGACTGTAAATTTTTAGGCATAAACAGCATTTTAAGGTAATTTAAGTTGTAATTTTAAGATAATTTAAGACATTCTATTCACCAGTCCCTATTTCTATTGGCCTTATGTAGGTAATGAAATCAGCCGATCTAATTGCTCACTATATTCAGTACAACAATGCTAGAGTTTTTGAACAAACATTCTTGTGTTAATATTACTTTTATTGCTGATTAGAACATTATAAGAATGTTCGTCCTAAATTATTGCTCGAAAGGCAAATACTGTGTGTGATGGGAACTTTTTTTGTAATTAGTTTGTTCCTTTTACAAATAAGAAAAGTTCAAACCTTTTATACGAGAATGTCGTTTCAACATTAAACTGTTTATGGTCTTATGCACGCTATCTTCAACAGTCAGTCTCGCTGATTAACTCGACTAAAGGTTTCAAGAATAGCATGATTCAAAGCAATTAAAAGGCATACATAAATTTCAATCAATGTATATCCCTGCTATAAGACATATATCCTTTAATATCAACCACATAAATCTCTTAATTTCTGCACATAGTCAATGGTCATATAATACTTTATTCGTTTAAATGTTATGTTATGTTATTATTTTCACTTAATAAATAAACAATTCTGAGCACTTAAAATTCTTGTTTGCTTTCATTTTCTATGAGTTTTGAAACAACTGTGACCGATTCCGCATACCTACTTCCGTACAATATATACTTTTATTGAAAATAATACTGATAATTTATAATTAGAATACACGTTTTCATTTTTTATGAACAAATATATAGTTTAGAGTCTGATTATATTGATGAATATCTATACAGCTGCTTTCCGAATAAGTATCACTAAACTATTTATAGGATAATTCATAGAATAAATGCATTTAGCAAATTATAAAAATCAAACACCTGACCAACAGCGGGATGATTTTTAAACTTCAATGATAACGTATAGAAATCATTCCTAAGAGTCCAGACATGGAAAGCCAGTATCGACCTGCATTGCCATGAATTGTGTTCAGAAGTATGCCAGGCAATCACTATGAATGAGTCAGAAAAGTAAGGTTCTTAGAGGCAAATTAAGCTTATGTGAACGTGTCCATGTGTTCTCATGCACCATTCCCCCGAGACCTCTGTCATAGCTTCGATATTACAATGTTCTTGCTTTTGCTTATATCCTGATAAAGTTCTCGTAAGATTCTATGGGAAACGCCTAAACAATCACATAAGTGTTCAACAAAAGTCACAGAAGACATGCGATGTAATATTTTCATTATGATGAAATCCGTTTCTCTACGTGTTGTAAAATTGCCTGCCTGTGTATTTTGTTAGGGGATAGTTATATGTCATTTGACAACTGAACTTTTCCAATTTACTTGAAACAGTCATCTAAAACAGAGTGAATTAAATTCTTAAAATATAATTACTAGATTCAAGCAACGTGGTGGCATTCAAACAATGTCTAGAAATTGAATTATAGTCGGTTGAACGTTGAAATAAAAAAAAAAAATAATAATAATTTAAACAAACATGTAACTGATATGGTTCCGACTCAATGTTATATTTCAGATAACCATGAGAAATACACACACGTTTTATAAAAGATATAGTTTCGAATAAATTATAGGTTTTGCCTCTGTATATTTAATTATCTTAGACCAAATAAATTCACAAAATGGTTCCTATTTGAAATTTGTTGCTTAAAGCCTCAAGCTTGATCAATCAACGATTTAGGGCATCCCAGAAATTTAGGTAATCTGTGATAAAAATACCGATTCCAAAATATGTTGAAAGGTTAATTGCAAAGCTACAGAGATAAATAATAAAACATCCAGCAGTACAATATACATTTATCATTGCAAACTTTATGGCGATTGCTGGAAGTAAATTCGCAAGGACAATCGGCAAAAAGGTGAAATGTGTATGGTACGATACCATCGTAATTTTCCAAACAATAAAACTGCCGGCCATATGTCTTTAACGAGCAAATGCAAAAGGTGTGATCTTTTTTTAAAAAAAAAAAATTCATATTTTTGTTCAAATGCAAATTTGTTTTTAATTTCTTGAAATTCCTTAAAAGATTATATAAAATCTAATCGTCCAAAATACTTATATGAACTTTCTTTGATTTTTAAATGATACGTTGACAATGCCAAAAGTTTAGAGCAAATCTGATAAAAAAAACCGGATTGAATTACACTTATTTTTCTGAGCGCTAAATCACATTTTAGTTTCAAACTTTTAAATCATTCATATATTCGTAATGCTGGTCAAACCAGACATTTAATTTGACCTTTATTCCCTAGTGAAACAATCTGACTGTTCGACATTATGTTTGGGAACATTTTTACATAAATCATTTCCGTTCCTGGACTGTCGATAGGTGGATATATATTAATAGATGCCAAATATAAAATTTGGCGAGCAATACTTAAAGAAATATTCAAGACATTAATATGATTACTAGAATTACATTGTTAACCCTTTCCCTCATAGAGGAAACCATAAAAAGACCTATGCGAACAACATAAAACCAAATCAGCCTGCGAGTAAATCGCAGGCTGATCAGGTTTTATGTTGTTCGCTGCTCCTCAGTGGTATGGAAATGAGGATTTTGTAATTAAATTTGGTAAGGTTTAACTGTGGTTTTCTGCAGATCAGGCTTTATGTGGCACCTATTGAGTGCGTCAAAATGAGTCTATATGAGGGAAAGGGTTAACCAACATTAATCAGTTGATTTCTATTGACGCTGAAACTGTATCTAAATATAGTCTTTCAGTAAAACAAAACAGGCATATAAGAACAGTTAATAATGTGTGATCTTTCGAAATGAAACAGTTTAAGGGGGCAAAATCTTCAAGATCTCGAAATGTCTGTTGATGTCTGCTCTATTTCTGAATTAACCATTTTGGATGGATAAAAACTATTTATGAGAAATGACTATCACATCTGACGAGCTGACAGGCACAGTTAAGGTGTTGTGGAAACCTATCTGAAGTTAGATAAAGCTATTAGATGTGTTCAAGATATTGAACAAGTTTTCCGTTAGGGCTATAAGGATACACACACGATATTCTTAACCCCTCAGACACGAGTGATAAAAAAACAAATACAATTATTATCATTTAAGATATTTAAATGGTTCAGTCAGTTTCGAATAATCCTCTTTATTTCAAAACTACGACAAAATCAAACGAAAAGAACTAATCTCTGACCCTTTGGAATCGGATATTTTAGATATTAGAAAAGTCACTATATCAAGTATTAATGGTATTCATGATATAAATGAAATAAATTGTATACACGTTTGTCCAGTATTTGTACTGTTTGTGACAATTGTATTGCTCTCTTTCATTAATGACTTGATTTCATACTCGCGACACCTTTTTATACTTATTGGTTCTCAATGTCACTCAGCGAAAGGTAGCGGACATTGGTCCCATTGGCGGGAGTTAGTCTAAAAAGGAATAGGTGATCTAAATATAGCACTTTTAAATTGCTATGAAAGTTAAAATGTTTCCTGCATGCTATAAACTGTAACATTCTAATATTATGAAAGGTAGTTTATTTAAAACAACAACAACAAAAACATGCTTTATAAAATATGGTTTTTGCTCATGCAAAAGGATGTCGTTCAGCATTTGAAAAAAAAATGTGCAGTTTAAACCGTAGATTGAATTATATGGACATACAATATCTTTAAATGTTGCTATTGACGTGAGTGATGAAAGAATATAAGCCTTCAAGACATCAACAATTGTCACTTTTTTAAGATCTAAATAATATCGGGGCATCAAAAAGACAAATGCGCAAAGCCATTTCTCTTTTTCAAAGACAAGAGTCTAACAATTGTTATTGTTCGGTGTCGTCGTCGTTGGCGTCATCGTTTGCGTAGTCGTCGTGAAAAACTTAAAACTTGGCAATAAGTTCTCAATTATTAAAGCTTCTGTCATAAATATTCACATACTTATTAACAATCACAATGGCTACATTTCCATCAAGGCCCTATTACTCCTATTTAGACCAAATTTAATTTTTTTTTTAAATAAAGAGTGAACTTTTGTTGACCCTTTTTTCTGTTTCTACTTATAAAAAAAATGACTAGCGATAGCAACCGCATGCAGCGTTCTTGTTTTGCAGAACTTTCACTGGATAGTTTATTTTGTCTGGTTTAGAAAGGTTCCACACAACTGTACAAAACAGAGAACATTAATCATTTATAAGGTCACTAATTGTTTATTTATATTTGTATAGAGTGCAAACATTTTGAAATAAGATTAGGTATTTAAATGGAGTAATATTTGATCGATTTACCTTTTTGGAGTATGAACGTTTCAAAATGAGATCCGTCTTTGTTATACCAATCCGAAAAGCAGTATCATTTTATTGTAATAATTTGAAACCTTTTGTGTCTTGACAGACACTATACATCCTAAATGTCTAGATTGTATACGATAGATGTATTGAAAATACATTTATTTGCTCATAGAATGACAGTAAATGCATTTCATATTACCTTGACGGCAGCGTGAAATAATATGCAAATTAAAAAATCGCGATACTTCTGAACGTAACACGTGATGTTCGACGTTTAATAATTCAATGTCTGACACATATTTTTCAAACATTTCCTCCATACTTCAGATGTTATAACGAACTGATATTGAGTATGTTTGGGGATTTGATTCTAATGTGCGATGGACAAGCAACTCACACGGAATGTTGATGATGAACAACCGCTTTTTAAGAATATACTTACTTTCTGTCAACAATTTTTACAATCAACGCATACGAGAGATTTAACCAGCATGCCAAATTTCGAGCATTAATGAGGTGTGTGAAGTTAGCGCGTAGATCGTAGACTATAACTAATTTTCTTTGTCGACCTGGGTCGTAGATCGTAGCTCAACCACTCAAATAAACCAAAATAAATGGTTGAGCTGGGTCGTAGATCGTAGCTCAACCATTAAAAACCAAATGGTTGAGCTGGTCGTAGATCGTAGCTCACCATTGAAAAAGTTCGCGGAATGGTTGAGCTGGGTCGTAGATCGTAGCTCGACCATTGAAAACTTTCATAGAATGGTTGAGCTGGGTCTTAGATCGTAGCTCAACCATTCAAATAAACCAAAATAAATGGTTGAGCTGGGTCGTAGATCGTAGCTCGACCATTGAAAATGTTCATAGAATGGTCGAGCTGGGTCGTAGATCGTAGCTCAACCATTGAAAATGTTCATGGAATGGTTGAGCTGGGTCGTAGATCGTAGCTCGACCATTCAAATAAACCAAAATAAATGGTTGAGCTGGGTCGTAGATCGTAGCTCAACCATTCAAATAAACCATTATAAATGGTTGAGCTGGATCGTAGATCGTAGCTCAACCATTGAAAAAGTTCACGGAATTCATTTGTCGGAAAAAAATGCTTTCGTCGGGAAAAGAGTTTCCGTCCAAAATCTTTGTACTTGTCGGTGATATCTCATTCGTCGGAAAAGTTTCCGTCGGGAAATTTTCTGTTCGTCGGGAAAAATTATATGTCGGGAATTTAGTGTAAGTTGAGAAAATTGCATTTTGTTAATATTTAATCTTCGTCGGGATTTTTGTACTCGTCGGGAAAATTGCATTTGTCGGAAAAAAATGCTTTCGTCGGGAAAAGAGTTTCCTTCGAAAATCTTTGTACTTGTCGGGAATATCTCATTCGTCGGAAAAGTTTCCGTCGGGAAATTTTCTGTTCGTCGGGAAAAATGATATGTCGGGAATTTAGTATTAGTTGTGAAAATTGTATTTTGTCGGGATTATTGTACTCGTCGGGAAAATTGCATTTGTCGGAAAAAATTTTCGTCGGGAAAAGATTTTTAAAATCTTTGTTTGTCGGGAAATTATTGTACTCGTCGGGAAAATTGCATTTGTCGGAAAAAAAATTTTTCGTCGGGAAAAGAGTTTCCTTCAAAAATCTTTGTACTTGTCGGGAATATCTCATTCGTCGGAAAAGTTTCCGTCGGGAAATTTTCTGTTCGTCGGGAAAAATTATATGTCGGGTTTAAAAAATTTAAATTTTTATCTTCTTCGGGATTATTGTACTCGTCGGGAAAATTGCATTTGTCGGAAAAAAATGCTTTCGTCGGGAAAGGAGTTTCCTTCGAAAATCTTTGTACTTGTCGGGAATATCTCATTCGTTGGAAAAGTTTCCGTCGGGAACTTTTTCAATGGTTGAGCTACGATCTACGATCCAGCTCAACCATTTATTTTGGTTTATTTGAATGGTTGAGCTACGATCTACGACCCAGCTCAACCATTCTATGAAAGTTTTCAATGGTCGAGCTACGATCTACGATCCAGCTCAACCATTCCATCAACATTTTAAATGGTTGAGCTACGATCTACGACCCAGCTCAACCATTCTATGAAGTTTTCAATGGTCGAGCTACGATCTAGGATCCAGCTCAACCATTTATAATGGTTTATTTGAATGGTCGAGCTACGATCTACGACCCAGCTCAACCATTCTATGAACATTTTCAATGGTTGAGCTACGATCTACGATCCAGCTCAACCATTCTATGAAAGTTTTCAATGGTCGAGCTACGATCTACGACCCAGCTCAACCATTCCATCAACATTTTCAATGGTTGAGCTACGATCTACGACCCAGCTCAACCATTTATTTTGGTTTATTTGAATGGTCGAGCTACGATCTACGACCCAGCTCAACCATTCCGTGAACTTTTTCAATGGTTGAGCTACGATCTACGATCCAGCTCAACCATTCTATGAAAGTTTTCAATGGTCGAGCTACGATCTACGACCCAGCTCAACCATTCCGTGAACTTTTTCAATGGTTGAGCTACGATCTACGATCCAGCTCAACCATTTATTTTTTTATTTGAATGGTTGAGCTACGATCTACGACCCAGCTCAACCATTCTATGAAAGTTTTCAATGGTCGAGCTACGATCTACGACCCAGCTCAACCATTCCGCGAACTTTTTCAATGGTTGAGCTACGATCTACGATCCAGCTCAACCATTTATTTTGGTTTATTTGAATGGTTGAGCTACGATCTACGACCCAGCTCAACCATTTATTTTGGTTTATTTGAATGGTCGAGCTACGATCTACGACCCAGCTCAACCATTTATTTTGGTTTATTTGAGTGGTTGAGCTACGATCTACAACCCAGGTCGACAAAGAAAATTAGTTATAGTGTTGATTTACGATCTACGATCTACGCGCTAACTTCACACACCTGCATTAATGCCCCATTCTCAGCAACTTATCTTAAAATGTTTAATTGTTATCCCATCTTACTTAAAACGTGCATGGATAAACGTATTGATTGTGTCATCACTTGTACAAATATTCAATATCTACATTTATGCAAAGTAAAGAAAATGATGAATCATGACGTCATAGCCATTTTTCACTTCGAAAAAATTGGTCGTTGATACATGCCTTTTTGATGACCGTGGAAAACGTCTTAAACAGGCATGTTAATTTCCTGTGGAAAAGATTGGACATAAAAAAACATCAGCAAGTTAAGCGAAATGAAACTGTCTCGTTAAGTTTTAATCATTTTACCTATAATTCAGTCATCATCATCAACGAAATAAGAATAAGAAAGTCTTATAAATCGTTACGACAATAAGAAAACTAATACACTTTAATAGGCCAGTCCTGGTTATAAGAGCGTCCGTCCCTTAACCTCGAGGTCGAGGATTTGAACCATGCTCGCGACATACTAATATTCCATTATGGTTCTTATAATTCTCGCGATTACCACATAAAGCTAGTTATAGGAATGATTTAGGTTCTAGTATCATGCCACTTGTCTACAGTATAATATCGCCATAGGCAGTATGCTTTCCTTCAAAAGAAATAATTTGTTTCCCAATCGACGTAACATAAAAACTTAAATCATATCTTTCTGATAGCGATCAAGTCCATCGATGACTAAAATACTGTCGATTAGACGTTACACCAAAATATGCATACAACAAAAATTGCTATAAGTATATCCAACCACGCCAGAGAGAGATAGAGTTAATCAGTTTCGACGTCTCTTTTTCGATATCGAACAAATTTAAAATACTTGGCTTTTCATATTGCTGGTCATCTAAAAGAATATCTAAAAATTCATCTAAAATGGTTGCACCATGTTTATAATGTAAATTAAACATAAAAAAATCGGGAAAATGTAAAAAAAAAAGAACTCTGTTTTCAGATTTTTATTTTGTATTGTAGACAAATAAATGTTGATATGCAGTCACATTCGTAAGCCGCCATATGTAAATCGAATGATATTTGGCGACAATCAGTGGCTATAAAATATAACGATTTCATAAATAATTAACCGTTGTTTCCGAGATATTTTGTCTGTAATTTCGAAAATAGAATACTAGCTCATGGTATTTAATTAAAAGTGAATGGTTTCCTTCGAAATATTTTGGTTAATATTCCATTTTAAATCAATTCTAAATTACTGCTGTCATATTAGATTTAAGTTATGGTATTTTCTACTAGCATCCATACATCATGTTCCGAACATGATCAAATGGGGAATACGCTATCGTACGCTAGTGATTGATTACATTTTGTAAGTTTTCTCTGAACGTATCATCAATAAGTATGTGGATTATATATAGCTCAGCTCTGCGCTCAGTGGAGCAATGGAAAAAAAATGAAAAAAGGACTTCATTTCTATACAAAATGCCAACAAAATATATGCATTTCTTCCAAATATGGAACTTTGATTGTAACAGCTGGATATGTTTTCAGTCAGGAAATAGTTTCTTTTATTGTTTTGTTCAAAAGATCACCTGATATCGACGGGACTTCTATCCAATGAACAAGTGTTTTTATTTTTCAAGCACAAGGCACTCTTTCAAGTCAAGTACCTTGGAAAGGAATATTTACATGTTGAGACATTTTTTTAAATTTAAAATCGGCATAAAATGTGTTTGAATAAATCGAAAGAAATGAATAAACATACTCTTATTTTCAAAATATACAACCAAAATCGTTATATATGGTACTAATATATCACACCCACTCAGCAAGCACGGGAGTTCAATGACTGGTTGGCCCACTGTAAGAATAAGGTGATTGTTTTTACCCCTGATTCAAATCCAGAACATATGGACCCGCAATTGTGTACGCTACTCGTATATATGGACCATGGCTTTATTCAATTTACTTTGGCTTAAGTATTATATGATTACATTAGAAAAAACATATACTTACTAACCTACCGTTATCAAACTGTATCAACGATAAAAACAATCTACTGCAGATATGATTTCAACTGTCCAAGTATTGCTTTTAAAAAAATTGATGGATCTGATTTCTCATGAGAGATCTATATATTTTAAAGCATATCCCCATATATATACTTGAGGCTATTTAGCGTTTAAAAGATTCGTGACTCCGTTTTTTTTACTGTTTTGATAATATGAAGGGAACATAACATTGTGATTTATATAGAATATTTTGTATAAATAATGCCCAGAAATTGTGAGAGGACATAGAATAGTATAATTATTGTGTCTATAAATAGATCCTTTAATTGCCCATTCTCTTGTTTCTGGCTCCTGTTAACTATACTGGGATCGAAAGTATGAATCAGATAACATACATTTTTATAACGATTATTTTGAAAATATAATATGCTTGATAACATGCCCCAGACATATAATAATTTTGGCAATGTGTAATCTTTCTGTCGTCATGAACGGCCAAGATCAAAACTGTACAACGATTTGGCAAACACCAATTTCGCTTTTGAAAACTGTCACGTGATATTGGATCTTTTATATATTTATATATGTTTTTAATAAACTAAAATATACAGAAGCTTCACAGGGATAATAAATAGCGGCTGGTTAACCTGGTTTATACAAAGTTTGCATGTTCTTTTATGTGATATTGTGTGTGAGTGGACCATTAATACCAGAAAGCCTACGCACCCGAGGGAATCCGATACGGATGACAAATTACCATTACCATATAACATCAGATTAAACTATGGTCAAAATTAAGATTCATTGGTAAACTACATTCCTATTTAGACACTTAAACAATTCACAATTCGTATGGAAATGAAAGTGATTTTACTGATAATAATTAAAATACATAGATCGTGTAACAATCACAAAGGACAATAAGTTTGCTAAGAATATCCCCTGGCATATTGATAGTCCGTTTGAAATAAGTTCGTACATAATTAAAAACCTGAAGGATCTGGAGCCAGAAGCAATGAGACTGAATTGGAAATAAATTTTCTGTGCCTCGGCAAGAATTGGCATAGATTTCTTTTACGGGGCGTTTGTGACGTTTTTTTTTTTTTTTTAAGTTTCCCGAATCTCTTGAAATCGTTTACGACAGGGACCGGACCCGAAAGATTGTCGTAAATTCGACAATAACCTAAGATTAGTATACATACTATATTTCGTTAAATAAATATAAACTGTTCTTCAAGATTGGTATGTGAATGTTTAAGTTCATCTTACATTCACATATATGAGTATTATGAATATAGAATGCATAAGACTTGCATGTAAACAATAAATCGTCATTTTTTCCTTTTATGATTCCCAGAATGGAATAAAATATCTTGTTTGATCAATTTTGTGATTATATAACTTTGTTTGCCAATCCCTTAAAGGCTATTGAATTCATTTTGTCAGCTCGAAATAGATCATGTTTTGAATTAATTTCTAGAAATTGTAGAAATAAATGAAGTCAGTTCATTTTATATCAGATTTTGATGACTTTCCACAAGACATATTTGGTGCAATATTAGATTAAATATCCAATTAATGGTGTACCCTAATCCAATGTGACAAGCTCTTTATATAGGGATCGGAAATAATATTTAAACTAATAGAGGTATTTTGGCGATGATAGGTAAGTCATAAAAATTCATGCCATTGCAATTTGTATTTTTATTGTTTTCCAATAGAAATGCCATTCAACCTTTGTTTAGCACCACGTATCAACTATCATTGTGAAATTTCTTGCGCCTAATGTGTCTCTAAATTGAAAAATGACTATAATTTCTGCAATACTCGTCCATACGGTTTGAAATTTTACAGCCACCCAGTACAAAGGATGTTCGTTGCTTTAATGCAAAGAAGAACAAAACAAACACATTTGCTTTATCAAAAATTGAAAAATAATACTTCCATATACTTTCAAAACATTTAGATTCACTGACTGAAATACATGTATTGTCTTGAAAAATAAAGATCTGCATTTCAGACTTGAAGTGTTAGTTTGAAAATGTGACTTATCATTTGTGCATTTTGATTTTGACACTCCTTGTCCTATCACTGGATTCACTTATTTCAGAAATATTTTTTATCCATTACCTTACACTGGTACAATTATTGATACAAATGTCAGTTTTAGTGCGTGAATACTACTTGACACGAATGGAATGTTTCTCTTTTTTTTTAGTTTACTTATCAAATTTGAATAGAGTAAATAAAAAGATAGGGACTTTGAAAATTCCAAAGAGTTTTTCTTGTAACACAATGAATATTATGTTGTTATATCTTAAATTGTCACATGATATACGATACTTATGTGTTATCAAATATACAAGTTTTAAGGTTTAATAAGAGAAAAGCAAGGCATGCAGATCACTTATAAATATGTAATGTTTAAGATGAAATACTTGAACCCATAAGCTCCTTGTTACATCTACATTATATTTGTGAAAGATATGTTAAATATAATTCAAAGTGAAGCATAGTTTGTAAGTTTTGAATTCACACATAAATATGTTTTCATTACTCACAAACTATGCTTAATTTCGTTTATTGCAATATTATATTTTTAATACATGTAACTATGGTTAAATCTGTTCAATGTCCTTAAGGAACATGAGTATTGCCTATATAAGTACAATACAAGGAAACGTAAAAGTATAGTCGTTTAACTAACAAATTAAGTGACAAACAGCCGAGAATTTGCATCGATTTTGAAAATCAAAACTTCATGTTGTAACCATGTATTTAATTAATCCGAAACTTTTTGTAATTCTTTTTAGGGTTCAAGTTGTAAATCAACTAATAAAAAATCAACTTAAACATCAATAAAGTAAAGAGTATAATACATACAATACGCTATTGAATTCTAATGAACATTATAACAAAGAATACCAAAATAACACAGTTCATGTATTTCAATCTTTAAATCATGGACAAGTCACATGCATTTTCATTTTGTATGTTTTCATCCAATTTGGCACAACATAAAATAAACAAATTTGGAGTTGTGCAAATGTTTTTTTTTTTTTAAATGCATTAATGTAGATGATTTTTTTTATGCTCGTTAAAGCTTCTATTGGGTAATACTTGTTAATAAACTACATGGATACGATTTTATTTTGTTAATGGGTAGTAACTTGAGGTTATCATGATAACCTATGTTTAAGATAAGCTTTACGGTTCATTGTCAGTCATATGAAATCTTATTAAATTTTAGTGATATACACATAAAAAGCATAGAATCATATGAAATATATATCATCATATCATCACTGACTGTTTATTTCGGTACCTTTTTAAAAAAATATCACTGATTTAGAAGTGGAATATGCTAAAAGAATAAATCAGTACAATAAGTGCATTCATTCCTTTATTTTCGTAAGAAGGTTTCAAGATAAATTATTTTCTTGGTACATATAAGAGATATATATCAGAGAAGCAGTATTATTTTCTTGAAAAACTTTGAAGCATGACAATTAACTAACAATTCATCTCCCAAACAAATATGTATGTACAAGTCTGTCACTTTTGCTTAGCCTCTGATCCTCTCATACACTTATCCACTCAGCCGCCTGGCCATACACTACAAAATCCCCGTGTTATCCATTATGTTCTTTTCAATTCCCTATCACCAACTCAGGCCCTGTCTTCATTCAGTCCACAAAATGCAAACGTTTTAAGTAAAGTAGTTTAAATAAAATACAGTAATGACATTGTAAAAAACAATAAAAGCAATTGTTGGACATTGGAGTAACAAAATTTCTCTCAGAAGATTGCATTATTTTATTAAGAAAATTGCAGAGTTCTTTTAAAATTTTAAAGTCTTTTGATTATAAAAAATGTGTTTAAGGAAAGAGAAAATGGCTGAAGTGAGGTTATCTCTTTCTCCTACCGAGATAATTCACATTCTGTTTTCGCAGCTAAATATGTTCTTACAGCAATGGAGAGTCATTGTGTCGAATATCTAATTGCACCTCACTGCTATGGGTACGTGTCCCGGTAGAGTTACTCCAATTTATACATGAGAAATCCATCCAGCTGACTTACGGTGTGTCGAATGTTATATAAAATATGATTACATTGAGTCAATATATGAATGAAATACTGTCAGTGGTACGGTAATAAACTAAAAATAACCGTATTTTCTTTCGCAGTTATGTTTATCATCAAGGTCAATCTCAAAATGTCTTAGTCATCAGTGGAAACAATGAATTAAGGAAAATTAAGTGTGTTCTTTCCTTCTTCAAAAGTTATGCCTGTATAGTACATTTCGTTCGAAAGATGCACACTGAAGGTGAAGAATATTCATTTGTGTACCAGACACTACCGTTAAAGGTTATGTCAACTGTCGAAGCGAAGAGATAGTTTGCCAGTTATATGTGATGGGAAAATTGTGGAAGACTCATGATTACTTAGATTCTAACACGCAATCTTTGATATCGTGCTCTTTGGGGGGTGGTGGGTTGCGCATCATGTTGGGAAGATATGTCCTCTCTTACTATGACGCCTGGAAGGGGACGGGGAATGCTTGAAAGACATATCCGTGCGGTTAACGGTGCTACCCTCCTGCTTAGCGGATTTAGGTTGTAGAAAAAGTGGTTCATCCGATGCACATGAAATTGTTGTTTGTAAAAGCTGTGATGATGGCACAAGGCCACCCCGTAGGTTGATGGCCGGTTAAGATTTTGGTTTATAGTTACCATTCACAATGAGGTCCCATTGGGATAAAGTGTCTGCCCTGACCGTCTCATCTGAGATGCCTGCTAAACAATGGTTTATTAAGGTCTTAGAACCCTAAAAGACATCAATTCCACCAAAGCCACGCATATAACTTCACAATATAAGATTTTGAAATGTCAAACAATGGAAATTGTAGGGGCAAACTGACATGTGACAGACTTTCTTTTATTGCTTCCCCCTTGATAAGATTGCTGTCATTAGTTTTCTCCCCTGAAAACTAAAGAAAATGACTTTTTCTACAAAAAAGTTTAGATTTTTTCATGCAATTTGAAACAAAATCATTTAATGCATTTTTTTCTACCGTGAGTTTTTCTCATAAATCAAATCCCCTTTTTCATACTTACAAAAAATGTATATTTCCATAGGCTTCAATGTTAACTTAAATACAGATTATCTCACCCAGATTTGAAAAAAAGAAAACTCTTGGTGAAATATTTTCATTTTTGATCAATATGGACACTTTATTAACTAATATCTATTTCAACTTGGCAAATAAGATATGTATCACGCTTTCACACAATCAGCTTTCAGTAATTTCTATATTTTCAAATTGATAACTCTAAAACCTGAGACTGGCTAGGTATGATTTGAATCTAACATCTAAACAACAGAAATAAACTTTTCTTATATTTAAAATATTTTAAAAAAAAAAATCGTTTATTTATACCCGATGAATAATGTATAATACAAAGTACTAGATTGTAAGGATCGAGTAGCAGAGTTTCCTTCAAGAAAGAAATCTGTTATCAATTCGTTTCACGTGTCTGGAATATCATCAACTGATGTTTCTAATACGTAACAAATTGTCTTTTTTACATTAAACAATAACGATAACAAAAGCAAATTTGTGTTACTACAGTATCGTTGGAAATTAATTTAATAAAAAAAAAAAATCTACATAACAGGTACGGACATAGGTCATTTTGCAATATGATATATAAGAAGTCTAGGCAACTCAAGACGTTGTGGCGTTGCATCAGTGAGTCAATATTATAACATTTTTCTGATATATGAACAAGTTTTATCTTTCTTTTGTTTATAAAACTCTTCATATCAGTTAAATAGGAAGGAAAGAAGCAAAGATTTGAAATATTTTATACAGTAATGTTAAACTTAAACAACGGATAAAAAATTAAAACTTTATGGATATAGATAATTTTAGTTAAGTATACCCGATTCATTCCTATACCTATGGTATGATGAGAATATATTTTGATATTACCAGTTGTCGAAACCAAATCTTTACTTAATATTGTTACATATAATTATTAATTTTTTTTTAAGCCAAAAATCATATTTTCAGAAGACTCGTTTTTCATATATATTGACCTGTTTTTGCTATATAGCAATAAAAGAGAATAAAGCAATGTGATCTACAGTCTAGATAGTGTCCAGATATTCTTTTAGGACAAATCAATATATACTGTCATTTATAAATATATTTGATATGTGTTTATATGATCTTGATTGAATCATTTTCCTTATTTGAATAACATGCACGTATATGTTCTCATGCATTCGGCAGTAGAAAAAACATGTATTGGAAATATGAATCGACAATTATTTATCGCGTCAAAATCAGAACAGAATATAGGATTGATAAGAAATGACCTTTGGCATAAGATATTGTGTTTCTGTAAGGATTGTCGTAATTTAATATATCATGGCTGTGTAAAATAGAAGCTTGCAATTTTTAACGACAGGGACCTGGTTCAGTAGAAGATAGATAGTTTGACAATAATATGAGATACGAAGACTTAACATATTTCAATAATAAAAGTAATCCTCTATGAATTCTTATTTCAAATATGTATGTATGTAATGCACAAAAAATAATAACTATAAGCAGGTATAGGTCTTGGTTAATTCTTGCTTTAAGATCAGTTTTACGTGTACAGTTAAGACAGGCGTCAGAAAGTATATGCAAATGAAACCTAAAAAAATTATTTCAAAAGTACGTAAAATCCTAGTCTTTTCTGCTGAGGATGTCTTATTCAATATACCACATAAATCTACATAATTTACATAAACGTATTTTGGTTGAGCATCCGAAATTAGAAAGGAAACGAAAAAAAAAGAAAAACTGTTTATCCTTTTTTTTTTTTTTTTTTAGACTTTAAAAAGTATTAAACCTACACTAAATTAATCAATATATACAAATATAAATATAAAATCTCTACACTCTACATCTGATCTGAGTCATGCAGAAATAATGATAAAAAAAAAGATAGAACAAAAAAAGATAACCGTAGTAGGATTTTAATGGGCCAGTCACAAATCAGTTGCGATGCGTCGGCGATGGGTAAAACCCGGGAAATTTGAACAAAATCTTGAGATAGATCTCACGATTTTGCACCCTTTGGAGGCGCTCTCCGGACGCCTGCGGCTTGTCGCAGATTTTTTAGGCATCGCCACACCCGTCGCGGTCCCCAACTTTGAACTTAAAATTTTAAGATTGCTCGCAAGATTTTTCACCCATTTTGGGCATCCCAGACACAATCTCCGATGACCTACGATGCCCTCCGATTAATCGGAGGCGTCCTCCGAATAATCTGAGACTAGTCGCAAGATTCTGGGTGGGATTGGAAATTCAGGTTGAGATTCAATGTCTGCGAGTAGTCTCCGGCGCCCTCCGACTGAATAGGAGGCGCCCTA
>CM037778.1:65169964-65219964 GCA_021229015.1 Solen grandis | reverse complement strand
GGCTTTTATTTCATAATCTTTTGGCTTAATTGGTGCTGGAATAATTGTTTATTTTTTTATATGATATATGATTCAGTTTTGTTATTTTACTTTTGTCTACAAGGTGGTAATTATCAAATATTTATATTTTCTTCAATTGCCTTCCTTTAATTAATTCTTATCCCAGTGAAAATATATAGATCTTCTACATGTGTTATCTTATGCGTCTTTTCAAGACCAAAGGTGATTCCGCTTAACATGCAATCAAAACCCTTCCTTTATTCTTACGCTATCTAGTAGATGTAAGATTTGAGGTGCGAACCTGCTTGCCGGGTTGCTGTTTGAGAAATACTTAACGTATTTTTGGTAAAGTTACTACTGCATCCAGATAGTATTGCGCTGTCTGGTGTGATGTAACTTGGTATGAACTTACAGTTAAAGATATTTTGGAAGCTCAGAATTGTAAATATAGAAAAAAAGATAGGACTGACTTGTTTAATTTCGTTAAGGCTATAGGGATAATTTTGAGTTCAGTATTAAGTTAGGGAGTTAAAGTCAGGTTGTAGTTTTATCTTTGATTCTCAAAATAATTAAACGTTGATTATTTAAGACGATCATTCATTGTTACAATCATTCGTAAATAAGATTTGTATACATATTTTATAGCTTAACTTTAAGTTATCTAATCATACGACTAGGAGGGTCATAAGGAAAAATAGTTGCACATGTCTAAAGTATTTCAGACCGCTCTGATACATTATAAGGCCCCAACCTCCGTTTGCGCAGTTCGTTAAGTGCTCATCTGCTGAGCTAGGGGTTCAAAGATAGAATCCCACTGAATGAAATGTTTATGTTTCGCTATTATATTTTTATCCCTTCTTTCTTTTAATTTTCACTTCCTCATAAATTTGGCGACAAATTCGTTTTATATCATTAGTTTAAACCCACAGACCATTTAAAACTTGCCAGCGTTATTATATTAAATATTTAATATTGTAACACTTTCACTTTCTTTTTTCTTTTTTTCTTACGCCGACTATCATTTTTTTTAGGATATTTCTTGTTGTGAGTTCTCGTTATGAAATGGAACGCTCAAACAATCAAGATAGGTCACGAACTCAGTCCTTTTCATAGTCATTTTTCACATGACGGATCTAACACTATCACACGAATGTCTGGTTGTGTACGTATTCCCATATCAAGTACAGACGAGGGCCGCAATACAGAAACCTCTGCCGACAAAGTGACGCCACCCTTATCATTTAATGCATTCTGACCGGAAGAAACATCTTGTTAGACAACATCAGGCGTAGATAGCATGGTCAAAATATTCTACAGAAAATGTTCTCATTCAGGCTTTAATCTACATAATTCAGCTTCATCGTTGTGCTATTTTGGCGTGTTTATGTAACCAACTGTACACTTCCAGGAAGTTAGTTTCGATGAAGCATTAACTATTCAAAGTCAGGTCAGCTCACTTTGTGATTAGGAATCGCTTCGAAGATTTCTGACGCTGTCAAATAAATAATGCTCTAATTAACTCTTAATGTACTATGAACATGGAATTCGGTGTACTATTTTGTCTCTGTAAAACTAGTTATCTACAGGGTTAATATGACTTCAATGTGTTCAGATTTCCTGCACAATACCATTTTAACTTTTGTGTATTTATAAAATTTCAGTTTCGGTTCTGATAATGCACACGGCACGTAGAATTGAATTATCTGACAAATGTATATTAAATGTACTACATTAATTGTCTGAAGTCAATTTTGTCTTTAAAAAATGTTTATAATTTCAAATCAGATTCTTATTATTCAATACTAAATGATATGACGTCTTATTATTATAAGTGTCATTACTGTGTTTTCACTTCTCCATACTCGTTTTCAACAAGGAGAAAATTACAAAAGTAATTTTCGTATTTTGGAAGAAATAATTACAAAACATAAGTTTCAGTTATTTTATCAAAATTTAAGTCACCAAAACACAAACTAAATATGTCGTATTTTGTACAAGGTCAAACAATGCACACACTGTATTATAATGGTGAAAATATAAGTTTACTTTAGTGCGAAAACACACACACACACACACACACACACACACACACACACACACATATATATATATATATATATATATATATATATATATGGCGTTGAAATTTTAGAGAGATTATCTTGATCTAAAAAAAAAAAAAATGTTACACAATTGTTATAGAACAATACAGAATGATATGAAGAAATTTCCGAAAGAAAAAAAAGCACAACAAACAAACAAGACAAAAAGAAACAAAAAAAAAACAACAAAAAACGAATGTTTATTCTTATTTTTTCGAGGCGAGGCTACGAGCACCTCACAAGGGAACGGGAATTTCGTAGAAGAGACCGCTTAACAATAATCATTTCACTGGAAAATGCTGTTAAAGCAATTAGATATGCTATTAAATGACAAAGGGTCTGCGATTTTCTAAACATAGATGGGAATAAAGGCCGGATCTTCTTTAATATCACATGGACCTCGGCTTGTCTTTCTAATAAACATGTGATGATTTGTGGGTGTTCTCATATAATATTCAGACCATATATAAAATGTTGCTTGCTTTTATTACCCAACATACTCGATAAATTGTCTTTCCTTTTTGAGAGGGGTTCGGGCGGATGCTATTATTATTTCTTCAAAACTGTTTCGAGGTTTTAAACTCATCAATCGATCGCAGTGATAAGTAAACGGCAATTTGAATCATGCTGACCTTTTATATTATGTCTTTTCACTTTTAATCTGATGTTGTTGTTTTTTCACAAAATATAATACAATGACAAATATATAAAAGGAAAATGAGTTTTCTCCGGCTTCCTTGCCTATAATGGTTAGGCAAAGAGAGAGAAAGAGGGAGAGATAGAGAACATGGAAAAATATAATATATATATTTTTAAAAAAAAAGGAAAGTGAAAAAATTGTTTTATTCCTTTACCTTTTCTTTTCCTTGATCACTTAACATGTTTTTATCAACACGTATTTCATTTGGTGTGTAGAAATAAGTTTTTAAAATCAATCAAGTTATCTAGTACGAAAATGTCACTTGGCATTCTTTTGCGCTGAACATAACACAGTTCAGTACTTCACTCTTTATTAATTAATTTTAGTGTATTCAACAGTGGTTGAATGTTTTTGTTATGCTTAACAAAATCACTAAATTGACAAATTATTACGTCTGTCAAGTAAGTAAACAAAGTAACAATTTTTCGTGTCAGTTTTATATAGGATCTACTTTGTTCTATTTAAGAAATGAATATTTTTATGTGTCTATGTTTTGTTTTAAGATAATATATCCTTAAATGTTCTAACAACTGTGTACTTTAGTTCATGTTATAATTCGTTCATTCAGCATATGTGCTTTATTTACTTAAGACAGTATGTAAAAGAATATTTAGATGAAACATTTACAATTTCAAATAATTTCATGCAATTTTCTTTAAAGTTATTAAATATCTCTAAAATATAGTGTTACTTAAATCATTAATTTTATAAAGTAAAACAATGAGCAAATATTGCTTTAGACATAAAATGATTAAGTTTTTGCATCTGTTCTATATAAAAATGTTCGGATATCAAATACCATCAGCAAAACAAACATATGACAGCATAGAATATGCCATCATTTTAGAATATATTTGACCTTGATAGGAATGTGCTCAATACGATTATTAACTATTTCTAATTAGCACCATTTTCTTGACGGTATATTTTTTCCAATAGCATACGAGGCCCCACAAATGAAGTCAAATATTTCTTTTGGTTCATCGATTACCAGAAACACGCTTTTGCAACAATATTTCCTCTTATCGCCGGTCCCTTGGTTTATTTTGTGTCTGGAATTGATAAAGACTAACCCTGCCGCAATTAAATTTTGGAAAAAAGTCAAGATTTGATGCCTTGATCTCTTGCAAAAACCTTAGCCTACTTAAACACCATGGAATATAAAACAGTATAAGAACAACAAACTGCAACATATTAAGATCAAATCCACAATAGCAGCATCATATTAATTTACAGGCTATCCACTAGCTATACTAGGATAAAAGCTGTCAATGGTTCACCTGGTGCACACAAGACTATAATGGGTTTTGTTTGCGATATTGTTTTTGAGTAGTTTACTGAGCCATGAACGGATGATACAAACTGGAAATGTGAGTTTTGTAAATATCTGTGACAAATTCGCTCGTTTCTTGTTTACTAAAAGTTAATAAGTGTTTATGAAAGTAAATATATTTTTACAAGTCAGTGAATTCTCTCGTTTAACGATATTTTTAAATCCTTCCCAGAGATTTTGAGTCATAACATAAACTGACATGAACTATCTCAGAATTGTGAATTCATTTTCATTAATATTTCACATGTTATACACGATGGGCTATTCCTTTTTATCTGGAAATAAACGTTTCAGTCCAGAAATTCTTCTGTCGAATATTTTCTGATATATTATCTTCACACGCATAGACAAAGAAATATGGGACTATTTGTTGACCCTTTTTAGGATCGTATTGACTTTCCCGCGTGAAATTTACGAAACAGCAAAAATAGTAGAAATATATTTTAAATGACTAACGTGAAAATACTTTCATTGAACATTATAATAAAAAACAATTATTCTATTTATCACATGATCTCCTAAAGTATTTTCAGTTCTTTCTTTCTTTCATTTCTTTCATGTCATCAAAATACTATGTTGCTTAATCTTTAAAGATTTTACATCAATAATGATTATCTTCCACCCGACGCAAGTTTTGATAGATATAAAGGATAAATGATTGAAAAAATGATTGATATTCATGGGAATTTCTTTGAAATTTTAACGAAAGCATGGAAAAATAGGGGACATTTACATTCGTTATTGAGTGCCTTTCATCTCAAGGCGATATTTAAAATTCATACGAGTCTCCCTGCGAAGTAGAAACTGATTAGTTGTAGAGCTGTTAATTAAATAATCGCCTTGCGGTTGAAAATGTACAATCTGTAAAATAAGTCGAGATGATGTTAATGACAGAGAATGTCTCTGTAAGCCTAATATGGGATGTTTTAAATCTTTATTGTATCATCATTTAGTTACTGAGCAAAATGTGTATTCATAAATATGATATCGCGGATAGAAAGAACGTAGGCTGCTGAAAAAGAAACACGTCATAAGAATAACACTTGAATTGCACAGAGACAGAAATCTTGATAACAGTTTTATGGAGTTATCTGTACCTTCGTTTTCTTTTGTCGCAGAGACGTGTTTTAATGCAACTGCCCCTGGTTTTATAGATAATTCTAATACTTGGAACTTTTTGAAGGGGCGATTGCGTTGTTCATTTGCATAAGAAATCTAAAAAATATTTTTTCGGATTATTTTAAAATGAAACTGTCTTTAATATGTTTTAAGTCACTTACATAAACGTTTTCTCTGTATTTATTTTGTAAGGGTTAAGCGTACTGATATCTTAAGCTTGTGAAACACGTTTAAAGGAAATGCATGCTCTAGTTAGAATACCGCGATAAAAAAATGAATCTCAACTAGGACATTCACTATAACCGGTTATCTTACGTCCATGCTCTAGGCAGTATGCCACGATATCATTCATTTTAACAGTCATTGGAATTACATGCTCCAGATAGTATGCCACTATATCAATCTCTTCAACCAGGCAATGGACGTCCACGCTCATGTCATTCATTCTAACCAGTCATTGGAGGTAATATTCCAGACAGTATGCCACGATATTATTATCTTTAATCAATCATTGGACGTCTATGTTACAGACAGTATGTCACGATGTCATTCATTTTTACCAATCATTGGACGTCCATTCTCCAAACAGTATGGCACGATGTCATTCATTTTTACCATTGGACGTCCATTCTCCAAACAGTATGGCACGATGTCATTCATTTTTACCAATCATTGGGTGTCCATGGTCAAAACAATTTGCCTTGATGTTATTTACTTCAACCAGTCATTGGACGTCCATTCTCCAGACAGTATGGCACGATGTCATTCATTTTTACCAATCATTTGGTGTCCATGGTAAAAACAATTTGCCTTGATGTTATTTACTTCAACCAGTTATTGGACGTCCATTCTCCAGACAGTATGGCACGATGTCATTCATTTTTACCAATCATTTGGTGTCCATGGTCAAAACAATTTGCCTTGATGTTATTTACTTCAACCAGTCATTGGACGTCCATTCTCCAGACAGTATGGCACGATGTCATTCATTTTTACCAAACATTTGGTGTCCATGGTCAAAACAATTTGCCGTGATGTTATTTACTTCAACCACTCATTGACGTCCCAGACAGTATGGCACGATGTCATTCATTTTTACCAATCATTGGGTGTCCATGGTCAAAACAATTTGCCTTGATGTTATTTACTTCAACCAGTCATTGGACGTCCATTCTCCAGACATTATGTCACGATGTCATTCATTTTTACCAATCATTGGGTGTCCATGGTCAAAACAATTTGCCTTGATGTTATTTACTTCAACCAGTCATTGGACGTCCATTCTCCAGACAGTATGGCACGATGTCATTCATTTTTACCAATCATTGGGTGTCCATGGTCAAAACAATTTGCCTTGATGTTATTTACTTCAACCAGTCATTGGACGTCCATTCTCCAGACAGTATGGCATGATGTCATTCATTTTTACCAAACATTGGGTGTCCATGGTCAAAACAATTTGCCTTGATGTTATTTACTTCAACCACTCATTGGACGTCCATTCTCCAGACAGTATGGCATGATGTCATTATTTTTTTCCAATCATTGGGTGTCCATGGTCAAAACAATTTGCCTTGATGTTATTTACTTCAACCAGTCATTGGACGTCCATTCTCCAGACAGTATGTCACGATGTCATTCATTTTTACCAAACATTGGTGTCCATGGTAAAATGTTATTTACTTCAACCATCATTGGACGTCCATTCTCCAGACAGTATGGCACGATGTCATTCATTTTTACCAATCATTGGGTGTCCATGGTCAGAACAATTTGCCTTGATGTTATTTACTTCAACCAGTCATTGGACGTCCATTCTCCAGACAGTATGTCACGATGTCATTCATTTTTACCAATCATTGGGTGTCAATGGTCAAAACAATTTGCCTTGATGTTATTTACTTCAACAAGTCATTGGACGTCCATTCTCCAGACAGTATGGCACGATGTCATTCATTTTTACCAATCATTTGGTGTTTATGGTCAAAACAATTTGCCTTGATGTTATTTACTTCAACCAGTCATTGGACGTCCATTCTCCAAACAGTTTGGCACGATGTCATTCATTTTTACCAATCATTGGGTTTCCATGGTCAAAACAATTTGCCTTGATGTTATTTACTTCAACCAGTCATTGGACGTCCATTCTCCAGACAGTATGAGGTCATTCATTTTTACCAATCATTGGGTGTCCATGGTCAAACCAATTTTCCTTGATGTTATGTTGATGTCTACGTTCTTTGGGATATCAATGATGCTTTTTAGTTATATGAATCATTGGACGTCGGCCATGATCCATGATGTCACCATACGAAATAATTTGACTTACCCCTTAAGTTAGCTTGACAGATGAACGATTAAAATAAGTAATTTTATTTTAGCCAGTTTTTAGACATTCATGCTTCATTTGGTTTTCTACCCTGAACAAACGCAACACAGTCATTCACTATGACCTGTCGTCAAACATCATCATCATGTTTAGTGATCATCTCACTTTAATAAGAGTATATTCGCGAGCTTGCGGTAGGTCGGTGGTTCTACCCGGATGCCTCCGTACATTCGGGGTCTTCCTCCACCTGTATTAGCTGGACGTCGCTATATGACTGAAATACTGTCGAAGCGACGGTAAACTCAAATAGTCAAGTCAAGTCTTATATTCGCGACTTGAAAAAGATTATGCATGCGTAGCCGAAAGGGAGTATAGTAATCTAAAAAGCATATACACGTATATATTTGTATATTTGCTTAAAATTATGTATATCATTTTTATGGGCTATATACAAATTTGATTGGATTAAATTTTTCATCACCGCCTGTCACTGATTTTTACAATAGAAAAATGCACAGTAATAAAAAATGAGACATACATATTCTCCTTGATAGAAACCCAATATTTCTATAATAACAGGAACGGGATTCTTAAAGATAAACTATTTTACTGAAGTCAACTATATACTTGCAAAGCATATCGAAATGTGTTTAAATACACTATTTTAAGAGGCTTAATTACATCTCCTAAATTGGGTTATGATTTTGTTTAAGAACTGAAATACCTCTGGATTTAATTAGCACCAAACGTAGATTGACAAACGATGTACAGTTATGTAGTGTTTGATAGACTATCGACTATGGTGAAAATACCAATAAAAAGATGAATGCGAATGATAAAGTTTGCTTGAAAGTTAATGGTTCTGCGATGAAGTAGAGAGTATTTTAAGAATAAGAAATTATGTCAGATTACCAAACGTTTTTCTTTATATTCCTATTTATATCATTCCTATTCTCCCATGAACAATGTTTATAACAAACACTGTATCTGCGAGTCATTGAAGTAACACGTGTTTAAACTTGTTGTAGTGTCTCAAAGAATCTTTGAGAAAGTACCTTTATAGGATGTATATCAAAATTCTTTGAACATTTTATCAGCATTTCCGCCCATTGATATGTTTACCCAGAGTCGAGCATATACTTTTTTTTATAACAATGGCAGTGATTTTTTCTAGTAGTCATTTACATTACATTCTCTCTCTCTCTCTCTCTTTTTTTCTCTTTTTTTTTGGTGGGGGTGGGGGATGTCTAAAGTTTATATGCTAGCAAACTTTTTCTTCGTTATGGTCATGATTAACCCTTTCCCTCATAGAGGACACCATGAAAAGACCTATGCGAACAGCATAAAACCAGATCAGCCTTCGAGTAACTCGCAGGCTGATCAGGTTTTGTGCTGTTCGCTGCTCCTGAGTGGTCTTGAAATGAGGATTTTGTAATTAAATTTGGTAAGGTTTAACTGTGGCTTTCTGCAGATCAGGCTATATGTGGTACCTTTGAGTGCGTCAAAATGAGTCTATATGAGGGAAAGGGTCAAAATGAGTCTATATGAGGGAAAGGGTCAAAATGAGTCTATATGAGGGAAAGGGTTAACAACATTGTTATTCACTTGTCAATGAATATTACGTAGGGTGAAATGCGTCTCTAATTAATTAACAAAATACATAGGTTTTGTGGAATTAATTAACAAAATACATAGTTTTTGTGGAATTAATTAACAAAATACATGGATATTGTGGAATTAATTAACAAAATACATAGTTTTTGTGGAATTTGAACATCATTTAGAAATGCGTAACTCTCATATGCTTGTATGAGGGCATACACAGTAATGTCGTAAAAATTATGCTGATTTAGAACGGCCGCTTAAGATTATTTTAAAGGAGATCTTGGGGTGGCGTATAAGGATAATGTTTCTGAGTGTTGTGTAACGCCACTTGCCTACGGCATAATATCACAGCAAGAATACACTATGTCTATAAACAAACTACCGACACTCTCAATAACATGGTTAACTAAACGAAATGAAGAAAACCGAAATATGCACCACTTGTATTAAAATGTATCGTTCTAAAAACATGGAAACGCTGTGAAAGTTGGCATGTACTGATTTACTATTTTCGAATGTATCAACGCTTATGTGCATACGAATTACATTTTTACATCTAACTAATTTCTTGGTAAGGTCTGATGTAATATAATACATACACCGCGATGATGGTTGCATGCACTGACATATTTTGTGACATCACTGTAGTTTAAAACACATTTAGAATAATTATGTACAATTTGAGAAACATTTAAAACAAATTAATCATACGACTTGTGATTAAGTTGAACTATTGCGTAAATTCCCTCGTTTCTGACTGTACAAGACGTTTGTTAATCAATTATTTGGTGTTCCAACTTTTCTTTCTGTAACTCTGCAAACGACATTTTAATAAGGATATTTGTGAGAAGCCCTAAAACTACTGGGAAATAAACCTCTCGTTCGATCTACAATGGAATATGTCTTGTAGCTTATAGAACAGTAAAAGCACACGCAGTTAAATACTGTCAGCTTCGTTGTCATATGCTGTGTCTGCATCGTTTGAATATTATATATTCTGGAGCCTATATTGCAATCGTAGATTAATGTTCGAGAATGTTCGAATTTAATTTTCAATGTATTGTGATTGTATTACATAATAATCACATTTTATCATCATTTTGTACAAAACCGTATATATCGTCTAATATTTTACTGTATGATAATACAGTAATACTTGGTTCCTAATAGAGAAACTTTTTATTTACTATACGTTTTTTTAGTTTATTTCAATTTAATGGTAAATTTTATTCTTAGCTGTAAGACGACATTTTCTCAAATGCTAACGCACTGTATGGCTGTATTTATAATACATTTATCTGTACAAGTAATTTTATGCTGGACATCGAGAATCGTCATAAACATTAACTGGCCAAAGCATCCAGATGTCTGCTGAATCTTGAAGTCCGTAATTTTTGCTTCTAGCGAAGCATTTTCTTCTCTTTCTAATCCCACAAATTCAGAGTGATCAAGCAGGGAACTGAATAATACGTCATATAATTATGATGTTTGTCTGTTTGTTTTTGTCAGGATCAAATATCCAACCGTCATTATTTCAGTCATTTGGGGACTTTTGTCTACATGAGACAGATTAAGTATGCTGTCGCAGTATCACGCCGTAGACAAGTGACGTGACACCACAACCAGTCGCATTATCCTGAAACCGGTCCTACAAGTCCTACTCTTGTATGTTTAGCGCCAATCAAATTATATGATATAGTAGTGGTTAGTGGTCACATGTCTGTTAAAGCTCCGTTAATTACATTGAGAAATATCATATATATTACAAAGTAAACAGTGTCAATATGATAGGAAGTAGTTAGGGCTACACATCCAGATCACAACGCACTCGGTGACCCCTTATATACATATATTCTATATAAATCCGCCATATTGGAAATCGAAAAAAATGAGTCGTTTTTTGGGTTGAACAGGTAATAGCAGACGACTCTCTCTCTCTCTGAATATTGATTGGTTGTTTAAAATAATAAGACTAAAAATGGGAGAGAAAATTTTTATTAAGATCAATATTGTGAAACTTGAACCATTTGCTCGCTGTCCACCGAAGAGACAAAATGAAAAAAATTTGTTGCTCAGATTGTGATCAAACATTTTGTAACAGATACAACTTGACAAGACACAGAAAAAAAACATTGCGCTCCCGGCGCTCACAAATGTGCTCCCAGAGCTCCCAAATGCGCTCCCTGCAATTGCATTTCAAAATGTTTACAATTATAATTTAAAATTATATTAATACCAGTAACTGGCAATTCGATGTATGTTCAGATTTATGTAAAAACGAAATGTGTGTCTAACCAGCCCTCTTTCATTTCAATTGGCCGTTCATCTCAGGCATAGTAGCTAAATGCACAATGGGGTTTCAAAGTTGTTTCTAAATCTTATTAATTTAGCATTTACAGAAGTAAAACATATATACTTTCTTAGTATGTTTGCTCTGACTGCAATCATTGTAAATGTCATTTATATACTTAGTTTGAAATAGATTATTCCTTGGGAACGAAACATCAATATATAATCAGATTTGCTTGACTAAATATGGAACAGATTATTTCTTTAAAACACGTAAATCAAGTCTTTTATGAGTCCTACAACGATATAAATTGGCTTTTTGTCTCTATTTCTCAGCTTGGTCAATTTGATATCAAGCGGGATACGCATATAACACATTGGGTCATAGACCAGAGATGAATTGGTTTACAATCCATCATTGATAAATATCAGATCATTACATATATGCAGTATTCAGAAATGTCGTTCTATAATAACCATTTTCACATCGTATTAACAATCTATTTGTCGTGATAATCTACTGACTAGACAACAATCAAAATCAAATATTTTGTGGTAATTTCGTCTAAAGTTTCATGTGCAAATAAGATCTACGACACTACACATGAAATAGAACGAACTCAAGATTGGAAACTACAGTATCGTTCCTCCGCTGTTTGAAATTGTTAGGTATTCACTGCCGTGGAAATAAATACTATAGAACTGGGACGGAACAAAAGTTTATTATAACACAGTTACCTGATTTATACTTACTTAAGGTTGTTTTGTGATTTCCTTGAAACAGAGAAAATTGAAAAAGAAGTTGAATGTCGAACTGTAAGTAGGTTCTATTACGGGGCAGTCTTGAAGCATTGTTAACCATTTGATGATGTACTCGTAACTTACTAAGCTACTTTAAATTGTACAACAGATATCTCTTTTGAAAATATTTTTATAACTAGAGGTCTCTGTGGATTAATTGATTACGTTACGGTGAAAAGACATATCACTACAGTTGGCCGAGCGACATTCAGAAAGTGAGCTATATGTAGTTCAAGTAATGCAATGATATAACCATCAAATTTCATTCCAAGCACAAGTTTCTGGTGCTAAAATGACAGTGCAATGTGGTAATAAAAAACGCTGCGATAAAAATAATGAAAAAAAAATTCGAAATAATAGAATAAACAAGAACAACAACAAACATTAAGTGATATCGCTTGTCGAATACATGATTTTCTACATTGGTTTTTTTCTTCTGGAAATTGCACATTTTCACGAAGCCCTCTTTAGGACACGAACTGCTGAAACGCATAATTCCATCAGCAACAATATGTAGGCGTAAATGGCTTTTATGTGATAAATAAGCCTTTAGTTGGTTTCAAGTAACACTTAAATGATTATGGGTAATGACGGAGCATCAAGTAACAAAATGTCATGGGAAACTGGCAGCGGCATGAGTAAATTCAAGTCTAATTGGTGGAAAAATCACATGGTTCATAAGAGAGTAATTCAGAAGTATAAAATTTACAAATTGAATGATGATTTATCTCCAAAGTTTATTTTCAACTCAATTGTTTTCACTCGCATTAATGGTGTAATACAACCAGGGAGTATTTATTGTTTAGAATAAACAAGTGGTCGGATGTGCATTTTAAACAACTTTAATTTATCGGCCAGTGCTTTATTTTAGTAATAAATTCCAAGGGAAAAGCACATGCGGTTATAAGTCAACGAATAACTACGATGTTATTGGTCCATCGTCTGTTACATTCCGTGAATAAAAAAACAACATAAATTTGAAAACAGACCCTAATAAGTTTAAAAATAGCTAAATTTCATAACTGCTATTAATGGAAGAAATTTATAAGCAGTTGCTCACACGTGTATCTTAATACGAAAATTAAGGAGTATATACAGTTTGAAAGAAAAACCATGCTGTGAAAGGTAAAGTTAATGTCAAAGTAAAAGCGAACATCAATACAGGCCTGAAATTCATCACATCCAATATGAAACAAATTTATCTCTACAACTATAATTGTCTATAAATGTTTTAAAGAAACAATTTTCATGCGGTTTCAATTCAGAATTCTAAAATATGAATCAGAATCACTATTACAAACCGTTTTGGATTAAATGAAATACGCAAAAATGTAAATAAAATGAAGAAAAAAAAAATGAGAAAATGATTCCCTGCTTCGATAAACTGTTACCTGCATACAAAAGAAGTTAACTTTATTACAATACTATTTTCATGCTGAACTGATACTGGACTGCTGATTCTTTATAGATTAAACTTATTGTTTCTGTCTAAACATTTGATCGCCCTATCTCCGTTACCATTCTAGCTAAGTAAGTTTAGATATTTTCTATAATGGACGTGAACCCAACCCATCTATCAAATAACTTGATGCAGTTAATCTCAATGTAAATGTAATCTACCCATATATCTTGCTGTCTGTCCGTTCGCCCGTCTGTCTGTCCGTTTATTTGTTTGTTTGTTTGCATCTACCTACCTACCTACCTACCTACCTACCTATAGTTCATTATTATAAGATTAAGTAGTGAATACAAAAGTCAAGCTAACTGCCAGTCTTGACTTTCATATATAAATTAAAAGCACATGCATTTAAACCTCGTATAAAGACCCCCTTTCTGTTATGAAAACTACTTCCAAGACAATATCTGCCATTTAATTTACTCATTTATCTGACCACACCACAGCGTCTTCAAGTTAAAACTCGGACCACCTCATTGACATGGTTAAAATTGTATGCCCATTGTCATCTATCTACTGTTAAACTCGCAAATATACATCGATGAAATACATGTACGAGACTGTCTATTACTTGTTTTTGCTTTTGTGTGTGTGTGCCACACCGACAGTATTTCAGTGTTATGTTTTTTTTATTTTATTTTTGTTGAATTATTTTGTTTACTTTAGGAATGATGCAGTGCAGCCATAATGTAGTATCACGTCGTATACATGTGATATGATACCACAACAAGTCATATTATCATGGCATCGGGTCTAACCCAACTATGTAGGTTGCTGTTCCACTTTAAAATCTTAAGTGTGTCGCATTTGGGGATCGAAGCAGCGCTCTTTCGATGTGGACGATCTTAAAATTTTGTTTTTATGTTCTTAAGTACGTGTGAATTAGTACGATTGAAGAGTTAAAACTTTAAACAAACAAATCAATAGTAAAAGTAATATAGACTTCTATATCCCATTTCTCTATATGGTGTTCTATTGATCTTTTTGTCTAAGGTATATCCCTATATCTGATATTTGCTCTCTTACAGTGGATTTAAAGAGAAATCCAAGGACGAGTATGTAAGAAAGAATATTGGTTACCGTAACAGAAGCACCATGTATGTTACGAATGGAATTACAGAGACAAATGGTGGAAAATTTGGACTTATTTCAGTGTCTACAGACATATTAAGCAGATTAATATTATCTAAAAGCTTAATTGGGGTGATAGATAGTCGAATATTGACCTGGTTTACACAAAGGGACACTCACTTGAGCACAGAAAAATGATTGAAAAAGAATGGGATTTATTTTTTCTTCTGATAAAAACTAAAAAACCGTAAAATTGTGCATGTAAATAATAAGAAAATAAATAAATAAATTAAAAAAAATATGTTGATCGTATTTGCAAGATCGTCATACTTCCATGCATTGACAAAAACTACTTTTATGAACGGGTGAAAATATTAATTTCATATAAGCACAGGTGAAAGAAGAGCTGATCTTACAAAAAAAAAAATCTGTCCTTTTATGCTTGTCTAACACATATTTATGAATATTTTTTTCATTCTCTTGTGTGTTTGAAATTCTCAATTTAAAGCTTCATGAATACAAAGTGAAATTATCGTTATCGAGTTGACGTGACTTTTTCCTATTATTTAAGCCGATTCATTTTTAAATACATACATGGCAAACATTTATCCAATATGAAATTATACTTTTTAACCCTTTCAAGTGAAAAATATTTTTATCAATCTTGGATATTTCTTTTTCTTTTTATTGTATACTAGGGTACATTTTGTTATGTTAAAGATAATGTTTTCCTTCGACTGAAAGCGATATCTTATGTTTGAGCCAGACAGTTTGTCAAGTGGAAACGGATGAGGCATATAACAGCTAATTTAGCAATAATTTGAAGTTGAAAAGTAATGATCTTCAAAGCAGATCTTGAGGCAGTAATTGGCAGGCGGTCGATGAAGTCCCATTATGGGAAGTTTAATATCTTTGATATACGACCGTTTGTAACTGAGCATAAAATGGATTCGAAAATAAGATGACGCAAGTGAATGCGCGTAGGCTGTGCAGAAGAATGTAATTCGACATTCGAGTTTTACTATGTATGTACAGAAATCTAATTAACGCTTCATATATATATATATTATATATATATATATATATATCGTCTTTTTTTATTGCTGTTTTCCGTATTTTGTATTTTTGTTGTGCTAAAGTATTGGTATAAGGAGATATCAATAATTGATGATTCCCATAACTTAATTCAATAATCGTTTTGTTATCGTTATGGCGTGTCAGTCTATTGTCTTAGGATGATTAATGACGAGAAAAGCTGTTTCTGAATCATTTTAGGTAGCAACTGTATAAAAATCTTCACCTCTTAAACCAATAGTAAGAATTTTAATTTCATGGTGCACAAACATCGATCTTTTCGATCTTTACCATAATTGCTAAAATAAAGTTGATTCCTTGAATAATGAGGAGTCGGCTAGTTTCCTTATATAATCTTCAAAGAAAAATTCAAATTTCTTGAAATTAATAAAAAATTAAAAAAAAGGAGGCCCAAGGGGGTTTTTTAAATAATATATAAAAATATTCCCAGAAACCATTATTTTCCTTTGGCACTATTGCTCACCGCATGACTTTTTACCATAATACCAAATTAATAATAATATCGTTAATCCTATGAAAAATGAGAAAAAGGGGATCTGCATGATTTCTTTTCAAAAGTTCAAAATTAGACTTAGTACCAAATATAGTTGTGCATATCGTTGGCACATTTACTTCGGAAAAAATATCAAATAGTTATGGTCCTTTGTGTTTTCGGCGCAAACTTGTTCACACTTTCTCTCCAAACCCCTGGCTTGATTTGGACGAAACTGCACAGGATTGATAAGTATTAGGTCTATTTGTGCATTTCGTCATCACATCAATGTCGGATGACTTATCACAGAGCTATGGCCTCTTTTTGTTTCGACGCAATCTTGCCTTGCCGCACGTCATCTCAAAACCTCCTGGTCTGAATTGAATGAAATTGCACATGATTGATCAGTATCAGGTGTACTTGTGCATATTGTTAGCACATTTGGGTCAGAGAACTTATCACAGACTTACGGCCGTTCATATTTTTGACGCAATCTTTCCTGCACTTCATTTCCAAACCTCCCGGCTTGAATTGGATAAAACTCCACATGACTGATCAGTTGTGCATATCGTCAGCATGTTTATGTGGGATGATTTATCAGAGAGTTATGTCCCTTTGTATTTTAAGCAATATGTCTATATAATGTGCATACTTTCAAATTCTTGTCTGCATTTTATCTCAAAACCCCTGACTTGGATAGGATGAAACTTTACAAGATTGATCAATACCAAGTCTAGTTGTGCATCAGCATATTTCATTGGTATGTTTTATCACAGAGTTGTGGCCCCTTTTTAGCAACACACTATACCTGCAGATTCTTGTCCAAACATTTACAAACCCCCTATCTTGAAACGTAAAAAAGTTTGTTGGATTGATTGGTTTATGTCTAGCTATGAATATTGTTGACATGTTTAGTTTGGTTGAATTATCAACAGAGCTACAGGCCTTTATTTATTTAGGAGCATAATGTCCTTGCATATTCTTGTCTGCACTAAGTCTCCAAAATCACTGACTATATTTTATGAAACTTCACAGGATTGATAGTTAACAAATCTTGTTGTGCATAATATTATCATTTAAAATTAAAAATGTTTTATTAGAGTTATGTCCCTTTGTTTATTTTTTATTCTCTGGAATAAAGCATGAAAACTATTAAGATAGTCCACTTCTAATTAGAATCTATTTGAAGAATACTCATTTTATTTGTTATCCAAGTGTGATAAATGCTGTACTACCAATCTTTTTGAAATATCATTTTTTTCCCTTTGCAGTTTAGGGACACCATCCAACTTATTTTCCAGCTTTCTCAAAAGATCACCTCGAAACATACCTCGATAATTATACAGTTTATTGTTAACTCAAATAATATCTGTTTAATTTTGATGACCAAAAAGTACCAAAATATGAATGCGGTGACCACTGATTTAAATACCTCTATTTGGAGATTCTATACGGATTTCTGTTATTTAAATCAACGGCGGCAAAAGGCTATATATTTATCAAAGCGGAATAACTATTGTAATATTTGAAAACTACATCTTCGTCCTTTACCCACGCCTTCGGGTACAGTCGTCCCGACTGAATAAGTATACAAATCCCGCTAACGAAACAAATGCTTTTAATGTTGTAAACTTACAACTGAATGAAAACAAATGGACTGAAAACTGAAACATTGTAGTTTGTCTTTTGTCTCTACATTGGTTATCAGATCTCACTGCTAAAACAGTTTGACTTCCAACTCACACTTCAAAACAATATCTTCCGGCCGCACATGATGACCCTCTGGGATAAACTCTTCCATGCAAATCTCGAAATCACCCAGATTGGAACCTTCCCCCCTGACAAATTTTGTGTTCATCATTCTATCCTCATATTTGTCCATCGATAACTTCTGAACTACTCTCCCATCCTTGTCATTTTTAACACTGAAAAACTTACTTTCATCGTCTTCTTGTTCTGTCTCTGGGAAGAGTATTTTCTTTTCATCTTCATCTGAAAAGTCAATAACTTCATCCTTACCTTTTCCAGCTAAATATGTCTGTTTCTCTTGTGTCTCATCTTCATCGTTTAGTAACTGGGAATGCACCTCTCTCAATCTGTCTATATGCTTTACTTGTATAGAACCAGTCCTACCATAGGACACTTATAGAGTACGTCTGATAGCTTCTTTTCACCCTGAAAGGACCTCGCCAATAAGAAGTCAGCTTTGACGAGCAGCCAATCTTCTTAAAAGAAAGTAAACATATACCTGCTCATTCTGTTCAAACTGTTGGTATTTAAACTTAGTATCATGGTACTTTTCTGTCTCGGCAGTGCCTGGTGGGTATTCTGACGAACAAAGGTATGTGCTGTGTGACTCTAGATTTTCTTGCAACTCCCAGACCCACTGATTAGGTGGAATCCTTTTTATGCGTGGAGGCATCTCATACAAGAGATCAAGAGGAGTTGAGGTCTCTCTACCCAGCATCAGCAAGTTCGGTGTTATACCAGTTAATTCATGTTGGGCTGATCGGTATGCCATCATTACGCATGGCAGTTGCTTGTCCCAGTTTTGATGGTTTTCGTCTACATACATGCTGAGCATTGAGGCAAGCGTCTTATGAAAACGCTCCACCATGCCATCAGACTGGGGGTGATATGGTGTTGTTCGGGTCTTCTCAATTTGCAACAATTGCACATTTCTGCAAAAAGTTCACTCTCGAACTATTTTCCTTGGTCAGAATGTATAACACGTGGTACCAATAATCTTGTAATAACCTCATCCACCAGTATGCGTGCAACTGTCTTTGCCTCCATGCTCGACATTGGAAAGCTCTCCGTCCACTTGGTATAGTAGTCAGAAATGACCAATATATACTTGTTTCCTCTATCTGTTTGTTGCAATTCTCCAAGGATGTCCAGAGCTATTCGTTCCATGGGATATCCACTACCAGATATCTGCATTGGTGCTTTCATTCCTTGAATAGGCGCTTTACGCTCCTGACAAACCTGACATCCTGCGACGTAGTTCCCAACGTCATTTTGTAAACCAGGCCAGTAATACATTTGCCTGACTCTTCTTAGGGTTTTCTTCACCCCTAAGTGACCACATCATGACAATATGTCAACACTTGACGTCTCAAGTTCAATGGAACCACTGCTTGCCAGTATGTAAATGACGTTCCTAGTTCATCCCATTTCCTTACAAGCAGACCATCGACAACCTCAAGTCGTTGCCACTGGTTCCAAAAATATTTTAGGAAATAGCTACTGCTTGAAATATGCTTGAAGTCAGGCCTCTCTCCATCTTTCCACCATTGCTTTACAGTTGAGATATCGTGGCTGTTGTCCTGAGCCTCAATCAATGGAACAGAGAAATCGCTTTCAAAAGGTTGGTCTTCACTGATTTTCATTGGATGGACAGAATAGACTTTATGCTGACTGATGTTCTCCTCATGACTACACAAACCGCACTATCGGCATGGAATTCTGCTAACTCCATCAGCGTTGCCATGAAGCCTCCCAGACCTGTGCTCAATCTTCATGTCGTAAGAAGACAGTGTTTCTGGGTTCTTGAAGTTGGTCAACCATCTAAGTGAGCAATGGTCTGTTCGAACTACGAAAGGTTTTCCTATCAAATAATGCCTGAAGTACTTAACAAAGTGCACCAGAGCAAGCAATTCCTTCCGGGTTACGCAGTATTTGCGTTCTGATTTGGTTAGTGTACGGCTAGCATAAGCAATAACAGCCTCTTTATTTTCAAATTTCTGCGAAAGCACTTCTCCAATTGCACCATTGCTTGCATCTGTATCTAAAATGAATCCTTTAGAAAAATCTGGATGTGCTAATATTGGAGCTTCTGTTAACTTCTTCTTCAAACAGGAAAACGCATCTTCACAGACCTATGACCATTCAAACTTGATATTCTTTTCTGTTAGTCGATGTAAAGGTTTGGCAATCTGTGAGAAATTATCAATAAACCTGCGATAGTAGCTAGATATTCCTAGAAATGATCTTAATTCTTTGACACAGGTTGGTGTTGGCCATGTGCGAATGCATTCAGTTTTCTTTGTATCTGTAATTACACCTTCCTCCGAAACAACATGACCAAGAAATTCAACTTTTCGAAATAGATGACATTTTTTAGGCCGGCATCACTTAGTCTACAAAATGCAGAATCAAGGTTCTGGAGCATTTCTTCGAAAGTCTTCCCTGTTACAATGATATCATCAAGGTATATCAAACATATTTTCCAGTGCAACTCAGCAAGGACGTTTTCCATTAGTCTTTCAAAAGTTGCTGGCGCATTACACAGACCAAATGGCATCACCTTGAATTCAAACAGGCCTTCTCTTGTCGCAAAGCAGTCTTGTCACGATCTTCTGGCTCCACTTCGATCTGCCAATAGCCAGAATTGAGGTCTAAGCACGAAAACTACTTTGAACCTGCAAGTTGGTCAAAACTCTCATCTATCCTTGGCAGTGGGTATGCGTCTTTCACGGTAACGTCATTTACCTTGCGATAACCCACACAAAAGCGACAGCTTCCATCCATCTTCTTCACAAGCCCAGGGACTGCTTGATGGCCTAATAACATCTTTTTCCAACATCTGTGTTATTTGTTTTTGAACTTCGACCGTAATGTGTGTTGGAACCCTACGAAGACCTTGTTTTATTGGTCTCGCATTCCCTGTTAAAATTCTATGCCGAACTACACCTGTTCGACCCAAGTCTTTATCTGAATTTGAGAAGATACTGCTATGCTTTTTTAGTATGCTTGCAATCTGCTTACAATTATCTGTATTCATTCCTTCAGTGCTTCTTTTATACAAGTCCACTAAAATTTCGGGCATTTCTGTCATGTTTCTTGTTTTAGAATTCACGTTCTGAATCTCGGTTACTGGGCTTATGGTTGCAATGTTTGTACCGACATTAAAGACTTTTTTCCTGATGGAACAAATTCATGATTCTTACTGGTATAGTTTTTGAGGCAGTAACAAGAGACCTAGCAACTAAACTATCACAACATTTCAAAAGTTTCGAAGAGGGTTCAACAAGGTACAAATCATCATTCCTTAAATTATGACTATCAGAAACCTTTCCTAAACTCACAGTTTCTGTATTCGGTTTTAGGAAAACCTTCTCTGAAACAACCACTCTGAAACAACCTATTTTTCCGGCCATCTGTAATAAACAAGTCGTCCCATTTATAGACATGGTACTGTTTGCAATATCCGTAACCGAATTGTTTGTCTTAATTGAATCTAAACCCAATATTCCATCCACGTCCACATCTGCAATTATAACCGGAACTGGATATTTTGAACTTTCTATCTCTAGGGTGACCTCGGCTCTTCCTAGAACATCTAACCCTTATGCGGATATTATTTGTTGGGTGAAGATGTCGATTTTCGTTCTTCCAAGCCTGTCCCATACACTTGATGATATAATGCTCACTGTAGCTCCTGTATCCTGTTTACCTTGGCTCTAATAAAGAAGCCAGACCCCTTCGGGCTAGAACATTTTATACTGTGTATGGTGAAGCTTTAACAGTACCTTTCTTTGGACAGTTTCGTTAGAAATGTGATTTTGAACAACATTTAAAGCATCTTTTCCTTCTATCATCCTGATTGTATATTTTTCTACTATGGTTTTGAAAATTCCCTGTCTGAATCTTCGACCTATCTTGGAAACCAACCCTCTGGTTTTTCATGCTCTCAAACCCATGCTTCATTTCTGACATGGCTTCTTTCATCTGTTTTATATCAGCCACGATTTCTTTGTACCCCGGACTTTCTGTCTCTGCTACAGACTGGAGGTACCCTTCACCTTCTGTAAATTTCTTTTCTGCCCTGTTAAAAGCTTCTAACTCCAAAGCATGCCGGACAGCATCGTTCAAATCTACATGCCTCGCTTGCTTCACTCTGAGTCTCATGTCAGAGCTAACCAAGGAGTCAATAAAATGCTCCTTTGCCAAAACATCTCTAACGTCCGCAGGTGCCGAAGGATAAGCAAGGTTCGTTAATCTTCTTATGTCTTGTGCCATTTCTGAGAGTGTCTCTGACGCTTTCTGTCGTCTCTCATGAAGCTGAGCCCTATGTAACTATGCTTGATTCGGGGGCGCAAATCTTTCCCCGAGAGCTGTCATCAAAGTCATTTGAATTTGGGACAGATTGCTTAAGAGACTCTGCGCTTGGCCACGAAGTGATACTGAAAGGTAAAGTCCTTTTTCTTCTTTAGTCCAGCCATTAATTTTTGAACAAAGTGTGCTAGGTAATCATTCCATGAACATGTACCGTCATATGTTGCTGGCTTAACTTTGACACCGGTTTGCCTATGATCGTTTAGCTTGGTTTTCTGTAAAAACGATTCCTCTAAAGTCGGTTTTGGTGTTGAAAAAATTGGTTTTGAGCTGAGTTCGAAAGAAACATCTTTGGCCTTATAATTACTTTTTCTGGGCCTGGGTTTAAGTATAGGAGTCAATACTAGCGGGTTGTCTGGTAACCTAGAATGGTTATTTTGAGTGGGAAACTGAAGGTCAAAACCATGTGTCTGGTTCATTGAAACCATTCCTGGTTCACATTTTGGTGTTAGGAGCTGATGCATGGAACTTGAAAGTTTCTGCTCCAGCAAAGTTATTTCATTTTGAAGCCTAGTTATTTCTGTCTGTGTTGGAAGCTTCTTCAATTTTTGGTCCAAACGGAACATACTTGTATTAATTGATTCTTGATCCATTTTCTTTGACATAGGGTAAGTTATAACTTGGGATAGTTGTAATTGAATCCCACCGCTGCCACCATATTTGTAACGTGTACCGAGCTAACTGAACTAAAAAAAACAAATACTTACATATAAGAAATCTTTCTCTAGGCTTCTTAGTCTATTGATTATTTGCATAAACACATAGAACAATAGTTGATCTAAGTTTAAAATGATTAGAAAATGATTTATTTGGCTCCCTGCCTTGAAAAACAATTACCAAATAATTAAATATGAGAATCAACCAATGATCATAAAAACCAGACTATCAAATACTGAACAAGAGTAAAAAAACTATCTCTCCTATGTTAAAACCTTTATTTCCAAACCATAAACTTCGGTTTCAAACACTCTAAACCCTGGACTTCAGAAACCTGGTTATCAGTACCTTCGGTACTATGAAACAATTCTAATCACCTCCAAACCTATAAAAGAATAGATGACTCGAAAACTTTATATAAATGAACCTTGAAGCCAGTTTAGAACTATTTATCATATATAAAAGGATGTGGCGACCAAGGACTAGTTCTGGGGTTTCTCTTACATTGGAATAATGCTGGAGGTTTCCCAACACTAAGTCACAAAATATAATGTTTGGCATTGCAGATATTTTCAATATAATACTATTCTGCTCATTGTTTTATTCATTATGTTCAGTCATGAAAATAAACTGCTTTGTGATTCCATCATTATGTTTAGCTGAGATTGTATATAAGTGAGGGATACTTTCATTGCATTCAGTCTGAATAACATGGTGTTTGGTGATTTAGTCATAATGCTTAGTCAATATTTTATCAGAACACGAACTGTGGTCTTATACTGTCATTATGTTCAGTTCAATGGTTATCTGCTCGGTTCAAAGGCCGTTATGCTGTCTTCTGATAGGATTCTACTAGGAATAGTGTCATTTTAGTTGATACAATATAGTGTTCAGTGTAGCTGTCATGTTGCGCAGTAAGCAAAAGAGCTGTTGGGTTCAGCTGTCAATATGTTTTGTTAAAATAATAATCTATTCAGTAATGCTATTCTTATGTTTAGTCATTAAGATGTGTTTGTTAATTTTGATACTATGTCGGGTTGATTATCCCTCATAAGTATATGTTTCACATTCTTAATATTTTGGGGGATCATTTCAACATTATTTTTTTTTATGTAAATATGTATGAAACAAACATATTGCTGTATTTCAAAGATAAAACAAGATGAGAAACACTATGGCCCCGTTTGAGCTGTCAGATGTTAAATAACTGATGCAAATTGAAAGTCATTCATGAGTGGAGTATACAGACTTTATTCCATATAGTAATGAAGTAATGCTTACGACAAAAAAGAAAATAAATAAATAAATAGATAAAGGGGTATAATTATAAAAAAGAATCTGACAGAGTTCTGTTCCATAATTATAGCCCTTCTACTTCTCACTATCTGTATATAATTCAAGTTTAAAACCAATACCTTGAATAGTTCATGAGTTATGCTCTGAGCAAAAATTGAAAACTTAAAAGGGAAATAATTCAAAAATTTGGACCAGGTATTGTTATGATTCTTAGTCATTACACTTCACCTAATGGCATTCTATTCATATATGAAGTTTCAAGTCAATATTTTTTTATGTTTTCAAGTTTTGGCCAATGTTAAAGTTGCAGAAAACCAACCAACAATCCAACAAACAGACGGCAAAACAATATGCCCCGATCACAGGTCTCGGGGGCATAAAAATACACCGGATAGTATTTGCGATTTATTGATGTTCGAAGATAACTGTTTAGGAATTGAGAGTTGAAAAGAATGTGCGTCCAGTCCCGCCATTTTTTCCTGGAAATGATCCGAAGATATATCCGAATGAACCCAACATAATTGAATAATCACCTAATACACATAGAACGTTTAATAGACTAATCATAACAGTATCAACAAAGAACAGCACGTTTTATCAACCAGACATAATAGTTTTACAGCTCAACAAAGCACTATCGCAATTGAATAAATTTACGTTATCACCCAGCAGTTCATTTGCACGACTGAACACGATGTGGTAGGTACTTGACAATACATTATTTAACTAAGCACAATGTTGTCAGTAGTCACTAGGCCGTTTTCACAACCGAATATTATGACAATAGCGCCAAACAACACACTATTTCAACCGAACACAATGGCAGTACCACTCCACAACGCACTAACGTAACTGAACAAACAATTCATTTTCTGAACTGAGGAAAATTATTTTAACACCAAACAACATATTATTTTAACTGAACATAGTGGTACCACTCAAACATACATTATCGCAACAGAATATAATGACATACTACTCCACAATTTATTGTCATGGCTGAACAAAATGTCTAGCACCCGACGGGATAATACTGTGACTGAAAATAATATACGTCTCGCTCAATAATACGCTGTCACATAATGATACTAATACTTAACAGTTTATTGTTATGACAGAACATGATACGGAGAGCAGCAAATAGCATATTATTGCAACTGAAGCCAATACCTGCAACACTTTACAGCACATTAGCTGGACTTAACATAATGTGTAACCACTTGCCAGCTCAGTGTAAGGACTGAACCTAACAATTAGTGCACCTAACAACACATTGCATCGGCAAAAGAAAATACTTTGAGCACTTAAAAAAAAAATTGGAATTACTAGCAAACACATTGTATTTCGAGATAACAGAACACTTACTGACCATCAATCGTTCTCTACATTAGACAGTTGTGGCGTTCCATATTCAATGATTTTCGATACTTGTTCAGAGCATAACTCTAACTTTTCAAAGTAATTAATTAACATTACGAATATTGGTATGGGGTGTACAAAAGACGTGCAGTTTACAAGAGCTTTGACTTCACTTGAATTATTTTCCTGTGTTATTTTTTAGCATCACTGTATACCACAATTGCATCTTTGAAATATGTATTTTTCTGATCCTTAATTCATTTTGAATCAAGGAGTTGTACACAGTTAAACCTCAGGTGATTTCACTCGTCAAAATACCAATCAAAGTCGTTACATTAGGGCTGGTACAGCTATTTTGAAATAGTTTAATGCCAGTATACTAGGACTTGGCGATGTACAATGCTAATTGTGAAGGCTGAATATTACAGGCAATTCCGAAGGCAGCATTTGGTTAGCTTCACGTAGACAAAATCCCAAGTTCGATGGTATGCTAAGTTAAAAGAAATTTACAGTTAATGTTTCACATGTACTGAATAACATTAACTTAAGACAGTGGACACATTTTGAATGTGTTAAGGTAGTGTATTCCTTGCAAAATAAGCAATTCCGATATAATGCACATAAAAATTATCTGTCCTTTTCACTTGTATAATTAAGTCTCTCGAATTTACACCTTATAATGTTTTCTGGACAGATCAGATATAACAAAGAGCATAAACCACGAAAACGATTGTATGCACTGACATATTATGTGAAATCACATTAAATATAATTGCTTACAATTTGAGAATCATTTAAAACAAAAAAGCAACAGATCTGTGATAAAGTTCAAATTCTGAGAAAATTAACTTGTTTCTTTCTGTGCAAGACGTTTGTAAATCAATTATTTGGTGCGCCTACTTTTCTTCCTGTAACTCTGCAAACGACATTTTAATAAGGATATTTGTGAGAAGCCCTTAAGCTTGTGGGAAATAATACTCTCTTTCAATCTCACAATGGATTGTGCCCTTTAGCTTAAAGAACGGAATCAGCATGCAGTGAAAACCATTTGTTTCCGTTATCATTGAGTTCTGTTGTGACTGTATCGAGGGCACTGTTTATATATACCAGCATATTTTGCATTTTATTATCAATGTTCGAGAACATGTCTGTGTACTTGCAGTTATAACTCACCATTATGTTACATTATTTTCACAGTTTATTAAGCCTTTGTACATGTACAAACTCGTATTATCCACTTTGACAACTGTAATGCATAAGTGGCAATAAAAAGAAAATGCATTTGCTTTATGTTATTATGTATATATCAATTTGACGTAAATTTGCTTATAATTTATTAAATTATATTTTTGATTATATTTTACTTTAAATATATTAATTATCAGGACAACTGTTATTTTACTTCTTTGAAGTTTACTTTTTCCATTAAAAATTACAGTAAATAGTAAATATGATTAAATTCACTTTGTTCATTGGCCTCCGTGAACCAGAGGTAGAAGCCTTTGACTTTCTGTTACCCGAATCCTGACAAATGTATGTAAATTGTCATATGAGGAAGTCTTCCAACTGGCGGCAGACCCACGGTTCTATCCGGTGGCTACTCTGCGCTCAGGGTCTTCCTTCACCAATATTAAGCCTATAATGACTTAATTATTGAAATACCGTCACATTCATGTTAAATCTAGTACAACTGTACCACACAGTCATAATTAGGTATTTGTTCAGACATTTTAAGTCTAGACAGCCTTATTTCTTGTCAGTTTCAAACTTTATACAACACAAATACAATGGATAATCACTTACACCGTTCAACTCAGACATAATGATAAAAAACCATGGAACTTCTAATTAGTTATTGAAGTAAAACATAATAGCGAATCTTGTAATAGTGCTCCGACGATAACCCTAGGGTTTGAAGCAATACAAAATATAGTGATATTCGTTCATATTATTCGAAATATATAATTCTGTAAATCAAAAGTTATACTCAAATGAAGTTCGAAACAGATTCTCTCTACGGGTAATTAAGTATATAATGTGCAAATAAAGTTTTATACACATGGTAAAATGCATTGTTTAAATATATCTATTTTTCGTCAATTTGATATATAGACATTATTTTAAAGACAAGAGATGTATTGGTTTACAAACCATCATTGATAAATATCAGATTCTAATATGTATGCAATATTTTGAAATTTCGCTCTGCAATCACCATTTTCATATTGAATTAATATTCTTGCTGTAGTGATATTTGCATTGGTAGACAACAAACGAAATAAAATAATATGTGGCATTTTCGCTCAAAGTTTTCAAATTTTCGGTCCTTTGTTGTTTGGCACTGCAAAGCATTGACTGCCTTAGATGTAAATGGTAAAGAGCTTTAACCAAAAACAGGTTAATGATAGAACAATTCCATTTTAAGCTGCCTTATGAATTCCCAGAGGCAAATAAAGTTGAAATTTGAACTGTGAATTTGTTATATAACTGGGCATTTTATCGAAAGTGGTTCTAAAGCATTGTTAAACTCTCGATCATTCACATAGTACCTAATTTTACCTGAAATACCACTATCTTCCATGGAAACTGTCTACAACTAGAGACAGTTGGAAAGGCCAAGTGATAATAAATGGCGACATCATTGTGAAAGGACAATTAAACAAGTAAGCCATCAAGCTATGTTTTTGACATATGTATAACTTCCAGTTAACTTATGAGCATATCAGTACCATTATATTAGCGTCCAGCTTTTGAATGGACAGTGAGGCGTTGTAATATATCTTTGCAGGATGATTAAAACGAATTCACACACGTCACACGAACTGTTACCCTCATGATTTATAAGTGTAAATGCTTAGTTGGACCGTGAGAAAACAAACCTCTAGCTTGTTCCAGGTTAGTCTGAAATTATCATGAAGCAAGGAATCCATCTGGTGATCCATCAAGTGACGTAATTCACGGCTAAAAGGCAGCTGCATGTGTACTATCATGTCTAACTAGCAGAAAAATCATATGGTTCAACACGAAGTTAATCAAGTTGAATGGTGAATGTTCTACAAAGATGTTTCTACCCAATGACTTTCATTTTCTCATAAATGATTTATAAAACACAGGAAAATATATTATAATTATTCATTTATAACATACAAGTGGTATGCGCATATATATAAAAGTGGAATATGCAATTTTAAATAGATAAATATGTAGGCAAAGGATTCATTTAAGGATCACATTTCATTGGAATAGCATTTAAATTCATTTTATAAGTTCATAATTCGGAACATACGATATTTTGGGGATTTATAATTCTGTTTTTATTTCTATGTACAGATACAACATAGAAAACACAGTTAATACAAGTACAGTGTATCTGAAATAAACATGTACTTAGACTCTAATTCTGTTTTAAAAACCCATTTTCAATGCGTCATTCAATTGAAGCTCAATATCAAATCACTTGCTCACATGTGTTTCTCTATATCAAGATGTCGTGGTATACCTATATCTTCCTTACAATTTGAATGCATTGCATACTACGCATACTACCTATAAAAGTTAAATTCAAACAGTCAAAGTCATAATATACATGTAAAGTACTGAATAGCCACTGTGTCTCTACAACTATAACTGTGTACAAATGTTAAAAGAAACATATTTACGGATCAAATTTGAAATTGCGAGATTCAAAGTCGCTTTCACAGACCGTTTTGTCCTATATGATAAACGCAAAATAAAATGCTCCCTGCACTTTTAAGATTTATTCAATGGGAAAATGATTCCTGCCTCTAAAGTCTATTTCATGCATACAAAACAAGTAAAGAATCGTATATAGAAGACAAGTTTAATGCTGAACTGATGCTGATTTTCTGATCTTAAATTCATTAAAGTCATTCTCATTTTTTTCTGTCTTGGTAATTGATCTACCTATCCCCGTTACCTATCTAAAAAAGTAACTTTTAATTTTCCCAATAACGACTGAAATGTAATTATTTGATTTTGTTATTATAGTAAATTTTATCAATCTATATACGTGTTTATTGATTCGATTGCATTATTTATAACCAGAAATACGAATATGAAACTAATGTCAGACTTTATTTTCATCCAAAACAATAAAAACCTCATATGAGGACAAATATTTTACAATGACAACTACTTTCAGCACTTAATACTCGTTAAATAGACATCATCTTTAAGTAAAACTAGGATCACCTCACCCTTAAGATCACAGACAGTATGACGTGCATTCATGCACGTGTATATCCATTTTTTTTTTGGGGGGGGGGGGGGGAGGATTGGGGTACATGTATTTGCCAAAGATTGTAAACTATGTTTACTTGGGAAGACATATACAGTGCAGCCAGACATCAGTTTCACGCCGTAGACTAATGAAATGATACCACTACCAGTTTCATCTTGACACCGGGTCAACCAGTCTTTAAACTATTTTGCATATATGCTGGACGCCAATCAAACCAGTTACATTTTTCGGTATGTCGCCATCAAAGTTTTAAACCACGACCTCAAACGACCTCAGATCGCACCAAATCATCTGTTGCAGTTCCCTGATAATTCATCTTTAACATCCCCAACATAAGAAGTATACTTATTATATTATGAGCAGTAATATAACATTTCATATGCTATTATTCTATGTGGAAATGAATTAAATCTTGTCGAATCAATTACAATATCAAAAACGGAATTATCTTCATCGTTCGTCAATAAGACATAGTTTTGGTCGACATGAATCTTCACATGCCCGCACAATTTCCCATCCCATAGAGATGGGGGTAATGCAAGGTCTACATTGTGTGTGACAAAATGTGAGCCTTTTGCAAGTATCGATCGCCAATAGGACATATTTTTGGTCGACATGAATCTGTACATGCCCGCATAATTTCCCATCCCATAGGGATGGGGGTAATGCAAGGTCTACAATGTGTGTGACATAATGTGAGCCTTTTGCAAGTATCGATCACCAATAAGACATATTTTTGGTCGACATGAATCTGCACATGCCCGCATAATTTCCATTTCCATAGGGATGGGGGTAATGCAAGGTCTACAATGTGTGTGACATAATGTGAGCCTTTTGCAAGTCAGAGTCATTAATTTTTACACGTATTTATTATATGGTAACTGAAATTCGTTGTTCTTCCTATATATTCAATTCAATTCAATTCAATAGTTTATTTGCTAATTGGCCACCGGCCCTTGCAAAAAAACAACATACATACAATGTGTACATAAGAAAATGACAAATTATAATTATTATATAGATCTAAGAATGTCATTGAACAACAAATATATAACCAGGTACATGTGTTAATACATCCACTAAATATATCATATCATTGACTGACCAATACTATTGTAATAATTCTTTGCGTTTTTGAAAACTGTAAAACAGATACATGGCAACATTTTTAATCACTAATTCTCTACTATCAGATAAAATGTTGTAGAATTTATCAACAGTTGGATGATGGTGATACATATAAGGAAGATATTTTTGTCTCAGCTCATTATAAATTGGACAAACAAATAAAAAGTGAAACTCTGTTTCTACAACATCTTTACAAAAAGGACAAAATCTATATTCCCTATCAATATTTAAATAACAACCTTTTTCTATTTGTATTTGGTGAGCAGATATCCTGAAACAAACATATGCATTTCTGAACTTACGTACATTTAGAAAATCCAAATAATTTTCAAAATGTATAGTAGTTTTTATTCTCGAATAAATATCTAACTTGGTACTATTACAACAAAAATTTCTCCAAGTTTGATAATATTGATCTTTTAATCTCTGTGTATATTCACTTAAGAAATGTTTTTCATTTGGAATATTTTGATTTTCCCAGATATACCCGAACCCTATAGAAAATAAATGAGTTCTTACGTTTGTTACCCAATTTTTATAACCAAGTGAATCGTAAACCTTTAGCATTTCGTAACATTTTTTTGACATAACGATGTTCTGACATATGTAATATACGAACCCAATACTTGATAACTCGCTTTGATGTAAAAATATATAAAGGATATCGACCACAATCCCCCAATATAGCGGCATTTACTGTATGAAGAGGAGCTGACATAAAACGTTTACATGCATATAAATGTACTCTTTCAACAACATCAAAAGATTCTAAGCCCCACAATTCACTTCCGTAATATAAAATAGGTAACACTTTTGTATCAATTATTTTAAATAAACAATGTTTTGACATAGGCATACTATCATAAAGTGTCGTCAACAATGAAACTAGAACACGTTTTGCCTTAACTGCCATACATTCTGCCATTCTGTGCATAGATAACTGAGATGTAAAATATAGACCTACATATTGAAATCCATTAACACATTCTAATATTTGTCCATTATAGTACCATTTTTCTAATTTTGACAAACGACCTCCATGTTTAAAAACAACAATTTTCGTCTTCTCAATATTTACTGATAAGCTCCATATTTTACAAAAAGAATTTAACAAATTTAACTGTTTTTGTAAACCAGAAATTAACAGTAAGTCTTTGTTAATATTAAACAACTCGTTTTGAAATCTCAGTAAAATCCCGTTGTTAAAATCGCTACAAATACGTGACACATATTTTTGTAACGAAGTTCGTACAAAGATACATATACCCCCCATGTTTCTACCACCTCTTAATGAAAACTTAGCAGGGCTGTTAAAACAGAAATAATTTCTCAAACCGCTAAAGTTAGAACAATCAATATTTTCTGTCACCCATGTTTCAGTTAGAATTACTATATCAAATTTTATTATATAATCTAAGAAATTTGTCTGTCGAATTTTTGACAATAAACCATTTATATTCCATAAAACAAAAGAAATATTTGATAAAGTACATGATGGACCTTGGCCACATCCCTATACATCAGTCCTGTCAGTAGTGAGACCGTGTGTTTGCGTTGGGTCAAGGTCACCGCCGCCTGTAGCCCCGAGTTGTTCCACGTGCGGATCTACAGCCATAGTATCAGTGCCCTGTCTCCGCGCTTATATATAGGACTTGGGAATAAGCATGACTAAAATGTTAAAAATTAAATTGATTATAATCTTAACATTTTGCAGGATATGTTGTCTTAATTTGTTTTCTGGTTTAAGATATACCCCTACACCTGATACTATGAAGCGATGATTGGTTACCATAACAGCTTGCCATAAATAGAAATGCAGAGACATATGGACATACTGTATATGGAAAGTCTAGTGTTTACAAACAATAGCCAAAATAGAACGTATTGACAAATATTGACCTGGTTTAACCAAAGAACAAAATTCTCTTTTTGTAATACGGCTTGAGTAAGTTTGAACTATGAATGAAACAGAATGTGCTATTTCTTTACTGGTAAAACTGATTTTTCTTTTGTTAATAGCGTTTATTAGATCCTTATGAGTAGTATTTCACCTGTACATGTCACTAGGAAAATTGAAGTAGCTATGGAAATCAGTTTAGGTTCTTGCTACCTAGAATTATGCTATACACTGGGTACAAAAAGTCAGGAGATATATTTTGTAAAATTGGTTAGGGTATCGCACCCTCTTACTATCTTAACGTCCCTTTTGGAAAATCTAAAAAAAAAAAAGCCTATACCGCAAGATTTATATATGGCTACCATAATCAGGAAATAGTTGCTATAGCCATTATAATACATATGCAGAATTAATGACGAAGTCAACTCACGCATAGCAAAAGCCGGCTCAACAAGTCTGTATTGGACCACAGAAGCATCACCACAAAGACAAAGATCAATGTGTACAGAGCAGTTGTTTCTGAAAACTGTACTCTGTGGAAATGAGACCTGGGTCGTGTAGCAAAGAAAAACCAAAAAATTAAACCACTTTCAAACACTGTGTCTTTGTAAAATTCTAGGCAACAAATGGCAAGACAAGATCCAAAATACTGAGGTTTAATGCCGTGCCAAAATGTACATCATTGAAAAGACTTATGTCCCAATGGTCGTCAGACAACAACCGATACAAAAAATCTGTCAAAGTATCCACCAAATCGAATCTGACAAGTAAGAAGATCTGGAAAGAAGAGGGAGTATACCTGTATGAGATGAAACGTGTCTTTCTGCACAGTTAAGGAGCATGATAAGATCAGTATCAACAATGGCACCCCAACAGGTCACTCATGTCCGGAATGTGGTCGGATGTTTAATGCAAGAATTGGTCAGCTAGTCAGCAAACGACAAACAACACAAATGTACTTAATAACGCAACCCTGAAAGAGATGAAATGGTAATCTTCGATGTTGAAGGAAGAACTACTGCAGATGAAGTGGTTATATCTTTAAACCTTACCGAATATAATTCTGCTTGAATGTCTTCTTCTTAAACGACATCAAATAAATAAATATATGATTGTTTGCTGTCATACATGTTATAATTTAAACAATATTTTATGTGAATTAGCATAAATGAAAGAATACGATCATACTATACAATTTTCTCTGGTCTTAAGATAGATTAAAAACCTATATCATATTTCGAATGATCAAAATCTATCTTTTCCAGTTAATGATATGATTATCAATCATAACATTTCACAGTCATATCATTATATTAATGGAGTCAATGTAATTTTTTTTCTTTGGAATGAAGACGATATCTGATGTTTGACAGAGACTACAAACGAAGTGAAATGGGTGACAATAGTTCATTTAGAAATACTAATAGTTTGCAGTTGAAAAATAGTGAAATTAAATCTAGATATTATATTTGATGTAGGCCAATTTTGAGAAATTTGATAACTTTGAAATCGACCGTTTAATTGCTGTTTTTCGTTTTTCGTAAAATGTAAAGGAAGAGTAAGTGTCACATACTGTGAATTCTCATATTATCTTTTATATATGACATATCTTTACATCTGATCTTAAAGTACATATAAATCCATGATTTTTCTACGTTCCATAAAAGTTTATATATAATTAAATCATATTGGCATATGGACCTGAACAATGCATATATTTTGAAAAAGAAACTACTTCATATATAGTTTTTAAATTTCTTCCAGGAGTGAAAGGTTGTGAGTTCAATCTTTGACTTGATGGTGTACCATGCCATTTATATAGGTTTAATATTGCAGAAAGGCAGTACTTAATGAGCATAAAGTTAAAAAATCTCCAACACCCTCGATGGTGTTTGCTGATGTTTGCTATTATATGCTCCGCATGAACTGAATGATATCAACCTAAGACAGCGGGGAACATGTAAAAGTTCACATGTTTCCCTTGCAACATAATCAATTTCGATTTAATACATATAACAACAATCTGTCTATTTCACTTTACTACTTAGTTCCGACGTTTTATGCCTTCTTATAATGTTCGCAGGACAGCATGCATACACAATAATGGTTGTATGCACTGTCATTTTCTGTGGTATCACTGAAGATTAAAACATACCTAACATAAGTGTGTACAATTTGAGAAACATTTAAAGCAAAATAATCAACAGATATGTGATTAAGTTGGATTTCTGAGAAAATTCACTTGTTTCTTGCTGTACAAAACGCTTATAAATCAATGATTTGGTGTGCTTTCTTTTTTTCCTGTAACTCTGCAACCGACATTTTAATAAGGATATTTGTAAGAAAGCCCTTAAGCTAGTGGGAAAAATCGCTTTCAAAATCACAATGGAATATGCCCTGAACTGAATCAACATGCAGTGTAAAACATTAGCTTTCCTTGTCATTGACTTCTGTAGCGTCAGTATCGAAGGCAATGTTTACGTATGTATATTGCATTTTTATCATTGTTCGAGAAAAGGTTATTTATGTAATTGTAGTTATTAGTTATGATTATATTGCATAATTATCACAGTTTATTCAACAATTGCACATGTATAAATTAGTATTATCCATATTTTACAAAAGTAATGCTTAATTCCTAATATAAAGAATATCCATGCTCTATATATGTTGCTTACTATAACCCAAACGATGTGGGTTCGAATCCGGACAAATGTATGTAGAATTGTCATGTAAGGAAGCCCTCCAACTGGAGGCAGACCGACAGTTCTATCATGTGGCTTCTGTTCACCCGGGACCTTCCCTTGCCAATATTAAGTCTGTAATGGCTATATTATTGAAACTCTGTCACATCCGTGTAAAACTTTAGTCAAACTGTATTACTGCATTTATAATTAGGTATTTGTTCAGACATTTTAAGTCTAGACAACCTTATTTCATATCTATTCGAATTGTCTTGTTCAAACTATGTACAGCACAAATAAGATGGATTATCACTTATATTGTTCAACTCAGACAATAAAATTAAAAAGACCATTGAACTTCTAATTAGTTACTGAAGTAAAACAATATCAAATCTAGAATTTTTTCTTCGACAATACCCCTGTGTATGGCGCATTAAATACTCGTTCATGTTGTGCAAAATAGATAATTTCTATAAATCGAATGTTATACTCAATGCATTTCGAAACAGATTCGTTCTACAAGAATTTAAGTATAAACTGACAAAACAAAGTCTTATACTTTAGGCAAAATTGCATTGTCCTCAATATCTATATTCTTCGCCTATTTTATATATAGCATACAAGAGATGATTTGGTTTACAATTTTTTTAATAAATTGATATCAAATCCTTATATGTATACAATGTTTGGAAATTTCGTTCTGCAATCACTATTTTCACATAATGAAATAATTTGATATGTGTATAACAACAAACTTACTTAAGTGCATATCATTGCCATTTAATTGAAGTCCAGCTACTCTTTATCAACCAAACGGTTTAAACGCATACTTTCATTAGCGATGATATATAAGTGTAAATTGCTTAATTGGGCCGTGAGAAAATAACCCTCTGGCTGGTTTCAAGTTACTCTGAAATAATCATGAGGCAAAGAATCCATCTGGTGATGAGATCATCAAGTGATAAAATGCCATGGCTAATAGGAAGCGCCATGTGTACTATCACGTCTAATTAGTAGGACAATAATGTAATTCAGAAGAGGGTAATTCAGCAATTCACTTTGTCAAATGACTTTTATTCGCTCATATATGATGTAGTATACACAGGGGAATATATACAAGTGGTCGAATATGCATTTTTAAATAGCTTAAATTGTTGGCAAATGATTCATTTAGGTCTCACATTTCAAGGGAATAGCATTTAAATTTATTTCACAAGTTCATTATCCGGCATATACAAGATTTTGATGCTTTATTATTCTATTACATTCCGCTGTACAGATATCAAATATAAAAAAGTACAGTAACATAATCCATTACAACTTTATATACATGTACAGAGTAGCTTAAATAAACATGCATAAAGGCTGCAATACAGTTTCAAAAACCCATTTCAATACATCAGGCAAATGGCGATAATAATAAAATTATTTGTTCACATGTGTCTCTTTATATGTTTGGACTATGTTATAAGTTCTATCTCCAGTGTACCTATTTATTCCTTTCAATTTGAATGAAAAACACAATACCTTTAAAGTCAAAGTCAAAATGTACTTTATGGCCACCGTTCCAAATTTGTGTGTCTCTACAACTATAACGGTCTATAAATGTTTGAAAGATCGCTGATATTTACTGTTCAAATTCAGAATGCAGAATCACAATGTTTTCACAGAAACTTTTAATCTTTTATGATATACGAAAAGAATGTAAATTAAAAATATTCTCTTCACCTTTAAGTTGAATTCAATGGAAAAAAGGTTAATAAAAAAATCGAAAATCTATTTCTTGCATACAAAAAGAAGTAAATAAACATAAATACAAGACAATTCATTTTGAACTAAAGCTGGTTTTCTAATGCTAAATAAACTTATTGTTCAAATTGTTTCTGTCTAGATTATTGATTTCCCTATCTTCGTTACCTTTCTAGCTAAATTACTTTTATTCGTACCTTTAACGGTCGGATGCTCGACTGTGCTTCTATCAAATAATTTCATGTAGTAAGGCATTGTAAATGTTATCAATCCATAAACTTGTAGATTGATTCGAATTCATTATTTTGAGAATACGATAATTAAACTAATATCAGTCTTTAACTTCATCTCTGGTAATAAATAAAGACCAATATTTAATAATGACAACTACATTCAACACCTTATACTTGTAAAATAGACAACATCATCATTTAGTTAAACTAGGATCGCCTTACAGGTAAAATTACAGACAATATGACGTACATTCATGTACTTGTATGCTAATTATTTGTTGTCTTTTATTTGTTTGTTGTATTTTTGTGGGGTGAGGGCTGGGGTATGTTCAGTGCCCCACCGACAGTATTTCAAAGATTTAGAATCTATGTTTACTTGGGTAGATACAGTGCAACATACCGTAGACTGTTTAAATGATACCAGTAATAGTCTCATCTTGACACCGAGTCAACCAGTCCTAAAATTATTTTCCATCTATGCTGGACACCAATCGATATAGTTATATTTTAACAAATTCGGTTTGTCGCGGCCGAAGCTTAAAACCACGACCTCGCTCTTTCGAGGCGGACGCTACATAAGCCATCCCGATCTTTAAAAAAATAAACCTAATACTGAATAAATTGGTATCGCATCATCTATTATAGTGAAGGAAATTTCATTTTTACTGATAATATTTGTTTGACAACTCCAACATCAGACGTTATGAGGAGTAATATAACATTTTATTGGTAATTTAATTTTTTCTATGCGGAAATGAATTAAATCTTGTCGGATTAGTTGCAATTTCAAACATGTAATTATATTTATCGATCGACATAAGAACATATTTTTGTCAAATTGAATGATGAATTTTCTACAATGGCTTTCACTTACTCATAAATGATGTATAATACCCAGGGAATATATAATTATCATTCATAACATACAAGTGGTTAGCTTAATTTGCAGGCAAATGATTCATTTAAGTTTCGTATTGCAAGGGAATAGCATTTAAATTCATTTCATAAGTTCATTATCCGGCACATACGAGATTTTGATGGTTTATAATTCTGTTTCATTCCGCTGTACAGATACAAAATACATTTATATATTCATTACAACTTAATATGCATGTACAATTCCTGAAATAAACATGCATATAAAATCCAATTCTATTTCAAAAACCCATTTCAGTACTTCTGTCAACTTAAGATAAACATCAATCACTTGCTCACATGTGTTTCTTTTTAACAATATGTTAGAGGTATGTAATAAAAACTATCTACAGTGTATCAATATATTCCTTACAAATTGAACGAAAAAACATATTACCTATAGCAGTCAAAGTCAAAAAGTTAAATATAGAGTATTATATGGCCACCGGTCCAAATGAATGTGTCAGGATCAAATTCAAATTGGGAGAATCAGAATCGCTATCATAGAGCGTTTTGGCCTATATCCTATACGAAAAATATGTAAATGGAATGTTCCCTGCACTTTTAAGATTTCTTTAAAGCAAAAATTATTCCCCGCCGCTAAAATATTTATTTCTTGCATACAAAACAAGAAAAACAACATAAAGACAAGACTATTTTCATACTGAACTGATGCTGGTTGTCTGATTCTTAATATACAGTTTTATTATTATTCAAATTGCATTGTTTAAATTGTTTCTGTCTAAACATTTGTTCGCCCTATTTCCAATTCCTATCTAGGTAAGTAACTTTTTATCTTTCCTTTACAATGGTTGACACAACCAAGACTTTGTATATATATATATATATATATATATATATATATATATATATATATATCAAATAAATATATAAAAATATATATATATATATATCAAATAAATTGATGCAGATAATCGATTTGATTGTTATATGTTTATATGTATCCACTGGTATGGGTACACTACAATATAACTATTAAAGAGAAAAAGAAAAACAACACTAAACATGCTGCTTCCGGAACTTGTTTTATTCATGATAGTAAGAGCAAAAGTGGACCCTCATTTAAAGACCACCTCGCTATTATGCTCGCAACTCTTAAAGATAAAAGCTAAATGTACCATTTGATTCAACTCGATCATCTGACCACATACTTGATAGAGTCAGTTGACTACGGACCACCTCAATAATAATAAAAATTCATGACCTTGACCTTGTCCATGATCTTTATCTATTGATTTATCTACTTATTGACTTGATGAGACCGAGGTCCCATTGCTGGTCGTATTAAATGAGGTTCTACTCAATAGTTATGTAAAACGTGTTTTAGATTGGATTAACGACCAACGGATAATATTTCAGTTATTTGGAGACTATGCCTACTTGAGGCGGATATAGTGTTGGCACATGGCAGTATTACGCATTAGACATGTGACATGGAACCACACTAAGTCACATTACCCTGAAACCGGATTAATCAGTCCTGAAAAAAACCCAGAAAAAAACCCATCTGTATATGAAGAACGCCAAACAGAGCAGTATCAGTTTTAACTATCAACGATCCTCTCGATCCTGTTGATGCATTAACCCTCCGCCATCGGAGACGGTCCTATTATTTGTAAATCTAGAACTCAATCAAATACGAATCACATTTCATCTTACAGTGAATAGTAACCCTGTATAATTTCTACTGAAAATATAGCTTCGACATCTCAATTTTCAGATATTGTATACTATCAGTATTAGCTGTAATACAACATTTCATAGGCATATATTCTAAGGGGACATGACTTAGATCTTGACTGATCAGGTATAATATTAGATATGGAACTATTTGTGGCATTTCGACTAAAAATGAAAATGAAGACATGCATTTGATCGACGTTAATCTGTAATCTCCCTTCTACTTTTACTAATCCTTTCTGTATAGTATGCATTAGACCCATAGAGTTATTATGACCTACATGTTAAATCCCTAGTTGGGTTTGTCTTTGATTTTAATGGAAAAATAGCACAGTCTGCCACACCTTCAATTTTTAAACTTTTTGTTAGTCAGGTTTTTCTTCTCAATTTATGATATATAAAATAGATATTTAGATATTTTGTTCAGTTTAGTACATGTACAAACGAATAACGGTATATAAAACATAATAACCATAACTGACGTTAAACATTAAGCACCGATAGTCAACGTGTAGATGTGTGCACTTGTATATGATTTAACATGTTTTTGTCCACTCATTCGAAAATATCGATTAAGATTATAAAATAATCTGAATATATTGTTTAGATTATAAATATTTTATCATGTGCCCTTAAGTTTTCGGGTAACTTTTTGCAAATCGATATATATGTCCTATTTCGGACGCATTTCCCTTTCGAGAAAAGATGTCACTAGTTTGTAAATGGTAATTGATATTTATCGAAACATCAAGTGTGTTTACCGTCTTTAGCTTAAGTTGATTATTTTCCGTCTCTTACATATTTAAAGACTATGAACATGTGTTGAATGGGTGTGTGGCATCAACTTCAAAGAGTTACTAAACATAATCTGTAGATTTGATTAGCACAAGATATACACGGGGGTTGATTGAGTGTTTACAAACCGCCAGAACCACGTCAGTAAACATCTTAAATATAACACTGTAATATTCGATAGCTTATTAATCATGATTTGTTTGTTCATATAACACTGAGATGTCCTTCTTCAAACATCATCTGCTGCAACAGTTGGTGCTTTTTGCGAAGAGGACACTGATAAGGTAAGTGTTCTTTTATAAAGGATATGTAATGGCATATCTCACTTGTAGATTAAGTAAAACAAATTAATCACGAGCATGAATATTCTTTGACAGTGACAGTATTCTTCTCAATTTCAACAATTTTTTCTCTTCCTAAAAGCACGAAGACAAATCTAACAAAAATCAAAATTATAGACTGCTTATGATAGTTTGTTGATTAAATCTAAATCTTCTACTTTCTCTACATCAGAAATGAGATCGTATTGATTATATAAACCTTTAAAGAAACCATATGTGGATCTAGACAATACTTAATGTTCAGGAACAGCTACGAGTACACAAAGATTGTTATTTGGCGACAACATGTCATATTTAGATAAAGACTATTTTTAATGAAAGTATTTCCTTCTCGTTCACTATTAAAATTTGGAGTGTCAATAGGAATAAAAATGTAAATGAAATTGCATATCTCCTACATTTCCTATGAACATGTTTAAGGAAACTAGACTTCCATCATTTTTACTTCATATGATAACAATCTTCCAAATGTTTGGTAAGGTATAACAGCAGACAATTTAATTTATCTGAGCATTAAATATTCCAAAATATTTCTTTTTCATCTGAAAACTCATTCTAACCGTCTGGATCTTCTTTCATTAGGTCTTGCATCCATATCAAAATATATCATGAACTAATAAGACTCATAACATCATCATGTGAGACCTAATATCGATATTAAACACGTCCCTTGCCTAAGATATATTTGTTCTAGTTAAGCTAAGCATCAATATTGAATAATACATATTGTATAAAGGGGAATAATATGTAAAAGACTCTATCACAACGTAGATGAATGTTCGTTGCAAAGGAAATTACGTTCATCCTATTTAACTATTGGCTTCAGGTTGGTCTAGACATATTTAAAAGTGCCTATGAAATTCATTTATGGTTGATGGTTTACTTATACTAATTATCTTAGGGTTTTGTAAAGCGTCTGTTTTTGCCGAGATCCATCACATCTTTGTATATGTAACAAGCGATGGTTTGCTGATGTCCTATTACAGAAAATCTAAATACATCTCTTCTAGTTCTACACTTTATTATGGTTTTCAAAAGCATTTTTTATTGTTGTTCATTTTGGAGAAAAAAAAACCCCATAAACTTTAAGCCTTTTTTTCCAAATACTCCTTGATCTTTTTTTTAATACGTTCATTTAAATATGAAATAATGATAATCTCATATGGAATAAAGATTCTACATCTCCTCGACAAAACTCATGGTTTATATTCTGACCCCATTAACAAGCTTTCCATCCCATTGAGTTTTTAGTACATTCTCAGTTTCGAGACCCCGATTTTTCGAACATTTTATTTCTTCCCCCTCATCCCTCGGAATATTGCAATGCCACTGTAATCAAAAACAATTGTTTTGAAATATCTACTTGAAACACGACTTTATCGAATTTCAAGTCTTTTCGTGAAGGATATGCAATGTCAGATTTCAACAGTAATTTCTCGACATTCATTTTGTATCAGAGTCTCGATTTCTTCTCTCATGGCATAATTGATAATAAATAGTGAAGCCTGTTTCATTTCAGACGAATGGGGAAAGGATATTTGGCAAAAAAAAATAAATAAAATTTAAACAAAAGAATCAATTAAAGTATAAAATTTAGTGAATAGGTTTCATTCGGTTCCACATTGTTTTCCATTGGAATATAATTGTTGTTTTTTTTGTTGTTGTTGTTGTTGTTTTTGTGTGTTTGTTTTTTTGTTGTTTTTTGCTTAAGTCTTATAAATAAGTAATATGATAAGAAGATTTATCACAGAAAATGAAAGACATTTATCTATTAAACCAGTTATCAGTACGACAAGAAATGGGTTTCACTAAGATAAAGCGTTTAGATGAAGATAACATATATTTAATGATTGTCTAAACAAAGTTTTACTAAATACTCGTACTTTTATTAAATTCGTGTTCTCGGGTATGCTTGATTTGATTATATCACTAATTCAAATATATGATAAAGTATTTATATTTCTTTTTTATTTAGGTGGTCCAAAGGTTCGTACATTACTGCAGATCCGAAGGTCAGTTCGGGGCAACTTTTTTTCATGACTTTCCCTGGCTTCAAGTTCTGTTCCAACCAAGAAACAATTGAAAGGTATTAGTATTAGTTATTGGAACTTTCATTCGAAGTAAAAATCCTTTTTTCTTAGAAAAGGTACTGTATACCTTTAATTAAAAAATAATAATGACATGTTTTTTTTTTGATGTAATATTAAAAAAAAAAATTAAAAAAGGAATGAATTCAATTAATAAATTTATTATTTTATTATTAATAATAATTCCTTTAAATAACAAAATAAAACAAGAAAAAAAAAAAAAAAAAAAAAAATATATTTCTTTTTTCCTATTCATGTTTTTTTTATTGTATTAAGCTATAGGAAATGTTTGTATTTTATATCCGAAACAGTACCTATCTCATTTTGACGTTATAAATAGTACGCATAACGTCTGCACTTTCCCGCTTTTTTGACGTTACGTTATTCATGGTGACGTCGTTTCCGTTGTTTGAAAGTTATTGTTATCCTGATGAAGGCGTTAGCCGAAACATTGAAGTAATAACAAATAATAATTTTTCCTACGTGTTGTCGTCGATTTTTTCCACACTTTTAAATAACAGTAATTTGAACTGTGTCGTCTAGTCAATATTATTTCCTTTACTAAGCAGAATTTAGATATGCTAACATGAAATGGTACTTACTTTTAAATAAAACTGTGTATAAATTCGCAACAAAACACAGATCAAAGCAAGTGCACGCGCTCACTTTGATAACGTAACAAAATAAAGAAATTTACAATATTTAAGTAAAATAGCCGAGTTACCACTTCCTATTCATTTTTAAGTTTTAGAAGACAGTAAGAGATATAAATATGAAAGAAAAGGTTATGAGAAATGAAATAAATGAAAGTAAAGAATGAAATAAGCACATAAAAAGTTAATGAGTATTTTAATATTCATTATCGTCATTTGCATATTTAGGGAGATACGAATAAAGAAGTAATCTGGCATGGAGGTTCCACGATTCAAGAAAATGGTACAGATGAAAAATGACGAACATCGGATTATAATCAATGTCTGCCTGTGCTTTGATGTGTATTTAACCTCAGGTTCCTCGTTCAGGTGCAAGTAATTATATCACTCGGGCTTCGTCCTCGTGATATGAAAATATGCACCTGAACTCGAAAATGTGGTTGAATTCACAACAAAACACAGATAGATATTGATTATTTCTTTAAAGAATGGGTAAATAGATGCCGATGAGTAAAATCAGATTTTTCTTACAGGTTATGACACATCCTTCCCCAATCAAACGTCCAGCTAGATTCGATTTATCAATCCATTAAATGTTATTTTGACATGCTATGGTATCACATTTTGTAATGACTATTCAGAATACACTTTATGTAAACAATGTTTAATGAATGTTATTCTAACGGCACATTGTTGATATTCCTTATAACTTTTCAGAGCACACTTATCTTTGATGTGTGATGAGGAATGCAATCAATTTGATCAAATAATTCGAAGACCCGTATGCATATCATTTTACTTTATCTCCATTCCTTGCAGATACTGATGCGGACGTCCAGTCATAATTTAAAATACTATATGGCACCTGATGCAGAAGAGGCAGCGATTTGAGGTGATAATTTGTGAAAATGAAAACTAAATTATGGTCAAAAGTTTTAGAATAGAAAAAGAGAAAAAAATGTGTAAAGAAGCAACGTCGACATTATTCACCAGCGTGTTTTTAAACTATTTATAAATGTGCCCTGACACTATTTCCTTATATACTCAGCTACTAATGCCAATAGATTGTATTAAATTGTATTTGAAATAAAGTCTTATACACGCAACTTTCTCCGATGTAAATTCATTTGTGTCTATAAGTCCGTTAGTCGTGATTCCAATCTATATCGTTTATCTATATAACACAGAGTTCAATTCACACAAGAAATAAATTGCTTTACCATCTATCACTGATGTATATCTGGAACCATATATATTCTTGACGGGCGTTCAGCAATAAACATTTTCATATCGTAATATTATGTTTGCTATAATCACAAAACTGACAAAAACCAAATAGTTTGCACCAAATTTGCTGCCATGTCATCACAAAATCAATATCTACATTTTTATGGGTGAACTTATACAGATTGACTTATAACAGTTACATTCCGCTCTGTCGTATTGCAATATATCCATTTAAATGCAACTTGGACATAAACTGTTTTGAAGGACAAATTAAAAGTAACATAATTACAGAAGTCAATCATTTATTTATTTATTTATTTATTTACATACAGTGTAAAATGACAATATGCAAGGAGCCATTGTCTAAAACACTTGCCTTATCCGAGATATAAAAATATTTTCCATGAAACTTTATAATCATTCAACCATGTTCTCTCGAATTTTTTATCCTGGGGCTCGTTGATTTTATATCCACCCTTCGGTCTTTTAACTAATGTTATTTAACTTCATAACGTTAAAGGCCCATTATTGCATCGGTATATTCCTCGGACAGTCGGACAGAAATACATTTTTTTTTGTAAAAGAGTTGTTTAGAGATGTAATCAGCACATACTCGTTGACATTACAAAACAAAAATCAGAAAGAATATTTTATTACAATCATCCATTTGTTAACAAAAAAAAAACAACACGTTTTGCATATCTTCATCAATTTTCTGAGATTTTCCATTGACCTTCCATATGTCTCCGTTAACGAATCAATATTTTCTATATATCTAACTGTTATTTTACGGCAGATATTTGCCAAATATGTAACATTTATGCTAGTCTACAATATGTCAACGGTATTTTATATCTTTCCCTTTTCATGACAATTACATAATATTTTATTTGTAAAAAATGGGTCTTTAATAGCAAATGCATTGTATCTACTGAGGTTCCAATGGGAAAAGAAATCAAAAGATATAGATGTATGAAGTTGTGTTAATTCTATTTCCTTAGAATGTACTTACGAGTAGGCGAAAAGTGCTTGTATGTCAGAAATACAGCTATTTCCAACGTTACCTTCTATATTCAGATGTCGCCGGAAGGAAAACACGTCTTGAGCGACTAATTGGTTATTCAAGAAGGGAAGAGCAAGGTGGTACAAAAAGTACACCATTATATCAAAGATAACAATTCCAGATTAATCATTTCCATTAGTTTGTGACAAACGTTTAGTAGGCTTATATGCAAATTCTATTTACCACGTTATAAAATTCAACTCAAGTATTTTATTTGCAAAGTCAACAGCACAGCCGTCTTTGGCAAATACATAAATATTATCGATAATAATGCATGAGAAATACATTCACAAAAATATGTGTGTACATGTTTATGAACTATTCAATCCTATTAAAAATGTTTCAATGTGATATACTGCCATTGAACTTAAATTCAAGGGTGATAGGTCGATATAATCTTGAATAGTTACTAGTTAAATGCCCTATATGTGGGTTCAAGTTACACTGCAATTAAAATGATAAATTTATCCTGCGACGTGAGTTAAAGATTTCCGAATGTCATGGCCGAGAGGTAGCGTGACGTGTGCAGTCATATTTCAGAAAAACAACAACAACCCCCCCCCCCCCAAAAAAAAACAACAACAACAACAACAACAAAATAACATAAGCTTGTGTGAATATATTACTGACTACATTTTACCTTTTATTTTCTGTCACCAAATATGGTAATGTTAATCTAGAAAGGTATTGATATTAAGTAACATATCATTATGGGCTAAGTAGAAGCCAAATATTTAAGTGGCTGCTGTATTTATTATATAGTATGAGTTAAAGGTTAAAGTGTTTATATGTATAGTTTATATGCTTATGCGATGCATTTCTTTTAAGTCTAGACGTTGAATTGAAACATTGCGCATATGTTTTACTACAAGAAAAACTTACATTGTTAAATTGTGCCAGAAGAGTGTTATTTATACCGTCATTCATACCGTCATTCATACCGTTATTAATACCGTCATTCATACCGTTATTAATACCGTCATTCATAACGTTATTAATACCGTCATTCATACCGTTATTCATACAATTATTCATATCGTCATTCATACCGTCATTCATACCGTTATTCATACCGTCATTCATACCGTTATTCATACCGTCATTCATACCGTTATTAATACTGTCATTCATACCGTTATTAATACCGTCATTCATACCGTCATTCATACCGTCATTCATACCGTTATTAATACTGTCATTCATACCGTTATTAATACTGTCATTCATGCCGTTATTAATACCGTCATTCATACCGTTATTCATACCGTCACTCATACCGTTATTAATACTGTCATTCATACCGTTATTAATACCGTCATTCATACCGTCATTCATACCGTTATTCATACCTGTTTCCATACCATTATTTATACCGTCATCCATACCGTCATTCATACCATCATTCATACCGTCATTCATACCGTTATTAATACCGTCATTCATACCGTTATTCATACCGTTATTAATACCGTCATTCATACCGTCATTCATACCGTTATTCATACCGTTATTCATACCGTCATTCATACCGTTATTCATACCGTTATTCATACCGTCATTCATACCGTCATTCATACCGTCATTCATACCGTCATTCATACCGTTATTCATACCGTCATTCATACCGTCATTCATACCGTTATTAATACCGTCATTCATACCGTCATTCATACCGTCATTCATACCGTCATCCATACTGTTATTCACTTTCGTGTCATAAATGTAAAAGTATTGACTTCATGACTTTAAAGTAGCGTCAGAGGAAAAGTAATACAAAATGTGCCAACTGTTCAAATAGTGTCCCCTAGATATTGATTAACCCTAAAACAGACACGGTCTCATTCTCATAAATATTTATATTCACAATATAGTCTGTTTATTCTTTAAAATAGTCTATCAATCATTTCTATCTCTTTTCTGGCTAAGTAGCCTTTAAACCGCGACTATAGCAGCCAGGGAACGATGTCCAGACTTCGCCCTGTGAAAAAGGGAAAATGTTCGATATATGGCATCTATGTTCATACATGTACATTAATGAATTACAATTTATTTGATATAAATTCATATAAAAAGAAGAAAAATATAGAATAGTTATACTATTCTAAAAGCTTATTTAGAAGATTATAAGCGTATGAAGTAGAAATAATTCGAGAAATACACTAAAATAAAAAGAGTCATAAGGTAAACTTTTGTGCTGATTTGGAAAAATTCGTTTGACGGTATTGTGATTATTTTGTTAAGTAGAAGGATCATTTAAGAATGAGGCAAGGCTAGTCATATGTGGTTAACAACATTGTCAGATAGTAAAGTCTTGAATATGACATCTTACATTTTCATTATCCCTCGTCTCTTTATCATTTCAGTATAAAGTGACATATGGTCGGTTGTAAAAGGATTACATAGAGATGGAATTGAATTATTTCTAGAAATTTTAGCGCGTGCAATCATTCATAAATTTGAAATTTAAGCATAAACCACTGGAAATTTTGAAGCTATTGTTCTCCATCATTACCGTTGTGACTCAATGTGAATCGATACAAATGACTAACTTATTGACGCATTTCCCGTTATAAACTGAACGGCATTTTTTTCACAAGTATTAATTGATACAGCCTTTCGTATGCAATGTATTTTGAAACTTTAAATATTTATCTCGAATGTTCGTCTATTAAAATTGGTTGGTTACTTTAACTTTCATCGGTTTGGAAACAATGTTTTGCAACTTATACTAATCCCCCTCGACTGTTCCAGGGCAGGACGAGTATTTCGCGTCTAGAAATATGTGTGTTTGTTGAATTAAGATGAAGTGTACCATCCAGGATCGGTATATTTGATAAGCACCAAGAAGGAATGGCAGATACTTCTTTCAAAATAGAACCTATCACCACGATCGTTTACAAAAAAAAGATGCAATCCTTTGGAGACTGCCTAAATGAGACACAAAAATATTTGACTAACTGCGATATTAGGCTGATACATATGTGACGTCACACATTGTTCTAATACTAGACCGACCAGTTCTGAAACAACACTGAGTGCTAAGCAAGGTCGCACCCTATACATCTGGCCGTCGAATATAGCTCTCGTACTAAATGTTGAGGTGAATTCTTGAAACGTGTTGCTTTTGTTTTTAGGATGCAATATAAAATGCTTTTAAATGCATTGTATATACCAACACACAAAGACGAGTTAATGCAATGCCCAATCATGTTTGCAGCTCTTCGGACACAAACATTTCGCTCCCAACTTTTGTATCTGACATTCTCTGATGGAAAACTATTTGAACGTCCTCTAATTTACTCTTACTCTTTTGAAATATGAGATTTAAACAGGTGACAATCGATTAAGCCATTATGCATAATTATTAGTACCTTAATTGCATCAATTTAGTAAAGATCATTTCCTTATAAATATAAACGAATTTATTTTATTTGTATTAATACCTTAGTTTCAGTGTAGCAC
>CM037778.1:65119864-65169864 GCA_021229015.1 Solen grandis | reverse complement strand
AGTATTCTGTAATAATATGTATAACTGTGATAATAAGTATAACTGTAATAATATGTATAACTGTAATAATAAGTATAACTGTGATAATAAGTATAACTGTAATAATATGTATAACTGTAATAATATGTATAACTGATAATAAGTATAATTGTTATAATAAGTATAACTGTAATAATATGTATAACTGTAATAATAAGTATAACTGTAATAATATGTATAACTGTGATAATATGTATAACTGTAATAATATGTATAACTGTAATAATAACTATAACTGTAAAAATAAGTATAACTTTGATTATAAGTATAACTGTAATAATATGTATAACTGTGATAATAATATAACTGTAATAATAAGTATAACTGTAATAATATGTATAACTGTAATAATAAGTATAACTGTGATAATAAGTATAACTGTAATAATATGTATAACTGTAATAATAACTATTACTGTAAAAATAAGTATAACTTTGATTATAAGTATAACTGTAATAATATGTATAACTGTGATAATAAGTATAACTGTAATAATATGTATAACTGTGATAATAAGTATAATTGTTATAATAAGTATAACTGTAATAATATGTATAACTGTAATAATAAGTATAATTGTAATAATAAGTATAACTGTAATAATATGTATAACTGTGATAATAAGTATAATTGTTATAATAAGTATAACTGTAATAATATGTATAACTGTAATAATAAGTATAACTGTAATAATATGTATAGCTGTAATAATAACTATTACTGTAAAAATAAGTATAACTTTGATTATAAGTATAACTGTAATAATATGTATAACTGTGATAATAAGTATAACTGTAATAATATATATAACTGTAATAATAAGTATAACTGTGATAATAAGTATAACTGTAATAATATGTATAACTGTGATAATAAGTATAACTGTGTTTATATGTATAACTGTTATAATAAGTATAACTGTAATAATATGTATAACTGTAATAATAAGTATAAACTGATAATAAGTATAACTTTAATAGTATGTATAACTGTGATAATAAGTATAAGTGTAATAATATGTATAACTGTAATAATAAGTATGACTGTAATAATATGTATAACTGTAATAATAAGTATAACTGTAATAATAAGTATGACTGTAATAATATGTATAACTGTAATAACATGTATAACTGTAATAATAAGTATAACTGTAATAATAATGTATGACTGTAATAATATGTATAACTGTAAATGTATAACTGTAATAATAAGTATAACTGTAATAATAAGTATAACTGTAATAATAAGTATAACTGTAATAATAAGTATAACTGTAATAATAAGTATGACTGTAATAATATGTATAACTGTAATAACATGTATAACTGTAATAATAAGTATAACTGTAATAATAAGTATAACTGTAATAATAAGTATAACTGTAATAATAAGTATAACTGTAATAATATGTATAACTGTAATAATAAGTATAACTGTGATAATATGTATAACTGATAATAAGTATAACTTTAATAGTATGTATAACTGTGATAATAAGTATAAGTGTAATAATAAGTATAACTGTGATAATAAGTATCACAGCGCGCAAATATTTTGAGGGTATAACTCTTAAATGTTAATTAATTTTCTTTTGCGCAGCTTTCGAAAGTTTTCATTACAATCTAACCAATTCCAAGATATATTTCCGTACAAAATCTTTCTATAAAATGGTATATTTAAAAGCATCAAAGGGCCATAACTCAAGTATGCAATGGTGGTTTTAAATAGCATTGAATGTGCATCATGTCCTTATCAATGCATACATGTATGTACGACATCATGCCAGTTTTCATCAAATTTACCAACCATTCAATAATGAATGTTTATTTCAGCATTAGCCCGAACAGACGGACGGACGTCCGGGTGGACGAACTGAAGGGCAGGCGCACAGGGCGATTATCAATTTCAAAATGTTCCATTTTCTACTCTGATCTTATGAAATGTCTTGAAACTTATGAAATTAGTCGTGTTTTACTCCTAGTCTAATCACATGCAGCACCATTTCCAAAGTGTTGACGACTCGTGCATAATGTTTAGATATCGTTACGGTTACGTACCAAGTCAACTCTTATTGACTTCTTCTTTAAATTCATCACGAATACTTTCCGGATCATTTCGATGACTCTATTAACTTTAAACATATAGTTTAAATATAGTTACATATAGATAAAATACAGGTATAGGTAAAGCTGCGTAATTCCTTTAAGAAATTTCTGTGGGAAAATTTACACTTGCTATATTCCCTGAGATGAGCTGTTTAAAAATGACAACATCAAATAAACAGGACCTACACATTGGTAATCCTTGACCATAAGGTCTAAAATATGGCCATTATAAAAATAAAATTAATGCTAACCATTACAGAAAAAGAAGAAGAAGATGAAAAACAACTGATGTTGAATTTTAGCCCCAGTATTCAACTCACCTCGAAACAGACATTGTTGGGTACCTGATGTGGAATCAATCTCACACTTCTGTCCCCATGCACAGAGGAGGGGTTGACATTCTGGTAAATTAGCCTGGAAAAAAAATCAGGCAGACTTATAGTCCAAATAACCGAGATGCTGGTCTTATCCCATGCTTTTATTTTTGTTATGATTTGAAAAAAAATCCTATTAACTTATACATATAATGTCAATTGTAATAGTTGTGAATATTTGTGTTCACAACAATAAAAGAACAAGTTGTAAGTTTTGATGGCAAGAAAAAACAACATTAGTACTCTTAGTTAAATGCTTTGGGATCACTACACGGCCGGAAATAGGCAGTCAGGTACTTCCAGATCTTGTGAGGTAGCTCAGTGAACTTTCAGAACTACCATGCGACCGAAAAATGGCAGTTAGGTACTTCCGGTCCTTGTGAGGTTGCTCAGTGAACTTAAAGCATTCACCATGCGGCCGGAAACAAGACAACCGTTCGGTAGCGCAGCCGTACCGGGTACCAGAACCCACCGGACGGCACAGTAGCTGGTTCTTGACTTACCAGTCCGGCTTTGCCCTCTTGGAAATGATTGTATCTTTTCTTCAACGAATGTACCAGTAAAAACAATTATGGGAAGCTGCACCGCCTGGGGCGGATAATCGGTTGAACCAAAACGGGAACGGTGTCGGGCTGACCAATACTTTTTAGAGAGTGTCACGTGACTAAAAATCTAGAAACAGCATAACAAAAACGGGACCAAGTGGGGTTGCCTAATGAACTTCGAGGAGCTCCACTGGAACCGGATCAATCCAAAACAACAAAAACAAACAAATACGGAGTTCACACTTTCGGTGGAATAACATTTATGCTAAGTCTCAAATATCGGACCAGTAATCTCTGTCTGTCTCTCTCTCTAGTAAAATCAAACTTAAAAAATACCTACAGGCCCCGAGGTTATAAACATTTTTCGTGCTCAACTCGAGTTTGTGCTCAGAGTTTAATTGTACTAGTCAGTTAAGTTTTACAAAATTTTGTTATACTTTCTCTTATCCACAATTAGCCCCTACTACAATTTACATCAAAGTTACTCAATTTGTTTTGATATATACAAAATAAACAAACCAAGTTTCAGTCTCAAAATGAGTTGAGCTGAAAAAAGTTTTTTAACCTCGGGGCCTGATTTTAGCTAAAGTAAGTTTAAATGAATGATAGAAGAGGACGGAAGTAGTGAAGGGTGGCAGTATGGTACCCTCGGTACCATAATTTTTTTTATGGTACCGAGGGTACCATACTGCCACCGAAAATTTATGGTACCGAGTCGAAAATTTATGGTACCTTGAGTATATACGAAAACAGATTTATGGTACTGGTACCGTATGTTGCATGTAATAAAAAAAAACATGTCCTACCTGTTAGATCTAACTAGGATGACTTAAGATCTGATAGAGAGAAAGAGTATGCATACCAAACATTCCAATGACGCAATATTGTCATTTTGACGTCATGTTTTATTCTTAACGTTATGTAAGTTAAAGGGGGATTGACAATTGTAAAATGTCCTTTCGAGACATTTGGGTTGGGCCTGAAAAAGGCCGTTTTGTTTCTTATTAATTGTGGTCCATACCACACGTTGTACAGTCCCATCCCATCACATATCTCTTCATCCATCCTGCAAGGAGATGCAAATGACAACGGGTTAGATTCTTGTCACCTATGAGGTTCAGGCTGTCTCCCAATCCCTGTAGTAGGGTAGATGGTACATCTTCAAAGGTAACTGACAGGTAATTAGGGAGATCTCCCCTTTCTAAAAGAGTGAGATATTCATCATACACCTCAACTCGGTCGTGATAGCTGTCTGGGTCGCTCTCTTGTTCCTCATAGCTGGGATTGTCGAGGAACAATTTTAGCAAGTCTGGGATGGAAATACGTGTGTACGGTCTCATGTTTCAATCATGAATAATAAAGTATAGAGTATGTGCACTGTTTTATTGTACCGGATTGACCTATTTTATTTATCGGGTGTTGGCGCACACCAATCAGAGAACGTTATTTTTCATCCAATAAAAAAAATGATGTGTTCGACCTTGACCTGAAGTTGATTGACCTATTAACCTACTTTTTCTTGACTATAAATTGTGTAATGCTGTGTATGTATTCATTCTTCACCATGAAGTTCCTTCGTAAGTTATTCCGACGTGCAAGGAAGGCGTTACGAAAGGAGAAGAAAGTGGAAGTCAAGGAAGAGGGTATAAAGGAAGAGGGTGTAAACATGTACCCGAGTTTACCCCTTTGCCATTGTACCGGATTTGTCAGGGTTTTACCTGGCATATCCAGAAGCCAGCAGGCATTACTGGCGGTATTTATATTTGAGGAGGCTAGACACTTCTCAAAAATAACGGTCCTTTTCAGGACCATTAACATGATGTAGAAAGGATAAACTAATACAATTGTCATATGATTTTTTTATTGGGGTTTTAAAACAAACATGTGTCATACAAGAATTAAACGTGGGTCATACAGCAATAATGAACATAAACACAACTTTGTTTTCGAGTGTCACATTTTTCGCTTCTTAGCTGATCGGTTACACTCTGTACTGCTTGTTGATGGGTGAGGCTCAGGACACACGATGCATGTGTTGACGCTTCTCTTGCGTTTTTGGGTTTACGGTAGGTTTCTCCAACTCAGAGACAGCCCTAGCAACTCAACATCACTGTCCGTCTGTGGCACTGTCTCAACTACGTCCATTTTCTGCATTTCACTGTCCCCCTTTTTGCGTTTCTGTAGGTACAGTACTATTAAATCCCTTTCTTAGGACAAGCGGAAAGCAAAGTGGCTTGTTCGGACAGCTGTAGCACACTGCAGGCTTTGGGCAATTAGAAACAAATGTCCGGGGTTCTGACAACGGTAGCACACCCGTACTGTTTGAGGTGTTAAAAGCTTTTTTCGACATGCCGATGCATAATGCCCCTTTTCCTGACAGGTAGCATGTCACTTGTCTTTCTTTTTTCTAGTCTGATCAGCTTGTCACTGATAGCTTGTAGTTACCTTTCACCCAGAACTCAAATGTATTGCAGGTCATTCTGAAGAGAGCAGTCTGAATCAGGTTGAGAGTGATGAAGTGGACGGGTCACACCGCACTTTATAGGCCTGATATCAGATGGGCGGAGCTTAGATGTATAAAAAGCTTTGCTCCACTTACTTATAATCACAACGATGTCGAGTAGTGAAAAAAAGCAGCGATGATGAGCCACCTGCAAAAAAGCCCCAGATGATATACGGGAATATTATTCCATACAGCCACGGTCACTTCAAGAAAGTTTAAAACGTATGGCCACGTGTACGATGTTACTTTTGAAAGTAATAAAAAAAAAACGTTTGAATTTACACATCAACTTTTCAATGATATGGTGAAAACAGTTATACAGAGAACCACGGGTCAATGACAACGATCAAATTCGTATCTCCATAAATCATCCTGACCTAGCATTTGGTATCCACATTCCGTTCGGGAATGCAACACACATTTCAGGAGATACGCCGTTGAACGAAATGAGAAAGTATCAAAAGCAACCACAAGTTTGAGATTCATGACGGGCATCTTCAGTTAGAAATGACACATGCAATTATGCCTGAGGAGGTGGGTGAAAGAAGAAGAAAGAGAACGTTTGGATCGCACATGAGCATTGAGAAAATGTCCAAAGTCAAACGAAGTTTTGGTAAAGATAGACAATTTCACGACAGTATGTGCTTGGCACGATCAATTGTGGTTTGGGAATGTAAACTCAATAAAAAGGGACGATAAGCCTGGAAGAAGCATGGAATTTGATGAGACAATCTGCAAAATTACTTCAAAGCCAAGAGCCAAGACTTTTTAGATAGTGTGGGCATTAGTCAAATCAAACCTTGTGGTATAGAAGAATACAAGAAGATTCAAGCCCACCTTTATCCAGACTATGTGATCAAAATGTGGCCACAATTTGAAAAATGGACGTTTGTTCAATCACCCACCTCGACAGACAAAAGCAAAGTGTTTTACATTTATCATCATGATAAAACATTATAATTGCTTACATCAATCATGGTTTCCGGGATGCAGCTACTTCTGTGAACACTGTAACTACGGTTATAACAACAGAGAAGCTCACTTGTGCAAAAACATTTGTCTGTGTTACCCCCTCGACACTATGCCAAAAAAAAAGGATTCTTTCCAGTGGTCACTGGGTAGAACATTTCATAGTCAGAAATGTTTGATCAGCACAAAGCGAAACCCGGAAAATCTACAAAAAAAATCTGTGAAAGTGTATGGAAAATTGCAAGACCTGTGGTCAAAAAAGGTTGTGGGCAAAAGAAGAACAATCTCTGTCCTGGCACTAAGAAATGCAGGTATTTTCAAGATAGTTGTGGATGCAGAACATAAGTGTTAAAACCCCACGTACAAAGAATCAGAGAACATGAACACCGACTGTACCTTTCATCTTCTTTGACTTTGAGTGCCGATTTGATTTGGGTGAACATATACCAATTTTTTGTGTTCTCACATCCCTTGGGGAACTGAAATGTGTCAACCATAAAAAAGCCCGTGCAGAAATGCAAAAGTTTTTCGATGAGCCTAGAAAAAAATATTTCGGGTAACCACTTTGTCAGAATTTTGTGCAGGCGGTTTAAACCCCCTCAAAAAGGGTTCCCACATTGATTGCTCACAAACTCACAAGGAAACGTTTGCACATTTTTTTTTTGGGGCACTTACTGAAAACATGGTACAGCCCCCAAACCAAATTGGGAACATGAAGGGAAGCAAAATTCTAATGATGAAAGCCATCAAGTGAAAATTCCCATCACTCACTGAGTTTTCCCCCAAAAAGTCTTTGCCCGATTTCCCCGACACGCCCGGATTGACTGAAAATGGAAAAAGGATGGTTTCCTTTTTATCCCAAACAAACGGATGAATACCACTACTTTGTAGACAAACTCCCCGAATTTTTACAGACCCAACAGCAAAAAACCTGACAAGAGAGAAGCGTTTCTGAAATGGTACAATGCAAAATTGGCCCCAAAAGGCTTTTTTTTCCTTTTTCAGTTAGAAATGCAAAAGTACTGCAAATCAGATGTGGCCATTTTTGGAGACGGGGTTTTGTGGAGATTTTAGAAAGAACTTTTGGCCATGACCAAATTTTGACCCTTTTTCCGGGAAGCGAAACCCTCCCAGCTAAAGGGGGTTGCAAAAAAGCGGGGCGAAAAAATTTAAAATTTCCTAAAAAAAACCTTGGCTGTAACCCTCTGATGACGGGTATCCAAACAAAACTCGATACTAAAATAAAAGGGGATTCGTTGGATAGAAACAACTGCTTCCATTGAGAATAAGCACTTTCGCCATGCAAAAAATGGAGGTAAAAAAGTAAAAATGGACCCTTTTAACGTTAAAGGGTTTTCCACAAAAGACGAACCCCGTTACAAATTCAGGGGGTGCTTTTACACAGGGATGCCAAAAATTTCCCCCAAGGAAAAAAGTGTGAACGGTTACACACTTCAAACTTTTGGGGCAGTTTATAAAATGCCAAAAAATTTTGGGCTAAAAAGATTTGCACAAAAAGGGTTAAAAACACAGCTGTAATGTGGGAATGTGTTTTTTGATCAAAATGCAAGATTGAACCAAATACAAGATACTGTGAACCGTTTTTTTCCCTTCCAAAAACCCTTTTTATACCTGGGGATGCTTTGTTTGGGGGGACAACCAATGCCGTTAAATTTTGTACCATAAATTTATAAAACCCACCAAGGAAGAAAAAAAATTATGCTGACATTTGCTCCTGTATCCATTCGTGAACAAGCAAAGCTTTCCCCGTGGGAAAACCCAACATCTTTAGCAAGAGATAAAGGATAAAAAGAACTTTGGGTTGTACAGGGGACCATTAATGTCGTGTATTTGCCCCCCAAAAGATCTGGGGCAACCAGCCCCACTTTTCACTGTAACAAGAAAATGACCCTTTAAAACTGTGTCGAAACCTGGGGCTGAGGAAGGGTAAAAATGCAATCACACTTTTTAAAAACCCAAATGTTGACGGGTTTTCCGGACCCTTTTGGGAAATAGCCAAAGCCCCTTGGGGTGGGAAAAACCAATTGGAAAGACGCTTCCACATCTGGCACTGGGACATAGGAGTAAAAAAGTGTATAAACAGTAAAATTAACAAATTTTTGGGAAATTGAAACAAGAAGCAAGAGGTTCCCCTAAAAGGGAAAAAAACAGAAGATGATGAACCCCCGCTTAAACAGAATTACTTTCAAAAGGGGGTACCCGGGCTCACAACGTAAAAAAGAAAAAAGGAAAAAGACGTTTCCAAAACCATTAAAACCTGCATGTGGGGTAAAAATGCAAAAAACAATGTTAAAAAACCAAAACCCTGAGAATGTACTAAGGTAAACCCGGGTTGTATGCCCCTACCCCCTACCGCCCAATGTCACTGTGCAGTTTGCCTGTTTTTTCGATCAGGGAAACAACTTCATGTTGGTAAATTTACTGGGAATAAACGACGAAAATACAGCCCCATTCATCTTAAAAACCAGGGGTACGGGCCTTCGAAAACGCCAAATGCTCGACTTGAACTTTAAAACCCATTTTGGAAAAATTTTGGAGATTTTTTACTGTTTTTTTGGCACAACAGTTGAAAATTACATCAATGACCCGACAAGTAAAAACCATTCCATTGAAATAGTCATTTGGGGAAAGTGGACGGATAAAGAAACCACATGGACGCTTTGTCAAATTTGGGCATTAGGGCCAAAAAACTAGGGGAAAGGGAATTACCCGAAAAAAAAAGGAAAATCGACATCAGAAATGCAAAGTAAAAGGAAACATTTTTGGATTACAAGGGCAAAGTAAAAGTAAATTTTTAAACTATGGTCAGTGTGAAAAAGATCGCAAACATTACAAAACTGCCATCGAGTAAGAATCCCCGAATAAAGGGAGACATAAAAAACGCAAAGGATCATTGAGAAAACAAACAAGACTTTTTCCGCTCGGTGTATAAAAAAACGCGTGGTCGTGGGAAAAATATAAGACAGGCCGAAACGGTTCCCAAACCTTTCATAATCATTTGGTTTGTGATCGGGTGCATAGCTTGAACGGGGGTTTTGGAAACTTTAGGAGAACACGATAACACTCACCAGTAGAAAGGAAAAACAGTTTATCACAACACCCTAGTTAAAGGGCCTAAAAAAAACCTGCGAAATTTTTTACTTGGCAAAGCGCTTTGGGTGAAAAAAGAAAAATTTCACCAACGAGGGAGGACCCCCCTTTGAAAAAACCCAAAAGTTTATGAAAACTTTAGTGATGTCCAAAAGCGTGATCTTCCAACCCGCTATAAAGTTTGGTCTTTCAACGGATTTTTGCCATTTAAAAACCTGCAACGAAACCCCTGATCTCTGACGTGTGGTACATATACTTTGATAAAAAAAAAAAAAAAAGAAAATTTTAAAAAAAAAAAAAAAAAAAACCTTTAAAAAAAAAAACCCCCCCCCCCCCCGAAAATGACCCCCCCCCCCTCCATTTCCCCCCCGAAAACTCCCCCCCCCCCAACAAAACCCCCCCCCCCACCAAGTTAAAAAATACCCCCCCCCCATTTTTACAGCCCCTCCCAAAGAAACCATCAACTTGTCCCCAAAAATGTTTTAAAAATTTTTTTTGGTAAACAGTGCGCCCCCAAAAATTCCAAAAAAAAGGGGGCCAAACCAAGAAAAACCTTTTTCTTTCAAGATCCCTATTCAAAAACCCTCAAAAAGGGTTTTGGAGTTTGGGGAGACAAAACCCCGGGGACACCTAAAAATAAAATACTACGCAAGTATTTCCCAAGAGGGAAAGAGTACCCAAAAAAATTTTAAAATACTTCACTACAGGAAAAAAACCCCAAATTTTTTCGGAACCCATGGCGTGAGCTTTTTTGTTGGCTGGGGGTTATTTGGGAAATTCCAATCAAAACCCAGGCTTTTAAGAAATCCGGGGAACTGTTTGACGAAGTGCGAAAAGGTTTTAAAAATGCAAGGGGATAACCATGTTTTTGCCGAATGGATGATGAATAAAAAAGCCCTGATTCATAAATTGGTCATATTTTTACTTTTTTGGGACTGATTTGTTCAAGTGTTTATTTGCTATGATGAAATAAAAAAAAATGTTGTCATGTCAATGCTTTTTATTATTTCTTAGACCATAAAAGGAAATTAGTTTATTTTTTTCCAAACCTCCAAGAAAAATTTTTCATCTCAGGGCCAAGGGGTTCAGGAAAGCCCTCAATTTGAAAAAAAAACTTATTGGGGTAAAAAAACCGTTTTAAAATTTCATGTGGTACCACAACACTCGCTGGGGTTTACAAAAAGGGAAAAGTCCCTACGCATAGGTACAAGAACGGAAGCTACAAATTTCATTCGGGGTACCCCAAAAGATGATGAAAAAAAGTAGACGATAAAACCTTCCCAAAACCTCGTCAAAATTTGATGATATGTTAGGAGAAAAAAAAGGGAAAAAAATTAAAATTTATGGTTCAAAACAAAAGGGACACCATAAAAAATGCCACTTCTTTTTAACACACAAAAAAACTTTTCCAAAAAACCCAAGGCTAGCCCTACCATCACCCGAATGCTCACAACTTTGGTTTTTTTCCAAAACACAAGAGATAAAGGCAGATAAAAAACCCTTTGGGCGAATCAAATCCCAACTCCCCCATTTGGTGATGGCAATCAAGATGCAACCCTCTACACCTCATGGATACTTATAAATGATTTTTTTTCCCCCCCCAAAGAACCCCCCCGCCCAAAAGAATCGTTTAAGAAACAATGTGTTCCTGGGTGGGTAAGAGGTAAAGGGATCGAGGACCGATCGCCCCACTACAGTATAAAAGGGACGGAACAGACACCCGATCATCTTTAAAGGGATACAGCAACCATGGAAACACACCAAAATACATGATCAAAGCTCTAGAATCGTTGACGGGAAAAGAACCCAAAAAAACGACAAAGCTGGTAGAACCCGGGTTTAAAGGGGGAAAGGGAAAGGGGTTAAACCTTAGCCTGCCCCAAATCATCTTAAAAAAAAAAATAACTTTTGCCCAAAACAGACGATTTTTTTTATGGAACGCAAAAAGACATTTTAAGACTTAAGCTGATCAACATGTGATCGACCACAAAACGACAATTTAAATTAAAAAACCCTGGCGGGGGAGGTTCCCTTTGGGGGGCACCATCATTCGACCCTGCTTGGGAAGGGAACCCGGGCCCAAAAAGCATGAGAAAATTTGGCCAGTAAAAGAAAAAAAGCCACCCAAACGAAAGTCACCAGCCAGGAAACGGTCACACAAAAAACCACAAAAACAGCCAACCAAACAAAAAGCCCACAATAAGGAAACAAACAAGGAAAAAGCAGACATTGCCTCATGACCGATTTGTAAACTGTAAAAAAAAACGCTCTGTATCAACTGGAACACCAAAAGTGCCCCCCCCATACTGATTCGACTAATGTTACAAAAATTTGACAACACCCAAAGCATCCCAAATTTTTCCCCCAATTTTTCTCCACGACCTCATCTACTCCCCGTCTAAGGGAATTTCGATGAGGTCTGGGTTTGCTACACCAAAAGGGATCAATAAGGTTTCCCCAAACCCTATTTTTGACGACAATTGTTTGACCTTTTCCAATTTTTCCCAAGTGGGCGTTCATCATCATAAATTCATCATCATCATCATCCCATCAAAAATTTTCCCCAAACCCCCCAAGCCCTCCTTTTCCCCTTTCCCACGCCTTTACTGCGATGAAAAAATTCCCAGGACCACTGAGTTTTCAGCAAATCGTTTTAAAAACCCCTTCAACATTTGTATAAAAAAAAAAACCCAAACTTTTCTTTCATCTTTGTCATCATGACGCGAAAACAACCACTCTTCGCAAAGATGGCAAAATTTTTGTTTTCTTTGACAAAACCTCGCCCAAATTTCAAAAGAAATTTTTCAAAAAGCACCAAAAGAAGGGTGGATTGTATTCCCTGAATGTTGTCACAACTTTTTAAAAAGGGAAGTACCCCCCTGCCCGGGGTTTCAAATGTCGATTGCATTCTAAGAAAAAAACAGCCCCGGCAGTTAGCGCCCCAAGAAAGTATCAGTTCGAAAAAAGAAAAAATTCTCAATAAAAAGGGTTTTTTTTTTTCAACCCCTTTTTCATTTGGGCACCACCCCTTAACCAAAAAAAATTTTTACCTCTTGCGGGTGAAATCATTGGGAAAATGGAAGAAAAGGCCCAAATGTTCCGGGGGGGTCTTGGGTTTTTTGGAAGAGATGAATCAAATGGAAAAAGGGAACAACGACCCTGGGTTTACCCCCCAATCCCCTCAAGGGAGTCAAATTTCATCATTACAGAAAGAAATGAATCAAGTTCTTGACGGGAATCAATTTTTGATTTTTAAAAAGCACAACAATTTGGAAAGAATTTTTCAAACCTTTCAAAAATGTACATAAAAAACATCAAAAAACCCCCAACCCCCCATGGGTGGAAAACAACGAGTACAAATGCTGAAAAGAAAGAGGAAAAACCGATGACCTTTTAAAAATTTTTAAATTTTAGAAGTTTTTTCCCAAAGACCCCTGCGGGGGAAAGGCTTCCCCCCCTTTTTTTAAAAAAACTTGGGAAAAACCATCCCCCCCTTTAAATTTTTGGGGGGGAACATGGCCGTTAAATTTGATGGAAAAAACCCCCTTTAAAAAGGGTTCCCCAAAAAATTTTTTAACTGGGCAAAAAAAGTACTTTTTTCACGGGAAAGGGGCCAAAAAAAAGGGGGAACAATTTTTTTGAGGACTGGGGGGAAAATCCCAAAATCCCAAAAAATTTCTTTTGGGGGGAAAAAGTCGTGGGGGAAATTTTTCCCAAAAACCCGAAGATGATGAAAAAGAAGAGGAGGGGGGGGAAAATTTTTTTTAAGTTTTGCCTTCGCACCTAACCCCAAAAAAAAACGAAGACCCTTTTTTAAAAAAGGGAAAAACCCGAGGAAGGGTAAAAAAACCCCCCCGCCAAAAAGGAAAAACCCACAAAGAAAACACGTTTAAAAACGCCCCCCGTACTATGATAAAAAATTTAAACCTAAAAAATTTTTGGGGGGAATTCTTTGGGCCCCACAAGGCAAGGAAAAAAAACAGTTTAAAACCATCATTTAGGGTTTTAAAAAAAACTGGTTAGAAGTCAAAAAAAAACCCACACCGGGTTTTTAAAAAACAATACGACGAAAAATTTTGAGTCGACCCGATGTGGGGGGGGGTGTATCGAAAAACAATTTTGGGGGGCTTTTTTTTCCCCCAAAGCAAAAAATGTACAAAAAGAATACACCCCCCTCGTACTTACTAAAATTTTCCCCGATTTTTTTTCCCAAAAAAAGCTTGGGTAAACCCCTCATTGACTTTTAAATGGAAAACGCCCCCTTTCCCGCCCCCTTTTTTTAAAATTTTAAAAAAAGGCCCCCCAAACCCCTCTCTTTTCAAACGACAAAGGCCCCAGAATTTTTTAACAAAGAATTTCAAATTTTTTAAAACCCCAAAAAAAGCATTCTTTCCAAAGTTTTGAAAAAAAAAAATAAAGCCCCCTATTGCTGAACGTTTTTCCCCAAAAAAAGGTTAAAAAAAAATTTTGGAAAAATTTTTTCTCATCACAAAACCCTTTCCCCATGGGGTGTAAAAACAACTTTGGTACATGGGACAATCACGTTTTCCCTCGAAGCATCGGGGTTTTCCCCTGCATCTTGGGCCCCCAGGGAAAAAAATGAAGTCACAAAAACATTGTAAAACAAAAAATCAAAAGAAAAATAAAAATCAACTGATTTGAAATTTTTGGGGGAAAAATGCCCCAAAAAATAAAAAACCCCAAAAAACATTTTTTAAAGGCCCCCCTTAAAACAAAGGGCGTGGAACTGTTCAAAATGGTTCGCCCCTCAACAAACACATCCATTGACCGAAAACTTGAAGACTTTGGGGGGAGAAAACAACGGGGTTTCCCTTTTTCAGGGGTGAAAAATTTAAAAAAAAAAAAAGGAAAAAAAGACTATTCAAGTTAAAAAAATTTTTTGATCGGGGTACAAAAGGGGTTTTAGGCGGTTTTTTAAAAATTTTTTAAGAAAATGAAAGGGAAGTGGGTTGGGGTATCCAAAAAATTTTAAAAGTTTTGGGTTTAAAATCGCATTTTTGTAAAACGAAAAAAAAAGTCGAACACAGTCCCCCGTCCGATACCAGCATTGGGGTTTAGGTAGACAAAAAGTATAAAAACCGGGAAAAATGAGGGACCAAAAACAAAACACCCCTTTTTAAAATCAGATTGTGATAATTTTTTCTTTTTCACGTTTTCCCCTTTTGGGAAACCCGGGGTTTTTAAATTTTCCCCCTCGGGGAAAATTTGGGTTTTTTTTTTGATGGTACTTCTAAAAAGGGTACATTTTCCAAACCCCCCAATTTTTAAAAAAAGAAAACAAAGAAATTTTTTTTAAAATCACTCTCAATTTTTTTATAGTTCGATCTTTTTTCCCAAAAAAACACCCAAAGTTTTTTAGAACCAAGTTTCAAAAAAACCCCCGATGCGACAAACCCAAAAAAAAGGGGGAAAAGGGGGTCCCTGGAAAAAAAACGTTTCCCCCAAAAAAGGGGGAAAAAAAACCGGGAAAAGGAGGAAGGGAAAAATTTTCGTCGTGACTAAAAATTTAAAAACGGCGCACCTTTTTAAAAAATGAAAAACGGGTTTTTAAATTTTTTAAAGGGAAAAAAAAAAAGGGGGTAACCCCCCGCATTTCCTGCAGGGATCTATGCGTCACCCAAAAATCTCACTTACGAAAAGGGCAAGGCTTTTTAAACAAGCCACTTTAAAACAATTTTTTTAAAAAAAAGGAAAAAACCCCCCATTTGGGTTTTATTTTTTTCCCGGGTTGTCAAAAACCCTGTCAAATTTTAAACCCCGGAAAATTTACAAAGATCGGCTTGGAAATTCTTTTCTCTCCCCCTTTTTAAACTTGGGGAAAGGGGAAATACTGTGGTGTTTCCGGGCAGAAGGGGGAAAAGAAAAATTTAAATTTGGTTTTGGACCCCCCTTTAAAGAAAGAAAAAACCCTTTGTTTGTATAAAACCCACTGGCAGAACACAATTTTTATTTTTGGGGTTTTCGAAGGACCTATTTTACGCGTTGTGGGGCCCCCTTTCCCCCCCAAAACCCCAAAACAAAAGGGGGGAAAACCCCCAAACACTTTGAATTTTTTAAATCTACAAATACAAAACCTGTCAGAAATTTTATTTTTAACGAATCTTTTTCAAAAACCGGGGACACCCCCGGGGGGCAGGGGTTTTTTCATCACGGGGGAAATCCCCCGGGGAAGCTTTTTTTTTTTAAAAAAAAAACACCCCCAATTTGTTTAACCCCCGGGGGAAATCGGGGGAAAATCGGATATGAATTTTGGGGTTTCCCCCTTTTAAGAAAAAAGGCCCCAACATCTTAAACCCCCGGGGAAAAACCCCCGTTTTTCCCCCGGGCAAAAACTCCCCCAAAAAAAAAGGGCTTTTTAAAAAAGGTATAAGCCCCTAAAAAAATATTCTGTCTGGCCAAAATGTAAAGGGGAAAAAAATCCAAAAAAAAGGGGGGTTTTAAAAATTTTTTTTTTTAAAAAATTTTTGGGGCAGAAAACTTGAGGGTTTAAAAAACCCCTTTGAAATTTTTAAAGTCGGGGTCTTTTTTCTTTCCCCCCCGTCAAGGGGGAAAAAACAAAAAAAGAAAAATCCCCATAATGCGAAAATACTACGGGCCTACATTGAGAATTTGCTGTCTTATTCTACGGACAGTAAATCAACACAGCTCTACGCTACGGAAATGTGGAGTCCTGACACGGCGGGTCATATGCAAAGAGATACAATTGCGGAAGCTAATGAAGGATTTAAAAAAGAAGAACACGTATCCACCAGAGTCGTGTTCTGGAAATGTGCGGACGTCTGCATTTAGACCTGTGTTTGCAAGACAAGTACCTTCCCATGGTGTAGAGATACGGCTGCGACTCAACAGAACCCCAGTCAGTTTTTGCCTGTTTGGAGCAAGGCAAAAATCCAGTTAATTCAAGCTGGATTCCAATGTTCGGACTGTTGACCTGTACCCGTAGTGGCCAACAACTTAAACCAGACCATCGCTCAACATGGCATGAAGATCCCAATTCGCCGAGCTGAGGTGAAAACTTTCACCATTCCTGGAGGCCAGCGATCAAAGATCGAAGATCATTTATTTTCAAGGACAGTTGCCCAAACGTATCATTCTGGGCCTGGTAAAGAATACAGACATGAACGGCGATGTGGCAACCAACCCATTTGATTTTCAACATTTCAACTTGTCTAAGGTAGAAGTCAGTGTAGACGGAAAGACGACACACAACTTGCCGTTCCAGCCCAACTTTCCCACAGGAGAAATTTTAAGATCATACATGTCCCTGCATCAAGCCATGGGATCACTCGGTTTAAACCGCTCCATGGGTCTGACAATGGACGATTACATGCAGGGGTACACACTGTGGGGCATTGACTTAACGCCAGATCAAGGATCAGAAGAGGGACAGCTGCATCCTATAAAAACGGGAAACTTGCGAATCGAGCTTCAGTTTCGTGCAGCTCTTGGTGACCCCATCAACGTGATTGTGTATGCCGAATACGACAGTCAGATAGAGATTAACGGGTTCAGAGAAGTCATCACAGATTATTAACCATGAGAAATCAGAGAACAGCTGGCCAAACAACTGTACGAAGAAATCTACAACTTGAATAGGCGACACGATATTGTAAAGAGTTTGAACCATCATGTGGTGCATGAACTGCAGACACACCTCTTTGATATCGTGAAAGAAAACTGTTATGGTTGCATTGTTGATCATCCCAGTCAGACCCAACATCCCCTGTGTTTGTTTAGCAGCAAAAGTGAGTGGGTCGAGATGTTTCTGAACAGTGCATTAAATAAACTGGACTTGTATCAAGTGATGGAAAGATGGTACGCTGAACTACAAAACATGGATCTCACACGCGCTGAGAAAGCTGATGCTTATCAGATGTGGGCAAATATAAAGGCTAGGGTAGATACGAACAAGACCACACTATTGGAAGCTTTTGAGTGCGAATGGGCAGGACGAATTAAACAAGATTGGGAAAATGGAAACGATTGAGCTGCAGTATATTTTGGATCATTCACCACTTCGAGCTCCCTTGAATGCCATGTTATGTGCTAAAGATCAGCTACCACAACGTAGACCAGAGACTGTAAAAGCTTACATAGTGAATACCAACAATTCGACTCAACCTGGTGAACATTGAGTGGCTGTGTTTTTCAACGATAAATCGACTTACTACTTTGATTCGTATGGACAAAAACCACTCCATCGTGACATTCAACGTTTCTTGGAAAGACATGGACCCTATACATGGAATCTCATGAGACTTCAAGGATACAACACGCTTGTGTGTGGAGCATACTGTTTGTTTGCTTTGCATTTTCTTGTTCGAGGATGTGATTTAACACGGGTGCTTAGAGCTAAATTCCGGACAGAGGATCAACCTCACTTCAATTTGAACGATTCCAATGTGGGATGTTGGTTTTACCAGAACTATTCAGAACTGTACAAACGTACAAGAAGACAAGTGTGTAATCAGCACCAACAAACATGCACACTAAACATCCACCAAAGTTTGGAGGATGGTCGTGCGTGTTTTGAATTACTGACGAATAGTTTAGACCCATTCTACTTTCATTAAAGTGTAGTGTTATGTACTTGTTGTTAATAGTGTTTGTATTGTTCATATTGTTTGTTCATATTTTGTTGCAATGTTCATAGAGTTCAATAAAATGCTAAAACTGATTTGATTTCTTGTTGTTTATGTTTATCTTACACATTAACAATTGTGATATATTCCCTCTCGAATATAGTTGATGGCCCTGAAAAGGGCCGTATTTGGTTTTTGTGATCCTGAATTACTCGGAGTCACCCTACTAACTCTGAATAATCAGGGTCAAACCATATGCCATAATACGCTGAGCGCACTGTAGGACCATTTTTAGCGAAAACACAGGTAGGCCAGGCATACACTTGATAGGGTGCCCTACAAAACGGACACTTCTGAAGCCATGCGAAGCACCTGACGCATACAATGTCCTGACATCGACACTGGTTTATGTGATATATATCCTCCTCCCTCTCCTCTAAACACACAACACACTTTTCGAACCAGAGTTTTTGTTCGGACACTGATTTCATCCTTCTTTTTTTAAAAAACACTTATATAGTTATGAAAAAAGTTGGTCAGTAGGTCAATCCACCCCATGTCAAGGCCAAAGGCAATGCTATCCAACTCAGGTCAAGGTTAAACTTCGCGTCATTTTTTCATTGGATGGAAATTACATTCTCTGATTGGTGTGTGCCAACACTCGATAGAAAGTAGGTCAATCCGCCTCAAGACTATAAAAACACACTGCATCGTATCATAATCCAACTACCCAACCATGGAAAGCTACGTAACTTCTGATCTCGTTAACAACGCCATACAGGCTGCTGATTTGTTTGAGCTGACGACAGCTGCTAACCAGGCATCAGTCTCGCACACTCCGACACCGGTGTACCAGCCCAGCTACCAACCAACGTATCAACCTCAGCCTCTACCACAACAGCAGCAACCAGTACAGCAACAACAACCAATGCAACACCAACCGACAGTGCAGCCAGTAAATAATGTTGGACAATCTATTCTGAGGGAACTCAAAGAGGTGAACAACAACCTCATCAAATTGCAACAGAGAATGGAAGAAGTGGAATGCCGTATCAAATTGAAAACAGACAAGCTGGTGGTGCCTATCACTTTCATTCCAGAAAAAAGAGGAATCATCCAACAAACGTCCGCTTGATGGTGGATCCCATTCTAAGAATGGACTTGGAGCCCATTGTAAAGACATACAAAATAGCAAAAAGAGTAAGAAGTAGAGAAAAAACAACAAAACAACGGCCCTTTTCAGGGCCAACCCAGATGTCTCGAAAGGACATTTACAATTGTAAAAAATAATAAAATATCAAACGAAATGAATTCATGCCATTCGTTTTCAGATTGAGCTATGGATAAGTCACATATAACTAGCATGGACAACGACTGTATATCTGACATGGAAAAAATACAGGACCGATACCAACGTTCGCTTAAAATAACAACAACACTCAGGAGTATCGTAGCCAAATTGAGTGAATGTTACTATACTGATCTAAACTACGATGATATCTTAAATATCATTGAAGCACATTTCATCACCATAGAACATGTTGAATATCTGCTGAAGAAACTCATAGACAATCATGAGTAACCACTACTCTGTGGAAAAAAAACGGCCCTTATCAGGGACAACCCAAATGTCTCGAAAGAGAATATACCTCAATTGTCACCATTTCTTTCAAATTCCCTTCAAAATGATTTTTTCATTAAAAATATGATCCAATGTTTTATAAAAGTTTACAAAAATGTTACAAAAAAAATAGTCATCACAACTACAAATTTAACAACAATTCTGATATGTCAATACAAAGTAGGTCAATCCACCTCAGGTCAAGGCCAAAGGCAATGCTATCCAACTCAGGTCAAGGTTAAACTTCACGTTATTGTCATTGAATGAAAATAACGTTCTCTGATTGGTGTACGCTAACAGAAGAAAGTAGGTCAATCCGCCTCAAGGCTATAAAAGCGCACCGCATCAAGCATTCGGTCATATTCTCGCTGCACAACCATGGAAGAAATTCAGCAACTGATTGAATTTGTCAACGAATTGATGGGGTTGATCGAACAACAACGCAATGAGTGGAGACAACAGCAAGACCATTAATTGAGACAACAGCAACAAGATGAACATGATGCCTATATGCTCATGGAACATCAGGAGATGTTGAGACAACAGCAACAAGATGAAGACCATATGCTCATAGAACAACAACAGATGTTAAAACGATGTCATCGTAATCAGTGACGATGAACACGATGTCACCGAAACCAAGCACGATGTGGACAATGTCACCGAAATCAAGAAAGATGAGAACGACGCCATCGAAATCGAGGACGATGAGGTCAATACGACTTATGTTATATGGAGGAACGATGTCTTCGAAACCAAGCACGATGAGAACGAAGTCACCGAAATCTAAAGAAGAAACAAAACGGTCCTTTTCAGGGCCAACCCAAATGTCTCGAAAGGACATTTTACAATTGTCAATCCCCCTTTAACTTACATAACGTTAAGATGTGGTCCTCCTTTAACCAAGAAATAAAACATGACGTCAAAATGACAATATTGCGTCATTGGAATGTTTGGTATGCATACTCTTTCTCTCTATCAGATCTTAAGTCATCCTAGTTAGATCTAACAGGTAGGACATGTTTTTTATTACATGCAACATACGGTACCATAAATCTGTTTTCGTATATACTCAAGGTACCATAAATTTTCGACTCGGTACCATAAATTTTCGGTGGCAGTATGGTACCCTCGGTACCATAAAAAAAAATTATGGTACCGAGGGTACCATACTGCCACCCTTCACTACTGACTGATGCATGATTAGAGTACTATTTTTAGTTTAATTATAATAAGAGAGAGAGGAGGGGGGAGAAGAAAGACATGTGAATAATTAGTCCGATATGCCTAAGCGCGGAACGAGTAAACGTCGAGATACAAGACAGCCTAGTGTACATGCAGGTTTGACCCGTGATTTTTGCCGGTAATGGTCTTCTTGTTATTTTGACTGATGTTGGAAAACACGTAAAATGGATTACTTTAATTGCATCTTGTCGTGTGGTCGATCAACCTCACTGACGTTTGTTTATGTCAAAAGTAATCGAACAAATAACTGACTACACAAAATAACCATATCAATACTATATTGTTTTAAATATCCATTGGAACTTCCCATAAATATGTATTTGGTTTCCAATCTCGCCCGAGTCTCGTTGAAATCTCGTTGTCCGCACGCGACTTCAAAAAATCTATATGGGCAAAGAATAAGCTGCCAATCTATGTTTATAAGTCTCTGCTCCAAGCAAAGCCCTATGATAACAAAGATTGGCAAGTAATCAAAATCATTCAAAATCACGCAGTCAATTGTCCAGATCTCGCAAAGTCACATTTCTGCTTTGCTATTTGAGATATTTGAAAGTAATTCATATCTTGCAATAGAACAATACATTACCTTCAAAATGATACCTTATATATTAAAATTAGTAAAGAAATAAAACAGGTTTAGGTAAAATACAGAAGCCCCTGAATGAACAAAAATATGTAGATTTTGTTGTTTTTTCTGCTACAATGGTTGAATTCAAATAAAAAATTTTAATGAATTTTCAAAATTATTTTAACTGAAAACATTTTCTTGCACTAGGAAAATAATACTTTTATATGATTTTTTTTTCTCTGTGATTTTTCCATATATTTTAGACAGTTTGCAAAATTCTGAGACCTGCCGCGTGACAAAATATTTTCCTCTGTCGTTTACAGGAGTTTCCTATCTTTGTTTAATAGGCCTTTGCCCCAATTTACATGAGAATTTTGTCAAAACAATTTACCATATGAACTGTTAGTTCAATAAACCGATATATCTGAACCAGTTACTTTATAAATTCGGCTAAATAATTTACCGAAATGTCCGGTACCCGTGTGACAGGTGAGCGCGCTCTCGTTAACTAACAATGCACGCAATAAAGCGCCATATTTCGGAAAGATGCGTTTCACTAATTATGTCTCTGGCCTTTTTAGCTCGACTATGTGAAGAATAAAGAGGGCTATTTTACTCACCTGAGCGTTCGAGTCGGTGTCGCCGTAATGGTTAAGTTTTTCGTATCACCTCATTTAATTACTGAACTCCTCAAGGTATTGTTTTGAAACTTGTAATACTTGTATATGACCACCACCCCAACTGTAGGCAAGAGGGGATAACTCTGTCATGGATTTTGACCAAATTTTGCCCCTTTTTTCGACTTAGAATCTCGGTTTTTGTACGACATTTTTAAGTCTCCCAAACGAAGTTTGGAGACTTATTTTTATTACTCCGTTTCTTCTTCTTCTTTCTTCTGCCGAGCCATATCTCGGAGGCCGCTCAACATATCTTTACTAAACTTCACACACTTATAGTCCTCAATGAGTAGTGATGCTTTCCTGATTTTTGTAAATAGGGGTCCCTGGGGGTCAGGCTCCAACCCATTTATGTAGCGGAACCGATTTTTATCATTATATCATTATATATATTCCTCATTGATACATTGAACTCCTTCCAGAACCTTTTGCTTTAATATCTCCGTCGACCTTGACACTTTGTTTCTTTTGTACGGATATGGGTGTGTCCTTCTAATTTCAAGAAATCCTTGTGCACGGGAAACCTGTTCTTTGTCTTTGTGTATAGTTTCCCGCGCTTTGTGAGTATATCACGATAGCGAGGCGAGAGTTTGCTCAGTTGGTGGTCAATCGTCAGCTGGGATTGACGAACTCTTCTCAGACATCTTGGCATTTGGCAGTGATAGCCAGATTCCTCTGTAAACGCATATCTTAGGTATGGTATCAGTCGCTGTTTGTGATATTTCGTTATTCTTTTAATTCGGTTTTGAAATAGTTTCCGTGTGTATGTCACGCGTGCAATGAATTATATTTTCCGAGCGGATTGAATTGGTTTATCAGTTTGTCCCATCATTCTTCTTAACAACGTGCATGTATGTTTTGGGTATTTGGTTTACAGTTCACTATTGGCACGTGAGAGAGCGACGGGAGACGAGCGCAGATAGGCACGGGACTCGATCTCACAGATCGGTATGTAATGTAATATATTGTAATATGATATATTTGAGATGCGTGTAAACCAAATATTTTGCATGTTGCCAAGTCAAGAGAGCCAGCCTCAATATTCGGTAAAAATGACTATTGTGATGATTAACACTATGCACATAGAATAATTATTTTAACTTATTTTCGTTAAGATGAACTAAGGCAAATAAAATAATGTAATTGTATTTGTCAATATATTGTTTTAAATGTTAAACTTGGATCTTGAAATTTATATGAATATATATGAATATATAAATGTATTTTGGTTATATGTAAATTTCAGATCCGTGAGTGTCAATAAAATATAAAGAAGTATCCTGAGTTAGTTGTGGCACAGGTCGGCCGGGCCTCTATCCCCAAAAAGTCCCGAAAACCAGATCTGTTTCATTTAAAATGGATTTTTGCATAAAAAATGTATTTGGTTTGAATATTTCAAATTTCCAACACTGAATCTTATACTTTTTTGTCCCTAAAAGTGAGAAGATTGAATAGTACTACTTTGGTTCCCCCGAAGTCACCCAGGAGTCAGGCCCCAACCTCTCAATTTTACTTATGACCTTATATCTTAATTACTGTTCAGATCCCCACCCTTAACCATATTCATACTTGTTCCTCATGATGAGACAGATTGAATGGTACTACTTTGGTGTCCCCCGAGGTTACCCAGGGGTCAGGCCCCATCCCTTCAATTTTACTTTTGACCTTATATCTCCAAAACTGTTCAAATCCTATCCTCACCCATAAATCATATATATTCTTGTGCCTCATGATGTGACAGGTTGAATTGTACTTCTTTAGGGTCACCGAGGGGTCACTAAGTGGTCTGGCCGCACCCCGTTAGTTTCACTTCTGACATTTATTTCAAAAACCATTGAAATCCCCACCCATAAACTGTATATATTCTTGTTCCTCATGATCAGATGGATTGAATGGTACTGTATATGATTGTCTAAGGAGAATCTTCGTTTGGGAGACTTAGTAACAGTTCATTGGTACTATTATTACTTGTTTTCACTGAATCCACTGATGTTTTTCTTTTTGTTTCTTGGTATACTTGTGTAGCACTATCACCCCTGCCTTTGGTCAAGAGATGATGACTCCGTCATGGATTTTGACAAATTTATGCCCCTTTTCAACTTAAAATCTTGAACAAATATTTCGTACCACCTGAGTTATGCAGTGTTGCTTTGAAACTTTGAATGCTTTTTATGACCTCTTCCTTCCACATGTAGGGAAGAGTACATAACTGTCGCGAATTATCGCGATGGGTAAATTAAAGCTTTGATCGTTTTTTCCATATATATCTTCAATTTGATTCTGTGTCTTCATTCATAGAGCGTCCAGTAAGGATCCAACCAAGTTTGGAGCTCAGCAAGTACAATCCCGGCATTAATTCTATCTTCTGGGTCAACACTATATCCATGTAATAGGCATTTCCGAGAAGAAGCTCAACATTAGCAGATTCTCCCTCCCTAGGAAGAGTGTCAGCAAGATCACACTATTCACTAAATGTTCAAAGTCATTCACTGACTGGATGTCTAGCGTTTTTCTTTGAATATCACCACTTATCACTTGTACAACATTGACTTTAATGTTTATATATTGACCACTCCTTAATCGTATACACACCGTTGTCAATGTCGTTTTTACTTTTTTTGGCTGACTGCTTCCAAATGTGATGACTTTAAGGTCTTCTGTCCTTTCCGTTTTCAATCCTAACCTATCAGCTAATGACTTGGCTATGTAGGAGCGTTGCGATCCACAGTCCAGGAGAAGTCTAGTTGATATAGCATTTGTCCCAGTGGGATGTTTCATTTCCGTCATAGCTGTTTGCATGTAAACCGTTTCTCCTACAGACAACATAGCATTTTCATTTGTTGTTGAATTCTCCTCAGCACAAACGTTCACCTCAGAAAAATTTACATTGGTTTTCTTAAAATTTCTTTTGACACCAAACTTCTTAGGACAAAGACTTCTATGATGCTGGTTAAACACACCACAATATACACATGCTTTGCTTGTTTTACACTCATTCGCCATGTGGCCTGCTTTTAGACATCTGTAACAGCAACCTGTTATTAGCACAGTATTTACATTTATTGGATTTGTTTTCCTGTACAGATCTTGGTTTCACGTTTGCAATCAATGACTCAGCTGAACCTCTAGGTTTTAATTTTTTGATTTTTTAATTTTTCCCAACTGTAGCTCTGGGTCTTGTTCAGAGTCGGACCACTTCCGTAGCTCCTTTTACCGCCATCTTTATTTTCGAATGAGATATGTCTATTGTCACTCCTATTCTTCTCCGCCTTTTCACACGCCGTAACATAATCTTTCAAACGACATCGTAGTTCCTTTAGGGTCCAATCTTTACTTGCTCCTTTATTGAATTCTAGCTGGCGGAGCACATCCTCTGGTAATTTTGTACGTATCATAGAAACGAACACGTGTTGATTCACATCCTCTCCCAGGACTTCCAGACTTCTAAGATGTTTCTCGGTGATATCTAGAAAGTTTCTTAAGCTATCAACTCTACTTGATGGAGATTGTATATTCATCAACCGTGTGTAGTGGGCGTCAACTATCTCTTGTCTGTTTCCGAATCTTTCATGAAGTATCTTAACAGCAATGTGGTAGTTATCTTTAGTACGAGCTAAACCAGCGACTGCTCGTTTAGCCTCGCCCCCTAACTTACTTTGTAGGTAACCAAATTTCTCAATGTCAGATAACCTGGAATTGTCATGAACGGAGCAAACAAACACATCCCAAAATTCAACCCACTCCAACTTGTTGCCGTAAAACATATTCATGTCTAGTTTTGGAAGTTTCACAGCACAGGCATTTAGTTTTTCTTTATGGTCGAAATGAGAAAACATTTCCTTTGTTGCTGCATCTGGGAGTCCAACATTTCTTGCATTTGCTCCTGTATATTCACAAGTCTTGTCGTGTCCGAAGTTGCAACATACGGAGCATACATTTTCCCTTTCTTAGAAAGGTTTACACTTAAATGATCCAGTTCAATTAAACACTGTTCTACTGTAAAATTTAAATGACAATCTTCATCAAGAACTTGCTTTATGTATTCCTTTTCACATTCATCTAGGCATGCAACTAACTTATCCATTTGAGTCATCGAGGTTGTGGATGAAAAGAAGTCAACCGACTTAATACACTATTTGCCACATCATGCGGTAATAACACCACAGAAAACCAGCACAAAACTAAGAATAGTTTATGACGCATCATCAAAGTTAAGGCAAGAAAACAAGAGTCTGAACGAATGTCTCTGTAGAGGACCTGTTCTTCTTCATGACTTGTGTGGGCTGTTAATGAGGTTTCGTCTGCATAAGATTGTTCTTGTATCAGATATAGAAAAAGCATTCCTGCAAGTTGGTTTGCAACAAAGTCAACGAGATGTAACTCGTTTCTTGTGGCTAAAAGACATTGAAACATTTCGTTTCTGCCGAGTACCATTTGGGGTCATATCAAGCCCTTTTCTACTGGGAGCGACAATTGAAAGACATCTGGATACCTACAAAACAGATATCTCAGAAAAGTTGAAAAATGACATTTATGTTGATAATATTGTCACTAGAGTAAAGTGTGAAGGGGACGCCATCCAGTTATACCAAACAGTGAAGACTATGTTCAAAGAAGCATCAATGAACCTTCGTGAATGGCTGTCGAACAGCGAAAGGGTTAATCAATTCATTCCCATTGCTGATCGTGCTGAACCAAAGGAGATGAATGTTCTTGGTCATTCCTGGATCATATGACAGACACAATTTCGGTTAAAGAGTCAAAGGTTCAAGAGAGCGAATGTATTTTAACCAAGAGGAACATCTTAAAGGGAATTGCTTCAGTGTTTGATCCCATGGGTTTATTTTCCCCTGTGGTCTTGCCCGGTAAGATACTTCTTCAAGAATTGTGGACAAGACAATACGATTGGGATGAAGAAATCAGTGACAACAAAATAGTTCGAATATGGTATGAACTTGATGCCAGTTTGAAAGAAATCTCAGAGTGCAAGATAACCAGATGTATATCAAGTGGAAAGCCAAAGGATACAGTTTATAGTCTTCTGTGTTTTGCGGATGCCTCAGGGACTGCATATGCAGCGGCTGTATACCTTCAGCAGGAAGGACCTAGTGGCCAAAGAACGGATCTAGTGTTTGCAAAAACACGACTTGCTCCGGTAAAAGGAATGACGGTGCCGAAATTAGAGCTCGTGGCGGCACTGATAGGCGTACGCATTCTTAAGTTTGTGAAAGAACAGCTGAACTTAAAGATAACAAACATGTTCTTATGAAGTGACTCACAAGTAGTATTAGGATGGCTGAACAGTGATAAAAGCTTGCCAGTTTTTGTGAAGAACAGGGTGGAAGAAATAAAGAGTTTCGACAACCTTGTGATCAGCTATATCAATACAAAAGAAAATCCTGCTGATGTTGCCACAAGAGGGTCAACAGTGAAGATCTTGAGTGAGTACAAATTATGGTGGAATGGACCATTATTTCTCAGAGACCGGTCTGACACCTGGAAAACAGGGAAGAGCTCGTTGGAAGAATTTAGCCTAACTGTTCAAGAAACACTGTGTGAGGAAGTAAGTGTTGCTACTAGTGTTCAAGAGAATGATGTAAAAGAACAAAGAAATGAAGCGCCGTTTGGGATTAACTGTGAGAGATATTCTTCACTCGTTAAACTGTTGCGTGTGACTACCCAAGTGATTAGATTCATCAACAGATTAAAGAAGAAACAGATATCTTCAGCCCTAAGTGCGAAAGACATTCAAGAAGCTGAGTTTATATGGACAACGTACGTTCAGCGCAAAGTGTACATGAATGAACTCCAGCATATGATGGATAATAAGACAACCAGCTTACAGAAGCAATTAGGACTCTATGTTGATGACGATGGTTTAATCCGATGCAGAGGAAGACTAGACAATTCAAATTTAGAAGAAGGCGCAAAACGGCCAATTTAATTACCACCTGGAGAGAAACTCACGCAGTTGATAGTAGAGAAGAAACTCAAAGAGACAATGCATTCCGGAGTATCTCAGACTCTCGCAAGTATTCGATAGAAGTTCTGGATACCTCATGGTCGATCCACTGTGAAGACTATTCTCCGTTCATGTCCAGTTTGAAGGAGACAAGAAGCTGGGCCGCACAGGATGCCACGGATGGCGCCATTACCGGCTTCAAGAGTACAAGAATCCTGTCCATTTTCAAAAGTAGGAATTGATTACCTCGGGCCATTGATAGTGAAGACGATAGAGGGGCCAAAAAAGGTGTGGGTGTGTCTATTTTCTTGTATGGTAACAAGAGCCATTCATTTAGAGGTTGTGCAGGACATGACTTCAGAGGAGTTTCTTCTAGGGTTGAAGCGATTCGTCTCCCAACGTGGTGTTCCTGATGAAGTGATAAGTGATAACGCTGCCCAATTCAAGTTAGTAGACCAGACATTAGCTGCAATGTGGAAAAACGTGAGTAACGGCGAAGAAACCCAGTCTTACTTAGCAACATCAAAAATCAATTGGCACTTTATCGTGGAATTAGCTCCCTGGATGGGGGACTTTTATGAGAGGCTGGTTGGACTTGTCAAACGTTCTTTAAGAAAGACCTTAGGGCGCAATTTGCTTACTTTGATTCAGATGCAGACACTTATAAAGGAGGTTGAAGCAGTCATCAATTCAAGACCACTGATATATATGGGCGATGATTTGGAATCAAACATCACTCTTACTCCTAGTTATTTCCTGACACTTAACCCTAAAATCGCATATTCGGATGGATACCAAGAAGACACAGATACAGATTATATGCCTTCTGAAAGTTCCAAAGAAAAGCTGATAAAGGTCTGGAGGAAGGGTCAGAGACTCCTCGACGAGTTTTGGAAAGTTTGGAAAGAAGAATATCTTTGCAGTTTGCGAGAGAGATATCAGACATATTTAAAGGCGGGGAGGGTTGTGTCTCTCAAGGGACCTCATATTGTAGATGTCGTGCTGATAAAGGACACCACACCGAGAGGAAGTTGGAAGGTGGCAAAGGTGATACAATTAATGCGTAGTCGTGACAATGAAGTTAGATCAGCGAGAGTGCAGTTGCCATCAAAAAGGTGATAGGTAGACCCCTGTGTATGCTGTATCCCATCGAGTGCAACTCAAATGAAGATGAAGTCATGGGAAAAGTCAAGAGTTCAACGGAGCAAACACAACTTGATGGGAAGGACGGATCTCCAAGGCGAACCTCTCGAAAAGCAGCTGAAATTGCAATACAAAGAATTAAAATTACACTGTTATGATACAAGTGAGATAAAGTGTTGACTATATCTGCAAGTAGAGGTATAAAGAAAGTAAAAATCTCAACGGAGCATACACCATACACTTCTACAAGGTGATCATCCTGAAAACTAGCTGAATTGCAAAAACAAAGTGTTAAACATGATATACAAATAACATATGTTATTATACAAACACTATAAATTGTAATATATGTATATATGTTAAAAGGATTGTGGATATGTAAATTTCAGAAAGCACATGCTTTGATGTCATATCAGATATACCGGAGCATGCGGATAACAGGTGACCCCGTTACCACACTGAGAGGCAAGTTCCACGTGCGTCACGAGTAGCCCGTACGAAGTGCGCTGACGGACACATACACATGTATTTAAACTACTATTGACTATCACTGGATTTTGAAGCGAATTCCACGTGCACCACGGGTATCCCGTTCGAAATTTACACGTGGTGAGACTCATTTCAGTGCTTTACTTCGGTGTGAGCAGTCGGTTTATGTTTGAGACGACAAAAATGGGAAAGTTTGTTTGTGACACTTGCAACAGAAGTTACAAGTATAAAAGGAATTTAAAACGCCATATTCTAGAAAGCCATTTTCAAAAGGAGTTTTGGAACTTTATTGTGCCCTCATGTAAGGTTACATTTAGAAGAAGATCCTACTTGTGTGCACATTTATACCAGGTTCATGAACTGCCTAAATGTGAGGCCAGGCGCAAAGCACTGACAGCCGTAAGGGGCGATGCAGAACAGAACACTTATTACCAAGATATTAGTGAAGACGAGAGTGTATTCAACCTCATAGCTGAAGAAGAGAATTTTATTCCATCTGATAAAGCTTCAGACCAGGAGAGTGACGATATTAGTTACTCTTCTTCCTCAAGTTCTGAAATATGTGATACAGATAAAGACAAAAGGGCAAGTTGTTTTACTTATAGCGACATAAGTGAGGTTTCCATTTCGGACCCCGTTTGTGAAACAAAAGCCGCAGAAAATGATTTCACAGATCTGGGTGAAGAAGAATTGGATCGGGACGAAGTGCCTATTGCGGAGCCTGCAGAAGAAGTTTATTCCGATGTTAGTGCAGAGGAATTACATCATAGTGGAGTTTCCCTACTTGTGCCTATGTGTGGAGCTGACACTGATGCAGTATATTATTCTAATATAGGCGAGGAGGAATTGGGTAGTAGTGAAGTTTCGGAGCCTACGTGTGAGCCAGAAGCTGGTGAAGATTACTCTGATGATGGGGAAGAGGATTCGAACCTAAATCTAAATCATGCTATTGTTATTAGTGATGACGATGAAGTTGAAAAGACAGATGAGACAATTAGGCGCATTACACAATATTTTTGTCTCCGTATCGAACGCAGCTTTGTGTATCGCGGAAATGAACTTATTCATAGCCAGGATGCGATGTACACTGACACTTGGATGTCGAACCATTAGCAGCTAGTGCAGTTTTTCGTGGATCTTTTCGTTTAAATCATTATTTTTTAACTGTTATAATTCATTTCTTTATCTTAGTAACAGACATGTCGATAGACATGAAAACCTTTATATTTACAAGAGGAAACTGTAAATATAACTTTGTTTTCTATGTTTTTTTAAAAAAAAGTGTGTAATATGCATATTAATAAATGACTATTTTTATAGTTAGTTTTTATACATCATACTTGTTAAGTATTCCTTTTATGCGGCGGGAGTGTCGCGAATTATCGCGATGGGTAAATTAAAGCTTTGATCGTTTTTTCCATATATATCTTCAATTTGATTGACATGTATTTTAATATCAGTTTTATGGTGAAACACATGAATCTCATGTCAGTTGTATATGTATTCACAGTAAATGTGTGGATGCACGACTTTCAGTTGAAAATTCATATATGAATTATGTAAACATTGTATATTATATATGATTATTGCTCCATTGGCGCATTTAGGCGAGAAAATAGTTATTTCATTATGTAACAAAACATGCAAAACGTTATTATCGTTATAAGCTAAAAGTACATGGAAAATATGCATTTTTGGCTGTAGGATAAGGTATATAAGGGTACATGCCTTGTAGGTATGGTGGGATTGTAAAAAAAAGGAAAGTGCTGACGGAGTGAGTCTATGTAAAGAGGAAAATATTAAAGGTTTTGGTATCGGACATGTTGTGGAGTTTTTATTCAGTATGCGAGTGGAAGTGAAAGTTAAAATTAAAATTGGGTTCTTTCACCACATTGAAATTGGTCCCTTTTCTGACTTAGAATCTCAGTTTAGTTGGTTTTATTTTATACTTCACTTTTTCACTGAACCCTTTTGGATATTGCCTTAAAACTTGGAATACATGTTTCTATCCTTTGTTTACTTTTTGATATTATAATTTTGCCTTTTACTGCAATATTCTTCTATATTGACAAGCATTGGGATAGTCGAGCGCCATGTTTTACTGACATTTTTGTTGATATCTCCCGATGAATAATTGATTGATTATCACAATCACAATCAATTATTCAAAATACGTAATAGATACCGTAAAAAATTAATAAATTAAGTAGAATATAAGATATGACGGTCCATCAGCTAATATCACTATTTCATAATCATAATGATTGACGAAAATAAAAAAGCAGTTATTTTCAGATCGGTCTGGGTAGAGTTTTATCAAACTTCTTCCTTCGGCACCTGAATGCCCACGGTTCCTATGACTGGTTCAATTCCTACAAACCGCATCGCCGCTTGTATTAAATCTGGGTAATCATAGAAAACGTACTAGTTAGGCTACTTTTGTTTATCAGTTCTTTTGCCCAAATCACTACTCTCGGGGTTCCGCGCTTTCGGGAGATATCAACAAAAGTGTCAGTAAAACATGGCGCTCGACTATCCCAATGCTTGTCAATATAGAAGAATATTGCAGTAAAAGGCAAAATTATCAAAAAGTAAACAAAGGATAGAAACATGTATTCCAAGTTTTAAGGCAATATCCCAAAGGGTTCAGTGAAAAAGTGAAGTATAAAATAAAACCAACTAAACTGAGATTCTAAGTCAGAAAAGGGACCAATTTCAATGTGGTGAAAGAACCCAATTTAAATTTTAACTTTCACTTCCACACAATTAAGTGGCTCACCTGCTTCCATGTATCCTTTTTAGAAAAGACATATCCGTGACACGTCGCAATATTTCCTTCACCGCGATGCAAGCGGCACGATTTCATTTTCACGTGCATGCTTATAGCAAAACAGCTTACACGTGCTTTGCATTCCCTGAGACATGATTCATATGAAAGATCCCATAATAAAATGTCTCTAAATCCTCTTCTGCATTTCCCTGGCTGAAACTGCTCCAAGATGCCGTTACTTCCCTCTAAAGGTTTCAGATAAACTAAGAAACACACTACAGGTACCGACAAGAGGCAATATCTCATTTCGGTAACAGTTTTTATTTCGTACTGTGTGTTATCTAACCATTCATTATCAGCAACTGCATGAAATACGGGGAATCGGAATGATTATCCCTTTTGGAAACAAATGCCCCTGTTTGTAAGAATGACATATATGCAATACTCCCATACAAAACCGTACTTCCATTTTAACTTTACAAATCGATTTCTGATACATTACAATTCAGCCGTGCAAAATATCTGATGGAAAACTTTTAGCGATCTTATATAATATTCTGTATCAAACGACAGTCGATCAATACTATAATTAATTTTTGGCATGGTATTATGTTCTTGTTTTTATACCAATCAAGAATAATTTTAATTGCTTTTAATGATGTATGTCGTTATCTGTAATGTAATGGTGATCTTTTCGAAAACGTTCCAGTCAAAGACTGTCTATTTGAGACATATGGAGCTGCCATGCCGCAGTATCTCTCCAAAGACACGAGGCATGATGCCACACCAAGTTATAGTACGCGTATGACATAGGGCCAACCGGTCATGAAATCCGCCCAGTACCGAACGACACCTATATGTCGCAACCGGGGATCGACCCGCCTTCAGCTAACTGGATATTTAAATAGGTTGTCTTTAGGTGTGTGTGTGTGATTGAAAACATACTGCTACATTATTCAAGCTTATGACTTTGTGCAATGCAAAACATCGAATTTTGAAATCAAAGACACTTGATAATTGAATGAAATAAAATCTTTCAGAACAGATACCATCACGCTCTGCTAAGATACTGTCATGATTAAGATTTTTTTTTCGGTATTAAAGTTCTTGATATGTAGGTCAATCTTAACGAGCTGTTTTCCGAATGTTTATTTATAAAAACAAGCAATAACAATGTCGCTCTATCTGGAAATATAAAGACATGTAAAATATCATTAACATGACGAAAGTTCCTAACCGGAGAAAATGTCATAGAAACTGAAATATATGTCGATCATCTATGAATAAATGTTATAGGATGCGTTGGAATACATCGGCTATTGGGACGGAACCCGGTGTAAAAGTGTACAGACTTGGATACGATATTAAAAGTCAATTATCAATTCGTAATACACTGTATCTTAAATTTAGAAACTATTTAGCCTATTTCGTGGGGAGCATGTATACGGAAATCTTAGTTATCAAGTTCCGGAAACAGAAATCATAGCAATGACCCAACATACAATCAGATATATCCCCATTCCCCAACACCATAACATATACATAAAGGATAAAGGCGAGTGCCTTTCGTTTACTGTAATGCTTTAACGATACATAGCAAGGCTCTTTCAATTTTCGTATCATTTCAAACAAGAGTTTTCGTGATCGTGTGGCCCTTCTTCTGGCGAGGTGGAAGGTAGTGTCTGAATGTCTAAGGGAGATAACTCCGTCAAGCTAGTGATGTGACGACGTTAACATATTGTATTCAATCACAATTAGTACCTGTTCTATACCTGTTTTTATTGCTAAAATAGGAAAGTTATGGGTTTTAAAAATTGTAATAAACACACTGAATGTAACTAAATTCTAACATTGTTGAATATTGAACTCACAATAATTATGTTTTACTATTATACATGTCAACAAAGATGAAAGGTTTATGAAAACAAACAGTCAAACTAATTGTTAGTACTGCCTTAACATGATTAATGATAAAAGAGACTTTTCTAATATCAGCATCTTTTCATTATTCAAAATTAATAGATAAGGTATATAAATAAGCTGCAATGCAAAATGATGCAATTTGCTGTGATAAATTATTTTCATGGGCGATTTAAAATACTATCCATATATTGGCGATGTGCCAATGTTCACCAAGCGTGAAATGTAGACTCCACTAGTTGGTTTATTGGGGTCCCCACTGTGAACTCCCAGCAGAGTGACATTCTTCTCTTATCTTGGAAGATGATGGGGGGGGGGGGGGGGTAACAAGGAAGGGCATTTTCAATGCCTTTACGGGCACTACAGCTAGATTGGACAGAATTTGTCTGCCGAAATCCGTAAACAAAGAGCTGAAAATTTGAAAGAAAAATACGAATCTGTGTTTAGCCCTAATCTTGGACAAAATAAAGGTGTGAAAACTAGCTTGAAACTTAAAGAAAATGCTACATGTACATCCATCAAATTTGTAAAAGCAAAAAGTGTACCATTTGCTAAGATTGAAAAAGAACTAGATAAGCTTGTGAAAGAAGGAGTTCTTGAAAAGGTTGATATAAGCAATTGGGCGACTTCTATTGTGTCTCTCCCAAAACCAAATGGTGACATCAGAATATGTGGTGACTTTAAAGTTACCGTCAACCCGAACCTAGACATAGATCAATACCCACTTACTCAAGTTGAAGACATATTTGCTTCGCTAGGCAATGGAACCAAGTTACCTAAAATAGATTTGAAAAACGCTTATCTTCAAATAGAGGTTGATGACAAAAGTAAAGAATTACTAACAGTAAGTACACATAAAAGTCTTTATAGATACCACAGACTAGTGCTTTCAGAAAACTATAGAGCAAATAGTTGGCGATATTCCAGGAGTACAAATAATGCTTGATGACATGATTGTCACAGGTGAATCTGATGAGACACATCTAAAGCACTTGCAAACAGTTTTGAAGAGACTGGATGAATACACTGTAAAGATCAATCCAAAAAAATGTGCTTTCTTTCAAGGGAAAATTTCATTCTGCTGACATGAGATTGACAGTCAATGACTTCATACGTCCATGGACAAAAAAAAAGAAGAGCAATGGCAATGGCCAATTCTCATATGAAAATGCAGTGTTAAAAGTCAAAGAAAAGATCACATCTGATTCAGTTTTGATACACTTTAACTCAAATGTGTCTTTGATACTTGCTTTACTTGCTTGTGATGCTAGCTCATATTGGATTGGGGCAGTTCTAATTTTTTTTTAATTTTTTTTTTTGAGGTTCTATATAGAAACCCCGTTTATTTTCCCCGTAATAGAGTACACAGGGTCGGGGCCATCCCCATGTACCCTTACAAATCATGTCAAGTGTTATTATAGAAAGTGTTACAACAACACAAAGCAAATATCATTTTAAATAAATTACAAAATATAAGTACACTATATATGCAATAAAAAAAATGCTATTCATTTTTTTTCCTTATTGTCCATGAATATCTAAATAATCTTTCAGAAAGTTACATATATTCAAAGTTAATTCATCTTTTAATATCATGTCTATGTTGTTCAGAATAGAGTATTTCAATGCAAAATTAATACTACTTATGCTTCTTTTTTGAATGTAAAAACTTAAAATTATTTCTATATTTCCAAATCGCCCATTTAGTTTCATAGAGTACCATATTACATACCTGCACAAGTTTAAAGTTTTTATAAAAACCTAAAAGAATATTTTCAAAAGTTAACTCATATATCTCTTTGCAAAGTTCAAATATATATTTTAAAACTTTTCATGGTTTTACAGAACAACATCCAAAAAATGAATGATATAGTGTTTCTCTTTCTTTTTTGCAAAAATTACATAGTCCGCATGACAGATTCATTAACTGCAGTTTGTGTTCCGTAAATACTATATTGTGCAGCATTTCCCATTGAAATTGTTTTGCCTTGACAGAAGACGGAGATATTTTAATATTTAGCCATATGTTCCTCCACGATATATAATTTAATTCTTTTCCAATTTTTTTCTTCACATTTAGTTTCAGTTTTTGATTTCTCCAAATTTAAAGTTTCAAATAGATTTAATTAATCCTTTAAAATTTGCTGAAATGCACTTCTTTATGCTTAGCATTTTTAATAATAAGTCCATCAAGATATAGTTTGTTTTTAAATTGTTTAGAAATAGTACTAGATCTTAAATTGTCAACGTATTTCACCGGAATAGCTTGTTTAACCTACTCCATTCAGCTACCCAATTCCTCTTAATTTCGAGTTTTTGAAAAATTTGATCTGTGTTTATAAAATATTTTTTGACTTTGATTAAATTATATAATATTTCATGATTTCCAAACAAATTTAAGCTTAGACTATTATCAATGTTGGAATTATTTCGTATACGGAAATCTATCCAGGCTAAAATAAGATCCTTATAAAATTCTGAAATGTTCTCAATGTTTAAACCTTCTATTGACGTACACCTGCAATAAAAAGAAATCTATCGAAAAAAAAATTATCCACGTGTTTTAAATAATGTTTTCCAATTATATTCCAATTGTCTAAGTCCGTCTTTATAATTTTATAGCACATTTTAATATTCATATATTTAACATAGTTGCTTATATCTGGTACATCTAGCCCCCCGCCCCCCCCCCCCCCCCCCCCATTTTCAATACTCATTGAGACCTTTTCCCTCGAGACCAGTGCCTTTTTACCTCCCCAAAGAAAATCAAAAATTAGATTTTGAATATCTTTTATGTATTTTTTGGAATTCCACGTGACTCTATTTCATAATTTATACTTGACAAGATGTATGTTTTAATTATAAGTACTTTTCCCATATAAGTTAAATCTCGTGACTTCCATATTTGAGACATGATTTTATTTTATTTATTTTTTCCCTTAAATTTTTCAATTCCATAACCATGACATACTCCCAATGTTTTAACAAATGACTTTGTCCATGTAATATTCCCATATTTTGGCTTTTGATATTTTGACTTGCCTATAAATAGACCTGTCGTTTTTTGTTTATTCATTTTTGCACCAGATGCTTTTTCATATGTTTCAAGTATATCAAAAACATAATTTAGACAATTTTCATTCTCCACAAATAGCTGAGTGTCATCTACGAATTGATTTACTTTTGCCTGTCTATATTCTTCATTATCTACGGGTAAACTAATGCCTTTTATATTTTCAGTTTTCCTTATCGCGCCCGACATAGCCTCTGCCTGTATAATGTATAGTAGAGGCGCGAGTGGACAGCCTTGTTTTATTGAGCGGGTAATTTTGAAATAGTCTGAAATAAAACCATTAGTTTGAATAGCCGTTTAAGAATGTTTTAAGAATATATGGACCCATGATCTAAATAGTTTCCCAAACCCAAACTTGTTTAAACATTTATCAATCCATTCCCATTCTTGCCTGTCGAAAGATTTTGTCTGATCTAAAAAGATAATAATACCCTCTTGATTGTTTCGGTCCGAATATTCGATAACATCCTGAATAAACCTATTTGCATCGCTAATGTATCTGCCTTCTACATACCCTTTTTGATCCGTGATTATTATTTTCGGTAATATAGGCTTAATTCTATTGGAGACACATCTTGCCAAAATTTTGAAATCAATATTTAATAGGGTTATTGGTCTCCAATTTTTTCAAATTTTCTCGTTCACCACTTTTATAAATGAGTAAGAGAACTCCTTTATATTGTGTATTGGATAGCATTTCTTCCTTCATACACTCCCTTAAAACCCGCATAAAGTCATTTTTATCAAATACCAAAATTTTTGATACCATTCAGCTATAATCCCGTCTTCCCCAGGAGATTTATTTTTCTTAAATTTTTTATTGCGTCATAGACCTCTTTCTCCTCAATTTGTCTTTCTAACCTGACCGATTCTTCTCTTGATATCGATTTGTCAATATTTTCCAATAATCTATCTGCCGCATTATTATCAATACCTTCTGAAGTAAATAATGATTTATAAAACATAACCTGCTCTCTGAGTATTGAACTTATATCGGTTTTAATTTGACCATTTGCACACTTAATTTTTGTCCAAAGCTTCTGTTGACCTCTTTTTTTCTCTAATTCAAAATATTTCGTAGGTTTTTCATTATTTTCAAGAAAAATTGCCTTCGACCGGATAACTGCTGCCTCAGCTCTTTTCTCATAGATTAACTTAATTTGATTTCGTAAAAAATCTATCTTACTTTCATTGTTCGATTGCAGTAAGGATTCTAACTCTTTTTTCGAGATTTGTTATATTTGTATTTTTATTTCGTATTTTACAATATTCATTTGTTAAATGTTTTATCTTATGTTTTGTTAAATCCCACCATCCTCCAAGTGAGCGATATTTACTTTGTGTTTGTATAATATTGTCCCAAAATGACTCAATCATTACTACGTAATCATTTTCTGCTAAAATACTAGCATTCATTTTCCATAAACCAGGACCTCGCTCTATTTTTTCCATAGTAACTTTGAGAAATACAATATTATGATCGGAAAAGGGGAAATCCCTTATTGCTACATTATCAATGAAACTGTCAATCGCTTTGTTACATAGAAAATAATCTATTCTAGACTTGGAACCTGTATGTGAATAAGTGTATTCACGCTCGAGTGGATATCGCCTTCGCCAAATGTCCTCCAGGTCATGATCAAGGATCAAGCTTGAGAGTTCCGCGTGACCTGGGTCGTTCCCCCCTTCCCCCTGCCTTTTCGACTGCCTCTTTGACTTGAAGTCTAAAACACAATTATAATCACCCCCTATTATGTGGGAATTTGTATTAATTTCAATTAATTTATTTTTATAAAAAAACAATTTTCGCTTTTAATTTAGTTTCGAATCATCCTTAATAATGATAGACAAAAAACGGCCTTCTGTGTCATTTACTATATCTTTAATAGATAACAGTAAGTGTTTTCTTATTAATATTGCCACCCCTCTTGATGTGTTACTACCGTTATGCCAGAAATTGACCCCACCCCATTGTTTACCCCAAACGTTGACCTCGAAATTACTGTTACAGTGAGCTTCCTGTAATAATATAATGTCAAACTTTTTCTTCTTTAACCAATAAAACATATGTGTTCTCTTCTTTCTATCCCTCAGACCATTAACGTTAATAGAGACAATTGAATAAGCCATTCAAGTTGAAAGAATACAGGTGTACGTTGTTAAATGCACTTTTATACTCTCACGTGCTTGGCCGTTCTGGTGCCCGAGGGGGGTGTCGATACAGAATTGTCGCTTCTTGAGCGCTTTTTTGTTGGGGTTGTCATGTCATCTTCATCCGACAAACCACTGACCAAAAAGGCGACCAAGTTGCCCAACAACATATCTGCACCCTCCTCAGACACATGCAGCCCTGACGGGTCTCCTTTATCATATAGAGACTGTACTATTTCCTCTTTCTTTAAAACATTTCCATCATTGTCAACATATTGAATGTGATTAGACTTTTTACAATACTCAAGAATTTTGCCATTTACATATTTTGCATCGTCATTGAAACGCGTGGCAACAGTGCTTCTACCCATTCTGGGCAGGATGCTGGAGAAAGCTATGGAAGAATTGGGCCATCTTTGTGACACTTTGGGGATTGGGGCAGTTCTAATTAAAACTAGAAACATGGTACTGAAAGGCCTATCGCATTCGCTTCGCGTAGTTTGAATTCCGCAGAGAAGAATTATAGTCAGATAGAGAAATAAGCTCTAGCTTTGATATGGGGAGTGAAAAAGTTCAATTCTTACCTTTATGGACAAAAATTCACCCTAGTGACCGAGCATAAACCATTATTGTCGATATTTAGTCCGAAAAAGGGAATGATTTCTACCACTGGCGCAAGATTCCAGGGTTATGCACTGTTCTTAGCTGGATACCATCCTATCACACTTACCATTGAAAGAAACTGAATTCATGAATTGGACATAGCAGATTCTTATATCAATTCTTTGATAGAGACATTGCCGGTCACAAGAAGTCAGATAGCTAGTGCTACAAGTAATAAACGACTATCAACAGTGTATGAATGTGTTGCTAGTAGATGGACAGGACTTGAACCTAAACCAGAATTGAAAGTCTTTTTCAACAGACAAAATGAGCTGACGAAACTACATCAAAGATGTATTCTGTGGGGTTGTAGAGTAACTGTACCTGAAAAGTTACAGCTGTTAGTACTGAATGAATTGCATGTTTGACATGCAGGGCTACAGAAGATGAAATCTGTCGTGGAGCTATGTTTGGTAGCCAACGCTTGACAAAGATTAGGAAAATTTAGTGAAAAGTGCTCAGGTTGTATGACTAGCAACACTCATCCACCAGAATCTTCTATTCTATTCACCCTTGGGAGTACCCTAATAAACTATGGAGTAGAGTACATAAGACATTGACTTCGCCGGACCATTTCAGGGACATATATACCTCATTATAGTTGACGTGTACTCCCATGTGGCCTATTGTTAAAATTATGAACAAAACTACAGCAACAGAGACTGTGAAAGTAATAAGAGAAACATTCGCTGATTTTGAAATTTGCGATGACACAGTAAGTGACAACGGTCCACAATTCATGTCAAAACATTTAAAGAATTCCTGAAAAGAAATGGTGTTTAACACATTACAAGCGCACCGTACCATCCGAAAACAAATGAATTAGTTGAACGTTTTTGTACAAATATTGAAACGAGCTCTTAAAACTGCGAAAAATGATGAAGGATACATTGAAACTAAAACTGCAAGATTCCTACTGCAGTATCGCAATTCAGAGCATGCAAAAACAAAAGAGACACGAACACGACCATTCCTTGGGCGATCTACTAAAACACGGCTCGACAAGATGAAACTCAATTAACGACAAAGAGTTCAGAATAAACAGTCAAAGATGTTTCGATCTGAAAGAGAACGAAATTTCGATGTTATTCAAGACGTCGCTGTTCGCGATTATCGACAAAACCACGACATATGGATACATGGTGTGAATCACAAATAAACGGGTCCAGTGTCGTACAGAGGAGAAATTACACCAGGTGAAACATGGAAACGACATTCAGATAAGATTCGCGAGTCAACAGGTAGAATACAAATTATAAGAGAACCATCATTTGAAACCATGACAAATAATGACAAACCATCAAATTGTGACAACAGTGTTGTTTCGAAGAAACACCACCACCAGAGAGTGTGAGTGATAAACCGATTTCAAAGACAGTGTAGCCCTATGGGTCCCTCTTTCAACCCAGGTTCGAGCACTCTTCGCCGACAACCAGTCTCTCTCTGACATGCTACTCACTTCTCATCTCACAATAAGACACCAGCACTAATAGTTCGTATAAGTATTTAATGCACACCAAGTCCAGTTAAAGATATATCCAAATACTAAAAACTCTCTAGAATTTACAAGTTAAATTATTTTCTTGAGCAGACTTATATTTTCTTACGTGGCGCAGTTTGTAATGTCTAACTCAAGGACACGCGCACGGTCTTACAACAGACCCCTTATATAGCAATATGCCAGGGTGGACACTAATTGACCGGGCCAAAGACTGCCAAATTTGTCATACATACGAGAATGATGGAGGGTGGTGGTCAGATAAAGTGATCTTTTGCCCGTACTACGAACTTGTAGAGGTGACCCAGTATCCCTGTGAGAGACTTGGTAATTTGTTCTCCCCCGGAACTATCTGTTGTCTCGCCTGGTTATGGTTACCTGTTTATGTGTTGTCTGAATGGTATTGTTTACGGTCTAAGGGAGATAACTTGTCAAGCTTGTGATGTGACGACGTTAACAGATTGTATTCGAGAGATTAATAAAATGTTGTTGACCTAAAATGGCACATGTTTTTTTTTTATTCTCAACCGTTTATAGACGATACCAGGACGTGATGCCTGGGGTCCGACCTAAAAGAGGGGAATGTGGAGATGGGGTGGATGTACATAGGATTTCCAAATTGGGCTCTACTTCAAATGGTATATGGTACCTCCGGTAATTAGTCGCCGGTAAATTGTATTTATTACTGTTTAAGATTAGGTCTATGGTAGAAGAAGTCACATCGTCGAATTCCCCCGTCTGACTTATTCCGTTTCACTACATGACATCCTGTAGTGAAACGGAATAAGTCAGTCGGGGGACTTCGACGATGGTACAGATAGTGTTTGTTGTTTATTTTATAATTCCAGGCGCGAAGTAGAAGTTTAGTGTTTATTTTCTAAGATTTTTCTAAGAGTTTCAAACTATTAATTTTGGAAATAATCAGATGAGTGAGAGGTGAATTTGTTTCGGGTGTTTCTATTTCTATGAAGTAATTATACCTTTAAGTTTAAGACACGGTGTAATGTCATCATTAACGACTCAAATAAACCGCCGTGTAAACTATGAAAATCAGTGCTATCTATCCGACATTTGTAAACACACATCTAAAAAAGATTTGAGTACACAATGTGTTGATGTATACAATAAGTTAATACACACCTAACATTTGAAAAATGTGCGATGCTTTCGTGAAGCTATTAAAATAAATATCTTGAATCATTTTTACACGGTGCGTAACGCTTACTTTCAGTATATAAATATAAAAAAGAATTAAATTATGAGAATCATACTTATAATATTTAAAAGAAAGCATGTAAGTCATGGAAAATAATTTGGTTAAATATCAACAGTGCAACGGCAAATACTTTAGTATCCGTGTACTTTGATCATTTGATGAAACGGTGTATAGTCAAAAATATCCTCTACTGTTTTGACAGTTTTGTCATCGATTACCATGTTTCTATGATCTTACAGAAGTTAAATGTGTCGAAATAGTATTTTTTTATAAACCGGTGAAGATATAAAGCATAGAGCCGTTACGCGTCTCTGATCATATTTTGTTGATATCCATACTGGCCGCATGCTTCGACAGACAAGATATTTTTACAGAACAAATAATAATCATTTAGGTATACATATGGATAATGCCTTGTTTGTCGAAGCATGCGGCCACATTAAATTTATCGTATCAAAAGATGACATCAGCCAACATTTCGTACAAAACTCGTGTAAATTATGGTTCAATGGATTTCAACAGGTATTTCCAATCAAACATTTTGTTCTACCTGACAAATGATAAATACTGATTATATCCGTTTTCGGTGATTTAAGGTTTGTTGTGTATGTAAAAGATTGAAAAAAGACTTCTGAAATGCATATTAATTTTCCTGAGAAGTTTAGGCCAGTTTTACCACTTAGTGAACATAGTCCTTTAGCAAAAACACGAGTATTAATACAGTTAAAAGGTGAAAACCCTGGATACAGCAGTTCAAACTGCGTCGTATCCTGTCAAATGTTTCACAACTTCTTCTCCACTTCGAATTTACCGTTCGCTATAACTTGTTTTTCGGGACGATTTTAAATAGAATAAATTGTGAAAATGTGAAGAAGTGACACAATAATTGATATTTTATGTTAACTACATTATGGAAGTGTTCTTGAAGATGTGACACAAACAGCAAAGCAGCTAAAAAAAGATTGATATGTTACAAATATTTAAAATTGTGATAGCTAAATAATATTTAAAATGATTGTTGACCGTTTCTAAGGTGCTCAATGTTTTAAATAAATCTTATGTAGATCTTTTTTTTTTCATTTGCATATTTTGCTAACATTATGTGGATGTGTCAGCTTTTACAAACATATATCACGTAAAATTCACACCTAATAATAAAGGTCTACTTCAGTCAATAAAATGTAAAACTATGTTGGTTGTGTAATGTGTCCATATTTCAACAGGACCAAAAGGTCATTTTTTTTAAAACCAAAATTGTTTGCTATGTGGAAAATGAGTGGTGTAGCCTCTCCTACTGGTATATTTTCCTCATGCTAGCGATAAGCCAACCTGTTTACCGTCGAAGTAACAATAAACCATCATCATCATCATCATCATCATCGTCAAAATTTCATCTAAAGTCATTGTCTGTCTCAGAATGTATCACAACAACACTGCCACCTGACGGCGGGATCAAGAGTGTAACACCACAGGCAGTGTGACATGTCCGGGTCCCTGCAGTAGTTCAGGTTGTTCTCCGCAATATGCCCGTTCCAATGCACATGCGGTGATTGTGCACTCCACATCTGGCATGGGAGACCACTCCATGTCCTGTTCAGGGTACCGGAATAAGATTGCGGGTCAAACCCGGGATGCATACACGCATCTCTGGAGTCTGAAAGATAAGCCATCGTTTAGCTTTTCAAAATCAAAAGTTAATCATATTTTAGCAGATTAAGGATAGGTCTGTACCATAAAGATCGATATCTGGACTTCTTTATGAAATATATTTGCTTGCATTATCATAATGCGTTGTTTACAACGCAACATAGTGTTACTGATTACAAAACCACATTACCGGATATCCAAAGTCAGTGCCATCTATTAGTATACAACTAGCGATAACTCTGTAACAATTCGTAAGCGGGAAATACAATGAATTAAATTGTGTGACGTAAGACGGTGGAGTACTGAAGTTCAAGAACCTCTGGCAGGATATAATGTCTTTGTTTAATCTTACAAGTATATGACAAATAAAATTATTTCGTTCATCTAAATACGTTCGGTCTTCACAGCAAAATAATATATTAGTTACAATAGTTACAAAATCAATTTTATGTGGACAATCAATAAAATAGTCCAAAATGCAAGCCACTTGACTTTTTCCTTCCCTGATTCAGTTCATGTTTAACGAAACATTAGGACTTTCAGTCCTTTGATTTTTATAGTCGATATTTCTCAATAATTTCTTTATTTAGAGACAAAAATCAACATTTATCTTAATTCGGTTATAATTATAATTCAACTTTTATTTTTTTTTTTATTTATTTTATTTTTATATTATATATATATATATATATATATATATATATATATATCTTTTTATTTATCTTTTTTTATGTGGCGGGGTCTCCCCAGTATATCTTTTCAGACCTATGACACTTTCCCTAAAATGCATATTCCTCCAAATAACCATGTTGTGCTACTTCACTAAAAAGAATAGAGATCGACGATCTATAATGATATAAAACTTAAAATCGGTTGTATCTGATTTAATTGGATTAGAGGTTGGCACCCGCCATAATGTGCATCACAGATAAATGTAGGTCACCCTCTTATCAATATTATCAAAGTACTGGAATAACTTACCAACAAACCGAGCCATTGTATAAATGCACTCAATTACCAGAAATAGAAATAAATATAAAAATTCATGTTTCAATGGGCGACAAGTGACTGCATCTCCCTCTCTCTCTCTCTCTCTCTTATGTGATTAGCAGGTTTATTTTTCTTTATTAGATACAATCTATCCTCTGATCCATACCTCACCCACACCGTTATTCCCAGTTCACATCCCAAACACCCAAATATCTATTACTCACAAGGCGTTTATTTATTTCTTTTATTTTAGGTATCAGAGACCTTCATCCCACTGTTCTACACACAGCGTCAGCATTGAGTAACCGTCATGTTTAGCAAGTGCATCAATACATTAGACGTTTATCTAAAGGCGGCAAGCGGCGTCACTGAACAAATGTCATGTTTAACGAAATTACCAAAAGGACGCACAAAATCATGTTTAACCTGAAAACATTTGACGTTTATCTTAAGGCGGCAAGCGACGGCACCAGGCAAATGTCATGTTTAACTGGAAGCCGGCTGCGACGGCACCAAACAAAATCCATATTTTACTGGATGCAACATTAGACGTTTATCTAAAGGCGGCAAGCGACGGCACCAAACAAAATCATTTTAACTGGAAAGCATTACCAATACATTGACGTTATTTAAGGGGCTTAAGGCGGCAAGCGACGGCACCCAAAAATGTCATGTTTAACTGGAACAGCATTACCAATACATTAGACGTTTATTTTAAGGCGGCAAGCGACGGCACCCAACAAATGTCATGTTTAACTGGAACAGCATTACCAATACATTAGACCTTTATCTTAAGGCGGCAAGCGAAGGCACCCAACAAATGTCATGTTAAACTGGCACAGCATTACCAATACATTAGTCGTTTATCTTAAGGCGGCAAGCGACGGCACCCAACAATTTAATAGACGTTTATCTCAAGGCGGCAAGCGTCGACACTGAAAAACTATCCAGGAGGAGTTCCACGGAATCATTGAACGTGCATACACCTAATCACCTTTGCACGAATCTACCTCCTATTTCAAGGAAATAGGTCCCGTCTAATTCTACATCCAGTTTAGTGCCATTTTTAAAAACCTCATTAAAATAGATATTTCAACACCTTTTAATTATGTTTTTGTACTGAAATATATTGAAATTTATAAGGAATAGATTTTTTTTTTAATTCAGCAAACATTTTTTTCGACTGACATCCATTTTCTTCGAAAAGAAATACTTATATTGCAGAAAATCTGTGTATCTTTGTTTTGTTTGTAAGTAAAATACGCACTTTTCTCCTTCAAAAAGCTAAATATCTGTAATACAAATTTCCTTTATATGTTGCTTATTAGTACGATATTTCCTTAACTACTAAACATTAGAGGAAAAAGAAAATTTGTATTACAGACTCTTAGAAAATCGTATTTGAATTAACACACCGTATTTTGTAAGTCAAGCCGGAAATTAATTTTGTTATATTTTTTCATTTGATAACCCAAAATAAAATACCTGTCATTTGTTGTTCATTGCGTAAAATAAAAAAACAATATGTGCAAAAATTAAACTAGTATGTATTTTGGCTTCTTTCTAAATGAATTTCCCGAAATCCAGCCCCTTTTTTTCAATAATTACGGTACGTTTTACTCTCACGCGTAACAACTCGGAAGCGGTGCTACAGTTTTCCAGGCTGTGATGAAAGCCAGCGTTCATTTTTGGCTAAAACATTCTGCTACATTATCAACGAAATCATCAAAGGATTTGAAAATAAAGGTAAAGAACGTTTTCATGAACTAGTTCGTTACAATAAATTATATTATATTGTGAGTTAAATGTATATTATTTTTAGTTTTTTTGTACTGTCTATTAACTGTTCTGCGCGCGCCATTTTCATTGCACATTATATTCTTGTAAAATGTCAAAACTAGGAGGTTGTAATGGTTTATTTGATAGGCACCCGTTTTTGATTTATACTTTTTCATCTAAAGAAAAAATGAACTTTTTGAGACGTCTTCCAAACGATTAAATCGCCACGATTATCATACGCATGCAGACGACTGTGTAAATATTTGTAAGTTGGAGGATAATGAGATGTTTTATTAAACTCTTTTTAGGTATAATAACTGGAACATTTTGAGTTTTCACTGGCAAAATCAATACATAATCAAATCCGTTCATCAACTTTTTGTGTCAAATTTGTTTTCAACATAAATTTCTAACTTTTACTCAGTGACCCCGTGTATTGAAGAGGGTTGTTTCAAAAGCGTTATTAACAGTTTATATGAACAAATTACACAGAACAGTACTGTAGTCAACATGTAACATGACATGCTTACGTTTTCAGTCTCATTTTATAATTATTATAGTAATGAGCTTCTTTACATCCACAGTAAATTACTTTCTATTAAATAAAAATGAGTTTTTATGATAAAATTAATTTTAAAATAAAATATTTAGCTCCACTCTTATAAAACTATATGCAAAAAAAAAAGTTTTAGAAAATTAATTGACAGATATACCAATGAAATCAACCTTATTAGTATGCTATTTGAATCATATCTTATTATAGATTGTTGAGTTTTCCTGACAACAAAGGCCCTGTTCCCCTCCCCAGTTTGTCTGGACAACCTTTTTTTCAGGTGCATTTTTGTGACATCATCTTAACCATGACTTTTCATCATGAAGAAAAACCAAACTTGGCAATTCATTCTATGCATGGTTTTTTGTTCCTAATTTAGAAGTTTTACCTGGTGGAAATTTATAGGAGTTTCCTTAAATGAACGTTGTTTTTTTTTAATACATTATTTGTTTCAGGTTCAAAACACAACCATGGTGTATGGTGTAATTAATCACATAGCAGTGTTATGTGAAGGTAAGACAAAGATAAAAAAATGCATCATTTACCATGGAAATTATTCTGCAAAATTCTATAAAATGTGAAATTAAAAAAATAAACAAATAACAAAGTTTAGACAAGAATATGTATATTATTTACTTAACTTAAGAGAGAAATAACCAAAATGAGCTGATCCTGGAAAAATATCATGTTTCAAGACAAGAATGCTTATGCAAAGTAGGAAAAAAAGCAATGATTTTCATGTAAACTGCAAATATCTGCAAAGCACCAGGGGCTCTCGATATCCATTGTTTAGTACCTGTATAAGGCACCATTCCCCCAGCCAAAACATGCCCCCCCCCCATTTTCAAGCAAAATTCCCCCTACAAACAAAAATGTAAGAGCTCACATAAATAACAAATATGGTCAAGTGGTAGATTGTTGTATACCATTTGATTTTCATTTCAGTTTTACCAAACAAAGATACTAGATAGGACCTATTTTGTACATTTTTACTTATATAATTATTGCAATATGTGCAGCAAAAATTGCTTAAAATTCCCCCAACATCAGAAAATGACACGAAAATTCCCCCTTCTGAAGGTAGAGGCACTGTTCCCCCAAAACAGAGAGAGAGTCCTGAGCACACATTTATTTATACTCTACAATGTTAAACTTTCTTTATCTTTTAATGAGAAAAGACCACAAATAAAATTAAATTTACCGTATTAAGTGTATTTTACTTATTATGTGAAATTGTAGTCTGTGTTTGACAGATTATACACACGGCACACGTGAAACAAGCAATATTACTTAGTGACAGTTGTGGTGAGAAAAAAATTGTCAATGAACAATAATGTTTGAAAAAGAATAAATGAGAATATTGCACTAGTTTGATGGTATTTCACCTCATGTAGTGTTGGAATTTTGAATAAATCTGGGTTAAAGTTTATATTTCTGTTAAATATTTGCACTGAAGATGTGAGCATATTATAACTTATTCATTCTAATAATCATTATTACTTCTTTTCAGATTGCAGAAAGCACACAAAGGTGTATGCTGTCATTCCAAAGTCAGACGTTGCTGAATGTTGAAATTATTTGTGAAAGCTTAATTGTTATCTTAGAATATCAATAAACAACTAAAAATATATTGTGTCATCATTCAATGTGTGAGTGTGTGTGCGAGAGAGACACAGAGAGAGAAGCCTTATACATGTATACTCTTATATACTCAAGATCAATACATTAAAATTCCCGAAATGATTAAATTCAAACAATTAAATGCTCCAAAAAGAAAAATCAA